>CM053037.1:105540078-106740078 GCA_028564925.1 Lithobates sylvaticus | reverse complement strand
TTCTGATGGATGCATGCAGCGATCACTATGGATCACTGCTTTGTCCCCACTGACACTGACAGTTGGTACATGTAACACTCATGGTTACAATATATCGGCCTGTCATTTCCTGAATAAATGGAATCGCTATACAGATTCTCATTCATTCAAGTAAAGTGCTGCAGAGAAAAGGGACTATCTTTAGCCCCTTTCTGTGTCTCAAAAAAAGAGATACGGGGTCTGTTTAGACCTCTGATATCTCCCCAACCCCCCCCCCCCCCCTCCCAAAAAATAAATAAATCAAATGGCTGGTTTAAAAATTTTAATAAAAAAAAAAACACAGAGCCCTTTGATAGTGGCAGCTCCCGGGCGTTGGTGGTATGCACTGCTCCTAAAGCGCCCCAAAGAAGCGGCTTGCAGGATTTTTTTTTACATCCTGCCAGCACTGCGCCCCAGTGTGAAAGCACTCGGACTTTTACACTGGGATTGCAGATGAGGCTTTTTTCAGGTGCTATTTTTAGCGCTAAAGCACCTGAAAAACGCCTCCAGTGTGAAAGGGGTCAAACATAGTAAAAAAAAAGTGAATGACTAAAAAAAAATGTAAAAAGTAAATAATAAAAAAAAAAATACAAACATAGTAAGACCCCCCAGGTCCGCCCGCATTCTCCCCTCCACGGTGACGGTCTCCCCACACTCACCCCTCCATGGATACCTCAGCTTCTCCTCCCAGGCCAACCCGATCGGCCAGGAGGAGAAACCGGAAGACAATAGCGAATATTAATTTGCTATTGTCACAACTCACAAGTGGGTGGGTTCAGGGTGCAATGCTATCCACCCGAGTCCAGCCTTTTTCAAGCCAATTGGAGCTTCAGGCTCTGAGTCCAGCACCCTGCAGGGGAGCATCGCCCCTAATGGACCGGCCGCTCCTGGTAAGACCCCTTTCACATGGAGCGGACTCTGAAAAAGCAGATCTGCCTGCTCAGCGGGGGATCTGTCTGCTGATCCCTGCTGAGCAGGCGGATGACAGGTCCATGTCCACTCCGCTGATGCAGAGTGGACACAGACACAGCTCGCAATTCTCTATGGGACGGTCGGATGGAAACGGACCACCTGTCCATTTCCATCGGATGCCAACCGATCTGATCTGCTAGATGGATGGGGAATGGAATCCCCATCCGTCTGTTTTTAGCAGACTTGATCAGATACAGGCAGGTGTAAATGGACACATGTCCATTTACATCAGTCTCTCCATAGAGAACAATGGGTGGTTTGATTGGACCAACCTGAAAAATTAACAGGCAGACCTTGTTCACACAGGGCATACACAGCCTACCTTTACAGGGATGCACAGTGTTTCGTGCATCTCTGGGCAGGCAGTCCCATTGATGTCATTTGGGATGGAGCAACTGCACGAACAGAGCCGTTTCTCCCAATTTTACATCCATGTAGGTCCGCATGCATGTCCCTGAGCTCACACTGTCTGCGTTCGGGGTCATGCACCCACACCCACATGGATGTCAGATTGGTAACAGCAGCTATGCCTGTGCAGCTGTTGCATCCCTGTGCGGGTAAACATGCCCCCCCCCCCCCCCCATGGGCGTACACTTTAGTATGCCACATGTGAACGAGTACTAATTTAGAAGGAATTTTGTAAGTTACATTGTGTTTATGTGCAATATTAATGATTTTAGTGTATTTTTTGTGAAAATAGCGCTATGTGGAACAATTATTGCGGGGTCCAAAAAATCTGGAGCACTTTTTTTTATTCTACTGGCCGTAATATTGGTTGTTAACTTCATACAGGTTAAGCTTTTATATTTAGTAGGGATTTAGCATTAATTTTGTAAAATTAGCTGTGTTTTCATTTGCGCAAATACCGCAGGGTCTAAAAGAAAAAAATCGGTAGCACCTTTTTTTTATTCTTGAGGTCATATGCTTTCAGAAAATATATGGTTTTGGGGGTCTTTAACAAATTCTGAAAGCTACGATAGAAAAATTAAAACCTTCAGATTTTTTTGAGAAATTTGGATATTTACATTTCCTGGTGTCTCCATGGCAGCATACCTGTGACGAGCTCCGCTTTGGCTTCTCCCTCAGGGCCAGTGAATATTGTCATGGATATTCCACTATACTCTTGCGCTATTAAGCGCCCTTTCAGCATAATGGTATAATGCATCCTTAACCCATGTCTCCCCCTTTCCCCAGTAAACAGACATTACCACAGCTTATGTCCTCACCTCAGCACGACTGCCCTGCCGCAAACAAAGCCCTGGCTCCAACAGCCAATCGCTTCCTACACAAGGATGGGACAACACAAGGATATGACAACACAGGATAAATGAATTTATACAACAACCAATGAACGATCACTACAATTCCTGCTGATGGGAGCTTATCTGCAGGTGTATGTCATGGCACCTCAATTATGTTGATCAGGCATACAGGGGTGACACGAGCGCACATCCGCTAAACCGATAATGTGTTTTCAGAGCAAACACATCCCCCCTAGACAAACGTCTAAATCGCACAGGGGTCCTTTCACCGGCAGACATATCATCACTCCGCAAACACCTCTCTCCAACAACAGGAAGTTTTCCACTACCAAACGGATTTCAACCAGCATCAGTCTGCCCCAGTCAGCTCTTTAGAATGGGTTGTGGGAGAACTAACATCATGGTCAGTGAAAGGTGGTTGAACGTCCCTTACCTCTGCAGTCGGCAGCTTCCAGCTGGATTCAAGCCTCTCCCAGGTGCAGTCCCTATTCTTAAGCAGCTAAATGCGCTGATAAGCAAGGATGAGCTCCGGCATGTTCGCACAGCCCACGTGCAGGGCCCGCCAGGAAGTCAACACTGCGCTGCGCTAATCACAGGCAGTGAGACATTTCCCATGGAATCTCACTTGGAAACTATTTTTCTTTGTGGCGATGGCATCAGGCTGGGGAGTATCAGAACTTCAGGGTCTGGGAACAGAAGACAATATTTATTTATTTTTTTATTACCTTGGTACTAAGATATTATCTTCAAGCCACAACTCCTTTCAGACTTTCATCTAACCTATTTATAATACTCCAAAAAAAAAAAAAGACAGGGGCAAAGAAGCATTATCTGGGGCCCTCCGGCCATTCCGGACCTGCAGTATCCATCATGCCTAGTTATGTCTGTGAATATCAGAGCTTTACAATACCTCATGGGACATGTGGTTCTGTGGCAGCTGGGGAGCCATAGTTTGCAGATCCCTGCTCTAGTACAATAGTTTCATTGATAATCAAGTTAGTTAAGAAGGTGTACAGGGATAGGGGACTGGAACCCCCCTTTCAGTTGGGCTGTATGCCACCCGGTTGTTTTCTGCTTCTTGGACGGCCAGAGCAGACGTAGCCGTCAAAACGATCTAAAAGGTAGCATCATGGTCATCCCAACATGCGTTTACGAGATGTTACAGCATAGACCCGGCAACTTTCTCATCTGTAGAAACTGTCAGACCGGCTATCAGGCCGGCATTTGCCTATTTTTAATTTTTTCAAAGAAATCTTTTACTATGCATCATCACACCCATTTCAGCTAGTTATTTGTCACAGGTATGCTGCCATGGAGGCACCAGGCATTATACAATCCCACGCTCGTTATGCTATATTACGTAGAATGCTGGGAGTGCACTAATCCTCTTTTTTTTATAATATTCACTGGTCCTGAGGCAGAGTTTGTCACAGGCATGGATGAGCACCAGGAAAAGAAAATTACAGTAAGTATGAAACAATTTTCTGTTTTTGCATATGTTCCATTTTAACCATTTTGAAAAAGGGTGCAATGTACATTTTTTAAAACGCTGTTATTTATTAACTCCTCCATAAAGTTTAAGCTTTTATATTTAGTAGGGATTTAGCAGGAATTTTGTAAAATTAGCTGTGTTTTTATCTGCTAATAATGGTTTTAGTGTATTTCTTGCCAATATATCTGTTCGATAAACACTTGCGCAAATACCGCAGGGCCTAAAAAATCAGTAGCACCTTCTTTTTATTCTAGAGGTCATATGCTATCAGAAAATGTGGTTTTGGGGGTCTTTCACAAATTAAGTAAGGGAAAAATGTAAACCTTCAGATTTTTTGAGAAATTTGGATATTTACACTTTTGCGTCTGTTCAATTTTCACCATTTCGCAAAAAGGCACAATTTAAAAGTTACAAATATTTATTTATTCACTCAATACAGGTTAAGCTTTTAAATTTAGTAGGAATTTTGTAAAATTGTGCTGTGTTTTTATCTGGTAATAATGGTTTTAGTGTAATTTTTGCAAATTTTTTGGTTTGATAAACATTTGCGCACCCTCTTTAGTCTACTTGTGCTTTCAGAAAATATATGATTTTGGGGGGTCTTTCACAAATTTTGCTATAAGTGAAAAATAAAAAACAAAGGAAAAATTGCAAAAATGGTCTGGCCACCTGAGTGTACAAAATGGAGCACAGGGCCTGGCAGTGAAAGGGTTAAAGTACCTACAAATGTACAGTAACAAGAAGACTTGAAATTTATGTAATATTGCTGCACAGAATACTGCTTTTTAGCTGTTGGCTGTTAAATGTCAAGAAAAAGTATGCTTTTCAACCATGAAGGTTAAAAAAACTATTTTACATACACAAAAATTATGTGATTTAGGTGTAGCAGCCCTTTCATTTTTGTGATTGTAAGCGCTTATGTCCTCACATGGTTTCTTTCATGTAATTAGGTTTTCCTGCTTATGAAAGAAAATAAAGTATGCCACAAACACAAAACTACAGTATATGATTTGTAAAATTCAAGAAAAGACAGTGAAACAATTAAAACCTCTTCAATTTGCTTGTTTTGTTGCTTAGGGTCTTCCCTAAAGCCAATGTGACCAGACTTGGTGGATGGAGCAACTTTAATTGCACGTACTCCTGCAGCTTTGTTCTGGACCCTGAGGATGCCCTTTTTCAAAGGATTGGGGGACTTTATATGAATAGGCTCATCCAAGAATTTGGAACTGACCATGTTTACAATGCGGACACCTTTAATGAGATGACACCAACTAGTTCTGATCCCTCTTATTTGTCTGCTGTCAGCAATGCCATCTTCAAATCTATGGTCAATGGTAAGGCCAAAAAAAAATGTAAAACTTTGTTTTGTTGTGTTTATGCTATTTATGTTGCTGCTAGTATTGCACAGGTTTTGTGTGTTTGAAAGAGACTGCTGAAGAAGCTATGTGATTTGAGTAACACATCTTCAACATTACACGATAATGGATGTGACTAATTACTGCTGGCTAATATACCAGTCCTAGGACACCAAGACAGATGTATGGGCACAGCAGCGACAGTAGCAGCGCTGTTGAAATTAAAACGTATAGTATATGTAAACATTAACCATGAATTCCTCTTATTTGCTATCTCTTGGTCTGTTGAATTTGCAATTGAAAGTACTATATCGGTTTTGATAAGTGCAAAAAGTCTCCTGATCCTGCCAGAAATGTTGGCAGCTGGTAACTTTCCAAGCTTTGTGCTGCGCAGTTATCAGTTCTTTTGTTGTGAGGACTACAAGAGGCTGTCCATCGATGTTATGCAATAGAGGGCAAAGGGCGCTCTAAATAGTCCTGTCCTGTTTTTGTTGCCCTGATAAAGTAGGGTGAGTGATCATTATCACCCTAGTAGAGGAGTATGTTACTGGCCGAATTATCAGACAAACATTAAGGAAAATTAAAAATAATGCAGCCACTATACATGCATATACATCCGAAGTTACATTATCCCAGCTCAATTTTCAGGGAAGGGACTGTACGCTACACTACACATGCGCCACAGCCTGTGTAGTTATACATTTACAAGAAGACCAGTAAAATCATTTTATCATAAAGTAGAGTACAGGTAAAAGCTTTTTTCTCTTATATTCACCGACCGACACAGCTCCTCTCTTAGCCATTGGGTTGTTATGCCACCTTTAGGAGAATACTAGGCATTACTTGTTATGTAACACACAGAACTTTCCAGTTCCGCCCAGGGGGCGGTCCCTTGGGTAACAACCCCCCAGCCTGCCCTGCAGCCATCAGTTTTTTTTTGCCTAGTAAGGAGAAAAGACCAAGGAACCCTGGCGGGCCCATCGGTCCGTCTATTTTTCCGCAGAAGCTTGTTTTTTGCGCAAGATGATAGATCCTATGATCTACTATCAACAGCCGGCTGGGTGACAGGCTGGATACCCTTATCCTTGTAGTCTCCCCAGCTCGGCCATCGAGCGTGTGCAGGTCGCAGCTACGGCTCGGCAGGCCACGACGAAACCTCAGCTCCAGAGGTGGTCGGTGAGCTTTTATGCTCCGGGGCATACATATGACCGGGCTACTGATGTCTGAGTCACAGTTTTGCCGAGACCAGCAGCTATGTCTGTACTGATCAGAGTGTAGGTCTGCAATGGAATGTCTCCCAGCTCTTCAGGACTGGTAAGTACAGCTCTCCCTGCCTCGGTGGGACTGAGCAGCTGGGCATTCCCTGGGAGGTCGATTCGGGGGCCCTCTCTCCCCCCTCAACTCTCTCCCTGTCCCCTCCCCCTCCCTGTATGCTGCTATGGGTTGTGTCCTGGGTCCTGTTTTCCATGTCCCTGGAGGTGCCTGTGAAGTGCTTGTCTCCTCATGTTTTCACATTCGGCGGCCATCTTGAGTGTGGGCATGGCTTCGGTGGCCATTTTCCCTGTGTTTTTTGTCAGCGGCCATTTTCCAAAAGCCTGAAACACGTTTTTTTCACTGTGCTCTAGCAGCAGCATGTGCTCCTGTGTTCTGGCGGCCATTTTCCCTGGGTTTGAAGTCCTTACACTGGACGCCGGGCGGCCATTTTCTTTGAGCCTGAGCACACTACAGGACGGTTTCAGTGCCATTAGCAGCTGCTTCACCGACACAGGGCTGTTTTCTCTGCACCTGGGAGCTAACAGGGACTACAGGCACTACCTGCTGAATAGCGCAGAACTCTTCAGGGTGGTGAGTCTTGCGGGAAAGGGCCCCTCAGCCGGCAGCAGTAAGGAGGGTGGGACTGTCACTGTCCTAAGTCCCCTTTGGGTGGCAGACAGGGTAGGGTCAGCATGGCTTCAGAAACTGGTGTTTCTTCCCCCGAAATCCAGGCAATTGCAACCGGGTCGCCTGCAGACGGTGCAGTACCCTTGGACACCTTGTCGGCAGTCCTCAATTCGTTCGTTGCCAAGATGGAGGCGGTGCGTGGGCGCAAAGGTGCTAAAAAGCGGCCCATGCCCCCCCCCCCGTCCTCTGGGGAGAGTTCTGACGCAGACTCGGGACCCGCTGAGGCAGGTGGCCCCTGCTCTGTCATGTCAGAGGACGCTGACCAGGACCTTTCGGACAGTGAGGATGAGTCCCCGTCCGGGTCCGTGCGCGACAAAGCGCTGGTTGGAGCTCTTATCACGGCTGTGCGTGATACCCTGAAGATTCAGGAGCCAGCAGATTCCTCTGCTGAGGTAGCAGTCCCTTTTGGGTCCCGTAAGCCAGCCCGTTCACCTAGGGTGTTCCCGTATCTGACTTATTTTGACAAGTTCATTTACCAGGAATGGGGTCGACCGCAACGGATCTTTTCGGTCCCCAAATACATGGCGGTGCGTTACCCTTTCGAGGAGAGCCTTCTCAAAAAATGGTCGGCTCCTCCGGTCGTGGACCCCCCAGTATCCAGGTTAAACAAAGTAACCACGATCCCTGTAGAAGGGACTCCTGCCTTTAAGGATCCCATGGACAGGAAGGCCGAGGCAGTAGCTCGTTCCTTGTTTAGGGTGGTGGGGTCAGCCGTGCGACCAGTACTGGCATCCGCACTGGGGTCGCAGACACTGAGTGTGCGAAACTGTAGCACTGCGAATTGGGTGAACAACAGGCTTCTCCGGTCTGCGTGGAACTAGCAGACCAACTAGTGCAAGGCCTTAAATACGTTTGTGACGCGGCCCTGGATACTCTCCCCCTGTTATCCAGGGCTTCAGTGTCAGCAGTGGTGCTGAAGCGCTTGATTTGGTTAAAATGCTGGTCGGCTGACCAGGCATCCAAGAAAGCCCTGACGGATCTTCCCTTCCTTGGCGACCGGCTCTTTGGAGCCTCTTTAGATGACATTATTAAGAATGCCACAGGTGGTAAGAGTACGCTACTCCCACAGGCCAGGAAGGCTAAGGAGCCACGCCGTAGGCAGGGGCCCTCTTTTTCCGCTCATAAACTGCTTTTTCGTCCGCCCGGAGCTTTGGCCAAACGTCCCCAGTCCGACAGGACGACCACGGAAGGACAGAAACGTCCCTGGAACCGCAAGCCTAACAAGCCTGCGAACAAAGGTGCTACCGCATGAAGGTTTTCCCCCACCCATGTCTCGGGTGGGGGGACGCCTTCGGGAATTTGCAGCCCGGTGGTCCGCCCGACTATCCAATCAATGGGTCTGCGATCTGATTTCCTGCGGCTACAAAATAGAGTTCCTCTCCTGGCCGCAGAACAGATTCTTCCCCTCCAGCATACCCGTTTCCCCGGTTCGCCGGGAGGCCCTCTTGGGGGCAGTAAGAGACCTGCTGAATCGCGGGGTGATTGTGCCTGTTCCGGAATTGGAACATTTCCAAGGGTTCTACTCGAATCTGTTTGTAGTTCCCAAGAAGGGAGGGGTACGTCCAATATTGGACTTGAAAGCTCTCAACCACTTTGTGAAGGTGCAGAGGTTCAGAATGGAATCAGTTCGCTCGGTAGTCGCGGCACTCCATCAAGGGGACTTTCTGGCGTCCTTGGACATCCAGGATGCGTACCTGCACATACCCATATGCCTCCGGCATCAAAAGTTTCTCCGGTTTGCGGTCGGGGAAGCCCACTATCAGTTCGTGGCTCTCCCTTTTGGTTTGGCTTCAGCCCCCAGAGTCTTTACCAAAGTATTGGCTCCAGTTTTGGCGTTGCTGTGGCAACGTGGGATCGCGATCGTGGGATACTTGGACGATCTCCTCCTGAGAGCATCTTCCGCCTCAGAGTTAGAGGAGGATGTTGCGATCACCGTACAGACCCTGCAAGAGTTTGGGTGGCTGTTAAACCTAAAGAAGTCGGTGGTAGTACCGACCCAGCATTTGGAGTACCTAGGCTTGCTACTGGACTCCAGGGAAGCAAGAGTTTTTCTCCCTTCAGACAAGCTGCAGACTCTGAGTTGCAGTAAAACGGCTGATGGACCGCAAGCGGTCGTCGCTTCGCTTCTGTATGCGAGTTCTGGGTCTCATGGTGGCCTCTTTCGAGGCAGTGCCGTATGCCCAGTTCCACACCAGAGTTCTACAGAAGGAGATTTTATCACAATGGGACAAATCTCAATTGACCCTGGATCGACAGATCCAGGTGAGCCAGCCAGTCAGAAATTCGCTTGTCTGGCTGCTGAGGTCCCCGGTGCTTCAATCCGGGAAGTCGTTCCTTCCTCTGAAATGGACGGTGATCACTACGGATGCCAGTCTATCCAGCTGGGGTGGAGTGATGGGGGTTCAGTCGGCTCAGGGTCTCTGGTCGACGGAGGAATCCAAATTGCCGATCAATCTGCTCGAGCTGAGGGCGATCAGGCTATGCCTCTCCACATGGTCAGTGAGACTGCAGGGGCGTCTGATCAGGATCCAGTCGGACAACGCCACTGCGGTGGCATATGTGAATCACCAAGGAGGAACAAGAAGCTCAGCCGCTGCACAGGAGGTCGCTCACATACTTCGGTGGGCAGAGCGACATGTACCGGCCCTGTTGGCCATTTACATCCCAGGAGTGGAGAACTGGCAGGCGGACTTTCTGAGACGCCAAATGCTGGACCCAGGAGAATGGGCGTTGCATCCGGAGGTGTTCAGGCTACTGTGCCTGCGGTGGGGCACACCAGACGTGGATCTTCTGGCCTCCCGTCTCAATCGGTGCCAAGGTTCATGTCCAGGACAAGAGATCCTTGGGCAGACGCGTCAGACGCGCTGGTAGCTCCGTGGGGTCAGTATCAGCTGATCTATGCTTTTCCTCCGTTGAAGCTGCTACCACGTCTGCTCCGCAGAGTAGGAGTCGAGGGGATTCCAGTGATTCTGGTTGCCCCAGATTGGCCTCAGCGACCTTGGTACGCAGACCTAGTGCGCCTGGTGGCAGACGCCCCGTGGCGACTGCCATTAAGGGAGGATCTTCTGTCTCAAGGCCCGAATTCTCCATCCTGCTTTACCATCGCTGGCTTTAACGGCATGGCTGTTGAGAGCCAGGTACTGAGGGACCGGGGACTGTCGGACTCGGTGATCCCCACTATGTTGGGAGCACGGAAATCTTCTTCTCGGAAGGTATATCATCGCACCTGGAAGGCTTACATCTCCATGTGTGAAGAGAAAGGGTGGCATCCACGCTCCTTTTCTATATCCAGAATCCTGATTTTTCTTCAGCAAGGAGTAGACCAGAGGTTGGCATTAAGCACCATTAAAGGACAAATATCAGCCCTGGCTGTCTTTTTCCAGCGACCCCTGGCGTCTCACTCGTTAGTGAGTACCTTTGTTCAGGGGGTGCGACATGTGGTCCCTCCGGTGCGTCCACCGTTGCCTCCGTGGGATCTGAACCTGGTGTTATCGGCGCTTCAGAAACCACCGTTTGAAAATATCAGGGAGATTCCTCTGTTGACTCTTTCCCAGAAAGTGGTCTTTCTAGTGGCTATCACATCAGCCAGGAGGGTTTCAGAACTGGCGGCCTTGTCCTGCAAATCTCCCCATATGGTTATCCACAAGGATAAGGTGGTGTTGCGTCCGGAACCATCTTTTCTGCCGAAGGTGGTCTCGGCGTTTCACATCAATGAGGACATTGTGTTGCCATCCCTGTGTCCTAAGCCGACACATCCTAAGGAGGTGGCCCTTCATGCGTTGGACGTGGTTCGGGCTCTGAAGGTGTATTTGTCTGCCACAGCTCCCTTCCGGAAGTCAGACTCACTGTTTTTTTTTCGGTGGCTGGTCCAAAGAAAGGCATGGCGGTCTCGTCGGCCACCATTTCTAGGTGGATCAGACAGATCGTAGTACAAGCCTACGCCTTGAAGGGGCAGGTGCCCCCCTTTCCGGTCACGGCCCACTCCACGAGGGCGATCAGAACGTCTTGGGCTTTCCGACACCAAGCGTCTGTCGCTCAAGTGTGTAAAGCGGCGACCTGGTCGTCTGTCCACACGTTTACTAAGTTCTACAAGGTAGACGTCAGTGCATCGGCTGATGCCTGTTTTGGGTGCAAAGTTTTGCAGGCGGCCGTATAGTTGCAATTGAGTATGCAATATTTTTATTTTCCTGGTTTTCCGATGAAAAACAAAGTACCGTTAAGTTAATGCACTGTTGCATTACATTCCGCAGTTTGGTGCGGTTGTGGGTAGTCACTCCTGTTGAGGGTACCCTGTTTTTGTGGTGGTTTATCCACGCACTGTGGTTTTTTTGTGGGTGAAGTTTCACTAGTTCCCACTGGCCTGGTGGATGAAGTTTTTTTATGCTGTTTTTCCCACCCCTCGTTTGGCACTGCTTGGGGACGTCCCAATGGCTAAGAGAGGAGCTGTGTAGGTCGGTGAATATAAGAGAAAATGGGATTTTTTGTACTCATCGTAAAATCCTTTTCTCTGTAATTCACCGACCGACACAGCACCCGCCGCTCCTATTTTTTCTTTACGTTATACTGCTTGTTGACATACTGATGGCTGCAGGGCAGGCTGGGGGGTTGTTACCCAAGGGACCGCCGGTAACTGGAACTGGAAAGTTCTGTGTGTTACATAACAAGTAATGCCTAGTATTCTCCTAAAGGTGGCATAACAACCCAATGGCTAAGAGAGGAGCTGTGTCGGTCGGTGAATTACAGAGAAAAGGATTTTACGGTGAGTACAAAAAATCCCATTTTTTGTTTTTTGGATAGAGAAAAGAAGGGTTATAACCCCTGCTGGTTTATTTTTTGCCATCTGTGCCCCATTGGGGAGATTTACCTTCACTTCCTGTCCCATAGCCAAAATAGGAAGTGCTATGCAAATTAAGGAAATCCCTTGGGGACCCCCAGGCCATCATAACTAGTGTCCATATTGGAGGATTTCCCCTCTATTACTTTTCTGGGGAAGCCCAAAATATGGGATTTCCTTTTCAAATATTTTATTTCAACCACAAAAGGTGAGTCTAGGTTTTCATGGCAGCCATATATATACAATAACGTAACAAATGCGCTGAATAAATAGAACAGTATTCCATATAGTAATCATATCATCTCATACATAACACCTTCTATGTTCCTCTCAAAAGAATATAACGTCAGTATTGTAGTGACCTAGGAGAGGAAAAATAACACTCAGTCGCTATACCTGGAGTCACCCTATTTCCCATTTTCTAAATAACAAAAGAAAAAGAGAAGAAAAAAAAAAAAGAGAGAGAGAAAAAGAAAAAGGGATTTCCTTTTACGTTCACTTTCAATGCTAATGGCAATCAGGACAAACTGAGAGGCCTAATCTTCCTACTCCCTAGCCCGTACTCCCATAAAAAATGACTGGCGTTCTAATCTTCTAAACCCTCTCCACTCTATTCAAAGCTAAAGAAAAAGTTTTATCTTTACATCTACTAGAAGTAGAAGTATGGGAATGTTTTTTATTTTATTTTTTATTATACTTACCCTGGTGGATGCAGCATCGGCCCCCGCCAGCTCTAACACTGAGGACCGAGCGATCAAACACTGCCAATCGCCCCAGTTCTCACTGCTCCTTGAGTAGAGAGCTGGTGGTCACAGGCTCTCTGCTCTGCCACCCCCCCCCCCCCCCCGCCCCCGCCCCCCTCCCCCCCACCCCCCTGTGCTCCATGGAGCACTGGGCTGTGGAGGGGCAAAAGCGTCTGACTCAGGCTCTCAGCGGCTCGCTGAGAGGCTGAGCTGGGTGGTGGTCCAGGCATGTGGGCAGATCCCAACCATATGGTCGTGATTTTTCCCAGGCCTGGACCAGCACTGTGACATCAGCTGACAGCAGGCTTCAGCCCACTGTCTGTTGAAAACGGGTCACAGGAGTGCAGAATGAACAAACGAGCTTTGGCTGTACTTCTCCTTTAATCGTACAATACAGGACCCAAGGCTGTAGTCCCAGACCATGGATTATATGCAGGCTACCTTCAGGTAGGTGATTGGACATAGAAGTTTGCTAGGGCCACCCCCAGTGCATACTCCTATACCCCTCCCACTCTGTGAAACTCCAGTTTTTTTTTAATTCAGACTCTTCTGTCAAGATTTGACTGCTTATTGCCCTGTGCTAGCTAGCAGTTTCCAGATCAGTAACCCTTGGGGGTTTATTTACTAGCACTGAAGAGTGCAAACTCTGGTGCAACTCTGCATGGTAGCCAATCGGCTTCTAACTTCAACAAGTGTAGTTAGCCACAGGGTGCTATACAGGCTCAGGGATGTGGTCCATCTCTATGGTTACCAGACCCTAAAGACCCCCTGTGGATGATGCTTACTGTGATGGGCGAAGCCTGAATCCATAGTGGGCTCTGAGACACAGACAAGAGGAGACAGTGTTTCCCTGTAATCTAGAATGACTATACACAACCCCCATTGCCTAGCACAAAAGCAGTTGCATAGGCACAGGCAAGAGAGGTTATTCACTTTATTGTAATACTCCCCATTATACTTGCGCTTATAAGTCTTTATACTCATTTAGCCTTTTAACCACTTAAGGACAGCCCACCGCATATACTGCGGCAGGGTCGCTCTATTGCGTGAAGCAACATACCTATACGTTGTTTCATGCAATAGATAGTGTGGGCGCGTGCCCGCTGCAAGGCGGAGGAGCCGATGTCCGCTGGTCACCCGCGATCACTTCACAGAGAGGCAAAACAGGGGGGTACATGGAGATCGTCTGTTCCTAGTAATCAGGAACAGCGATCTCTGTGTTCTTCGTGTCAGTACTTCCCCCACACAGTTAGAAACACACTGAGGGAACACGTTTAACCCTTTGATCGCCCCTGTAGTTAACCTCTTCCCTGCCAGTGTCATTTATACAGTGATCAGCAATTTTTTTTAGCACTGGTCACTGTATTGGTGTCACTTAGGGTCAAATTTATCCGCCGCAATGTCGCAGTCCCACTTAAAATCGCTGATCATCACCATTACCAGTAAAAACAATAAAAATATTTTTAAAAGTCCATAAATCTATCCTGTAGTTTATGGACGCAAACCAATCAATATACACTTATTGGGATTTTTTTTCTTCAAAAATATGTAGCAGAATACATATTGGCCTAAATTGATGAAGACATTTTATTTTTATTTTTTTGGATATGTATTATAGCAGAAAGTAAAAAATATTGTTATTTTTTCAAAATTGTCAGTCTTCTTTTATAGCGCAAAAAATAAAACTGAAGAGGTCATCAAATGCCACTAAAATAATATTTGTGGGAAAAAGGGACATCAATTTTATTATTTGGGTACAGCATTGCACGCCCACGCTATTGTCAGTTAAAATAATGCAGTGCCGTCTCGCAAAAAATGGCCTGGTCACTAAGTGGGTAAATTATTCCAGGGGGTTGATGTGGTTAAATTTGGCTTTTTTTTGTCTCTGAATTGTCTCATAGTTGTAATATGCCTCCTGAATATACACTCATGTTTGCTGCACTTCTGCTACAGGGATTCAGCCAAGTCAGTATGTGGATTATAGCTGCCCACTACCATGGATTCCAATTGCAATGGAGGATGACAGGTGTATAACATGTGGCCTACAAAAAATGAAAAAAATGCTTAGGGTGATAGCTGTTCCCTTGTCCTGGAACAATGCCCTATATTATGATACCGCTCTCCTCATTTGAGTATAGCTCCCTCTCAGACAGTAGTGCAGCCTGCCAAGAACAGATTTGTCTGCTGCTATTTCTGAATTCTTCAGCAAACTTTCAGCTCACTTAGAACCTTTGGTTTCAAGAGGCCAACGTGCATTCTGCCTCTCTTCCCCCGACACTGTTCAAGAATCAGTGGTAGAACCTGTTTGAGGATGAAATAAAACGAAGTGAAGGGAACATAAATATTGTAGCAGAAGCTGCAAAGGATTTTAAACCCCTGCATTTTGAGACACAAACTATGGCTTCTCACCAGTTGTTCAATGTATGGTGCTTTATTTTTCATACATAATGGGACACAGAGTTAGGCTAATATTCATTACCTATTGGGTTATACACCCTCTCTAGGTGAATGGACACTGGTAGACAAAGTCTTATGCCGCGTACACACAATCGGACATTCAGACAACAAAACCGTGGATTTTTTTCCGAAGGATGTTGGCTCAAACTTGTCTTGCATACACTCGGTCACACAAATGTTGGAAATTCCGAACGTCAAGAACGCGGTGACGTACAACACGTATTACGGGACTAAAAAAAGGAAGTTTAGTAGCCAGTGCACCAACCTTTGGCCTCCTTCTGCTAATCTCGTGTTTATCTTGTGTTAGTAGAAGTTTGGTGAGAGACGATTCACACTTTTCAGCCTTGTGCTTTTCAGTTCGTTACTGCTTGTCAGTTTGTGCTTGTGGGTTCGTATCTGTTCTACAGTGTGTGTTGTCAGTTCCAGTCTTTCAGTGTGTTCTATTTAATAGTTCATATCTGTTTTTCAGTGCATTCTTGTCTGCTCGTTTCTGATTTTCAGCTCGCTCTTCTCGATTTTCAGGGCATTCTGTTAGTTCGTTCTGACCAGCCGACCGTTTTGAAGCCATTTTGCGGGTACGTACTCGACGTAAATTTTGTGCTGTGCTTGGGCTTGGTGTTGGAGTTCTTGTTTTGACCCAAGTCCAGTTCATGAACAGGGCGAGGAGGAGTTCATGGACGAAGAATTGGTTGCTCCAGCGTGACCAATTCTCGCACATGCCTTTGCTGCAGGAGATCCAGGAGAATAATCCTGATGATTTCAGGAATTATCTCAGGATGACAGACCCCATTTTTCACCGTCTGTTGGCTTTGCTGCCTCCTTGTATTACGAGCAAGCCATCACTCCCGAGCAGAGGCTCGTCGCCACCTTGAGGTACTTGGCGATGGGGAGAAGTCTCCGGGATATAAAGTTTACGACTGGAATCTCCCCCCAGACTTTGGGAATTGTTATTCCAGAGACCTGTTATGCCATAATTCAGGTCCTGCAGAAGGACTATATTAAGGTAAATTATCTCCTTTTTTTGTCCTTCATGCATATTTGCCTTCAATAACCTCCCCAGCATGCTATCCTGGGCCCAAACACATATAGCCTAGTAACTTAACAATGTATTTTGTAAGCTTCATTGTAGTGCTTACGCTAAACACCCCCTAAAATGTGTCCAAATGTTCTTGTTGTCCTTAAATTCAGGCATAGTGCAAGAGGCTCCCCCCCAACCAATAAGTCAACCGATACCAATACTCTATCTGCTGACTTTGCCAAACCCATACACACTATACCTACCTCTTTTGTGTTCATATTTATGGAGGAATTCCCCAAAGCATGTAATACAAGGGCCTGCCTGAATACTTTCAAATGGTACTGTTTCAAGTTTTGTTCTCCTATTATCTTGATAGGTAATTGCAGAATGTAAAAATGTGCTTCAATTTGTACAGTGTGTATTCCTATTTTTTGTATTATGACACTTACCTGTCCAGTGGGCTGCCAATAGTGTAAGTAAGGAGGGGCTGGCCAAAGTAATACACATTATTTTTGGCATTCAGCTCTCAATGAAGTGGAGAGGTTTACCTGTCCAAAACACCCCCCCCCCCCCCATTTTTTACAATGGGCCATCAGAGGAGGAGGAATCTGATAAGTGGACCTTGTACTTTTGTCTTTAAATACTCATTTCAATAAATGTTCTACTTGTGCTGGCCAAGAATGTTTGTGTCTAATCTGCTTGCAATGTTACGTGCAAAAGTACAATTTTTTTTTTTTTGTTTGACTCCACAGTTTCGTTCAAACCCACAGGTATGGCAGACTGTGGTCTCCCAGTTTGCCCAGCAGTGGGACATCGTCCCACCCCCCAACTCGGGGTCCTACTATTATAATTATAAGGGGTATAAGAGTATAGTGTTGTTGGCGGTGGTGTCGGCCACTTACGAGTTCCTGTATGTGGACGTTGGGAAAAATGGCCGGATTTCTGATGGTGGAGTCATCTCCCAGACAGAGTTCTTCAGATGGCTCCAGAATGGCAGCTTGCGCGTGCAACCTTCTGAAGATAATGTGGCGGAACTCCCGTTTGTCTTCGTCGTGGATTAAGCGTTTGCGCTGGGGTACCATCTTCTGCGTCCATTACCGATGAGGACCCTCGTCCCGGACCAGAGGGTTTTTAATTACTGGCTGGCCAGAGCAAGAAGAGGGGTGGAAAATGCGTTCGGAATAATGGCCAGCCGGTTCCACCTGTTTCCCCGGATGTAAAGTTGATCTGGGGAAAATCCGATTGCCTCCTGGGGTATCAGGAAGGAATTTTTTACCCTGCTTTAGCAAATTGGATCATGCTCTGCTGGGGTTTTTCGCCTTCCTCTGGATCAACTGTGGGTATAGAATTGGGTATATGGGTTTGTATGATTTAGTTTTTTTGCGGTTGAACTGGATGGACTTGTGTCTTTTTTCAACCTGACTAACTATGTAACTATATATCAACATGGCGGAATATAAAATCAATCACATCATTCTTGCATGCTGCATACTACATAACTTTTTAAGAAAAATTGCATCAAACTATGTGGCCTCAGTTGGGACTGAGGCCGGCTTATTACCGGATCCAATAAATCTGACGGCTCTTGAACCTGGCCGTCCTGGCTTGCCCCCCCCCCCCCCCCGAAGAGCCCGCAAAGTTTGCCAAAATTATGTAGAGTACTTTGCCGGTTAGGGGGCGATTGATATGCCAGAGAATCGATAAACCTGTTTAAAATAATTTTTTTATTTATAAGCTGAACTCCTATTTCATTTGATTTACTGGTCTCCTCGATTCTTCAATGGCCTTTTATTTTTGGCCATTTTCTTCAAAAGTACAAGTGTAACTTATTTGATACACGAGGTGACAATCTCTTCTTCAGATATTGTTGTGCTATGGGTCTGCGAAACGTACGCCTTGTTTTTGTTAATGCATTAATGAAAATCATCCTAAAATGGCCTGAATGTGGCAAATTTTAGAGCACGGTGGGTGTTATTTACTAAAGGCAAATTCACTTTGCACTACAAGTGCACTTGAAAGTGCACTGATACTGCACTGAAAGTGCACTTGTAGTGCAATGTGGATTTGCCTTTAGTAAATAACCCCCATTGTCACTGTAACTACACCAACTTACTTGTCAGGAGAGGAGCCTAAACACAGGCATCCAACACAAGTGAACAGATCGATGGGCTGCACTAAAGGAATCAGGCTCCAAAGGTAGTGATAAAGATATATATTTATTTAATAATAAAGACACACGTGAACACAGCAACCACAAACAAGCAAGAACGCAAATAACACAGCAAACCCCAAAGCCCTAATCTAACTAACTAACAATACACTCAATAAAATGGAACATAAATATATATACAAGGCTGGGAGAAGAGACCAAGGGGGAAACAGGAAGCAAGGGAAAATCAAGGCAGGAATCAGGGGATGGGTCTCAGGAACCAGGTAAGGGGGACAACATCCAGGACAGGGCAGGAAGCGGATCAGGGGTCAGGTTTCAGGTTTCAGGTTACAGGTATCAGGATCAGGTTTCAGAACAGGCAAGGACAAGGCTACAGGAAGGAATACTGAAGCACTGAGCTTCAGTGAAGGACAGGCTTATATAGTCTCAGCAGTTCAACAGGTGCAGCTTGATTACTGGCATGTCCATCTGCTGGGAGACCCCCGCTGGTGGCCACCAGAACTGCACCCTTTGATGCCGAAGGAAGTAGTGACACCACCAGGCGATCCAGGTAATAACACCATTCCTGACAATGTCCATCGGCTGGGAGACCCCTGCTGGTGGCTACCAGAACTGCACCATTTGATGCTGAAGGAAACAGTGACACCAGCAGGCGATCCAGGTAATAGCACCGTTCCTGACAGTTCCCCCCCCTAAGGAGTGGCCTCCGGACACTCCATACTGCCGTAGATCTGGCAGTGCGTGTAAAAGTGGAAGAGTCCCAAAAAGTCTCCTCTGTGACTGCAGACTTCTTTGCGCTCTCCGGACAGAGTCTCTTAACCTACTAGGAGGCGTGCCGCCCGAGTCCGACAATGGGACATGTACCCCACCACCAGGGTCTGGAAGTTTAGATCTGGAAATAAAAACAGACATGGCAGCAGGCACCAGGTCATCAGGCTGGGCAGCGAACTTCGGGTCATCAGGCTGGGCAGCAGACAGTGGCTCATCAGGCTGGGCAGCAGACAGTGGCTCATCAGGCTGGGCAGCGGACAGGAACTCATCAGGCTGGGCAGCAGACGTGGCTCATCAGGCTGGGCAGCGGACGGGAACTCATCGGGCTGGGCAGCGGACGGGAACTCATCGGGCTGGGCAGCGGACGGGAACTCATCGGGCTGGGCAGCGGACGGGAACTCATCGGGCTGGGCAGCAGACGGGAACTCATCGGGCTGGGCAGCAGACGGGAACTCATCGGGCTGGGCAGCAGACGGGAACTCATCGGGCTGGGCAGCAGACGGGAACTCATCGGGCTGGGCAGCAGACGGGAACTCATCGGGCTGGGCAGCAGACGGGAACTCATCGGGCTGGGCAGCAGACGGGAACTCATCGGGCTGGGCAGCAGACGGGAACTCATCGGGCTGGGCAGCAGACGGGAACTCATCGGGCTGGGCAGCAGACGGGAACTCATCGGGCTGGGCAGCAGACGGGAACTCATCGGGCTGGGCAGCAGACGGGAACTCATCGGGCTGGGCAGCAGACGGGAACTCATCGGGCTGGGCAGCAGACGGGAACTCATCGGGCTGGGCAGCAGACGGGAACTCATCGGGCTGGGCAGCAGACGGGAACTCATCGGGCTGGGCAGCAGACGGGAACTCATCGGGCTGGGCAGCAGACGGGAACACATCGGGCTGGGCAGCAGACGGGAACACATCGGGCTGGGCAGCAGACAATGGCTCATCAGACTGGAGAACTGGCAGCGGGTCATCAGACTGGAAAACTGGCAGCGGGTCATCAGACTGGAAAACTGGCACCAGGACATCAGGCTGGAAGGCTGGAACATCAGGCTGGAAGGCCGGCACCAGGACATCAGACTGGAAGGCTGGGACGTCAGGCTGGAAGGCTGGAACATCGGCTGGAAGGCCGGCACCAGGACATCAGACTGGAAGGCTGGAACGTCAGGCTGGAGGGCTGGCACCAGGACATCAGACTGGAAAGCTGAGACATCAGGCTGGAAGGCCGGCACCAGGACATCAGACTGGAAGGCTGGGACATCAGGCTTGAGGGCTGGAACATCAGGCTGGAAGGCTGGCACCAGGACATCAGACTGGAAGGCTGGGACATCAGACTGGAAGGCTGGGACGTCAGGCTGGAAGGCTAGGACATCAGACTGGAAGGCTGGAACATCAGGCTGGAGGGCTGGCACCAGGACATCAGGCTGAAAGGCTGGGACGTCAGGCTTGAAGGCTGGGACATCAGGCTGGAAGGCTAGGGCATCAGACTGGAAAGCTGGAACGTCAGGCTGGATTGCTGGCACCTCCGGCTGGAACTCTGGCGCTTCAGGCTGGGACAGATTAGTGGGTGTGGAGGCAGATTGGATTACTGGCAGGATCGTTTTGGTTGGGAAGAACTTTCGTTTTTTCTTTGACTTGGTCGCTGAAGCTTTGTAGGTGGGGGGTGCAGCAGACAGGAAAGGAGGATTGGAATATGGCAGAGAAGAGGTAACAGTAGCTGGGGGAAGTTTTTGTGAATTTGTAGGCAACTGAGAAGAGGCAGGGGGGTTAAATGCAGGATAGGTACAGGGAGTAGAAACTGGATATGAGTATTTGGTTGGGAGCAGTGTATACTGGGTGGAAACTGGGTTTGGTATGGGTGATGGGGAAACATACATTCGGGTAGGCTGGTGTCTGATGGCAGAAGTGGTTTGTTTGGCTGGGGCTAATTGCATCATGCCAGACCATGCTGAAAGTATGGGTTGTACAAATTGTGGTTTCAAGTTTCCCTGTCTAATAAAAGACTGAGCAGACACAATGCATTCAGAAATCACCTGTGGGGAACAGCCAGAGTAGTGCTCACAAAAGTCGTCGGGATCATCTTCAAGAAGCCATACTAGGGATACAACCTGATTCATATCAAAAGGGGGAGTGAAATCATCATGGCCCTCAGGAATACAGGGCAGGGCCAGCTCGGTACAGATCTGGATCAGAGGCTGCACGTCCTCAAAAAGAAAACTGCCCTGGTCAACGAAAACATGGGCTATACTGATGCACTAATAAACGAAAAAACCTGGTATGTTCCTGTCAAGGCTGGCAGGAACCAGAAGACCAAATGAGTGACACAACATACAAGAAATAAGGGCCTAAATATAAAAACGAGTTTACTTTATTGTGAATACAAAAAAGGAATGGTGTGATCACATATGATCCAAAATTGGATCAATATAGTGCGTATGACATATGCAGTTATGACACCCTATGACTCATCCAGTCAACTGATGGGTCTATGGTGCAGCAACAAATAAGACAATTTAGAAACACTGAACAAAAATATACAGACAACATAAAACAGTGCGTCCGGACGCCGACAATCTGTGTGTGGAGGGCCTGCACTCAGCAATCATGAGTGTACGCAGTAGCCAATGACTGCCTATAAGTCAGGGAATCCACACAGAGATCCCGGGAAGGCTCAAGCCCACAGTGGGGACGGGGAGGGGGGAGGGGGAGGAAAATAATGGGGGGGAGGAAGGATGTAGAAAATGGAGTGGAGAATTGAGAGTCAATACACACTGTGAACTACAGTGTGAATGGTAATGATAGTATATCCTTGCTGTGTTGAAAACTGAAATAAATAAGTATCTTCAGCTGCAGGGAAAGTGTTCAACTCTCTTCATGAGTAATGGATATGAGGGATTCAAACAGGAAGACACATGAAGCATCTGGCATAGATATGAAAAGGCAACAATACAATGATGTCAAGAAGCACAGTTCAAAGTCCACCGGTTGGGGGTGTGCTAATTAATCAACCCAATATGTATAAGCATCCATAAACAGAAAAGGAGCGGCATCAATGTTCAAAATATATTTCAACTTCAATGAGGTGTCCAGGGAGATCTCCTTGTCAAATCGGAATATAAAAATGAAACGGATGAGACATGGTTATCAGATTTCCCACGTAGCAAGGGCATGTTCTCATGCGGTCACTGCCAGGTTTGCCTGGGACGCCGTCACACCTCCCGGAAGCCAGCCCGGGCCGGGTTAGAGACGGAGGAGACGCCGAGGAACATGTTGGAAGCCAATGGAGAACAGGAGACACGAAGACACTAGGCACTGGGAACATACTCGGACCCAACAGCATCCACCAGCATCTACATTGACACCGGAACACCGCCAGGTACTGCTTAACTATTTTCTGGGACAGATTTATTTGTATTAGAATTCTAATCGGAAACCACCCGTTTTGAGAGCTGACTGCAGCCCAAAAAGCCCCAATGTGACATCATTCAGCAAGACCCCTGTCAGGCAGTCAATCTGTTGCGGATATTCATCATAAAAGGTCCACTCCCTGGACACCTCATTGAAGTTGAAATATATTTTGAACATTGATGCCGCTCCTTTTCTGTTTATGGATGCTTATACATATTGGGTTGATTAATTAGCACACCCCCAACCGGTGGACTTTGAACTGTGCTTCTTGACATCATTGTATTGTTGCCCTTTCATATCTATGCCAGATGCTTCATGTGTCTTCCTGTTTGAATCCGTCATATCCATTACTCATGAAGAGAGTTGAACACTTTCCCTGCAGCTGAAGATACTTATTTATTTCAGTTTTCAACACAGCAAGGATATACTATCATTACCATTCACACTGTAGTTCACAGTGTGTATTGACTCTCCATTCTCCACTCCATTTTCTACATCCTTCCTCCCCCCCATTATTTTCCTCCTCCCCCCCCCCCTCCCCGTCCCCACTGTGGGCTCGAGCCTTCCCGGGATCTCTGTGTGGATTCCCTGACTTATAGGCAGTCATTGGCTACTGCGTACACTCATGATTGCTGAGTGCAGGCCCTCCACACACAGATTGTCGGCGTCCGGACGCACTGTTTTATGTTGTCTGTATATTTTTGTTCAGTGTTTCTAAATTGTCTTATTTGTTGCTGCACCATGGACCCATCAGTTGACTGGATGAGTCATAGGGTGTCATAACTGCATATGTCATACGCACTATATTGATCCAATTTTGGATCATATGTGATCACACCATTCCTTTTTTGTATTCACAATAAAGTAAACTCGTTTTTATATTTAGGCCCTTATTTCTTGTATGTTGTGTCACTCATTTGGTCTTCTGGTTCCTGCCAGCCTTGACAGGAACATACCAGGTTTTTTCGTTTATTAGTTGATATTGCTTTGACCAGAGTGACACGGTCCACACTGGACAATTAGGATCTGAGGAGACTTCTAGGTGCCCTCAGCGGCACTTGCTACCTATCTCTTCCCTATCCCCCCCTTTTTTTTTGTTATATACTGATGTACTCCAGTAGTTGCTCCCTAGTATAGCCACCCAAAGTCTGATAACAAAAAACTCTGTCATCCGTTGCTAGGAGCGAGAGGTACAAAATATCTTCCAGATGCATTTTTCCTGGCATAGCAAGTGTCCAGACCCAATTCCCAAGTGCAGCCGATCTGTTTGTATGGCTTCAGTATTCTGTCAGGAGAGGAGCCTAAACACAGGCATCCAACACAAGTGAACAGATCGATGGGCTGCACTAAAGGAATCAGGCTCCAACGGTAGTGATAAAGATATATATTTATTAAATAATAAAGACACACGTGAACACAGCAACCACAAACAAGCAAGAACGCAAATAACACAGCAAACCCCAAAGCCCTAATATAACTAACTAACTAACAATACACTCAAGAAAATGGAACATAAATATATATACAAGGCTGGGAGAAGAGACCAAGGGGAAACAGGAAGCAAGGGAAAATCAAGGCACGAATCAGGGGACGGGTCTCAGGAACCAGGTAAGGGGGACAACATCCAGGACAGGGCAGGAAGCGGATCAGGGGTCAGGTTTCAGGTTTCAGGTTACAGGTATCAGGATCAGGTTTCAGAACAGGCAAGGACAAGGCTACAGGAAGGAATACTGAAGCACTGAGCTTCAGTGAAGGACAGGCTTATATAGTTTCAGCAGTTCAACAGGTGCAGCTTGATTACTGGCATGTCCATCTGCTGGGAGACCCCCGCTGGTGGCCACCAGAACTGCACCCTTTGATGCCGAAGGAAGTAGTGACACCACCAGGCGATCCAGGTAATAACACCATTCCTGACAATGTCCATCGGCTGGGAGACCCCTGCTGGTGGCCACCAGAACTGCACCATTTGATGCTGAAGGAAACAGTGACACCAGCAGGCGATCCAGGTAATAGCACCGTTCCTGACATTACTACAAAAACTGGTATTGAGCACTGAAAGAAGAAGCCACACATTGTTGAGTATAAAACATTTTATTCAAAGCACATTAACATGTGCGTTATAAAAGGTTTTTTTTAACAAACCAACATTGGTTATGTAACATTTATGTTTGACAGTAGATATAGCCTTTTTTGGCTAAACAGGCATGTTTAAAACCATAACATACACAACTCGGGAACTTCCAAAGTTTAACTTTAATAAAGTGAAGGCAATATGTGACATTAGTATGTCCAACTGTGTTGATTTACCTTCATCAGATGGGGTGATGTCACCCCTGTAAAAGCCAAATTTTGAAGATGAACACAAATTTGGAATCAAAATGTGGATTTCGCTCCTGATTCCATGCCTAATGTCAAAATGTGCTAGCTCCCATCATGGGGGGTCAATGGACGTGTTTCGGGGGTGCAACCCCTTCCTCTCATCTACTTTAGTTGGAAGGAAGGGGTTGCACCCACAAAATGAGTACATTGATAACCCATGATGGCAGATAAAACATGTTGACACACTGTGTGCATCTTCAAAATTTGGCTTTCAAATTACAGACATTTTTAATCAAATATATATAAAATGCAACCAGCAAATTTACAATTTTTGCTGTTTTTAGATTCTGCCTAAAACATCAATGATGTTGGTGATTTTTTTTTTTTTGGACATCATTGATGTTTTCCTTCACCTTCTATAAATCACAATTGCACACCATGATCTCAGCGATGAGGATCTGTGCACTTGCACTGTTGAAATTAGTTTCTTCTTCCACAACATCCACATCACCTAAAAATAAAAAAAAACACCATGTATTATAAATATGCAGGCATACATCTATTACCTGAAGCTGTGGTCTCAGATACTGACCTGTTGTGGTCACTATTTTGCCCACTTCATGAACCTCTCCCTCCTCATCTTCATGGTGTGTAGGGATTTCCCCTTCTTCGTGAGTAGTGGAGTTTGTGGTGTCCTCAGATGTCCCGATTCTTTTCTCCCCTATGTGAATAAAAAAAAAAGGTATACTTAGCACACAGATATTTTAAGCAAGAAAGAGGAATATGAAACATTGATTGGAAGTTTCATAAAATTGTCTGTTTTGGCAGAGTTCCAAGCTGAAAACTTGTTTTTTTTTTTTCCCATTCTAAAGCTGGAATACTTACCTTTTTTGTTAAAGTTTCAGAGACCCCTAGTATCCACTGGAGCACCTGTGTGGGACACCCTAAAAAGGGTGTTTTGGTGTCCCACACTAGTGCTCCTGTGTCCAGATGTGTAAATTATTTTAATACAAATAGGCATGAACAAATGTAGTTAACCTGCATCTGCCAAAAACATCCTATTAGTGGGTGAAAGAACAATGTTTACTACGAACAATTACTGTGCCCACGAACCTGAAACTTTACATTTTAAACTGTACAACAGTAAAGAAAAGCACATGGAGCAGCACTAAAGTGATAATAATAATAGGAACACACAACAAATACTTACTTTTTTGCAGCACTCTCTTTATCCTTCTGTACTGATCTTGCTCCCTCAATTTCAGGTCTGACCAGCGTTTCCTCAATTGCTCTTTGTTTCGTCGTACCCCAAAATTCCTGTGCAGACTTCTCACAAATTTAGTCATGATGTCATGAAAGGTTCCACCCGCTGATGATACTGTCTGACATTTGCTGTGCAGTACTGTGGTTCACCAGCAGGTTTCTCCTGCCTGGGGAGCCTTCCCGTTAGTAGTATTATATGATCCTTGGGGCGCAGTACTGGCGTCCACCAGCGGGTGGTTTCTGGCAGTGTGGGGCCAAAATCATCTCCTGCAAATAGGCATCACCTGAGTAATTGCAGGAGGTGTGTATAAGTACCCGGCAGACACACTGATGCCTTGCCTTGGTATCTTCCTTGTGCCCTGACCCTGAACCTGTTCCTGTCTGTTACCTGAACCCTGGACCCTGAGCCTTGTATCTGACCCGTCCCTCCTGTGATCTATCCATGTTTGTCTTCCTTCCCCAGCTGCTGACCCCCCCGTTGTCGACCCTGGCCTGGCCCTGTTTATGATTCTGGTATTCCCCTTTACTTGTATATATTTGTCTGTTATTTGTGGGTTTCTGTTGGTGGTTGTTTGTTTGGTTGCACATTGTAGTATATTGGAGGTGGTTGTATTTATTCACTTATCTTAATAAATTATATATTTTCACCTTATCTGCGTTTGTTCCTCTGTTGCTGTCCACACAGCTCTGGCCCCCCATGAAACATGACACATGATCTTGGCCTTTCTAACATTTGGGTTGCTGTACGGTCCATACTTCCCATTATAGTCGGGCCTCTTCAAGATGTCCACCATCTCTACAAAGGACATATTTGAGGCCTTATATCTCCTCCTGGATCGGGAACTGCCTTGTTCCGGGCTTTCGTCATCCTCCTCATTGCTGCTATTATCACGCACCTGCTGTCCCTCCGCCATGTGCTCTCCCACTGTGCCGAAAGAGAAGGGTCAGGCAGAGTTTCACGCATGTGCAGTGTATATAAAGCATCAACACGCGTGCGTCGTATGTACGATCTGTGAGCAGAGGACGGAGTAGCATAAGAGCCGATCGTGCAAACAAAGGTACAATTTTAACTTGGGGCATCAGTGGTTAGTGGCCTATACTGCTTATACATTAAGGGTTATATTGGGATAAGATTAGGAGAGTTGAGCCAGACATTAGGGGTTGTCTTGTGTTGTGGCTTGCAGAGAAAATGGATACATTTACTGACCCTGACTTCCTGCCAAACTTCATAGACATGTACAGGGAGCTGCCATGTCTGTGGCAAGTCAAACACTGAGAATACTCCAACAAGCTAAAGAGAAAGGCAGCGCTGGAGAAACTGTTGGAATTGGTAAAGCCTGTGTATCCCACGGCAGACATCACCTATTTGAAGGACAAAATTGGTGGCCTGAGGAGCACATATATTGGGAGCGCAAAAAGGTCCAGGATTCCTTGAGATCAGGAGCAGCAGCAGATGACGTTTATGTCCCCAGGCTCTGGTACTACGACAGACTGTGTTTTTTCAGACCATAGTGAACCCAGGCCATCACTATCTACTATCTACACTTCCTTCCACATCAGATGAGGCTTCAGAAGTCCAACCTGGGCCTTCCACCCAGGAAGAGGATGTGGAGGAGCCCAGCTATAGCATTGTTCAACATATTTCTTGTCAAAAATGTAATGATGTTGTAGCGAAATATAAAGATCTAGTGTCCATTACACTGTCACGTTGATGGCCAGGAACTCTGGCTCCTAGGATGGGCATTCCAGGAGAGGTGGAGACAAAATGTCTACTGATGTCTGAATAAGTAAATTGGGTTAAGTAGGGTCTGAGGCAGCTTTCCATTCACCTATTGTTCAGTGTGTTAATGAATCCACCTATTATCTGCTACGGGATGTAATTACACTCCTAGTCATGTGTAGGGCACGGTTTTATTGTTAGGGGAATGCCCCTGGAAAATGAGTTAAGAAATCCCTTGCATGGGGAAGCATATAAAAAGCCAGCTGTGGCTAAATAAAGTTATTGATTGACTCCCCGAACTGTGTGTCGTCCAGTTACTGGGGGGGTAAAAGGTGGCCGTGGATAAGTTAGCACTTCCTCAGCTTCAAGGATTTCCCAGCACACTTGAGGATCCGCTACAGTGGTGGCAGCAGTGGGACTAAAGCCTTGCAGCAAGAGGAATCAGCGTTCGTGCAAATTTGGTTACACGAATGGAAGTGTGAATGGAGACAAACTATGCTGGATTAAAACGAGCAACGTTAAAGGATTTGCTGGAAGCAAGAGGGAAAACAGCCAGCAATAAAACCAAAGCCGTGCTGAAAAAGCCCCCAGAAAAAGCCCTGGGACCAAAACTCTTCTAAACCCAGCATCAAGCCCTCATTTTGAGGTAATGCCCCAACTCTGTCGGGTGGGGGGAAGTCTGCTGCACTTTGCGGACATTTGGAGAGCAATGTTTAGGATGAGTGGGTCACCTTAACTATATCTCGCGGTTACAAGTTGGAGTTGCGGGGGGTTCCCGATCAGTGGTTTCTAAGATCCAGCGTTATCTCAGATCCTCCAAAAAGAAACTTATTGTTTCAGGCACCACATTTAGTGCATCAAGGAGTGATTGTAAAAGTTCCTGTAGCCGAAAGAGGCACAGGGTTTTATTCAAACCTGTTTACGGTTCAAAAACCAAACAGGAACATAAGACCCATTTTGGATCTAAGATCCCTGAACCAGTATCTACTAATCCAGTCTTTTCGGATTGAGTCTGTCCGCTCAGTTGTAGCCTCGCTCCAGATGGGAGATTTTTTTAGCGTCCATCGATTAAAAAACACGTTCCTATCCTTCAGCCTCATTGGAGGTTCCTGCAATTTGCAGTAGAGGAACGTCATTTTCAGTTTTTTACTCTACCCTTCGGGCTTGCCATAGCTCCTCGGGTTTTCACAAAGGTCCTAGCACCAGTACTGGTTCTTTTAAGGGCCCAAGGGATCTTGGTGCTCGGGTATCTGGATGACCTCCTGCTCAGAGATCACTCAATACTGGCTCTAGAACAGAGCATAACCTGCACAATTCAGTATTTTAGAAAGCATAGGCTGGATTATAAATGCCGAAAAGTCAGCCTTGAGGCCATCTCAAAGTCTGAATTATTTAGGTCTGATCCTAGATACAGTCCAAGCAAGGGAATTTTTGCCACCCGTAAGGATCTGTGCCCTGAAGGATCAGGTGCGTCAGATAATGGGCACCACCAGACAACCCTCCATTCGGCTTTGTATGAGTCTTCTAGGAAGCATGGTGTCCTCCTTCGAGGCAGTGCCCTATGCCCAGTTACATTACAGGCCTATACAACAAGATATCTTGTTGGCTTGGAACAGGAGAGAGACAAGCCCTGGATTATCCAATGTTCTTATCTCCTCAGGCACGCTTAAGCCTAAACTGGTGGTTGCAGGATCAGAACCTGCGAAAGGGAAGATCCTTCCTCCCGGTAACTTGGAGAGTACTGACCACAGATGCCAGTCTCTCAGGCTGGGGAGTGACCCTAGAGGGACTCGCAGCTCAGGGGAAATGGTCAAGGACAGAACAGATCCTGCCCATCAACGTTAGGACTGCCCTTTCAGGATTCAGTCCAACAATGCCACTGCAGTGGCCTATATAAACCAACAAGGCAGTACCAGGAGCTCACAAACTAGCCTGGGCAGAGGAACATGTGACAATTCTATCGGCAGTCCATAACCCGGGAGTAGAGAACTGGAAGGCAGATTATCTCAGCCGCCAGTAGATCTGCCCGGGGGAATGGTCCCTACACCCAGGGGTGTTCCAGGAAATTTGCCTGCGTTGGGGATGGCCAGAGGTCGACCTATTGGCATCCAGGTTCAACAACAAGCTACAGCAGTTTGTGTCCGAAAAAGGGATTTCCTGGCAATCGGAGCAGATGCTCTGGTAGTTCCGTGGAGCCAGTACTCCCTGGTTTAGGCTTTCCCTCCGATCCCTCTACTTCCAAATTTGTTGCGCAGGATTCGGAGAGGGGGGTTTCCAGTCATTCTGGTGGCACCAGCCTGGCCCAGATGGCCCGGGTTCCGGAGATTGTGAGACTGACAATAGATGGGCCATGGACGCTTCAACGTCACCCCAATCTACTGTCTCAAGGTCCTATATTCCACCCCAATTTAGTCTCTAAATTTGACGGCATGGCTAGTGAAGCCAGGATGTTGAAGGGCCGTGGCATCTCGGGACCAGTGGTATATACCCTAGTGAATGCTAGAAAAGCGGTCACTAGGGAGATCTTTTATAAGGTCTGGAAGACTTATATTGCTTGGTGTGAAGCCAGAAAATGGCATCCTCCAGAAATACTTGATTGGGAGAATTCTCTCTTTTCTACAGTCAGCTGTGGAAATCATATTGGCTTGGAGTACAATCGGAGGTCAGATTTCGGCCCTGTCATTATTCCTCCAAAGGCCTTTAGCCTCCCATTCGCTGGTCCAAACATTTATGCAGGGAGCAGCTTGTTTGCTTCCCCCCATTAGGTCACCTATGTGTCCTTGGGACTTGATCTTGATGCTGTCTGTGTTACAGAAAAAAACATTTGAGCCTATCATGGAAATTCCATTAGACTTGCTGTCACGCAAGCTAGCCTTCCTGATGGCCATCACCCTGGCTAGAAGGGTGTCAGAGTTGGCGGCCCTTTCGTGCAGGGAATCATACTTGATCCTTCACCCCGACAGGGTCGTGTTTATGGCCTGCTCCACCCCTTTTGCCAAAAGTGGTGTCAGCCTTTCATTTAAATGATTATTTTGCCTTTTTTTTTCTCTGTCTCATTCGGCCGAAGAGGGGCAACTGCATTCCTTGGAGGTTTTTTGGGCAGTCAAGGTTTATTTGTCTAGATCTGCGGAGATCCAAGAATCGGACTCCTTTTTTGTTTTACCAAAATGACCCAAGAAGGGGCAGGCAGCTTCCAAAGCTTCCATTGCAAATTGGGTCGGTCAATTGGTCATTCAGGCCTATGGTCTGAAACATAAAGCTCCTCCATTTAGGGTGAGAGCTCATTCTACCAAGGGTGTAGGAACCTCTTGGGCTTTTTGTCATCAGATATCTGTGGCTCAGATTTGTAAGGCTGCTATCTGGTCTTTAGTGCATACGTTCACAAAATTTTCCTCATATTTGACTGTAAAATCCTTTTCATTGAGTGCATTATGGGACACAGAGATCCCTCTCCTTTTTTTTTTTTTTTAGGATTCAGTGCTTGCTTCAAAACTGAAGTACTTCCTGTATGGGAGGGGTTATATAGGGATCACTTCCTGTCTAAGACTTTGTCTACCAGTGTCCATTCACCTAGAGATGGCGTATAACCCAGTAGGTAATGAATATTAGCCTAACTACCGTGTGTGTCGCATGATGTACTCAAAGAAAAGGATTTTACAGATAAGTATGACGAAAAAATCAATTTTTTTTGATTGTGGGGTACAGTTGGATGTACATGCAGTGTGCACACTTGTACCTTCATATGTAATGTTTGGAGTCCTGAGGTCGCTGGCCCCTTATTCTGCACAACATTGGGATCTGGTCCTGGCTGCTAAGCTCCCCTCTAATTTTGTACCTTCTCTCTGGGGTTTACTGCAGCCTTTGGGGAAATTCCATCTTTGATTATTCTCCTTATGTCCTTTCTTCGTGGTGACTTTGCACAGCGTCTCCTTGCCTTGTTATACTAGTTCACAATTAATCATCTGAAGAATCAAAAGTAGCAAAATTCATTGAGATTCTGCAGCTCTTGACATTCCACTGTACAGAGTTGCTATTTTGTTGTGTATTGCACAAATCTGGTTTGGTGGACAAAAAAGCTGCGAGTGTCTGGTCTTTTTTTAAATCTCTAATGCATAAGAACTGGTTTTACCTTTTTTGTATTCAATAAAATTGTAAGCAACTTTTTTTTAAACTCCATGTCTGTTTATTCCTGAGATGTTTAACCACCTCAATATTAGGCACTTTCACCCCCTTCCTGCCCAGGCCAATTTTCAACTTTCAGTGCTGTTGCACTTTGAATGATAATTACTCAGTTATGCAACACTGTACCCAAATGAGAATTGTATCAATTTTTTTCACACAAATAGAGCTTTCTTTTGGTGGTATTTATTCACTACTGAGTTTTTTTATTTTCTGCACTACAAATGAAAAAAGACGAAAATTTTGAAAAAAATATATTTTTCTTAGTTTGTTATAAAAAATTTGCAAATACGTAATTTTTTTTCATAAATGTTGACTAAAATTGATACTGCTAGATTTCTTTGGTAAAAAATAAGCCGAATCAGTGTATATTTGGTCTGTGTGAAAGCTATGCCACGTACACACGGTCGGACTTTCCGGCAGAAAAAGTCAGACTGAATCTTTTCATCGGATATTCCAATCGTGTGTGGGCCTCATCAGCCTTTTTTTTCCAAAAATTCTGACAGACCTAGAAATAGAACACGTTTTAAGTATTTCCGACGGAATCAATGCCTATCAGGAAAACGCTCGTCTGTATGCTGTCCCGACGGAACTTCCTTTTTCTAGTCCCGTCGTATGTGTTGTACGTCACCGCGTTCTGACTTTGGTGTGATTGTGTGTAGGCAAGACAGTTTAAGCAGAACTCTATCGGAAAAACCGTCAGACGCGGGTCTACAAGCTATAGTGCCAATCATTGAAAATTGATCACATCTATCTCATTTCTTGAGGCCCTAACAGGACAGTACAAATGTCCCCCAAATTACCCCTTTTTGGAAAGTATACCATATAAGGTATTTAAGAGGCATGGAGAGTTTTTTAAAGTTGTATTTTTTTTCCCACAATTCTTTGGAAAATTAAGAATTCTTCTCACACACGGCATAGGCATACTTGCAACTACACCCAAAAACACTAAGAAAAAGTGCGGTGGTGACGTCAGCACGTCATTTGGGGGAAGTCAGCCCTTCCACAGCATGCCCGTGATGGACTTTTAACTTCCTGCAGTTTCACTGAGCAGCGTTTGGAGCCAAAAGAAGCGGCAAGTTTGAATCAACAAGCGGACAGCCATATATACAAGAGAAGCGGCATCACACCAAGGAGCTTTCTTGAGCAAAATTTACCAGCATACCAGGGATGGATGAACCAGAAAGCAGGAGTGGGTAAGAAGCCTGTACAGGCTGATGCATATACAAGCATAAATATAACTTGCCTAAGGAAGTGATGAACTTTCCATGTGAGTCTATAGTCCCCCTGCTTAGCTCTGCAAATTTTCCACCCTAGGCTGCTACTTTAACTAAGCTATATGACTGCGCTTCCTGTTATGTGCTGCTTTGTGCTGCTTTGCTGCTCTGCTTCAAAAACGCAATACAATTGATTTTACCAGCTAAACACGGACTGTTTATGTGGTTCCTTCTTTCCATTCAATCATCCTGATTGGTCAACATATATATGGATACTACAGAAGATCCACTGCTGTTTTAAAAATCTTGCTTGAAAACATATGCTGCTATTTTGAACTGCTCTAATTTTGAATTGATATCATTTCCATCTGGAAACATCCGTCATGGGTACCCATATCTGGTTCTAAATCTAATGATGATGTCCAACCCACAATATCTGGTTTAAAGTATTTAATTCTAACCGTTATTATAGATATGGATGTATGCTAATTGCACCAATGCTGTGGTCTGTGGTTCACACCCCCTTGTTTTTAAACAGACAACGTTGTCAATTTTAATTCTGGGAATTCCTTTGTGATCTTGAATGAAATTTTTGCTATAGGAATGGGAAGTGGTATTGTTTGTCTAAATTTATTCTGTTTTACTAATAAAGTGATATAAAAAATCTAACAGCAGATCTCCAGCCGTCCATCTTGTCTCGGGGGGTACCTCTCTGGTCTTTTCAAAGGGGACCCTATACGGGGTTTTTTTTACTACACCCAAAAACACATTCTGCTACTCGTCCTGAGTATGATGATACCATGTGTGAGACTTTTTCACAGCCACATAGAGGCACAACATCCAAGGAGCACCTGCAGGCATTATCCACTTTAAGACCAGGGCTTCTGCTGACACTTTTTTTGTTTACAAGTAAGAAGCTGTATTTCTGCCTGAAAAATTACTGTGACAGGAGGGTATGTGGAACCCATAATCTCTTGGAAAGGTTGGGAAACCCATGTTTCAGTTTCCCATAGACCTCTTATGTCTAAGTCACCCTGTGCCATCCTGGTACAGGGTGAGTGAGAAAATATATCTTGGATTACTTAAAATGTAAGTAAGTAATATTTATCCGCAATATCTCCTAGGATATATGTAAAGACTATTCTTAGTTTGTTAATTCTGAACAATACACAATCCTTGAAAGAGCTGATTACATTGACCTGCAGAGACGGTGTTCTGCCGAGATGGTTCCCCTCGGCGGATAAGGACCCCTCTGTACTGCGCAGGCGCAGCGCTTGTGCAGTACGAAGGCCTAGCGATCTTCCGAAAATTGCCGAAGGTAAGCAAGTGGGAGTGAAGTGTACACCGCGCAGGCGCAGTTGGTGTACGAGACGATGCCGCACGCTCCCGATGCTCCCGCTACTCTGCAAGGGGTGTCTAACTAAGGGGTGGGTCTATTATTACTCTAAGCAAGGGGTTTAAATAAAAGAAAGGCCGGTTTTGCAATGTTGATGGGCGGGTTTGCACGATCTATTTAAGTTACTAGCTACTAAGTTACTTAAGTGCTCTGTTAATTAACATGTTAATTATGTAATTGTCTTTTAAGTTGTTGCTATAGGGGAGGGGGAAGTATCCATGAGCAGCCCTACCTCATTATCTAACCCCTTGTGTTAAGTGTATAAAAAGGCTGTATTATGTCCAATAAATCATTCAAGATTCTACAAGCTATTTTCGGCTAGACTTGTATTCAATGCAGCTATGATAATATATCTCTCTGATGGTCAGACTGGAGGAAGCGGGATATACTGATGGAAGCACTCTTTGGGAGTTTGGGATAGGATATGTCACAATTACTTAAAACCCCCAAACATATCTTTTGTAGCAGAGGACCTAGAGAATAAAATGCTAGGTTTTGCAAATTTTTATGCCACATGGTATTTGCGCAGCAGTTTTTTTGCATGCAATTTTGCTCACTAATGCAAAAATACATTTTAATGAATTTCAATGCACACAAAGACAATATAATACCAGTGGCGGAACTACCGCCATAGCGACACACGCGTTCGCTATGGGGCCCGCAGCTTAGTAGGGCCCGCAGCCAGGTGCGATCCTGTCCTAGTTGCCATTCAAATTTCTCTTTTTCGCTGCCCGCCGCTACCGCCGCTAGAGGTCCGCGACTGGCGGAGATATTGTCTCCGCCGGCCGCCATTTTCCAGAAGACCAGAGTTAAAAGACGAGAGGGGAGCCTGCCGAGTGGCTACAATAGAGCTGTGGCTCCGCCCACACCCCGCCCCGGTCTGTCTGTCATCCAGGGCCGTCTTTTCGCATGGGCACGCTGGGCATTTGCCCAGGGGCCCCAGTTGTCTGGGGGGCCCCAGCCCAGGGACCCCAGGCCCCTTCCAGGGCCGGTGCGCTGCTATCTGCAGGAGTGTGTACCGGAGGTGGAGAGGGAATGTCTGCTGCCGGGGATCGTGTAGGGGCGCGGGGAGGGAACTATCGCATGCAGTACACTGACAGATCCCTCATCCCTCCCCCGGCTCCCCCAGCTGCAGAGCTGTTCGGCGGCTCAGAGCTCTGAGTGATGACGAGGAGCTGGCCCGCCTCCTTCATTGGCAATGGTCGGGACTCGTGAGGGGGTGTGGCCAGGCAAGGGGTGACCCCGCCTGTCACTGGAGGGCAGAGCGGCCGGGCGGTCTCGCACGATCCTTCTGGGCAGAGCAACATGGAGGTAAAAAAAAAAAAGGCTCTAAAAATGCTGTTTTCTTTTTTTATGCAGCCACTGGACTAAGAGAAATTGGGTTGAAAACTACTCTGCTTGATTTCTTACACTCAGGCCAAACAGATACCATCTTGAGCTTTGTCAACTTAATTACTTCTATCTTTAGACTTTTACATATAAGTAAAAAAGTTCTGTTAGCTGACAAAGATCAAGATGGTATCTGTTTTTTCCTGTAGCACTGTCCTCACTGTAAGTTTTCAACCCAATTTCTCCCAGTCCTCTGCCTGCTGTCACCCAGTCCCCCTGCTGTCACCCAGTCCCCCTGCTGTCACCCAGTCCCCTGCTGTCGCCCAGTCCCCCTGCTGTCACCCAGTCCCCCTGCTGTCACCCAGTCCCCCTGCTGTCGCCCTGTCCCTGCTGTCGCCCTGTCCCCTGCTGTCGCCCTGTCCCCTGCTGTCACCCTGTCCCCTGCTGTCGCCCTGTCCCCTGCTGTCGCCCTGTCCCCTGTTGTCACCCAGTCCCCTGTTGTCACCCAGTCCCCTGTTGTCACCCAGTCCCCCTCCTGTCGCCCAGTCCCCCTGCTGTCGCCCAGTCCCCCTGCTGTCGCCCCGTCCCCCTGCTGTCGCCCAGTCCCCCTGCTGTCGCCCAGTCCCCCTGCTGTCGCCCAGTCCCCTTCCTGTCGCCCAGTCCCCTTCCTGTCGCCCAGTCCCCCTCCTGTCGCCCAGTCCCCCTGCTGTCCCCCAGTCCCCCTGCTGTCACCCAGTCCTCTAAAAAAAAATATTTAAATGTTGACCACTATGCTCGCTGTGTATGGCAGGTCAATGAGGGGGCAACAAACATCACAGGGGGGTATAGACATGGCCTGTACTAGACTATTTTACGCCCTTTCTATACCGTATAGAAAGCATATTTTAGAGGTACATACGTTTTTTTTTGGGGGGGGGGGGGCGCAAGTAGCTGGTCTTGCCTAGGGCGCAAAATAGGCCCCATCAGAGCCAAACAAAGAGTACTAGCAGTGGGACAAGGGAATCGGGCTGAGTGGGCACAGGCAGTCTAGCGCGCGGCAGCATCTTTGGTTTCTGCCTGCAAGCTGGGCTGTCACCACCTCTCCTGAGCCTCCCTGAGTGACTGAGCGAGCTAAGGCAGACGGTGGCGCAGAAGCTCAAGTTTCCCGATGGCGAGCAGGTCAGGCAAGAGAAGAAACTGTGCTGCCCCTCCCCCTTGAGCCGCCGCTGTCAGAAGAGGGCTCTATTTCTTGCCCATCCCCCTCCACCTGTCAGCAGTGGGGAGATCAGCGGTGTCTCTGGAGAGGAACCGGTGGCAAGTGACATACTAAATCTGGTGACGAAATGGGTGGCAAGTGGCACGCTGAATCTGGTGATGGGATGGGTGGCAAGTCACACACTGAATCTGGTGACGGGACGGTGGCAAGTGACACACTGAATCAGGTGACGGGACGGTGGCAAGTGACACGCTGAATCTGGTGGCAGGGGACAGGTGGCAAGCAGGGCCGGACTGGGAATAAAATTCAGCCCTGGAAAAAATTTCATACCAGCCCCACAGCATTATTATACCAGCGCAACAGCATAACGTCATTATTTTCTGGTTCATGAAAGGGAAAACCATACATTTTAAAGCACATTTGAAGACTGTATTATATATGAAATCACATAGGGCTTTATATATATATATATATATATATATATATATATATACACAGGGGTGCTGAAGAGCACTGGGGTGGGGGTGGGGAGCACGGGGGGGGGGGGGGGGGGGGGGGGAGCACTGTGGGGGGGGGAGCACGGGGGGGCTGGAGAGCACTGTGGGGGGTGGAGAGCACTGTGGTGGGATCTGGAGACTGATGGGGAGAGCTGGAGAGCACTGGGGGCAGACAGAACAGGGGTGGGGAGCACGGGGGGCTGGACAGCACTGTGAGGGGTGGGGAGCATGGGGGGGCTAGAGAGCACTGTGGGGGTGGGGAGCACAGGGGGCTGGAGAGCAATGTGGGGGGTGGAGAGCACTGTGGTGGGAGCTGGAGACTGATGGGGAGAGCTGGAGAGCACTGGGGGCAGAAAGAACAGGGGTGGGGAGCACGGGGGGGCTGGACAGCACTGTGGGGGAAGGGGCTGGAGTCGGAGAGCACCGGGGGCAGAAAGAACAGGGGTGGGGAGCACGGGGGGCTGGGGAGCATGGGGGGGGGGCTGAAGAGCACTGTGGGGGGGGTGGAGAGCACTGGGGTGGGGGCTGGAGAATGATGGGGAGAGCTGGAGAGCATCGGGGGTAGAAAGAACAGGGGTGGGGGGCTGGAGAGCACTGTGGGGGGTGGAGAGCAATGGGGGGGGGGGGCTGGAGAGCACTGTGGGGGGTGGAGAGCAATGGGGTGGGGGCTGGACAGCACTGTGGGGGGTGGGGAGCACGGGGGGGGGGGCTGGACAGCACTGTGGGGGGTGGGGGGCTTGAGACCACTGTGGGGGGTGGGGAGCATGGGGGGGGGCTGGACAGCACTGTGGGGGGTGGGGGGCTGGAGAGCACTGTGGGGGGTGGAGAGCAATGGGGTGGGGGCTGGACAGCACTGTGGGGGGTGGGGAGCACTGGGGTGGGGGCTGGACAGCACTGTGGGGGTGGGGAGCATGGGGGGGGGGCTGGACAGCACTGTGGGGGGTGGAGGGCTTGAGACCACTGTGGGGGGTGGGGAGCATGGGGGGGGGGGCTGGACAGCACTGTGGGGGTGGGGGGGCTGGAGAGCACTGGGGTGGGGGCTAGACAAGGACCTGGAGAGCAGGGGAGGCAGAAATAACAGGGGTTGAGAGAACTGGGGGGGGGCTGGAGACAGTGGAGAGTGTGGTGGGGGAGGAGAGCACTGGGGGGAGCACAAGGAGAACTGGGGGGGGGGGCAGTAAAATAATTTGGATAGGGGGATCAGCAGGGGGCGGCATATAGAGGATATGAGCTTTCTATTATTCCTCCATGCAGCCGCTGAATGCTTTATTCTCCTCCTCTCCCTCCTCCAAGCATTCAGCGGCTGCATGGAGGAATATAGAAAGCTAATCTCCTCTATATGCTGCCCTCGCTGATCCCCCCCTATCCAGGCACACAGTTAGGGCTGTACTGAGTAGTACTCACAGCCATCTCTCCTCCTGTGATCTCGGAGCTGGCCGGGTCAGTGTTCTGCGGCCGTGCACCGCGCTGTAACATGGTCCCGCCCCCCCAGACCGGCTGTGTGATAGGTGGAACACTGATTCTAGATACTATCACACGAGCCGTTCTAGGGTGGCGGGACCATGTTACAGCGCGGTGCGCGGCCGCAGAACACTGACCCGGCCAGCTCCGAGATTACAGGCGCATGAGAGTGGGGACAGGGGAGCACTGTAGCCGCAAAACGGCCCCAGGGCAGGCAGCCTACCGGGAAATATCCCGGTATCCCGGTAGGCCAGTCCGGCCCTGGTGGCAAGTGACACGCTGAATCTGGTGGCAGGGGACGTGTGGCAATAGACACGCTGAATTTGGTGACAGGTGACGATGGCAAGTGACACGCTGAATCTGGTGGCAGGGGATGTGTGGCAATAGACACGCTGAATTTGGTGACAGGTGACTATGGCAAGTGACACGCTGAATCTGGTGGCAGGGGACGGGTGTGCAAGTGACACGATGAATCTGGTGGCAGGGGACAGGTGGCAAGTGACACGCTGAACCTGGTGATGGGACGGTGGCAAGTGACACGCTGAACCTGGTGGCAGGGGATGGGTGGCAAGTGACACGCTGAATCTGGTGGCAGGGGATGGGTGGCAAGTGACACACTGAACCTGGTGGCAGGGGACGGGTGGCAAGTGACACGCTGAATCTGGTGGCAGGGGATATGTGGTAAGTGACACACTGAATCAGGTGACGTGGCAAGTGACACGCTGAATCTGGTGGCAGGGGATGGGTGGCAAGTGACCCACTGAATCTGGTGACAGTGACACCTGAGATGTAAGGAGGCACTCTGCTGGCTGGGGACAGTGACACCTGAGATGTAAGGAAGCACTCCGCTGGCTGGGGACAGTGACACCTGGGAAGTAAGGAAGCACTCCGCTGGCTGGGGACAGTGACAGCTGAGATTTAAGGAGGCACTCCGCTGGCTGGGGACAGTGACACCTGAGATGTAAGGAAGCACTCCGCTGGCAGGGGAAGTGACACCTGGGAAGTAAGGAAGCACTCCGCTGGCTGGGGACAGTGACACCTGAGATGTAAGGAAGCACTCCGCTGGCTGGGGACAGTGACACCTGAGATGTAAGGAGGCACTCCGCTGGCTGGGGACAGTGACACCTGAGATGTAAGGAGGCACTCCGCTGGCTGGGGACAGTGACACCTGAGATGTAAGGAGGCACTTCGCTGGCTGGGGACAGTGACACCTGGGAAGTAAGGAATCACTCCGCTGGCTGGGGACAGTGACAGCTGAGATGTAAGGAGGCACTCCGCTGGCTGGGGACAGTGACACCTGAGATGTAAGGAAGCACTCCGCTGGCAGGGGAAGTGACACCTGAGATGTAAGGAAGCACTCCGCTGGCTGGGGACAGTGACACCTGAGATGTAAGGAGGCACTCCACTGGCTGGGGACAGTCACACCTGAGATGTAAGGAAGCACTCCGCTGGCTGGGGACAGTGACAGCTGAGATGTAAGGAGGCACTTCGCTGGCTGGGGACAGTGACAGCTGAGATGTAAGGAGGCACTCCGCTGGCTGGGGACAGTGACTCCTGAGATGTAAGGAAGCACTCCGCTGGCTGGGGACAGTGACACCTGGGAAGTAAGGAAGCATTCCGCTGGCTGGGGACAGTGACAGCTGAGATGTAAGGAGGCACTTCGCTGGCTGGGGACAGTGACACCTGAGATGTAAGGAGGCACTCCGCTGGCTGGGGACAGTGACACCTGAGATGTAAGGAAGCACTTCGCTGGCTGGGGACAGTGACACCTGAGAAGTAAGGAAGCACTCCGCTGGCTGGGGACAGTGACACCAGAGAAGTAAGGAAGCACTTCGCTGGCTGGGGACAGTGACACCTGAGAAGTAAGGAAGCACTCCGCTGGCTGGGGACAGTGATACCTGAGATGTAAGGAGGCACTCCGCTGGCTGGGGACAGTGACACCTGAGATGTAAGGAGGCACTTCGCTGGCTGGGGACAGTGACACCTGGGAAGTAAGGAATCACTCCGCTGGCTGGGGACAGTGACAGCTGAGATGTAAGGAGGCACTCCACTGGCTGGGGACAGTGACACCTGAGATGTAAGGAAGCACTCCGCTGGCTGGGGACAGTGACAGCTGAGATGTAAGGAGGCACTTCGCTGGCTGGGGACAGTGACAGCTGAGATGTAAGGAGGCACTCCGCTGGCTGGGGACAGTGACACCTGAGATGTAAGGAAGCACTCCGCTGGCTGGGGACAGTGACACCTGGGAAGTAAGGAAGCACTCCGCTGGCTGGGGACAGTGACAGCTGAGATGTAAGGAGGCACTTCGCTGGCTGGGGACAGTGACACCTGAGATGTAAGGAGGCACTCCGCTGGCTGGGGACAGTGACACCTGAGATGTAAGGAAGCACTTCGCTGGCTGGGGACAGTGACACCTGAGATGTAAGGAAGCACTCCGCTGGCTGGGGACAGTGACACCAGAGAAGTAAGGAAGCACTTCGCTGGCTGGGGACAGTGACACCTGAGAAGTAAGGAAGCACTCCGCTGGCTGGGGACAGTGATACCTGAGATGTAAGGAAGCACTCCGCTGGCTGGGGACAGTGACAGCTGAGATGTAAGGAGGCACTTCGCTGGCTGGGGACAGTGACACCTGAGATGTAAGGAGGCACTCCGCTGGCTGGGGACAGTGACACCTGAGATGTAAGGAAGCACTCCGCTGGCTGGGGACAGTGACACCTGGGAAGTAAGGAAGCACTCCGCTGGCTGGGGACAGTGACAGCTGAGATGTAAGGAGGCACTTCGCTGGCTGGGGACAGTGACACCTGAGATGTAAGGAGGCACTCCGCTGGCTGGGGACAGTGACACCTGAGATGTAAGGAAGCACTTCGCTGGCTTGGGACAGTGACACCTGAGAAGTAAGGAAGCACTCCGCTGGCTGGGGACAGTGACACCTGAGAAGTAAGGAAGCACTTCGCTGGCTGGGGACAGTGACACCTTAGAAGTAAGGAAGCACTCTGCAGGCTGGGGAAGTGACACCTGAGAAGTAAGGAGGCACTCCGCTGGCTGGGGAAGTGACACCTGAGAAGTAAGGAAGCACTCCGCTGGCAGGGGAAGTGACACCTGAGAAGTAAGGAAGCAGCACTCCGCTGGCAGGGGACAGTGACACCTGAGATGTAAGGGGGCACTCCGCTGGCTGGGGACAGTGACACCTGAGATGTAAGGAGGCACTCCGCTGGGGACACCTGATGGCATTTGGTGGCAGGCGACGTGGCAAGTGACACACTCAGGGCTCCCACTGATTCTGCATTATGGTGAGTTGAAGTATTTCATTTTATATTACAATGTAATAATAGAAATAATGCGCTTCAATCACCCTGACACCATAACAACCATGGTGCCGGGATGATTGAAGCGCTAACACCAGGTGTTTGGAATATCTTTATCTGCTGATTGCTAAACTTTCTGGAATACACATATTTCTATTGTGGTGTAGGATCTGGGCCTGCTGTCCCTTCATTCCTCTTTTTCCTTCCTCTCTCTTTCTTTCTTTGTTTCTCCCTCCATCCCTCATTCATCTCAGACTAACCACACCCCTTTGAGTCACGCCCCTTTAATCCACACCCAATAGTACGATTAAACCAAGCCCATACCTTGCCGTGGCGCGCTTTGTGCGCCACATTTTTCTTTCCCCACTAGGCCACACCTACAAACAAATGTCCACCCCCTAATTTTGATAACACTCCGCCCACCGACAAAAAAATTGTCCAGGTGAGGATGAGGAATGTAAGTTTACTGTTAAGCCTCCCGGCCCCTCGAGTCCGGCCGTGTCCCGACACACGCAGCTGCATACAGCAGGAGGCAGGAGCACAGAGCAGAGTGGGCGGGGCAGAACGCTCGAGCGCGCCTGTGAAGGGACATTGTTTTCGGCACATGAGGAGGCTCTGAAGTCTAGACAAGAGGTAGGAAGGGAGTGGGAGACAGACTGTCATCTGCTTTGCACAGTTCATTTTTTTTTTGGTGGGGGGGGGGGACTGTTTACAGGGGGGGCCCCATACAACATTTTGCTATGGGGCCTTGTGATTTCTAGTTACGCCCCTGTATAATACCCACATTTTTGTTAAAATATTAAATGTGGTGTTGTGCCGGGTAAATAGATACCAATCATGTCACACTTTAAAATTGCGATAATGAGGATATTTACCAGCACATCATGGAGAGAGAGTAGAGTCCAAACTGTTTTTATTGAAGCCTGATCACAAAACAAAAAAAAGTAAGTGCGGTTGACAGTCACGCTGGGGAGGGAGGCAGTCATCTACCTTGGCCCCGGCGACTGCTCTTGCCTTGGCCTGGGGCAGAGGAAAATGACCGCCTCCTTCCCCGCTGATCCAGCCCCCCCAACTCACGACGCGGCTGTCAACTGCACTACTTTTTTTTGTGATGTGATAATGCTTCAATAAAAAAGGTTTGAACTCTACTTTATGAACCATGGTGTGCTGGCAAATATCCTCGTTGTGGCTTTCTGATCCAGTCTCCAGCTGGTGGTTGCTGCAGCACCCAAAACTCTAGAGCTTTCTCCAGGAATGTGTAAAATTGAGCATGCTTGTGAAATGGCGCCAAACTTTCATGTTTAAATCTCCATAGGTGACTTTTTATAAGCTTTTATCAGTTACCAGTTTAGAGTTACATGGGAGGTCTGGTGCTAGAATTATTTCTCTGGCTCTGACTTTTGCAGCGATACCTCACATGTCTGGTGGGTTCGCCGTTTACGTATGCGTACAAGACCAATGTGTGCATTTGCCTTTGCATGGGGGGGGGGGCAGATTCACTTTAATTTTTTTATTAATTTATTTAGTGAGTGTACACTATGACAGGTGGTGATCGAAAAATAATTTCAGGAAAATGGCCAGTTCTGAAAATAGTTCCTGCCATATCAGTCCTCAATAAACACCTTACAGTTTCTACTGAGGAAGTGCCCTATTTAAAGGATTCTGTTGATAGACATTTTGAAGCCCTCTTAAAGGCTTCCTTTGCTCTTGCAGGTCCAGCCCTGCAGCATGTCTATTTGCCAAACTATTGTGAATTGGATAAGACAGATAAATAGAGAACATAACCTATCTTTGACGACCCTGTTCTATAAGAACAATTACAACTGATGACCTCAGCCTTATTGTTTTGTGTGGTACAATAGGTCTTTTATCTCCTTGCATATGCACAGGCTTGTGTGGTTACATTCTTGGTCTACAGAACCGGCTTGTAAAAGACACCTTTGTGCATGCCTTTTGACAGTGAACATCTGCTTGGGCAATCCCTTAAAGCGGAGCTGCACCCGCACCAAAAATATTAAAAGTCAGCAGCTACAAATACTGCAGCTGCTGACTTTTAATAAATGGACACTTACCTGTTCCAGCGGTGTCAGCAGAATGTGACGAGCGATCGCTCGTCTCTCAGCTGCCCCGCCGCCATCCTCTGTCAGGGAATCAGGAAGTGAAGACGCAACGTCTTCACTGCCTGACTCCCTACTGCGCATGCGCGAGTCGCGCTGCACTTCTCTATTGGTCCCTGCTGTGTCCTGGGAACTGTGTTTCCCAAGACACAACGGGGCATCCTCGGATATCCTCGGATATGGGCGGGGATGCTAGTCCCTGAAGTGGGTGCAGATACCTGTATTATACAGGTATCTGCACCCCCCTCCCCCCTGAATGGGGCCAATTGTGGCACCGGAGGGGGGGGAATCCGATAAGCGGAAGTTCCACTTTAGGGTGGAACTCAGCTTTAATGAATGCATCAAGGAAGTTCACAAAAATAAACCTTTTTCTTCTCCCACAAGGCTTAGCACTTCCTTTCTTGTCAATCCCTGGACCCTTAAGCCTACCCAGAAGCTCTCCTCGCAATGAAGGGATTACCCCACTTCCCAGAGTGGGGGGACATTTATTGGCATTTGTGCCAATTTGTCAAGCTGTTGTTTCAAAGGGGTACAAAGAAGGTTTTTCTCTGCTCCTCTCCACTGCCCACCTTCAAATCTGTTAGCGTCTGCTCAAAAACAAGTACATGTTTTGACTGCCTTGAGACAACATCACCCACAAGGGGCGGTTTTACCAGTTCTTTCAGAGGAAAGGTTTCAAGGTGTCCTTCCCCTTTTGTTGGGGAGCATAGTGTGATTTACATTACTGTTTTTCAGATCACACTATATTTACTCATATATACTCGCTGTCTGTATTTTCATGTGCATATTCTCAAGCTCATGTTTTTATACATCAAATGTCCTTGTAATTTGTAATATTTTCTACTAAAACAAACACTTTTTTGATACAAAAATAAATCTTTCCTTAACCCTGTGTCTTGCTAGTATTAAAACCACATGAGGTAATTTTTCCAATTTCTACATATATCCGGGGTGAGCAGCACTTTTTATCTCATTAATAGCCATAACTTTCCTCTACTAAAATTTTTTGGGGTGGTTCAACACCCGTTCCCCAGGCATGATATTTGAGTTAAAACATGAGCTATAAGTCTGTGTTCAAATTATTTTTCTTGATTGTCTACGCAATGTACTAAACGATATTTCAATGATGAGTCTATTTTAAGGTGATGAGTGGGTCAACCTTATGTCTGGTTATGAAACCGATTTAGAAAAAGGTGATCAGATCGAAACCCAGATCTCCCCCCCGTTTCGCAAACTGGGACAAGTTCTGGAAAAGAAAGCTGCCCTTTTTTGGCATACTAAATCTTTTATTAGAAAGGTGTAGATATGGCGCTAATCCTCTGTTTAAATAATAGGAAAACAGGTAATAGAGACCGGTGATAAAGACCTATACCTGCAGAGAAGTTCTCGTGAAATAAAAAAAAAAAATGAAAAATGCTAGTTCAAGTGCTACTGTGTTGCACCCTCTGCCTGTTGTGGGGTTGCAACAGGGAAGGGGGTATTCAATGTTAAGTGTTTCACCTAATGCAATTAGGTCTTGAAAAAAGAAATAATATTTAAAAACTCAATACATCCAGAACAAATTTGTGCTGAACTGTGTTACACCCTCTGCTTTGGGGTGTCAAGAATATCTTGTGTAGTGTGTGATGTGTTAGTTAACAATGTGTTAACGTGTATGGGGGTGCAAATCCTTCAAATAAACACACAATGCAATAATGGTAAGTGCTCATATGTGTTTGACCCTCTGCTAAAAAAGCTCACTGCATAACCATGCAATTAGTGATGGACGAACTTCCGGCGGGACGTTTCGCGAACGTGATCCACAAACGTGCCCAAATGTTCACGAACCACAGGTTCGCGGCAGGCCACATTGACTTTAATGGCAGGCAAACTTTAAAAACCTCCAGGTCATATTTTCAGACACAAAATACTTACTAGCTGTGCACACAACATGGACACTGACATACCAGAAGTATTAAGTGAATCTGGGATCGACAATGACAAGCATTCTTTTTTTATCTATGAAATTTTGTCAATTCAAGGCCATGGAGGAGAGGCAAGATCAGGCCAGGCTATGAAGGGGGTGCAAGAGATTATTGATCAGTGCCACAGTCAGGGCAGCGCAGTCCTGTGCCAGTGTCCCAGTGTGCCAACCTGTGCTTGAGCCCCTTACCCCCACCTCTGCAGGGCTCCACTGAGGTGGTCCGGAGGTGCCAGTCCAGTGCTGATCCTCAGCCATGGTGCTGGCACTGATTGTCTTCTCCGCTGCTATCTCCCTCACTGACACCAGCACAGAGATAGAGAGCACTGACACCAGCACCGTTATAGAGAGCACTGACACCAGCAACTCGCTGCGGGACCCAAAAATACGACACCGCTGAACCTCTTCAAACAGGAGGGTACGGGCATATAGTACGGTGTGCTTTTTTTGTACAAGTGAGCCAAAGGTAGAAAAAATGTCTGTGTGCTAGATTATATAAATCTTTTATACAGTTATGCATATACATGGTCTACTGGTCACATGTGTTGAATTCCTCTGAGATCCATGCCTCATTCATTTTTATAAATGTGAGGTAGTCAACACTGTCGTGAGCTAGGCGAGTGCGCTTATTGGTCACGATCCCCCCTGCTGCACTGAACGTCGTTTCGGACAGGACACTGGACGAGGGGCAAGCCAACAGTTCCATTGCAAATTGTGCAAGCTCTGGCCAGAGGTCAAGCCTGCCCACCCAGTAGTCCAGGGGTTCATCACTTCTCAGAGCATCCACATCAGCCGTTAACCCGATATAGTCGGACACCTGTCGGTCTAGGCGTTCCCTGATGCTGGATCCGAATGACACCTGTCGCTGGGTCGGCTGAAAGAATGATCTCATATCAGAAGTGACCAACACATCTTCAAACCGCCCTCTTCTTGCAGGCGCTGTTGGATTTGTACCCACAACTCTTTCTCTGGGAGTGGGAATTCCTCTGCCAGTGCACGCAAAAGCAGAATGCAGCATTTCTCTAAGCAAGGCCTGTAAGTGCTCAATTCTGATAGCCCTCTGTGATCATTGGTAACATTTCCGCCATTTTGTGTTAGACCCCCGGTACAAAGTACATTGCCACCCAGTACTGGTCCTTGACCTTTATGCTTTTAATACGGGGTCCCTGTTAAAACACTGGAGCATGAAGGCCCCCATTTGCACTAAACTGGAAGCGGTGTGGTGGCCTGGCTCCTGTTCATCATCCAGGATAATGTCGTCGTCCTCGTTCTCTTCCCCCCATCCACGGACAACAACAGGGATCCCAGAAAGGTTTAAAGCATGCTCTTCTTGCTCCTCCTCATCCGCCCCGGCACCATCCTCCTCTGACTCCTCTTCAGACTCCTGTTGTTGACTTATCTCAGATAGAGTAGCCCCCCTGGGAATTCATCCAGCATTGCGACTTCCTCATTTTCCTGCTCCTCCACGGCTTGATCAATGACATGACGCAATGCACGCTCCATAAAGAAGGCGTAAGGTACGATGTCACTGATGGCACCATGGCTGCGACTGACCAGTTTGGTGATCTCATCAAATGGCCGCAGAAGTCTGCATGTGTCGCGCATGAGCAGCCACTGGCGCGGTGAAAAAAAACCAAGCTCCCCAGAACCTGTTCTGCCGCAGAGTTCGTACAGGTAGTCGTTAACTGCACGTTTCTGCTGGAGCAGCCTATCAAGCATATAGAAAGTTGAGTTACATCGCGTCAGGCAATCACAAATAAGACGCCTGACCGGCAGATTGTGTACCCGCTGAATGTCAGCAAGGCAAGCCATGGCCATGTAAGATCTTCTGAAATGGGCCGAGATTTTCCTTGCCTGCCGCAAGGTGTCCTGGACCCCAGGGTATTTGACAATTAATCACTGCACGACCAAGTTTAAGACGTGTGCCATGCATGGCACATGTGTAATTTTTCCCTGTTTCAACGCGCTAAGCAGATTGGCACAGTTGTCGCACACCACTTTACAAACTGTCAAATTGAGCGGTGTTAGCCACTGATCTGCCTGTGAACGCAAAGCTGAAAGGAGTGAAGGGCCAGTGTGGTTCTTGGCTTCCAGGCACAACAGACGCAGCACAGCATGGCAATGTCTCACCTGGCATGTCGAATAGGTGCTGGGAATCTTGGGCGGCGCAGCGGAAGAGACGCTAGCAGCGGAAAAGGAGGAGTCAGCCGAGGAGGAGAGGGAGGATGGAGTAATAGAAGAAGAGGCAGGCCTGCATGCAATCCGTGGCGGTAAAACCAAATCTACACGGGTGCCACGGGTTACATGCTTGACGGCCGTCAGAAGGTTCACCCAGTGGGCAGTAAAAGTTGTATACCTTCCCTGCCCGTGTTTGCTAGACCACGTGTCTGTGGTCAGATGTATCTTGACACCGACACTGTGTGCCAGAGATACATTCACTTGCCGCTGAACATGGCCATATAGCTCTGGGATGCCCTTCTGTGAGAAATACTTCCTTCCTGGGACCTTCCATTGTGGTGTTCCAATGGCCACAAATTTTCGAAAGGCCTCCGAGTCCACCAGTTTATATGGCAGTAGTTGGCGGGCTATCAGTTCTGACAAGCCAGCGGTCAACCGTTGGGCAAGAGGGTTATCCGGCGTCATCATTTTTTTACGCTCGAACATTTGGCCCACTGAAAACTGCTTTTTACCAGAAAAACGTGATGATGGCATGATGGAAGGTGGTGTGGAGGACAATTCTGAGGCGAGAGGAGAAGGAGAAGTAGAAGAGGCTGGATGGTGAGAGCCTGGCGTGTGGCTTTGTGGGTTCTGACTGCATTGCTCCCACTGGGCTCGGTGATGGCAGCTCATGTGCCTTCTTAAGGCGGTCGTCCCTAGGTGAGTGTTGGGCTTACCGCGACTTATGCGTTGACTGCAAAGGCTGCAGATGGCAACACTATTGTCAGCAGCGGACACGTTAAAAAAAGCCCACACTGCGGAGCCATGTGCCGGCGTCCTGGGAGCGCCAGATGTGACCCTACATGGTTGATGGCTCGCTCCTGATACATTAGCAGTCTGGTTTGTCCCTCCTGTGCAATGTAAGTTCTGCCTGCTTCTCCTCCCTATCTGCTGGTCCATCTCTCCCTCTGAACTCTCCTCCTCTTCCTCTCTTGTGGGCACCCAGGTGACATCCCTAGACACGTCATCATCTACGTCACCTTCCCCACCACTATAATTAGAGATCTCGGAGTAGGCAGTAACAGCAGGTACCAACCTCCTTGGGCTGATCTGGGTACTGTCGTCAGACTGCTGAGTGGCGGTTGTTGCTACCTCCTCTTCCTGATCCAATGCCAAGAATGGCTGCGCATCGGAAATGTCTTGTGATGATGGATCGGAAAATAATTCCTGTGACTCAAGCGGAGGGTATATGGTGGTGGTGTTGGTGGTAGTGTCTTTGTGGGTGCACACAGCAGAGAGTGAAGAGGGTGCAGATCGAGAGTATGAGGAGGGTGCAGAAGAGTAAGGCTGTGTGAGCCACTCAACCAAGTCTGGTGCGTCCTTTGACGTAATCGAACGCACCTTCTGCAACTTCCCACTTTGGCTCAAGCCTGTTGCTCCTGCCCTACCCCTACCACCCCTGCGGAAGGGCCTGCCTCTTCCTCTGCCTGTCATTTTTGAAATGATCCTGTGACAAAAGTCTCTAGAGAAGTGCAGTATATGTGGAAGAAGGTATATAACACCGCGCTTCAATCTGTCGTTTGGGGGGCCACTGGTCTATCACACCAGTTATAATACTTTTTTCTATTTGCATTTGTCACTCTTTGTAGTATCGCTGCAGAACCGCTCAGCAGTCACAATGCTGCACAGTAGAAATGCCCTATACTATGCTTTCTATATTTTAAACATTTTGTGGACCTAATAGTAGCTAGCTAGTGAATTACAGACTGTGCCTGCTCCAAACACCAAACTGTCCCTAGACTCCCTACACTGAGAAAAAAATGCAGAATCGGTCAGAACTGCAGTCACTATAATATGCTTTCTATATTTGAAAGAAAGTATATTATAAGTGTATTACAACCCTATTTACTGTACACCTGTACCAGTCCTTAATAGGACTTTTGTGGACCTAATAGTAGCTAGCTAGTGAAATACAGACTGTCCCTGCTCCAAACACCAAACTGTCCCTACACTGAGAAAAGAGCTGCAGAATCGGTCAGCACTGCAGTGCACTATAATATGCTTTCTATATTTGAAAGAAAGTATATTATAAGTGTATTACAACCCTATATACTGTACACCTATACCAGTCCTTAAAAGGACTTTTGTGGACCTAATAGTAATAGCTAGTGATTTCAGACTGTAAAGTGATTTTAAATAAATAAAACAGCAGCGCTAATAATCACAGTGTCTGTGAATAAACTAAATATTTAACCTGTGTAAACAATACTGAAAAATAATCACCCTGTATAAACAGTGCTAAAAAAACAACAACACAATTAATCACCTATATACATAAAGTGAAAAATTAAAGTGAAGTGTGATTATATATTTTTTGCAGGTGTCCAAAAAAGGAAAACAAATCCAAACAAAAGTCCATAAACTGTTACTTGTAGTGATAATGTTTCAAAAAGTGACAGAAAAGTGAATGAAAAATCCTGAAGCAAATAAAGTTTTGAAGTGTCTTTAAACAAAGTTCATGAAGTGACTTGAAAAAATATCTTCCACCACACCACCTGTGTTCAGTGCTACCGCACCCTAAGGAAACGCACTCACCAGCAGTATATGCCTTGCACTCTCATGCTCGGCCAACTCGCTTAATAGCTCCACATGGGTCACAGATGGATCCAGACAGAATGTTAGATAATTGCACTGCACATATAAGGAAAAAAGAGATGCTTCCAATAGTGAAGTAGAGTAAACCATTTATTTCAACAGCACACACAATTCCTCAACCATTGTACTCACATCCTTCATATAAAAATAAGGCACTTCAGCATAATCTTTTCAACAGGAAACAAGGACCCAGCAGTGGTGACCCGATATATTATGGTCTCGGCGGACCCGGCGTTAATACCAATATGTCTCACCCTCCACGCTGTCTCCTTTCTCTTTCACTTCACTTCACTTCAAACGGCACAGCACATCCAGTAACTGGAACGTTGAATGTTAAATGCTACTCACAGTTGCCATGTAACCATACCCAGACATGTTTCACCGAAGTGGCTTAATCAATGATTAACGCCGGGTCCGCCGAGACCATAATATATCGGGTCACCACTGCTGGGTCCTTGTTTCCTGTTGAAAAGATTATGCTGAAGTGCCTTATTTTTATATGAAGGATGTGAGTACAATGGTTGAGGAATTGTGTGTGCTGTTGAAATAAATGGTTTACTCTACTTCACTATTGGGAGCATCTCTTTTTTCCTTATATGTGGAGTGCAATTATCTAACATTCTGTCTGGATCCATCTGTGACCCATGTAGACTTATTAAGCGAGTTGGCCGAGCATGAGAGTGCAAGGCATATACTGCTGGTGAGTGCGTTTCCTTAGGGTGCGGTAGCACTGAACACAGGTGGTGTGGTGGAAGATATTTTTTCAAGTCACTTCAAGAACTTTGTTTAAAGACACTTCAAAACTTTATTTGCTTCAGGATTTTTCATTCACTTTTCTGTCACTTTTTGAAACATTATCACTACAAGTAACAGTTTATGGACTTTTGTTTGGATTTGTTTTCCTTTTTTGGACACCTGCAAAAAATATATAATCACACTTCACTTTAATTTTTCATTTTATGTATATAGGTGATTAATTGTGTTGTTGTTTTTTTAGCACTGTTTATACAGGGTGATTATTTTTCAGTATTGTTTACACAGGTTAAATATTTAGTTTATTCACAGACACTGTGATTATTAGCGCTGCTGTTTTATTTATTTAAAAACACTTTACAATATTTATCTATTTAAGTAGCTGCTTAGTTTATTTTTATACACATAGGTGTTTTAACAAATTTTTCTTTGTGCGCAGTGGTGGTGTGGAATAGTAGGAGGGCAAACGATTCTCATACCAGTTTATAGTGATTTCAGACTGACTGCCCCTGCTCCACACAGCGTCCTTTGCCTACACTGACAAAAGACAGAATGTAAAATGGCCGCCAGATCAGGTCTATTTATAAGGTAGGGGGTATGTCCAGCTGCTGAAATGTCTCAATTGGCTGTCCTGTACCCCATGATGGATGTGTCATGGGTCAAAGTTCTTCACAATGTAAACAAATATGGCCGCCGCGAACAGCGCCATAAGTCCGCCGGTTTGGCGAATCGCGAACGATCAAAGTTCGCTGCGAACCGACCGCCGGGCGAACCGCAAGGCCATCTCTACATGCAATCCTTAACAGAAATGTGACTAGCCAAAAAACGATTAATAAACAGAAAATAAATAAATAACCTGCAATAAAATGCAAATTCAAAACAATGTTCAAAAGTAAATAGTGAAAGTAGTCCATTATTCACTAAAGTGACTTGTGCTCAAATCCAGTGTCCAGTGCTTCATCAGAATAATATTATTAGTCCTTTTTAGGTGACAGTAGTGCCAGTGATATTTATCTCTGCTGGTAATAGATTTGCACTCACCAGGTGATCCCCAGGGGTACTGCGCGTTCACAGTGTCAGCCACTGTGTAACTCTCTGGAACCAGCTTGGCAGTCTGTATATCATTTACTGGCGTTCATCCGAGTTTTTACATAAAAGAGAGGGGTGCCCATAGCGTATCATTGCTTTTAAAATTTCTTTATTTATGGGTAAAATAAAATAGTATACTCACATTTTGGTTAAAATAAACATGCATGAATAAATAAGGAACAGGCACCGGATGAAAAACAAACAATCACGGCCCTGACCGGAAATGATGCAAAGACGTACTGTAACTCTTCCCTAGGCGCTTCGTCATTCAAGACGTCATCTGGAGCGTCCATCTTGCTATACCTCCCATCCTTTTTATAGGGTATAGTGTCCCTTGTGTGCTTGCGTGAAAAACTATGGCGGCAAGCCCGTACTTCGGCGGCCATTTTTGTGATTTTTTTTAAAGACCGAAGCCCATTACATAATACACTGGCTAATAGCATACTAAATCTTTTGATCGATATGTAAAAGAATGCATTAACCCGCATGGATTACGCATACAGATTTTCCCCAACATCGAACAGATCAGCCAAGAGTGCAAAAAGGAATTGGAAGAAAATCTTAAAATATGTTCACCAGAGTACAATAAACAAATTTTCTCTCTAGACGTTGAAATTAGTAGATTGGAGACAGCTTTGACCCTCTTGAAGGATCATAGGCTGTTCTCCAATCTACAAATCAAATTGAAGGAAAATGTATCTGTCTATAATGAAAATATTTTAAATAAAAAAGAAATCAAGTTCTGGAGAGACCAATCAGCCTTTTCAGAGGGCCGAGCTTATAAGTGGCACTCCACCAATTTACAACAGTGAAAACCATCTCAGCATAGGGAGGTTAAATCAAATCCTGAACAGTTCAAACATATAAAGTACCCATTTTAGACCAACGAGAACAGCGAGTGTTGCAAAGAGGATGAGGAAGGCAAAAGAGAAGCCGCAATAATAGGGGTTCTCTGGAACAGGAAAACCAAAAAAGAACGATTGACGTGGACTCGGATCAGGCGGAAGAGGTTTCCTGCACTGACCAGTCCCTGTCCATGATACGGACCAATTCAACACACGACACTGCAAGGGAGGAATCTGATTCCTCCCTCTCAGATCTATGTGGCAGTGGAAACACTGCGCCACTAACAGGACGCTTTAAACCAGCTGTTCCTAGATCAACATGATCAACTCCTCCCCCCAGATACACAAGGGAGGCAGGACTTAGACCCCTATCTGATTCAGATGTCTCCAGACACCTTAGTATAATCAATTTATCCTCATACCCACTTGCTCAAGTGAAAATAGAAGTCTTTTCCCGTGGTTTGACTTCCTGCCCTCAGGCCAATTTCAACCTTTTTGAAGTCATCACCGATCTACAACTTTTTGCATGTAAACTAATTCTCAAATGTATTTATGCTAAGAATGAAACTGATGTGGACATGACTGATTGGTCCTAATACAGCATGAAAGAATTCAAGGCCTTGCAAGATCTAACTCTTCTTTTCCAAGAGAACAATACGATTGATTTGATCGATCAAATTGACTTGGACAATATCTTTGCTGAAATAAATAAATCTACTCTTAATCCGGGAGTTCAGGAGGAGAACGATCGGTGTTCCTCTGTACTGGGAACACCATCGGTCTCCTCTCCTCTGACAGGACGTGGATCTGTGTGTTCAAACACACAGATCCACGGTCCTGCTCAGTTAACGGGCAATAGTGGGTGCCTGGCGGACATCACGACATCGGCTCCCGAGCGGCGTGGCCAGGCAGCCGGGAAGCCCAGGACGTCATATGACGCCTGCCCAGGATGGGAGATCCCTCTTGCGGATTTCATATGACTATGGACGGGATGCGAAGTGGTTAAACAAACTATCAGAGATGTTTGTCAACTACCCCTGAGAAAAAATGCCTCAAGTAATCTCACTGAAGCAGAAAATCAGGCCTTGCGTAGCCTAGGTGAAAACAAGAGCATCACTATCACAATAAAAGCATCTGATAAGGGTGGAAATGTGGTTGTGATGGATAACACTCGGTATAAACGTATGTGTTATTGGATTCTTAACAACTCGCATTGGTATAGCTGTGTCCCCTCTGCATTGATCGACAAATTCAATGCAGAATTCGCGTTAGTTGACCAAGCGCACACACAACTTAGCATTTCTAGGGACCTCCGGGAGTTTATTCGGATGAAATATCCACGAGTGGCTACCTTTTTATAGCCTCCCAAATTCATAAGAACCCTACTGACCCTACCGGACGTCCAATTGTTTCTGACAATGGAAACACTTCTGGAAATTTGAGTGATAGATACTTTTTTACAATCATATGTTCTCGCCATGCCATCCTTAAGGACACCATTCACTTTCTACAGAAAATTGATGAACTATCCTTCACTGCAGAGTCTATTTTGGTTGCTATAGATATAAAGGGCCTTTATAGCTCCATCCCCAAGGATTTGGGTTTGGCGGTTATCTCCAGAGTCCTCCAAGGTTCCCGCTATGACAAAGCATTTCATGAATTTATTCTGACTGGCCTAAGGTTCATTCTAGAACATACTTTTTTTCGTTTGACGGCTCCCAATATCTCCAGGTGCAGGGTGTTGCGATAGGGACATGTTGTGCCCCATCGTACACAAACCTGTACCTGGGGGAGTGGGAGCAGTCCCTTCTCAGCGATGGGGATCTCATCGAGTACACCAGCCACATTACCACCTGGCTGAGGTGCATCGACGATGTCTTCATCGTCTGGGAAGGTTCAGAGACCATGTTAACTGAATTTTATGATTTGATCAAGGTTAACAACTTGAATCTCAAGTTTACGATGACATATAATAAAAGTACTATCGCATTTCTTGATGTCTTCTTCTGAGGGTTGTCTAAGCAGCACAATCTTCAGGAAAAGCACTGCAGGGAATACTCTGCTGCACGCTGACAGTTTCCACCCTACTTCACTCAAGAACTCTATACCATTCGGACAGTTTTTGCGACTTCGTCGCATCTGTTCTGATGATAGCCTATTTAGGGAAGAAGCAGGCAAACTACAGAACCGATTGTTAGTCAGAGGCTACAGTCGGTCATGTTTACGGAAATCCTATAATAAGGTATTTGCAAAATCTCGTAATGATCTTCTTTACAAACCACATGTGGGGCATACCCAAAGTGGCGACATAACCAGAGTAATTTTACGCTTTTCTAATCAACATAAACAAATTTGAGACATTCTTCAGCGCCACTGGTCTCTTTTGACTGACAACCCTAAAATCCAACAATTTGTCTCGAATACCCCTGCAATAACCTTTAGAAGGGCTATGTCCATATGTCCATAAAGGACAGACTTGTTCAAAGTGAATTTAGAGATATGTCCAAAAAAGAGCACTGACGATCTTTTCCCTGTGGCAATTGCTCCCACTGTCCCCTCATTAAAAAGGAAAACATTTTTGCTTCCCAACAGTGAACTGTTTGCACCTTACCATTTTACCAACTGCCAGACTCGAGGCATGGTATATTTGATGCTTTGCGAGTGCAAGGCATTTTACGTAGGTAAAACTAAACAAGAGTTCTGGCGGCGTATTGCCAAGCACACTTACAGTATGCGTATAGGGAACCAGCACCTCCCCCTTGGACAACACATTGTTGTCAGACATAATTACCAAATGCCAAAAATTCCCTTTGTCGCCCTTTGTCGAATCCACATTCCATCCAGGATTGAAAACGGGAGAGGGGGTCCCCTAAGGGTTTGGACTTTTAAGGCATAAAAACTGTTTAACCCCAGATTGAAAACTAGATAGTGTTCATTAGAAAAAACGTTTATTACAAAAATTATATAAAAGGTTAACAATATGACAATTTAAAAAACTTTGAGAATATTCGAACAGTACTTGATTTGCAGAGTACAATATATGAATGTATGTTGTAAGCGTTATCTCACACCTGACGCGTTTCGGAGATTTAGTAGTTTCCTCCTTCTCGATCTGTTCTATATGACCTATTTGAGGTCTTTTATGTACCCATGACTCAAGTCCTGCGGGAACGCATAGGAACGGAGTTCCTGCACTTTTTTCACAACAGGAACTCAGTTCCCGTTAGCAGCTGTGTCCTGCAAGACTTTGAAGTATGTGAGCTGTGTGGCAGGTGCTACACCAGCACTGAAAATAGGGGTATAAGTTGTAACTTTAGTATATATGAAGTGTTATTTAACTTTTTATATATATATTTTTATGTTCCTTTCAAAATAACATTAGCCATGTCTGAATCCACAGCAATGGGCGTTCAGTCATCTTGCTTGAAAAGGAAAACAATAACCGTATTGTGATCTCATGAGGGGTGGAGGAGTTACTTACTTTTCCATCCCACCGGAGGAAAATCCCTCCAAAAACGGTTTTAAACCAAATTGCCTCATTGAGGCCTGGAGTTTGGGTTGCCTGGAGCTTGAAGATCCATCGTGCTTCCAATTGGAGAAGGGATTTTTTCCAATCTCCTCCTCTTGGATTAGGGTGGATCCGGTCTAAAATAAGAAATTTAATATTCGGAAATTTACCTGCATGGACGGTAATTGTATGTCTCCCGAGGGGGAGATCTGGATCACAGGTTTTCATACTGTAAATGTGTTTATATGCCCTTTTCCAAAATTCTCCCGTTTTCTTTACTATAGGATGTGGCATATAATATAAAAATTCCCCTCCCCCATATATGTGTGCTCTCTGCTAAGCCTACAACCTTTCCATCCAGGATTGGAATAAATTACTATTACAAGGAGGGCAGAGGTGGATCTACAGGCTACAACATATCTGGGCCTAAATGAGTCCATGTCTTTTGCCCCCTTTCTGAAAGGCTTTGCCTCAGGAAAAAACACAATAGCAATGTTAAATCAATCGATCTGTTCTATATGACCTATTTGAGGTCTTTTATGTACCCATGACTCAAGTCCTGCGGGAACGCATAGGAACGGAGTTCCTGCACTTTTTTCACAACAGGAACTCAGTTCCCGTTAGCAGCTGTGTCCTGCAAGACTTTGAAGTATGTGAGCTGTGTGGCAGGTGCTACACCAGCAGCTGCCGACACAGCTCACAATAGTGAGTGCTGCACACCTGACCATTCAGGTATTGCTTTCAAGGCAATGACAGCTTCCTCTTCGATCTACCTGTCAATCGCAGCTAGCTGACGGGTAGATCAGGTCCCTGCTGCTAAGAGATTGTGTTTAGTCAGACCTCTCGTGATGCGCTCCTCCCCACCGGCCCCTCCTGATTTTCTGTCTCCTCATCTTCCCCCCAGTCTCTTGCATACTTGCTCTGTGTGTCCCGCTGATACCCCCCCCCCCTTCCTCTATCTTCAGTGCCATATGATGAGAGAACCCAGAGGAGGAGCACAGCTTTTCTGCTCACAGGACATGCAGGGAGAGAGGTGAGCTGAGGGAGGAACATCAGTTTGGGGTGGTAAGCTGAGCACAATACCTGGCAAAGTTTAATGCCAGGAGGGAAGTTTATGTGGAAATATATGAAGGGTTGAAATAGCAGCGAGAGTGTGTGTTGGAGCCTGCAGTGTTTGCAGCCCCCCAAGCTAACATACATCTCCTAAACAGGAACACATCACTATCTCCCCAAGCATTCTGTCCACCTTTCCGTTTAACCCTGTGTTATCCAAACTCAGTTCAATGAAAAGTGTAAACTCACCAAATAAACACTCTATTTACAAAATAACATTCCCCAATAAAGATCAGAACATGATCACATTTGCATGGAAGCACAATTGAATGAATGCTGATTATTCAGAGAATTACCGTATTTATGTTCATTGAGGATTGTTTTTTTTTTATGTACTAACAGTTTCATACACACAATACGAAAATTGGATGAAAAATACCACTTTTGAAGCGTTTGTGCATATGAGCGTATCATTTTTTATTTTTTTTTGGTGGGGGAGTGGATCTTGGGTGGGAGTTCCCACACTTTTTTTTCCCCAGGACTTGACCCCTGTGTGTACCTCTCGGCCAAATATAATGCGTTTTATGGGTATAGTCTTTGCGGTATGACTTTTTGTTTCACAGTGGTAGCTACCTGTTTTTTTTTCTGTAATTAATACTCTAAATCAAATATAATGCTGTATATGTCATTTAATATTGTACTGTTGTAATTTTATAAATCGTTATCTGTTGTCTCTTTTGCAGTGTGTCATCTGGTGCTGTGCCCTACACTGACGGTGGTTGCTGTGATGTTTGGCTTCCAGCCTGATCACCCATACGTGGGCCGTGGTGACACCTTGTGGGGGTTTCTCTTTCCATCCCCCCACGGCAGGCAAGGTTTTACCAGGTTCCTGTCCCTGCTTTGTTGCTTCCCTCCTCAATGCCTCTTTTGGCCACCGGAGGGAGCCTCTTCCCCTGCCGGCGGCATTCTGTGATCGTCACGGACGTCTCCAGCGACCTTACGCCCATGACGTCACGCATTTGTGACGTGAGGACTGCGATAGCCATCGATTCTCCCTTGCGGAATGCTGGGGAGTCCGCGTGTGGGCTTCCTTCATGGCGGCCCTATCCCTGTACCATGTGAGGGGTTTTGTGGTTTCCTATGGACCAGCTGTTCTCTCTAGCAATCAGTATAAAAAGGCAACACACATGATGGGCTACATGCCTCATTTCATGCGGTGACCCAGGACGGATAGACATTAATCCCTCATTCTTGAAGTGGGTTTCTGCCTATACTGCTCTACACTTTTTTGCTTCTACTGCTTCATGTTTATACACATATTGTGGTTTCTAGCACTATATTTCTTGAAAAACCTAACAGATACATATTTGTCCTAATTATAGGCTTAACAATTCACCATTCAGTGCTTCACTTTGTATGCGATTCTCATGCTCGATGTAAGTTTTCTTGCATGGTCTTCGCTCTTATTTTCAATGGCATCATTTGTTGCCCACATATACTTTCTACTTACCCCTTGTTGGTCTGTTGTTTCAGCCTGAATATGTCTCAATTAAAAGCGTGTACTGTCTTTGAAAGTATCATTTATGTTTTAGATGATCTCACTGTTACAATATGTTTTTTTTCTTTTTCTAGAGCTTCTTTCCCCATATTCCCCCAGAAGAAGACCCTATAAATTTATGGTCGAATCGTGTCGGAGTTGGGGAGCATAGTTTGATTTACATTAATGTTTTTCAGATCACACTGTTTACTCATATGTACTCACTGTCTGTATTTTCATGTGCATGTTCTCAAGCTCATGTTTTAATACATCAAATGTCCTTGTTGTAATTTTAATATTTTCTACTAAAACTTTTGATACAAAAAGAAACCTTTCCTTAACCCTGTGTCTTGCTAGCATTAAAACCCCATGGGGTAATTTTTCCAATTTCTGGACCCTTTAGCCTACCCAGAAGCTCTCCTCACAATGAAGGGATTACCCCACTTCCCAGAGTGGGGGGACATTTATTGGCATTTGTGCCAATTTGTTAAGCTGTTGTTTCAAAGGGGTACAAAGAAGAATGTTTTTCTCTGCCCCTCTCCACTGCCCACCTTCAAATCTGTTAGCGTGTGCTCAAAAACAAGTACATGTTTTGACTGCCTTGAGAAAACATCACCCAAAAGGGGCGGTTTTACCAGTTCTTTCAGAGGAAAGGTTTATAGGTGTTTTTTTTTTTTTTCAACAATATTCACAGTCCCAAACCAAATGGGAGCATCTGCCTAATACTGAATGTAAAATATGGAACCAGACAAATCTGTTATTGATTCTCTCAGACAAGTGGGATTTCTGGTGTGAGTAGACCTACAAGATGCCTATCTACATATCCCAATACCCCTTCTACAGCCACTCTTTCTATGCTTTGCTGTAAGAGACCAGCACTTCCAATTTCAGTTTAGACTTTTTCTTTTGGGGAGAACTGATGTAAAGTGACCCTCCTGGTAGCCATTATGTCTGTTAGGTGTGGTCTTGAGCTGGTGGCCATTTCTTGTAAGGAGCCATTTCTTGTACTGCACAGGGACAGGGTGGTCTAGAGACACCCTCCTGCTCCACCATTGTAGGGTGGATATGACAACTTATCTCTAGGACCCTGCTCCTAGGGACAGAGTTCCTTCTTTCAGTATCACAGCTCATTTCACCAGATCTGTTTGTTTTGTATTGGCTTTCTCGCATTAAGCATCTGTATCTCTGATTTTTAAGACTGCCACCTGGTTCTCTGTTCACACATTCTCCAGGTTTAACCAAATGGTTTTTAAGACCTCTGCTCATGTGAGCTTTGGCGACAAGGTGCTTCAAGCTGTCAGCTGAGCATTTTTGTGGTTCTATTGGCAGTTCTGTTTGCATCGTTGCAGTTTATTGCTTGGGGACTTCCCATTGTCAGCGAATACAGCCCTGTGTCCTGTCCTATACTGTACGATTAAGATAAAGGGAATTTTGACTTGCCTGTAAATCCTTTTTCTTATCGTACATCACGGGACACAGAGCCATAGTAGTTACTATGTGGGTTATAGGCCACCTTCAGGTGATGGACACTGGCACACCCTAAGACAGGAAGTCCACTCCCTTTATAACCCCTCCCACTACTGGGAGTACCTCAGTTTTTTCGCCGGTGTTGGTCACGAGTAAAGATGTGCTGTGCTGAGCTCTACTGGAACAATCCTTGCTTGAGCTAGCTATGTAGTCCCATCCATTCAAGGTGTCTTTTAGGCCAAATTGAATGGTGCCCCAGCCTCGTATCTGAAGAAACAAGGTTTTGCTTGTAAACGGGATCCAGTACTTTTGGAATTTTAAGGCCACAAAGTTTTACTGGCGGGGTGCTATTACAGGTCCAGGATTGTGGGTTCCCCAAGGGTCCCCAGTTCCTGAAGGTTAAACGGAACCCACCGTGAAGGATGAAGATTGGGTCTGTTGGTTTTACCACAGAAAACCCTGCGGCGGGAAAGGTACCGTATATACTCGACTATAGGCCGTCCCGAGTATAAGCCGAGACCCCTAATTCACCACAAAAAAATGGGAAACCTGCATTGACCCGTGTATAAGCCGAGGGTACAAAATGCAGCAGCTACTGTAAGTGGAAAAGAGGGCCAGCAATGCCCATCTGCAGCTGCCTGTCCCCTGTACAGACCCCCCCCGTGTCCCCATTACAGCCTACCTGTGCCGATCTTCGGTCCCCGCTCTCCGGTCCTCGGTCCCCGCTCTCCGGTCCTCGGTCCCCGCTCTCCGGTCCTCGCTCTCCGGTCCTCGGTCCCCGCTCTCCGGTCCTCGCTCTCCGGTCCTCGGTCCCCGCTCGCCGCTCTCCGGTCCTCGGTCCCCGCTCGCCGCTCTCCGCTCGGTCCCCGCCATTGCAAAATTAAAAAGCCGCGCCTCCTCCTCGTCCTCGTCCGTGATAGGAGGAGCGCTGTTTTCCCAGCAGTCAGTGCGCAGTGTTCCGCCTATCACGGACGCCCTCTCATCCTCGTCCATGAGATGAGAATGACAGGGCATCCGTGATAGGCGGAACACTGCACTGCTGGGAAAATTAGTGTCCGCCTATCACGGACAGGCGGGAGGAGGCGGCGCGGCTTTTTAAAACTGCCGTCTGTCTGCATGACAAGCTGTTCATGTAGGCAGACGGCAGTGACTCGAATATAAGCCGAGGGGTAGACTTTCAGCCCTAAAAAATGGGCTGAAAATCTCGGCTTATATTCGAGTATATACGGTAAGTGGAGTTTTCTAAGAAAAAAATAACATTTTGAATTTACTTATGAAATGTCTCCTTTAAGAAGTAAATGTTGTTGCCTAAGTGTCACCGCCACCGGCTGTATGGCGCACATACCTTCTCATGCTTCCTCAAGAGATCACGCTGTGTCAGGAGCAGCAGGCTTTTTTTCCCCAGCTAGCAGGCAGACCTCCGGTAAGTCTGGGGGGGTTTTCTTCACCAGACACCTCCTACCTGGGCTGTACTGAGAGCTGAAAAAAAAAACGATCAGCAATGCCATGTTTTCTTTCGCCGCCCCTACTCGGCGGCGGCTTCCAGGTCTCCTCGCCATTCCTCCCTCACAAAACGATCCTATAGGATTAGAGGCCCGCGCTCGTGAGGGAAACTTTTTTAAAAAAGAGGAGGGGGGCCAAATGCGACGGAGGGGCGGGGCTTAGCGTGGCGTTGGCATCCTCCAACATCCAGCAATGAAATGTGCTTTTAAAGCTCCATTTGTGCTGCTGCAAGCTGACGAAGGGACACGAGCAAAGAGGGGCATGAAAGAGGTTTGGTGACACAGGCATTTCCTATTGACACATTTACTATTGCATCAGGCTGAGCATTAATAGCAGCGGCAGTGGCTGGACTATTGCTCAAGCAGCTTATGTATTCTGAGTGGGAGCACCCAGATAACGTTTTTTTCTCCAAAAGGGTTTTCAACACTTTATCCTATGGAGGAAGAGTTTAATAAGAAATGGGGGATTCCAGCAATTGACGCTGCTATATCCTCTGTGAATAAACCTTTTACTTGTCCGTTAGACAATGCTCAAATTCTGAATGATCCAATGGATAAGAAGTTGGAATTCCTATTTAAAAACAATTTTTCTCTGGCTCCAAAAGGGTTTTCATAGCAGCAGTGGCTGGACTATCCTATGGAGGAAGAGTTTAATAAGAAATGGGGGATTCCAGCAATTGACGCTGCTATATCCTCTGTGAATAAACCTTTTACTTGTCCGTTAGACAATGCTCAAATTCTGAATGATCCAATGGATAAGAAGTTGGAATTCCTATTTAAAAACAATGTTTCTCTGGCAGGTTCAGTGGTTCAGCCTGCGCTGGCAGCGATCGATGTATGTCAGTCCTTAAAGTGGATGTAAACCCGAATTTTTATTTTTTTATTTTTTTTTGATGTCATAATGTAGAGAATACAATTTCCTTTCATTTCTTGACAAAGTCTTGAAAACTTTGTCAAAAGCTCCCCCTTGCTGTGAGGGACAGGTGATTTACATGTCTCATGCACTAGCCTGAGACAGGCACAACCTGTGTAAAAAGTTCACAATTTACATCCCCCTCCCCTCCAGCTCTTCCAGGATTGGCTGCCTTTACTGTGTTTTGACTGGATGTTTCTCATCATGGGATGTGATCCACAGACCAGGGTGAAAAGAAATGTATTCAGCAAGAAGCATATAGGGGAGCTGTATGTAGTCAGAGCTGGGAAGAGTAGAACATCGTGTGATCTATTAATTGTTATAGTGCAGTGTGTGTGTCTGAGGTCACCTGATCACAGTTGCAACATTCCTTTCCATCACCAGGATTTGTTATGTGGGGGAGGGGGGGGGGGTTTCTCACTTTTTATAATTACACCCAGTAAGGCTGAATGAGCTTAGGGCCAGTTCACACCAGTGCGCTGTACGAGATCGCATGTGATTCCCACCGCACTGCAGTGCAAATCACATGCGATGTCCGTGCAGTGCGATTTCAGCCATACAGATAGTATGTGTGATATCGCACCGTATTCCGACCAAACTCGCACAGGACCCTTTTTTTGGTCCGCACCAGAATCACATGGGTGTTCACACCTATGCAATCCGATTCATGTCCTGTCAGTTTGCAGTGCAATATGCAAGTTGAAATGGGGGTGTCGTTAACATTGTATGACACTCCCCAGCAGTTTGCATATGGCAGCGCAAACTGCCGTGCGAATCGGATGCGATATGGGATTTGCAGGGTTCCTGTATCGCACCAGTGTGAACCGAGCCTCAAAGCATACAGCCTACAAATGTCACCTGACTGCTCCCACCGAGGCTGCGATTCGGGAACCCTGCGAATCCACTGCGGATTTCCACATTGCATCCGACTCGCATGGCAGTTCACACTGCCATATGCGAACTGCTGGGGAGTGTCATACAATGTTAAGGACACCCCAATTTCAGCTCGCATATCGCAGTGCAAACTGACAGTTAGGACATGAATCGGATCGCATAAGTGTGAACACCCATGCGATTGTGGTGCGGACCAAAAAAAGGGTCCTGTGATGCAATTTCAGCCATACAGTTTGTATGGCTGAAATCGCATCGCACAGACATTGCAGGTGACCTGAACAGCAATGTGGTGCAAATCACAGGAATGCGGAGTGTACAGTGGTGGGTAGTACATGCAGGATGGTGTCAGGATAGTGGACAGTGTCAGATTATTTTTTTTACAATTAAACTTTTTTTTCAAAAGGTTTTTTGGGACCAGTGGATTTTTTTATTTTTATAAATTTTTACAATTTCATTTTATTTTTGTACTATTTATTCTTGTACTATTCTAACAATGATGGGAGGGTGGGGTTTTATTTTTTAAATATATTTTTTCACAGTGCTTTTGGGAAAGGGGGTGGTCGGTGTCAGTGGTCGGTGTCAGTGGGACAGTGGACGGAGTCAGTGTCAGTGGGGCAGTGGACGGAGTCAGTGTCAGTGGGGCAGTGGACGGAGCCGGTGTCAGTGGGGCAGTGGACGGAGTCGGTGTCAGTGGGGCAGTGGACGGAGTCAGTGGGGTAGTGGTTGGTGTCAGTGGGGTAGCGGTTGGTGTCAGTGGACGGTGTCAGTGGGGCAGTGGTCTGTGTCTGTGTCAGTGGGGCAGTGGTCGGGGGCAGTGGTCGTGTCAGTGGACGGTGTCAGTGGTTGGTGTCATTGGCAATGAACGGTGTCAGTGGGGCAGTGGATGGGGGCAGTGGACGGTGTCAGTGGGGCAGTGGACGGTTGCTGTTTTTTTTTTTACAATTTAATTTTTATATCTTCTTTTTTTTTTTTTTTTACAATTTTAGGATTATTTTTTTTATCAGCTCTGTTGGGGGCTTTGGTGACATGTCAGGGGACTAAACAGAGACCCCTGACATCTCCCATTTGACACAGAGAAAGGGACAGAGGATACAGATTCCCCAATCCCTTTCTCTGCATTGAAAAATTGCATCTCCATTCATAAACCGAGCAGAGGAACACACAGGTTACTCTGCTCAGTTATCACAGGACACAGGAGCGATCGGTAACGAACGATCTGTGTCCCATTCAGAAAAGAAAGGGGTCTGTAACTGAGTTAAGTTACCGACTCCGTCCTCCGCTCTCCATCCTGACAGATCCCCCACGCCCCCCCCATCCTTGTTGTTCCAGCCTGCTGCTTCCTGTAGTCTACCGTAAGTGTGAGCTGCGAGACCCTAGGGGCCGCGACCTGGAGCCAGACTGCAGCTCAGTCCATCCTCACCACTAGAGGCTCTAGTGAACACCTGCTGGCTCTTAGATTCCACGCCCTGGGGAATCTATGGTCTAGCTCCCACTGAGATCTGTGTTAGTGATCCAGCTTCCTAAACCTCCCTGGGTACAATCCGCAGCAGTCAGTCCTAGGGTCCACTATCTTAGCGGTGCACTTCCAATTCCTACGGAGAGCATCTGTCACCTGGGTCTAAGGTGACCTGACAGTGATATCGGTGGTCCCCATGGAAGAGCGAGGGTTAGGGTTTTATTCAAACCTTTTCATGGTACCAAAACCAAACAGGGATGTCAGACCCATTTTAGATCTCAAAGATCTAAACTGGTTTTTGAATATCCTCTCTTTTCGCATGGAGTCAATCCGATCAGTGGTCTCCATTCTACAAGGTGGAGAACTGCTAGCGTCAATCGACATCAAGGATGCTTACCTCCATGTACCTATTTTTCCCGCTCACCAGAAATATCGACACTTTGAGATAGAAAATCTTAATTTTCAGTTTGTAGCTCTGCCTTTCGGTCTAGCTACTGCACCTCAAGGGTTTACCATGGTCTTGGCTCCCCTTTAGCCAGATTAAGGGCTTAAGGTTTAACCATTCTAGCTTACTTAGACAATCTACTCTTGATAGATCAGTCGGCAGCCCGCTTAAACCAGAGTTTGGTCACCACAGTCGGCTACCTGAAATACCTAGGCTGGATTCTCAACCTAGAGAAATCTTCCTTAAAACCATCAAGGAGATTGGAATACCTGGGTCTGATCATAGATACAGCTCAGAAGATGGCGTTTTTACCCCAGGCAAAGATCATTTCCATAAGGGAACTGATTCAGGTGGTCAAAGCAAAGAAGAATCCTTCTATACGACTCTGCATGAGATTGTTGGGAAAGATAGTGGCTTCATTCAAGGCTGTTCCTTATGCTCAGTTTCATTCGAGACTGCTGCAATACAGTGTCCTATCAACTTGGAACAAGCAGGGCCAAGCTCTAGACTTCCCAATGCGTTTATCCCCAAATGTGCGTCAAAGTCTCAGTTGGTGGTTGATAACCAAGAATCTCCAAAAAGGAAAATCCTTTCTATTTTTTTTTTTTTTTTTCCATAAAGATTTTATTGAACATATTCAAAAGTTACAGAGAGGTAGAGTACACAATAGTGCAAATAAAACAGAACAACTGTAAATACAGAACAAGAGGGCATCAATGGTAAGCGTAAGTGGGACTCCAGGACTGCTATCAGTATGGTGAAAGAGGGAAAATGGGCTAGAGCCTTTAATGGTTGGGGCTTAATTTAAATTGGTCTGGCTAAATGACTTAGTGCTCCAGGTGCCTAATCCATGGCACCTGCAAAGTAAAGATAGAGGAAAGAAAAGTAAAAAAAGGGGGGGGGGGAGAGGAGGGTCAGCAACAGAGGTAAGGATGGGGGGTGGGGGAGGCAGGGAAAGGTGTAGGTAGGGGAGTGGCCCCTCATACTGACCATTTTCGACGATTAGATATGGATATGTTCCGCCTTAATCAGGGGGGGGCATGATGTTTGTATTCAGGGGTTGTTTTGAAGTGTGACCAGCAAGCCCAGGTAATCGAGAAGGACTCCATTTTCTCCTGTGAGATGTGGATCAACTCTTCCATATCACATATTCTGGAAATGGACATAAACCATTCTCTAAGTGAAGGTATCTGAGTGGAGCGCCAATGCCTAGGGACACAAATTCTAGCAGCGTTAACCATATGCATGGCGAGGGATTTGTGATATGCTCTCCTTGGTAAAGATGTGTGGTGTAAGAGAAACTGTGCCGGTGTATAATCTAAGGAATAGGTGGTGATCGATGAAGTGAGTCTGTGGACTTCCCTCCAGAAGGTTTGAATGTGCGTACAATCCCACCATATGTGGAGCATAGTTCCTACTGCAGTGTTGCATCTCCAGCACAAGTTGGATATTGAGGGTGTGAATTTGTGAAGGAGGGATGGTGTTCTGTACCACCTTGTGAGCACTTTGTACCCGTTCTCCTGGATGCGTATTCGTGAACTCTGGTCCATTCCGTGGGCGTCAGGGGGGAGGGAAGGTCTCTGTTCCAAGACTTCTGTGAGGAGGATAGGGGTAAGTCTTCGGTGTCTGTAAGAGAAGTGTATAGAAGGGAGATAAGGTGTCTTTGGGGCAACTTATTGTTGCAGAGGGTCTCAAACGGGGTGAGCTGTCTCGTCCAAATGGCGGGAATGGAGTGTGTGGAGAGGAAGTGACAGACTTGTCTGTAGGTCCAAAATGAAAAGGACGAGGTCTTAGAGATGGTCCTGAGGTCATCTATCAATGCAAGCTTGCCCCCAAGGAAGAATTGGGAGGCAAGGACATCTTGGAAGGGCCATTCCTGTCCAAGAAAGGAGGACACTTCGCCTGGAGGGAAATCAGGATTTCCTCTCAGCGTGGTTAATGGGCCAGGAGTAGGCGCAAGAGTTTTTCCCGTTGGGGGTTTCCTGTGGAGCGTCAAGGAGGTGATGATAAAAGGGTGTGCGGCTAAGACTGGAGGCCACTGTTTTGGGAGTAACCATGGGAGGAGGTGTAGTGGGGTGGGTGAAAACGCATTTTCTAGAGAGACCCAAACCTTCGCTTGGGAGTAAATATTCCAGTCAGCTATTCTCGTGAGGTGGCAGGCTATGTAGTATTTGTGTAGATCTGGAAGTGCTATGCCACCTTTAGACTTGGGAAGCGTGAGTCTGGCATGTTTAATTCTAGGGGGAGAACCCTTCCAAAGGAAAGTCGAGCAAGCCCTCCTATATGAGGAGAAAAATCCCGCAGGAATGGCCATTGGTATGGTTTGGATCAGGTACAGTAAGCGTGGTAGTATGATCATTTTGATCAGGGCCGCCCGGCCAAACCAAGAGACATTGCGTGTCGACCATTCTTTAAGGTGACTTTGTGCTTTAGTCAGGGCAGGATGGAAGTTAAGAGAGTAGAGGTCTGAGAGGCACGGCGGAATCCGGATTCCGAGGTAGGTAATGGCAGTCTTCTCCCAGTGGAATGGGAAGGACTCCTGACAATGCGCTACTTCCTGAAGAGAGAGGGAAACATTTAAGGCGTGCGATTTGGAATAATTTATTTTAAGATTTGAGATAGTGCCGAAGGCTCCAAGATCTAGGAGAAGAGATGGCAGGGATGTGCATGGGGAAGTAAGAGAGCAGAATCTCATCTGCGAAGGCGGCTACTTTAAATTCACTATCCTTGATTCTCAGACCCTTAATATCTGGATTCCCTCTAAGCTTATTCAGGAGGGGTTCTAGGGAAAGGACGTAGATCAGGAGAGAGAGGGGGCATCCCTGGCGCGTGCCATTGTTGATGGGGAAGGTGTTTGACAGGTGGCCATTAACTCTCACCGCAGCAGTGGGGCCGGCGTGACATTATGGAAGTGAGCATTCGGTCTTCAAGGCCAATGCCTTTTAGGACTGCCTGCATATAGTCCCAGGCCACTCTGTCAAACGCCTTCTCTGCATCAAGCGAAAGGAGGAATCCCGGGGTTTTGGAGGACGTAAGCCAGTGGTGTAAGTTGAGGGTGCGGATGGTATTGTCACGGGCTTCCCTGCCCGGGACAAAACCTACCTGATCTGTGGAGATCAGGTCAGGGATCAGCGGAAGCAGTCTATTAGCAATGATTTTCGCATAAAGTTTGATGTCCACATTGAGGAGTGATATTGGTCTGTAATTGGCTACCTGGAGGGGGTCCTTACCCTCTTTAGGGATCACGGTAATGTGCGCTTCTCATAATCTGTTCGGTCGGTTCTGTGGGACGGCCAGGGCGTTAAAGGTCTGCAGAAGGCTAGGGGTGAGTACGTCCACAAAAGATTTATAGTACTGGAGGGTGTATCTGTCGGGGCCGGGGCTTTTGCCTATTTTCATCTGTTTCAATGCGGATTCCAGTTCCGAGGTCGAAAAGTGCCCCTCTAGGGAACGCGCCTGTTGGGGGGATATGGGTTTGGGACCATGTTGAGAGAGGAAGTCTGCTATGAGTGTTTGGCGTGTGTCACCTGAGGAGCGAGGCGGCTGACTAGGGTGGAGGTTATAGAGTTTATGGTAAAAGTTTTCAAATTCCTTTGCTATGTCTTCATTTTTGGCTAAGAGGGTGCCTTTGGGGTCGCGTAAGGAGTGGATGGTGGATGACAATTTAGCAGCTTGAACTGAGCGTGCCAGTAAACGCCCACTCTTGTTGCCCTGCTCATAAAAGATTTGTTGGCCAAGAATGTAGCATCTTCTTGTGCGTTGCCCTAATTCTTCTGTAAGAAAAACACGAGTTTGGATCAGGTCCTGTAAGGTGTGTTGGGCCTGTGTCTGCTTGTGTGCAATTTCATGTGCTCTCCGCCTTTTGAGGAGAGTATTCACCCGTTCTTGATGAGCTCTCTTGGATAGTGAGTTAAGGGTTAGTAGTTCACCCCGTATCACACATTTGTGCGCCTCCCAGAGGGATATAGGGGAGATATCCGGGCTAGCGTTTTCCTGAAAATATAATTTGATGCGCGAACGAATGTGCTCAAGGGATACTGGGTCCTGTATAATCGAGGGGTTGAACCGCCAGACCTTGGTTTTAGGACTTGTTTCCGGAAATGAAAGCGTAACCGTGATGGGATGATGATCTGACAAAAACATTGGTTCAATGGAGGAATGGTTTAGAGCAGTAAGGTCAGTCTGGGATAGAAAGAAAAAGTCAATTCTGGAATACTTTTGGTGGGGGGATGAGAAGTAGGTATAGTCTTTGGATGATGGGTATAGAATGCGCCATGCGTCGTGTAGGTTTAGAGTCTGGAGTTGCGCCTTAATTTGGCGTAATTTCGCGTAGGTGAGAGAGGACGAGCCCGTGGAGGTGTCTAGAATGGGATTCAAGGGGACATTGAAGTCACCACCCAGGAGAACCAGGCCGCTCTGAAATGAGGACAGGAGATCACGTTTTGCGGAAGAATGATACCTGATGGTCATTAGGGCAATAGATATTGGCTAATGTGATTGGCTTGGAGGCGTACGTTCCTTTGATGAATATGTACCTGCCTTCTGGGTCCACTAGGGAGTCAGTCAGAGGGAAGTTTGCATGTCTAGAGATAAGGATCGAGACCCCTTTTGACTTGGCTTCAGGGTTGGTGGCGTGTAGGACTGAGCGATATATGTGGTTAGCAAGCTTAGGGATGGCATCAGATCGGAAGTGGGTTTCCTGTAGGAAAACAAAGTGAGCTTTGTGTTTGGAAAGAGAGGAGAGAACTTGTGACCTCTTTTCTGGAATGTTGAGGCACTTGGCGTTGAGTGAGACACACTTCAACGTCAATGGGTTCCGTATTTCCATTTTGGGAGGGCTAATTAATGTTCAGGGCATTTACCTATTTGTTCAGTGGGTCGCGGCTTAATGGGAGGGTGTGTACAGGGACCACTCCCCTGGGGAGGGGTCGGGAGTAAGGAGGGGGAGGGAGGAAGAGAGGGAGTAGGACCATGGGGTCAGAGGGGGGTGACTAGATGGAGGAGAAGGTTAGAGTGGGAGGAGCATAAAGGGGTCAGAGAGAATATAAGATCGAAGCGGGGGGGGGGAGAGATAGAGGGAAAAGATGCACCAGAGGTGGAGGTAGTCTAACTATCCACCTATAGGAACTATAGAGAATTCCTGGTATGTCAGCAAAGTCTCCTAGAGACTGCTGTGTGGGGGAAGAAGGTTGAACGAAGACCACAGCATGGCTGCGGCCTGGGAGTCCAGGCAATGAAGGAAAGGAATCTTATCTGGGATAAGAGTCAATGCTGCGTAATGGGGAGCCTACCGTAATGGAGAAGAACCTACAGGGGGTCCATATACATCATATGATAAAATGAAAAACATTCTGTAAAATATCATAACACAATCTATCCAGCACACGGGGTCTGGATATTCCAGGTAAACATTGCCTGTCAAGAACAACAAAAAAAAAAAAAGAAAACTCTGAAACGTATACAATACTATTGAGCTAAGCAGCCTGCGAGGTAGCCCCACGGAGTAGGACACTCCCACACCTTGCCAGGCGAAGCCTGGCACGGAGTGGGAGTAGGGATAAAAGGGGCAGGGAGGAGGGGGGAAGGGGAAGGGGGGGGAAGGAGAGGGGAGGGAGGAGAGAGTGGGTGAGGGGAAAGGAAGGAGTGAGGGAAAAAGGGGGGGAGGGAGGGGGGAGGAAGGAGAGAGGGAGGGCGGAGTGGAGAAAGGAGGAGGGGGGGTGGGGGAAGGGGTGAGGAAGGTTGGGGGGGGAGAGAGGTCAGGGATAGGGAGAGGTCCCCCGGAGGGAGGTATGCAAGGGGGTATCCCGGCGTCAGTGGTTAGCACGAAATGGGGGGATCATCCTGGATCCTGATATGTAACATTTGCGCTTAGTCGGTCGAACCTATACCCCATCCCCGCCGTATCAAGGCAGACGATGGGCACCGGTCGAAGTGCAATAAACAAAAGCAAAGGGCAAAAGGCAGAAAGTATAATATGAAAATAAAAATAAAAATAAAGGACATAATTCACATTGGATTCAGGGGAGACAGCAAAAAATACACGGATACATTGCCTGCGATGAGGTAGACGTGTCACCCATGGTGAGGATGCTTCAGAACTGCTTCAAGATGTGCGAGGTGGGTGTGGAGGCACCCCTCTTACTCAGGGGAGAGATTGCCGCAGAAGGCTATAGAGAAGTAATCTGGGTTTCACATGTGGGGGGATGCCCTCAGAAGTCTAGGTGCCAAGCGGGCATCTATAGTGGGTAGTTCGAAGTGCTGAGCCGGTGCACAGAGGCGAAGGCATAGTCTATGGGTCAGGTGATCATCCAGAGGAGAGGGGCACCCCAACCCCGCAAAGGTGAAACTGCTATTCTGTCAAAGGGTGCTGTGTGTTGCATGTTGGAAGGTTGTGGACATCTCCTTTAGTAGAACTCACGTCGTGTCGCCGTCAGGGAGATAAGGCTATGGCAGCTGTCCAGGATGTGAGTTCTCTGTGAGAGGATGTGATGACTAGGGCCATGGGTGCCGTGTCCATCGAGGCTCGAGATGGTGAGCATGGAGAAGAGGCCTGTTCAGGGAAGCCAGACCAACGTGCCACGGTCGCCGGCGACGGATCCTTGTCTGGAGGGATGAGAGCAGTGGTAAGGAAAGGGCAAGGAAGAGTCACGGGGGACCCCTGAAGTGAGGGTGAACGTGGAGGGGATAGCGGGGTACTCACAGCTTGGAGCGTGTTGTCTGTGCATCAAGCATTCGGTCTTCCAGCCCGTCACGTCATGTTCAAAGGCGACGGGCTGCGTTGGTGAAGGTCTTGGCGTGAAGAGCGGGCATTCGGAGACATCGGGTCTGGTCTGCGGCGCCTCGATCTTTGGCGGGATGCTTTTGGAGACGGGTTGAGGGGCACCCGGGAGTCAGGGTTCCGCTGGGAAGTAGAGAGCGTACCATTCCGGAAGCTCGATGCTGGGTAAGTCGAGCTGTCCACAGAAAGCCTGCAGGTCTTCCGGTGTTCTGAGCAGAGCTGAGCGCCCCCTGGTGGATGCAGAGAGACCGAATGGAAATTTCTAGCGGTACTGGATGTTTCTAGCTCATAAGGCATCTAGTAGTGGTCTGAGTGCTCTCCTATTCTGGAGAGTGATCTGGGAGAGATCTTGAAAAAGTTTCACCTCAGTTCCATTAAAAAGTATGCGCCCCCTTTCCCTTGCTTTGCGAAGGATTTCTTCTTTGAGGGGGAAATTGACAATGCAGCATATTATGTCCCTGGGAGGCTCGTTGTCTCGGGGGGGGGCGGAGGGCGCGGTGTGCCCTTTCCATGTCAATGGGGGAATCTGCAGGGCGCTCGATCCAGTCATTAAAGATGGCGCTGATGGTTTGCTGAATAGCACCCGGATCGACAGTTTCAGGGACACCTCGTACCCTGATATTGTGCCTCCGTCCCCTGTTGTCCAAGTCTTCCACGTGCCTGTGGAGTTCAAAAACTTGTGCCAGTTGAGAATCATAAGCAGACTGTACCTGGCGTATGGCCGCCGCATGCGTCTGTGTTGTCTGTTCTACTCCATCAATGCGGTGGGCAACAGCTAGTAGATCTGTCCTCAGGTCTGCTATTGCCGCAGTTACAGTGCTCTTTATATCCGAGGCAACTTTCTCCAAGTCGAGAAGGCTGGGGGGTAGAGCCCCGCTAGGGTTGGGAGAAGACGCTCCCTGCATGGGGACGGTTGAAGGTCCGTCAGGCGAGGCCGAGGCTTGGGCCTGTAATGGCGCGTGGAGCGGCGCGAGGGCCTGTAACTTCTGGGCCTGGAATAGCTCCGGAATATTTCTCCCCGGGTGGGTATGAGAGTCTTTGGGGGTGCGGGACGAGCTCCTAGTGGACCTGTGCATAGCAGGGAGTGTACGGTAGGCTCCCGTTCAAGTCGCTAGATTTTCCCGGGCACGCAGGAGCTCACAAGTTAAGCGGCCATCTCGGTCTCCGTCCAGACCACGCCCTTTCTAACAGTTGTGTGGGAAAGGGGAGAAAGCACTGCGCTAAAATAAATGTAAAAAATCCGCAGCCAACACTCAAACAATCAAAGTAAGCAAAATGGAGGGAAAATTAGTGTAGCGCTAAATATTGATATTGGTGTAGAGAAATAGCTAAACACACAAGATGAAAAGAGTACTCGATAAATATATATAAGTTAGTATATATATATAAAAAATGTGGAGTCCGAAATAAGGCTCAAAGTGTTAGTCCAAACTATGAAGGTAAAATTCTATAAATGTCCAGTGAGGTGATCCACATGGATATGGATGTAAATGAGAAGCTGTTCTTATGGAATGGCGTCAGAACCAAAAGTGGGACTATATGGAGCAGTGGAAGAAGCACGGATGAACAGTAGTCTGAAGTCACATCAACGCTCACCTTATCATGAATAAAAGATGGGTACTAGTGAGTGGGCACTTCCGTTGGAGGCTCTTTACTGAGATCGGTGTAGCGGTGTGTCAGACTGACACACCGCACCAGCGATCGCCGCGATGTGCACCCCCACGGGCCCGCGGCGGCTGTTATCCTGCTGGACGTCATATGACGCCCAGTCAGGATAACTGAACCACCGCCCGGCCTTCATTTTGCTATAGGCCGGGTGGGAAGAGGTTGGGGCTGTTAGTACTTCCTGGGCAGTGCATCACCAAGCCTCCATGGCTCAAATCTGCAAGGCCGCAACTTGGTCTTCAGTTCATACATTTACCAGATTCTATCAAGTAGATGTAAAAGGTCATGAGGATATCGCCTTTGGGCGCAGTGTACTGCAGGCACAGTTGTTGTGTCTCCCTCCCTTCAGTTAGCATTGCTATAGGACATCCCACATAGTTACTACTATGGCTCTGTGTCCCGTGATGTACGATAAGAAAATAGGATTTTTTTAAACAGCTTACCTGTAAAATCCTTTTCTTTGAAGTACATCACGGGACACAGAGGTCCCTCCCTTTCTGGTATACACGTGTATTGCCTTGTTACAAAAACTCCCAGTAGTGGGAGGGGTTATATAGGGTTATATAGGGAGTGGACTTCCTGTCTTAGGGTGTGCCAGTGTCAATCACCTGAAGGTGGCCTATAACCACATAGTAACTACTATGGCTCTGTGTCCTGTGATGTACTTTAACCACTTTCAGACCGGACCAATTTGCAGTCAAAGGACCAGGCCCCTTTTTGCAATTCGGCACAGCGTCGCTTTAACTGACAATTGCGCGGTTGTGCGACGTGGCTCCCAAACAAAATTGATGTCCTTTTTTTCCCACAAATAGACCTTTCTTTTGGTGGTATTTGATCGCCCCTGCTGCAATAAGCGTTTATTGATCGGTTTGCGCAGAAGTTATAGCGTTTACAAGATAGGGGATAGTTTTATATAATTTTTATTAATAATTTTTTTTTTATTAGTAACGGCGGAGATCTGCGATTTTTTTTTTTTTGTGACTGCGACATTATGGCGGACACATCGGACATTTTTGACACATTTTTGGGACCATTGTCATTTATAGAGCAATCAATGCTATTTAAATGCATTGATTCCTGTATAAATGACACTGGCAGTGAAGGGGTTAACCACAAGGGGGCAGTGTAAGGGTTAAGTATGCCTAGGGGTGTGTTTCTTACTGTGGGGGGGCGTGGCTGTCAGCTAGTGAATGCTGATCTCTGCTCCAATCACAGGGAGCAGTGATCGGCGTCACTAGTTGCTAGGCAGAACGGGGAGATGCTGTTTATCTCGGCATCTCCCCGTTCAGCCTTCCCGTGAGACGATCGCGGGGGTCCCCGCGGCGATCGAGTCCGCGGGGACCGCGACCGGACTCACGGGGGTCCCGACCGGCGCGGGAGCGCGCCGCTCACGGCGCGCTCCCGATGGCATGGACAGGCAGAAAGGAGGGACTTATATATACGCCCTCCTGCCTGTACGTGCCATTCTGCCGACGTATATCGTTGTGCACCGCTCGGCAAGTGGTTAAAGAAAAGGATTTTACAGGTAAGCTGTTTAAAGTGGAAGTATACCCCCTTATCGTTTTCAGCCAAGGAAGCTGCCATCTTTGCCTCTGTTTAATCTTAAACTGCCACAGTGCTGCACATGTGATCTGTTATGACACCAGCCATTGGATGGTTTGACTGTTTGGTTGAGAGCACAGCCAATGTGCAGTTAGCATTCACGGCATGCCTTTTTTTTTTTAAACTGTTAAATCGATGGGTTTACTTCCGCTTTAAAAAATCCTATTATCTTCGAGTACAGGACACAGGACTCTCCCCTCTATTTCTGTGGTTACTCCTTATTGCATGGGGATATCCCATGGTCAATGACTACAGCCCTGTTCTGTATGATTACTATAAAGGGAATGTTGGCTTGCCTGAAAATTTGTATTCCTCTTTTTTGTTCTGTGTTGTTTGCCAAATAACTGGAGTCTCACCGAGTGGGTGGGGTTATATGAGGGTGCACTGGGAGGCAGCCCTAGCCAAGTTCTTTGTCAGTGTCCAATCACATGAAGGTAGACTGCATATAATCCATACTCCAGTCCTGTAATGTATGCCAAGTATTTTTTTTTTTTTATGCAGTGGGTTTTGCACAGAGCAGCCTCGATCCTCCTCTTCTCAGGTTCCTCTTCAGCGTTCCTGGCTCCTCCCTCCTGTTGAGTGCCCCCATAGCAAGCAGCTTGCTTTGGGGGCACCCAAAGCGACCTGCAGCTCCATGCATTAAGATAAAAAAAAACTGCCTTTACAACCACTTTAAGGTAAATCTGAACTACAGTTAAAAACTATTGATGAGGACATCACAGTGTGAACTCCAGCTGATGTACTTTAGAAATAGGCTTCGAAAAAGCGATAGTACAGTATAGAGGAAACGTGCCAGAGCGAGGAATGAGGAAAGCATAACCCCTTTTTCCTCTTCTCCTAGACATAACAAACATTTAATGCTTTCAGTACAGGGGATTCTGACTTCAGTGGGTTTTTAACAAGCTTGAGCACTCAGTTCTGCTCTCCTATTTTATTTTGGTGATAGGAATGCTTTTAATAAACCTGTCACGAACAATATATAATAAAAAAAAAAAAAATGAGATGAGAAAGTAAAGGGGTACGGGCATTGGGAAGACATTAAACTATGTACTGAGATAAAGCATGATCTGTGTAAACTCCCTACTAAAAGCAGAGTTCTCCGGGACCAAATAGAGGAAGCGCATTCAGGCTTTTTATCATGTAGTATTATGTTACAGTATCTCACAAAAGTGAGTACACCCCTAAGTGAAAATGTCCGAATTGGGCCCAAAGTGTCAATATTTTGTGTGGCCACCATTTTTTTTCAGCACTGCCTTAATCCTCTTGCGCATGGCGAGGCCTGTTCTGAGTGGAACCTGTCCTGTTAAACCGCTGTATGGTATTGGCCACTGTGCTGTAGCTCAGTTTCAGGGTCTTGGCAATCTTCTTGTAGCCTAGGCCATCTTTATGTAGAGCAACAATTATTTTTTACTGATTCTGAGAGTTCTTTGCCATGAAGTGCCATGTTGAATTTCCAGTGACCAGTATGAGAGAATGAGAGCGATAACACCTAATTTAACATACCTGCTACCCATTCACACCTAAGACCTTGTAACACTAATGCCGTGTACACACAGTCGGAATTTCCGATGGAAACAGTCCGATAGGAGCTTTTTATCGGATTTTCCGACCATGTGTATGCCCATCAGTCTTTTTCTGTCGGAATTTCCAACGGACTTTGGATTAAGAACCTGTTCTTAATTTTTCAGATGGAAAACCTTTCTATCGGATTTTCCGATCGTGTGTATGCAATTCCGACATGCAAAATTCCGACGCATGCTCGGAAACAATTCAACGCATGCTCAGAAGCATTAAACTTCCCTTTTATAGTGCAGTCAAATGTTTTTTAAGGCGACAGTTTGAGCGAAATTCCGTCGGAATTCCGATGGGAAAACCATCAGCGCTTTTTCCGACGAGAATTCCGACCGTGTGTACGCGGCATTAGAGTCATGGCTAATTTGGGCCCAATTTGGACATTTTCACTTAGGGGTGTACTCACTTTTGTTGCCAGCGGTTTAGACATTAATGGCTGTGTGTTGAGTTATTTTGAAGGGACAGCAAATTTACACTGTTATATAAGCTGTACATTGTAGCTGTAAACATTGTAGCAAAGTGTTATTTCTTCAGTGTTGTCACATGAAAAGTTATAATAAAATATTTTCAAAAATGTGAGGGGTGTACTCACTTTTGTGAGATACTGTATATGGATAATTATTTCTATAATTGTAACTTATTATTTATCTTTCTACAGTGGACCCTGGAGCCATCTGGATGTTGCAAGGCTGGCTATTTGTTAATAATCCAACTTTCTGGAGGCCGGTACAGATTAAGGCCCTTCTTCATGGCACACCAATTGGTAGAATCATAGTCCTAGACTTGTTTGCAGAAACCATTCCTGTTTATCAATACACAGAGTCGTTTTATGGGCAACCGTTCATTTGGTGCATGCTGCATAACTTTGGTGGAAACCATGGTTTATTTGGAAAAGCCGAGAGTATAAATAAAGGACCCTTTGATGCATTGTTGTTCACCAACTCTACTATGATAGGAACAGGACTTACCCCTGAAGGCATTGAGCAGAATGACATGATATATGAGCTGATGAATGAAATTGGTTGGCGATCCATGCCTCTCAATCTCACTGAATGGATCTCTGATTATTCTGACAGGCGTTACGGCCAGAAACACCCTTATGCACAGGCTGCATGGCAGTTGCTTCTAGGTAGTGTGTATAACTGTACTCAGAACTGGAAGGATCACAATCACAGTCCATTAGTTAGACGCCCATCTCTAAAAATGAACACAGGTTTTTGCTACAATAAAATTAACCTTTATGCAGCTTGGCAATTAATGCACAATGCAGCTTCTTCCTTGGCAAATAGTAGCACTTTCCTCTATGACTTGGTGGATATTACCAGGGAAGCTATGCAGCTGCTGGTTACTGAATATTACCAGGAGATTAAGACTGCATATATAAATGAAGATCTAGAAAGAGTTATGACAGCAGGTGGCCTGATGGTGTTTGATCTCCTGCCTGAACTTGATAATCTGCTTTCCAGCCAATCCCAGTTTTTGCTTGGTCGATGGTTAGAGTCAGCACAGAAGATAGCCAGCACTAAAGATGAGGCTATTCTGTATGGCATGAATGCTCGTAACCAGATTACATTATGGGGTCCATCTGGCAATATTTTGGACTATGCCAACAAGCAACTAGGGGGGCTAATAAAAGATTATTATAAAGAGCGTTGGAGTCTCTTTCTGTGGTACCTAATTGAGAGTCTTAATACAGAAGTACCCTTCCAGCAAAGCAAGTTTGACGAGGCTGTGTTCACTGTGGAAAAAGGGTTCATCTATAATGGCAAGACCTATAGTTCTTCTCCCACTGGAGACACTATTGCAATAGCCAAAAATATTTTTATAAAATATTTTCCAAAAAAACAATAGAAATAACATCCTAGATGATACAATACCGTACTTACATTCAAAAGGAAAACAGACATTTTAAGCAGAATTTTGGGAATACTAAGTCTTATTTTTATTATTTGAAAATGTTGCATGATTTAATAAAGTCACATGCACTGAACTTTGCATTGAGAGTTGAAACATAATTATGCATAAAAGCATACAGATCAAACACCAGACATATTTGTTACAAACAATAGAACAGACTTTGAACAGTACTGTTTTTCCAAACTCAGGGTACAAAAACATAATTTAAATATATTCCTTAATGGCCATAAATGTATAATACATCCTTGTGCACACCTATCATCTTGTAAAAGTAGCAGACATCATCACTATGCTGCACACATCCTGTTCAAAATAGGGAGGTACCCAGAAGGTTTTCCCACTACAGGCTGGTGAATACAAGACCAGGCTACCCTACACATGTATAGGGAGCAGCAGTGACTGTTTTGTAATACAGGAAGTCCCTGCTCAAAGGAAAAGTTTAACCCTAGATCAAGGGTGGGCAACATTTGAGATCTACCTGGACAACATTGAAGAGGTCAGAGATCACTGGAGTGAAGCGCCCTTTTTTTATATAAAAAAATCAGCAATTTTACCCATATGCAGAGCGGGGACATGGCAGTGACATATTCCTCTGAAGTGCTAATCCCCACTAGCCCTCCTCCCCTGTCAAGCCATCCCATACGATATCAGGCACGTGGCTTATCTGTGCCACTCTGAAAGTGAAGGAGGAACACAAATGTTCCTGTCTTACCAATGGAGGGTTAGTAAGATGGGGAGTTAACTCAGGCTGGTTTGGACATAAGTTCAAACCAGCCACCTCCGCCACACGGCTTTGATCGCTTCCTGTCAGGATAGCTCAGGTACCTTCGTCATGTTGATGACCCCCACTGTAGAGGATCCCTGGGAGAATCAAAATTATTGGTCATATCTATGTCAGATTCAACTGGGGAAAGTGCAGGGGGATATTTTACACATCTGCCATCAGAGGGTGCAACCAGTTGCTGAACAGCAGGAGGATGTGCACCAGAGGGTAAACTGCAGCTATACAAATATCACTTCCCCAGGAATACTCATGCACCAGCTTGGGAAATATGGCCACTGTCACTGCAGGTGGAGTAGAATATTTACAGATGTTTGATGTTACTTACTGTGTCTGTCAGCAGAGAAGAAAATCTGTTGCATAGGAGAAGGAAAGCTGTCTGCCTGACACTTCTCCACAGCGCTTCACAGCTTATTTTCACATCTCAGCCTTGCTGTGTGGGGTGTCCCTAAAGCAATTGTTGCGAGGGAAGAAGCAGCCCCTTTAAATTCAAAGAGCGGCTTGCCTAAAACAGAGCCCAGCCACCAGTGAACAACAGAAACACAAGACAGGGTTTCAAAGCCTTTGTCAGCTCACAAGGAGAGGGGCTTATGTGACGGCGCGCGGCGGGGGTAACACACAGCTTATGAAACGAAAGCTGTGATGTTCTCTGCTGTGATCTCAAAGTGGCGGTTCTCCTCTCTCCTCCACAGGTAGGCAGCACCATGGGGGACACACACAGGCTGCACCATATGGGGGGCGGACACACAGGCTGCACCATATGGGGGGGACACACACAGGCTGCACCATATGGGGGGGACCTAAAGGCTTCACCATATGGGGACGACGACACACAGGCTGCACCATATGGGGGGGGGGGACACACAGGCTGCACCATATGGGGGGGGACACACAGGCTGCACCATATGGGGGGGGGGCACACAGGCTGCACCATATGGGGGGGCACACAGGCTGCACCATATTGGGGGGGCACACAGGCTGCACCATATGGGGGGGACACAAAGGCTGCACCATATGGGGGGGACACACAGGCTGCACACACGGGGGGGGACACACAGGCTGCACACATGGAGGGGGACACACAGGCTGCACACACGGGGGGGGACACACAGGCTGCACACACGGGGGGACACACAGGCTGCACACACGGGGGGGACACACAGGCTGCACACACGGGGGGACACACAGGCTGCACACACGGGGGGGACACACAGCCTGCACACACGGGGGGGGACACACAGGCTGCACACACGGGGGGACACAGGCTGCACACACGGGGGGGACACACAGGCTGCACACACGGGGGGACACACAGGCTGCACACACGGGGGGACACACAGGCTGCACACACGGGGGGGGACACACAGGATGCACACACGGGGGGGACACAGGCTGCCAAATGGGGGGGGACACAGGCTGCACATGGGGGGGGGGACACAGGCTGCACATGGGGGGGGGGGGACACAGGCTGCATTGGCAGGCATGGATAAAGTTGTTAATATTTTTATAACTTAATTACATAAAACATTAGTGTCATTTAATGAGATAATTTATGAGGGCGTGTTTAGGGGCGGGACAGGGTAGGGGTTGGGCGGGGCAACTGGTGGCGAGTAACCCTTGAGGCCTGGCTAGTAGCTCAGGACTTGAAATTTTGAGCCCTGTACTAACATATATGTTACCAAGCTATGGTACCAAGCTATGCAGTGGAATAACGTCCTTACAGGAGGTCTCCAATTTACAAGCCGACCTCAATGCTCTGTCTAATTGGGCGACTATGTGGCAGATGAGGTTTAATGTTGATAAATGTAAAGTTATGCACTTGGTGGCTAAGAATATGCATGCATCATACATGCTAGGGGGAGTACAACTGGGGGAATCCCTAGTGGAGAAGGATCTGGGGGTTTTGGTAGATCATAAGCTCAATAATAGCATGCAATGCCAAGCTGCGGTTTCCAAAGCAAGCAAAGTCCTTTCTTGTGTTAAGAGAGGTATGGACTCCAGAGAGAGAGATATCATTTTGCCCCTGTTCAAAGCATTAGTAAGACCTCATCTGGAATATACAGTTCAGTTTTGGGCACCAGTTCTCAAAAAGGATATATCGGGGCACTGGAGAAAGTGCAGAGAAGGGCAACCAAACTGATGAGAGGCATGGAGGAGCTCAGCTATGAGGAAAGATTAGAGGAACTGAATTTATTCACTCTTGAGAAGAGGAGAATAAGGGGGGATATGATCAACATGTACAAATATATAAGGGGTCCATATAGTGAACTTGGTGTTGTTATTCACTTTACGGCCAACACAGAGGACAAGGGGGCACTCTATATGTCTAGAGGAAAAGAGATTTCATCTCCAAATACGTAAAGGTTTCTTCACAGTAAGAGCTGTGAAAATGTGGAATAGACTCCCTACAAAGGTGGTTCTGGCCAACTCAGTAGATTGCTTTAAGTAGGGATGAGTCGAACACCCCCGGGTTCGGTTCGCACCAGAACCTGCGAACGGACCTAAAGTCCGTGCGAACATAAGAACCCTATTAGTTACAATGGATGCGAACGTTCGAAATCAAAATTGCTAATTTTAAAGGCTAATATGCATGTTAATGTCATAAAAAGTGTTTGGGGACCTGGGTCCTGCCCCTGGGGACATGTATCAATGCAAAAAATGTTTTTAAAAACGGCCGTTTTTTTCAGGAGCAGTGATTGTAATAATGCTTAAAGTGAAACAATAAAATTGTAATATTCCTTTAAATTTCGTATCTGGGGGGTGTCTATAGTATGCCTGTAAAGGGGCGCATGTTTCCTGTGCTTAGAACTGTCCCTGCCAAAAGTGTCATTTTTGCAGGAAAAAAAGCTATTTAAAATCACTTGCGGCTAATGAATTGACGGCTCCCGTAACACAGAGAACAGTCATTCATTGAAAGTCATTGATAATAAATAAAAAAATTTTTTTAAAAAAAAGCGTGGGGGTCCCCCCCAAATTCAATAAACAGGCCCTTCAGTTCTGCTATGGATATTAAGGGGGACCCCAGCCAAAAAAAAAAAATGGTGTGGGGTCCCCCTCAAAATCCATACCAGACCCTCGAGGTCTGGGATGGATTTTAAGGGGAACCCCGGCCAAAAAAAAAAATGGCGTGGGGTCCCCCTCAAAATCCATACCAGACCCTTATCCGAGCACGCAACCTGGCAGGCCACAGGAAAAGAGGGGGGGACGAGAGCACCCCCCTCCCTCCTGAACCGTACCAGGCCACATGCCCTCAACATTGAGAGGGTGCTTTGTCAGGAGACGGTCTTTGACAATTCCTTTATTAAAATCTTCTTTCTTCTGGTCTTCTTCCTTTGTTCATCCTTCAGTTTCTTCATCTTCTCCTTCCGGCATCTTCTTCCATCTTCTTCTTCCATCATCTTCTTCCTCCGATCCGCTTCTTCTTGCTTTGGTCTTCTCGTCCGGCATCTTCTTCCACGGCGTCCGGGTCTCTTCTTGGGCCGCTCCGCACAATGGGAGGCTCCCGCTGTGTGAGGCTTCGCTGCGTCTGACAGGTCTTTTATAACGGAGGGCGGGGCCACCTGGTAAGCCCGCCCCCTCTGACGTCATGGGGAAAGCCATAGGGAATTCCCCATGACGTCCCCGTGCTTCAGAGGGGGGCGGGGTTACCAGGTGGCCCCGCCCTCCGTTATAAAAGACCTGTCAGACGCAGTGAAGCCTCACACAGCGGGAGCCTCCCATTGCACGGAGCGGCCCAGAAGAGACGCTGACGCCATGGAAGAAGATGCCGGACGAGAAGACCAGAGCAAGAAGAAGCGGATCGGAGGAAGAAGATGATTGAAGAAGAAGATGGAAGAAGATGCCAGAAGGAGAAGATGAAGAAACCGAAGGATGAGGAGAGGAAGAAGGAAGACCAGAAGAAAGAAGATTTTAATAAAGGAAGTGTCAAAGACCGTCTCCTGTAATTTTTACCATTTTTTACACTTTTTTGGTGAAATGGTAGGGGTACTTTTGTACCCCTTACCACTTCACACAGGGGGGGGGGGGGGCGGGATCTGGGGTCCCCTTGTTAAAGGGGGCTTCCAAATTCCGATAAGCCTGCAGACCCCCACAACCAATGGCCAGGGTTGTGGGGAAGAGGCCCTTGTCCTCCTCAACATGGGGACAAGGTGCTTTGGGGGTCTCAGACCCCCAAAGCACCCTCCCAATGTTGAGGGCATGTGGCCTGGTACGGTTCAGGAGGGAGGGGGGCCGCTCTCGTCCCCCCCTCTTTTCCTGCGGCCTGCCAGGTTGCGTGCTCATATAAGGGTCTGGTATGGATTTTGAGGGGGACCCCACGCTTTTTTTTTTTTTTTTTTGGCTGGGGTTCCCCTTAATATCCATAGCAGACCTGAAGGGCCTGGTTATTGAATTTGGGGGGACCCCCAAGCTTTTTTTTTTAATTTTTGTTATTTTTTATCAATGACTTTTTTTTTTATGAATGGCTTTCATTGAATGACTGTTCTCTGTGTTACGGGAGCCGTCAATTCATTAGCCGCGAGTGATTTTAAGTAGCTTTTTTTTCCTGCAAAAATGACACTTTTTGCAGGGACAGTTCTAAGCACAGGAAACATGCGCCCCTTCACAGGCATACTATAGACACCCCTCAGATGTGATACTGCAATGCTGTACTAACAGCACGCACACACTAATCCCCAGAATCATAGCACATAATGTCAGCAGTCAGCAGCACATAACACTGACACTGGAGCACAACACAATATGCGAGGCCGCCGGCACGGCGGCCTTTTATACTGTGGGGCATGTACTACCCCCCTGAGCTATAATTGGCCACAGGCATCCTGCCTGTGGCCAATTTTTGCTCTCCTCGCCGCTGGCTCTTTGATTGGCCAAGCATGCGGGTCACAGTGCATGCTTGGCCAATCATCAGCCAGCAATGCACTGCAACTGGCGCAGTGCATTGCGGGCCGCTCGCATCACACAAATTTTATGCGAGCGGCCCAAATAGTTCTGGGCTCGCTGAACGGGCAAACGCCCAATGTTCGATTCGAACATGGGTTCGAATCGAACACCGGGCCCATCCCTAGCTTTAATAAAGGCCTGGATACTTTCCTAAATGTACATAATATAACTGGGTACTAACATTTATAGGTAAAGTTGATCCAGGGAAAATCCGATTGACTATTTTGGGATCAGGAAGGGATTTTTTTCCCCTACTGTGGCAGATTGGAGCATGCTCTTCTGGTTTTTTTTTTTTTTTGCCTTCCTCTGGATCAGCTGTGGGTGTGGAATTGGGTGTGTTGGATTGTACAATGTTTTTTATTTTTATTTATTATTTCTTTTTTTTTGTGGTTGAACTGGATGGACTTGTGTCTTTTTTCAGCCTAGCTAACTATGTAACTATGTCATACATCAGCAGAAGCAGGTTGTTTTACATACACTCCTGCCTGCTACAGTTATGTTATGTTTGCACATAGAAGGAATCAATCTGGCAGCTGTACAGCTACTGGATCACTTGGTTGGAATGTGCCCACCCCCCACGAGTCCCCTCTGTTGTGCTTTCCAGGCTCCGCTGTCCCATCTGGGGGCTTGGAACTTGCTTGAAAGGTGAGTGTCCATTTGCTAATCCCCCCAACTAGTAAGAACCTGGAAGCGATGTCTATTATATAATTTCCAGGTGCGGTTGCAATGTCCTGCAGACATTGCCTACAGCTCTGTCCACCTCTGTGTAGGCTAGCAATTTCAGAGCTGTAGGAAGTGCTCAGCACACTCACAGTCCATCATAGTTGCCAATATTGTAAAAAAATGTATAGGGACACTTTTTTGGCTGTAGGCGGAGTCTTATTATAATTAGGGGGTGGGGACATGTGTTTGTAGGCGTGACATAGCAAAAAAGAATGTGGTGTGCGCAGCGCACTGGAAAATGGGCGTAGTTTACGTGAATATTGGGCGTGGCTTATTTGGGCGTGGTTCAAATGGGTGTGTGGTTAGAGTCTGAGATGAATGAGAGATGGAGAAAGAAAGGGGAAAAGAGGGAGGGAGGGAGAGAGGAGGAGGAGGGAAGGAGAGAGCAGGAAGGAAAGAGGAATGGAGGGACAGCAGGCCCAGATCCTACACCACAATAGAAATGTGTATTCCAGAGTTTACCAAATCAGCAGATAAAGATACTCCAAACACCTGGTGTTAGCGCTTCAATCATCCCAGCACCATGGTTGTTGTGGTCAGGATGATTGAAGCGCATGACTATGGTATTAGCTACGGCTTATCCTGTTAACAATAACCCCATCCCTGAATTAGCCACAGCAGACATTTTATTAACCAATATATAAATTTCCATAATTAACATAAAATAACATAATAACCTTTATATATATATATATAGATTTTTTTTTCCCAGTTTTATCACCACCATGGGGTACAAGGTCCAATAGTCATAACCCTTCTCAGGCCTCAAGTTGCTAAAGCCTCTAACTTGAGAGGACCTCCACACCCTCAGGGCCCTCTGCACACCCTCCTCCAAACCTAGAGACCACATGTCGATTCCAATATCGGTCAAATGCACACCATCCCCTCGCAAATATCTCCAGGGCTCCTCCTCTAGCTCAGGGTGTCACACCGCTAAACCCCCATTCCTCCTCAAAAATCTGGCCACCTCCCGATTCATTTTGACCCTTGACCTGTTGATGCCCACCACAGACCTGGCCCACCTCCATTGCATACGTGCTACCATATCAGACCAGACTATGAGCAAGTTCGGGTAATCCATGCGCAGCCCCAAACAAAATCAAATTTTATGTCCCGAATGAGCTCCCTCATGGACCGTAGCCCCAAATCATTCCCCCCAGCATGAACCACCAAAATATTGGGGGGCCCAAAATCCGGAACAATTTGGCTCCACAAAAGGCCGGGCCTCCTGATCCACCGAACTGTCTCCTCCCTGGGAATGCCTAATTGACATCCGTCAGGTCAAACGTCTGCTCTTCTCGCTCCCCAGTGGACATGAGAGTGTCCCATTATCCAAATCAGACAGGAGCTCCTTTCTGAAAAGAAAACACACCACATTCCTAGTATTAAGATGCCAAACCATCCTCCCCCTTAACCATAACAGAAGGGACAAACAGGACAGCATACATACCCCCACTACCCCATATAAATAACTCACTCAAAGTAACTGAGGACGAACATACAGGTGGAAACACTGTGATTCCCACCTGCCAATGCGCCGTAAGATCCCATTGCTCAATCCCCATAGCAGCCCCAAACCGAAAGGAGTGAGATGCAAAGTCTGACGGGCAAAACCACAATACCCCCAGACATTTTCTGAACACTGTCGTAAATTGATACCTAAACCTACTGCATCCTGAATGCTAAACCATCCGCATGCAATAGAAGGGGTCCCGGCCCAGCTGGGCGAGACTCCAGGAAACGAGAAACCACCTGCACCGGGCAAACCGGAGACCGATCCACACCAAACAACTCCACCCGAACCCCCCGCCCAACCTGATCAGTCTTGGATCTTCTGATCCAAAAAAACAACAAAACATCGCTGCATTGCACATCGGTCGACTGCAACCCATCAAACCCCTTTTTTGACGAAGAAACCAATTCTCCGATACTCAGCGCCCCAAAAAATGCCAAGGACAAAAGGGCCTCATAGTCCGATGAACACACTCCCGAAACAACGATCCGGCGGCAATCCGCCGTCGGAAAGTCCCGGCGGTGTCCCTTAACCGCTTGCCACACCAAAAAGTCTTTAGTACAATCCTTGCAACCCATCAACAAAAACGCCAACCCCGCTAACTTACTTTTCAATGCCGACACCAAAACTCCTATTTCCACACTCCTTCCTATAAAATACAACACCAGGAATACTTTTTCCCCGACAGCAACCGCCTCTCACAAATTCCGAACCATACCAAACCACTCTTCCCAGGCTTTGGAATATGCCGACCAGGTCGTCTCACTCACCGACCGTCGAATCAGCACCGCAGTCACTCCAAGGCAATCCGCCACGGTCTTCCCGGATAAGGAACTCCTGATTGCGCCGCTCCAGGCACCAACAAACAAAACTTGTCCCACTGAAACCGAGAAAGAGCATCGGCCAATAAATTAGTGCACCCCGGGACATGAACAGCATAAATAAAAACATTGCATCGCAAACATGCCAAAACCAGATGCCTCAACAAACGCACCACTGGTGGTGAGGACACTGACACACTATTAATCGCCTGCACAACAGCCATATTATCACAATTAAAGCAGATCTTCTTGTTACAGAACTGAGACCCCCACAGCACAATCGGAAATAGTTCCAAGAGGGCCAAATTCAGAGTAAACCCTGCCTCACACCATTCCAACGGCCACGGGGCCCGCACTCCACTGGCCCCCAAAATATGCCCCATAACCTGCCGATCCCGCTGCATCTGTGATCAACTCTAAGTCAAAACTGGACATGGCTTCCGACATCCACACCGACCTGCCGTTATAAGAATCCCAAAATGATTCCCAAACCCCCAGATCAGCTTTATGTTCCCGGGAATCACGCGAATGTGATGCCCCTGAGCCATAACCCCCGCTGTAGCTGCCCACAGCCGGCGGTTAAAAACCCTGCCCGTCGGCATGATTCGACAAGCAACGTTGAGCTTCCCCAGAAGCGACTGAAGCCGGCTCAGTGTCCTTGTGTCTTGCTAGCCCCCTGTGCCGCAACAACCGCCGCCCGCAAGTCAGTTAACTTGGTAAGCCGTCATTTATATCTTATTTATCGATGATGAAATCTGCGTGGTCAATTTGAAACATCGCCTTAGTTACCCTGGTTTCAATCTCTTTTTGAAATGCTTCTCAATTTGGGAGATAATTGAGCGGCATAATATTTGCAGTCACGGACTTTAAAATTTGAATTACCGTATTTATCGGCGTATATAACGCAACCGCGTAGAACAGGCCACCCCAAAGTTTAAGGAGGGAAATTAAGGAAAAAAGTTTTAGAGAGAAGTAGGGAAAAAAAACAAAAACTACATTAAGCGTCCTTTTGCAGCTTGCCAGCGTCATTGCGGCTTCCCACTGGACATGGCTTCCCTCCCAAACCCCCAGATCAGCTTTATGTTCCCGGGAATCACGCGAATGTGATGCCCCTGAGCCATAAAACCCCCGCTGTAGCTGCCCACAGTTAAAAACCCTGCCCGTCGGCATGATTGTCCTTGTGTTTCCTGTACCCCCGGCGGCCCCGCACAACGCCTCCAGTAGGGCGCGTGACAGCCAGGCAGAACCATAACCCCAGGGCAAGGTGGGAATGATGGAGGGGGGGCGGGGGAGAGATGGAATGGGATCCCCCTATATGCACACCTGTCGTGACTGTTAGACAGACAGTGTCTACTCTGCTAAAAATTTAGAATAAATAGTTTTTGAGTAAGAAGTTTTTGGGCCATCTTTTTTGTTTTTTTTCTTTCTAAACCCCAGGGGTGAGCAGCAATCTACCATCTCCAGTGATGTCAATTCTTCTTTCTTTTTTGTCTGTTCTTTCCTTTTTTTTTCTTCCCTGGGGTTTTTTCTAGGCTCTTTCTTATTGGTCCGACTTTAAAGAATGTAAGTTGGAGAATCTAAAATTTTTGGTGTCAGGCATTTCTAGTTTTGTCTCTGCAGTGTGGTCTGGGAAAGAGGACCCGCTGGAGAAGAAAGTGGCCAATCGATAGGCCTTCATCAGTACACCATCTATTACTTTTATATTTACCCCAGGGGGAAATTTGCTTTATGAAAACAAGTGAAGTGGTTTCAACGTCAGAGGTGTTGAGTGTATAGTTTAGAGCATAGTGCAATAAGTGAGAAGGGTGGGACATTAAGGGGCATGTCGACCGTAGAAATCGCACCAGAGAATAATTTCTATAGTATTGAACTTCCTTTCCGGGAGAGACCAATCAGATTTTGGCCCACTGGTGGAAGATCATTGAAATTTCGTTAATTGCGCACTGGTAGTAGCTCCAGCAGGTAAGACCCACCCCCCTGGGATTTTAAGCAAAGATTGGTTCTCCTCGATGGGCAGCATATCCCTTTCCCCCCCAAACAAAGCGTATAAAACCTCCGATTTGGAAATTTGCTGAGTAACTGTTTCCTCACGAGTGGGAATGGTAGAGCTGAAATAAGGTACAATGAACAGGGAAGGAGAGTCATTTTTATCATGACCCTCCCAGCAGGACAGACCACATCTAGACCTCTGTTACAAGATCACCTCTACACTTGAATAGCATCGGGGGATAGTTGCTTTAAAGAGGTTTTTGATGGTTGGTGTTTGTTTGATCCTAGGTATGGGATAGCTGATGAGCCCAGGAAAAGTCATTTGTGAAACCAGGTCCAGGAGGACATTTATATTTGCCAAGTCAATTAATGCATAGTAACCATCTGGAGCAGATTTCACTGTAAACTTTGAAACTCAACACCGGTGGTGATTAAAGGTGAGGTTATATAGAGGAGGTGTCAACGCATGTTCACCGCCTTAATGCTGGTTAGATCTAATTTCTATGGCCCTGATAGCGATCCCAGTGAATCCCTGTCTGGTGCCCTGTCATGCTGCACGGGGCCAAGTATCTGCCCTGTACCCTGAGCTGATGATTGATAAAACAAATTGATTATGTTAGGAAATTATGGGCCAAGCCCCATATCCTAAGGGCATCAGACTGGTAATCACAATTACAGAATTCAAAAGCTTGTGTAGGTAAATCCTGATCAGAGGATCCTTCCTTAAGGTGCCGCACCATCCATTGATGTGGAGAACGAAATTACATCTATAGTCCTTCTGATCTGATCTGGGCCTTCGTCCGGGATAAAGCCCAACCTGGGCTCTATGGATTAGTAATGTTATGAAGCTCGCAACTCTATAGCTTAAATCTGGCATGATTTTGTATATCATTATTTATTAGTGCATATCGGGCAATATTTGCCACCTCCCTAGCGTCCTTTGGTTTGTTGGTTGCCTTCAGGCCTGGTTTTTGGTATAACTGATATATAGCTGAATTAAGGTCGCATTCAAGGGGTACCACCCTAAGGGATTTGATTATTTTTTCGTCAGTTTCGGGCCAGAGAGGGTCCAAATTTGTTATAATAACCATGGAAGAAGAGGAAAACTAGTTTCCTGACACAAAGAGTCTATGGTCTGTAGTAATCGCCTGCACAACAGGTGGCTTCCATATTCGAGAAATTCTCACAAATGTTAAAGCTAGGAGCATCTTAACCACTAGTCTGAACAAATGCTACAGAACTGAGAGTGTTCTCACCCCCCACAGCTTTACAACTTCGAAATAGAGATCGGAATTTCCAAGAGCTCTATGTTCTGCCAAATTAGCCAGAGTAAACCCTGCCTCACTTTATGGCTTCCTCTTATCATTCATACAGTGTATAACGGGCCTGTATGCCTGCTGAGGAGGGGAACCAGAACTATGGGTTCAAATGATCAATAAGGGGGCCCGCACAGGGATTGTAGGCCGACCACGTTAAGATGAGGGCTATCCGGCGTTTGTCCCACTCAGAAAAAAACAAGCAAAGCGGGGGCCATAGCATGATATCCCAAAATATGCCCCATAAGTGCCTTGGCCGATCCCTCATAAAGGCGCTGTGCATCTGTGGATCAACGCACACCGATCCACAACTCGGTCCTCACCAAGAAGATCAATCGATGACACGAAGTAACAAGGACACTTTTAAAATGTGGCTTCCAATCCAGAAGCGACTGAAGCCGGCTCAGTGTCCTTGTGTCTTGCTAGCCCCCTGTGCCGCAACAACCGCCGCCCGCAAGTCAGTTAACTTGTCTAATGGGAGGCGGCATTCCATGGCCACAGTATCAATCAAAATCCCAAAGGAAACACAAGGCCGTAACCGGGCCTTCTGTTTTTTCTGCTGCTAGCGGAACGCCAAAGCATTCCGCCATGTGCTGAACAGTAGCCAACAAAATCGTACACTGATTAGACTCGGCCCTATACACAAAAAATCATCCAAGTAGTGGATGACCGACAGAAGCCCAGCCACGCAAGAGAGGCATAGCGTAAAAGGGTGATTACAGAGAAAAATGAGGGGGCATGACTGCAAGGGGCACTGTAATGGGAGGCTGTGATTGGTAGGGGCACTGTGATAAAAAGGGAACTGCACTGTAAAGGGGGACTGTAATCATTACAGTGCAGTCCCCTTTATATCACAGTGCCCCCATTACATTACAGTGCGGAGGACTGACTCCGCGATTATCCCGTCACCAACCACCCTCGCGAATGGGCGGTTGCTGGAAAATTGTCTGCTCAGTCTAAATTGCCCGGGCCTATTTTTTGTCCCAGTCCGGGCCTGCTTGCCGGTGTTGTCAAAAAAATCTCAACTTATGAAAATCCTCAACCTCTTCACTTCCGGTGCGGCTACGTCAGTAAACAGCTGTTTGCGCGGCATTACCTTTTTTCGGGTTCAGAAAACCTTTAGACTCGGGCAGAGGCGGTGAGTTGCTTAATTACGTCAGCACCAGCCCTGCCACAAACACGCCCCTAGGCTGTTCTAGTAACCAGTACCGAAGGAAAGTGGGAGGGTGAGATAGAGCAGTGCTTGGAGAGGGTGGTGGGCCCCGTGCATAGCACTGTGTGTATGTATGGGAGGTCGAGGAAAAACATAGAGCTGTGCCTGTGATGCGTGTCAAGCCTTTGTATAAAAAACATTCCTCATCAATATGAGCAGCTACACTGCATGATGTACATATTGTGAAGGGCTGTGCAATCTGTTCATGAACGAAAACAGCATCCTGACACACGGATTCTCTGCTTACACAAATATGTCTGTGCACAGCCCTGCAAGATACATATATGGGAGGTCAAGAAAAATTATAAAGCAGTGTCTGTATTCTCTGTCAAGTGCTGGGGGCTGGATCGCCTCCGCTGCTTTTCCTCTAAGCAGGGGCCAAAGAAACTGAGTGCAAGTTTACCTGTAGCCCTCACACTGGAGACTTGTACACCATCATCATGGCGTCCCAAGACGGTGGGTACAGGGTCCCCCGAGGGCAGAGCGCATGCGTGACCCGCTTTGGTGGCTGGTGGCTTAAGGAGAAGGAGAGGGCCCATGGGTGGCCGGGGGAGAAGGAGAGGACCCCTGGATGGCCTGGGGAGAAGGAGAGGACCCCGGTGGCCTGGGGAGAAGGAGAGGACCCCTGGGGGGCCTGGGGAGAAAGAGAGGACCCCTGGGGAGAAGGAGAGAGCCCCTGGGTGGCTGGGGGAGAATGAGAGGGCACCTGGGTTGCCATTTAGTGAAGAAGAGGGTCCCTGGGTGGACGTTTGGAGGAGGAGAGGGCACCTGTATAGAGTAAGAGAGGGCCCCCAAGGTGAATGGGGGAGGAGGAAAGGGCCCCCAGGGTGGTTGGCAGAGAAGGAGTGGGCCCCTGGCTGTTTGATGGAGAAGGAGATGGCCCCAGGGTTGGCCAAAATTGGAAGAGCTGGTCCTTGGGTGGTTGGAGGAGGAGAGGGTGCCACCCTTCTCCCCCGAGGACAGGGACACCTTTCTCCCCTGGGGACAGGGACACCCTTCTCCCCTGGAGGACAAGGATATCCTTATCCCCTGGAGGACAGGGACCCCCTTCTCTTCTGGGAACAGGGACCCCCTTCTCTCCTGGGGACAGGGACCCCCTTCTCCCCTGGGGACAGGGACACCCTTCTCACTCGGGGGCAGGAACTTCATCTCCCCTGGGGAAAGGGGCGATGGTTGGCACACTAAGGGTGATAAGGTTCCTGTTCTTAGGGGAGGTGAGGTCCTAGTCCTCAGGAAAGATGGGGTCCTTAGGTGAGATAGAGTCCCCATTGTCAGGGGTTCCTGTCCATAGGCAAGATGGGGTCCCCATCCCCAGGGGAGATGGGGTCCCTTTCTCCAGGGGAGAGGAAGTTCCTGCCTCGAGTGAGAAGGGGGTCCCTGTCCCCGAGGGGAGATAGTGTCCCTGTCCCCAGGGGAGAAGAGGTCTCTGTCCCCAGGAGAGAAGGAGGGAGTCCCAGTCCTCCAGGGGTGAAGGGTGTCCATGTGCTCGGGGGGGGGGGAGGTACCCTCTCCTCCAACCATCCAAGGAGCAGATCTTCCAATTTTGGCCAACCCTGGGGCCATCACCTCCACCAAACAGCCAGGGGCCCACTCCTTCTCTGCTAGCCCTTTCCTCCTCCCCCATTTACCTTGGGGGGGCCCTCTCTTTCTCTAAACACCCAGGTGCCCTCTCCTCCAAATGTCCACTGAGGGGCCCTCTTCTTCACTAAATAGCCACCCAGAGGTCCTCTCCTCATCCAAACACCCAGGTGCCCTCTCCTTCTCCCCCAGCCACCCAGGGGTCCTCTCCTTCTCCCACGTTCACCCAGGGGCCCTCTCCTTCTCCCTAAGCCACCAGTGACCCCAAAGCAGGTCACACATGCGCTCTGCCCTCGGGGGACCCGGTACCCACCGCCCTGGGATGCCATGATGATCGTTTACAAGTCTCCAGTGTGAGGGCTACAGGTAAACTTGCACTTAGCTTCTTTGGCCCCTAGAGGAAAGGCAGCGGAGGCCATTCAGCCCCTAGCACTTGACAGAGATCACAGACACTGCTCTTTAATTTTCCTTGACCTCCCATATATGTATTTTGCAGGGCTGTGCACAGACAGATTTCTGTAAGCAGAGGCTCCGTGTGTCAGGCTGCTGTTTTTGTTCCTGAACAAATTGCACAGCCCTTCACATTATGTACATCATGCAGTGTGGCTGCTCATATTGATGAGGAATGTCTTCTATGCAAAGGCTTGACACAGATCACAGGCACAGCTTTGTTTTTCCTCGACCTCCCATACATACATACACACAGTGCTATGCACAGGGCCTGCCCCCCTCTCCAAGCACCGTTGTATCTCCCCCTCCAACTTTCCTTCAGTACAGGTTACTAGAACAGCCTAGGGGCATGTTTGTGCCGGGGGCGGGGCTGGCGCTGACGTAATTAAGCAACTTGCCTCCTCCGCTCGAGTCTATAATTTTTGCGGTGGTAAACCCTGCGAACAGCTGTTTACTGATGTAGCCGCACCGGAAGTGCCGACGTCAAGGTTTTTTATAAGTCAAGATTTCTTTTACAACACCGGTTATTGGCCTTCCTTTTCTCACGTGCTGGTAACTGGCAATGTGAAAGGGAGACATTCACACAGATAATCAGGGCACTGATCATCAGAGCCCTGATGATCAGTGCAGCCCCATCAGTGCCACCTATCAGTGCCCATTAGTGTCGTATCAGTGCCATTAAACTCCCTAGAGACACTATAGCACGTCTCCTTTTTTATTACATTAAGGAAAAGTTGACGCTTACTAGAGAACCTGATCTGTCTGCCTTCAAGTTGTCTCCTATGCAGATCTTATATATCAGACACTACAGCAATGGAGGAATTTGGCTACTATTAATATATTCCTCCGCCAACACTGTATTCCCTACTGCTGGGGATATCCAGTTAAATTACTGATTACATGTGAAGAAGAAGCCTTTACCATAACTACCATGGAGGAAGGTCTAGCTTTATTGACAGACTTGCCGATGCAGTATCTTGCATCAAATCTGTTTCTGACTGGCAAGAAGTACATAATGATTGACAAAGCAGGCTCATGCCACCACCAGTGTTTCATAACCTGGCTCCAAGGAGCTGTAGAAAAGTGATACGGCCTACATCTCTATTACACCCCATGAACAGTTGCGGCTTTTTGCTGCTCAGGTACATTCATGGAACCATTTGTTCTCATTTCTGAGGATTTGTTTCTTTTGGTGTTTATACTCTTCGCAGTTTTTTTTAGTTTTTCGTTCTCTAGGGTACACCTTATTTCCTTTTTGATCTTTCTCTGCTGGCACAACAACCTCACCCTCCTATAGAACTCAGCCAGAAACTACTGCAGCTCCCAGATATTGTATGATTGTTTTGTGCGACACATTCAATGTGACACATTCACACTCAATGTTTTATAATTGATTGCTATGTCTAATATCTCATCACACTATTTGCATCATTTTCCACAAGCACCATTACATTGGAGATTTTAAACTTCCAGATATGCCCAGAAACCATTAATAGGTACCATCGCTTCCACGCATCTCATTCTTCTTGAGGTAATTTTTTTTGACCTCACGATTTAAAGAAGGGGTGATGGCTTTATTACAAAAAGTTTTGTTAAAATAATGGATTGCAATGACTGTATCCCAGTACAGAGTTACCATCACCCATCGTGGTTGCGAACCATTCCTGAGTGGCAGTTCCTTAGATTGATGCATAATTGCTCAGAACTTCGGACTTCCATTCACAGGCTGAAATTTTGCGGCAGAGATTTGTGGTTAAGGGCAATTCAGCAGAGTCCTTTGGTAACATCCACAAGATCATTGCTTTGGATAGTGAGCATTTGTTCGTTCTCAAGGTGAAGGATTCAATTGAAAATGGATATGAGTAGGCCTTTACTATAACATCTGTTGATTTAAAAAAAACTTGTGGGTAGATACTGGAATATAGAACAATAAGATTCTTTGTCAAAAATTACCAGTGGCTCCTAAAGTTATTTTTTAAGAGAGCCGTGACTTTGAGAAATAAAGTTGCACCTCACCTGATAGAACAACCCCAGCTAATTAGATTGGTGACCTTAAAGGCTTTTTTCCATGTTTGATATGCAGGTGTTGTAAACGAAACACTAGCAGAGCTAAAACCTTTAAATCAAAGGTCACACAGAAGGTTTATGATATAGAGGAATTTATGCTCTGCGTGCAATTTTGTTTATCTCCTGCAGTTCCCTTGCAGCCTGCAATATATTGACAGGACCAAGAGGGCATTGAAGGTGGAAATGGGGAGCATGTAGCAAACATCAAAAAAGGGTTTCCAAGGGCATAATTTGTTGAGACAAACTTCTTATTGTAAAGATGCATCTTCTTTGAAGGTGATTGGTATCGATATGTTTGTGCCTCACTGGAGGAGCAGCAACATCTTTTTGGAAAATTTCACAATGAGAAACCCCCTGGATATATTTGTTAAGAAACTTTAGTCAGATTTGGATCTGAATTGTTTCATTAATAACAGGTTCAGTGCACCAATATATTTTATATAATTATTAATTAATCGTACATTTTATTAAATATTATACGATCATATAGATCATATTTTAATTGGATTGTATTTTTATTATATTTTTTATGTGGATTATTTGTATGTACAATATGCTTTTTACCAGTGGATGGCACTATGTTTGGAATGAATTTGCAGGATATATTTTAGATATATACTGTATGTATGTATATATATATATATATATATATATATATATATATATATATATATTTACAGGTTTTAAGATTTTTAAAGTAATTTTGAGAATTGTTTTTGTTTGCGGCTCCTGTTATGCATGTTATTAGCATAGACCCTGTTGTACCAATCTCAGGGGTTTAATTTTAGGCCATATACCCGTTTGGTTGCCAGTAAAGTGGATTTGTGAGCCGCACTTTTATGCAATTACTACCTACTCTATTCTGGTAACATAGTGCCCTCTGCTGGACCCACCTGTGTAGCTTATTTATTCAGTGTCATTTGCCTTCACCGTTTTTCTCTGAAGACGTTCTTTAGAAAAAAAATGGACAGAGCATCGCGGTGATGCTATAATTATGTTCGTTGATTATATATTTTAGCCTGTTTTTTAATAAATTAAGTTTAAAAGTGCTACACTGTGTGGATTCTCCTTCTTCCTTCCTGCATGAGACAATCTTGCGTTTATATACTCACCTGTGAGCCAATCAAGAGCCATATATCCATATGTGAACATATCTGGAAAACACGGGGGAGAGAGCTGGATAACATCTGTGAGCAGTTCAAGCTATATGTTAATAGCTTCTGATGTTTATGAGAGTTCATTGTGTGTGTGTGTGTGTGGTTGGTCATGAGCAGCACAAGCGAAGAGCCATCCATCTATCCATGGGCAGCATAAAGATATATTGGACCTCCTGTGCTTTGGGGTCTAGTGTTACGGTAAGCTGATTGGTGTGGTGGTGGCCATGAGCACTAATTGGTGGAGATGGTGCAAAGGAAACAATTTACAGTGGACTATTTCTTTTATAGTTTATTTTCACATCAGAACTTGTATTTATGCTTAAATGGTTATTGATTTTATAACAGTGCTACACATTGTTTAGTGTGGGTATTGGGTTTCAGATAGCTGTTACCTTCATATGTTCATTTTTAATTGTTTAGTTTACACTGAGCCCCGTTTGTTTGCCATAAGTGCTTTACCATCGCTTATTACAATATTTTATCAGCTGGATCCCCCTTTTGGGGGAGACCTGACTGCCCCAAGATTGAATTTCCAATTCAAAATCACCTCCAATGTAAAAGGGCTTATTAGTCCAGATATGTGTTACATGCTGTGGAAAGAGGCATGTGGGCTTCATTGTGATGTCTTATGCCTTCAGGAGACTCATTTTAAACCCCAACAACTCTCAAAATGTTCTCATAAACACTCCCCCCACATATTTGTGTCAAATGCTCCAACTAAGAAATGAAGAGTGCTGATAGCAGGGAAGAAATCTGTGTCCTTCATCCACATATCTACAATATCTGATTAATCTGGCAGATATTGCATCCTAATATGTGAGATCAATAATTAGTGAATGTTTATCTCCCTACAGGGCAGCCATTAGATTTTTTTTACACATCTTTAGGCCTCTGCCCCCCAGTCCTGACCACTGACATTCTCCAGGGCTCGGTCCTCTTTACAGCCCCCCTTCCTTGCACCGCCATCCCTTTCACAGCTCCCCTTTCTTTGCACCTCAGTCCCCTTCACAGCCCCCCCTTTGCACCTCTGTCCTCTTCACAGCCCCCCTTCTTTGCACCTATGTCCCCTTCACAGCCACCCCTCTTTGCAAATCAGTCCCCTTCACAGCCCCCCTTCTTTGAACCTACATCCCTGTCACAGCCCCCTTCTTTGCACCTCCATCCCCTTCACAGCCCCCCTTCTTTGCACCTCCATCCCCTTCACAGCCCCCCTTCTTTGCACCTCAGTCCCCTTCACAGCCCCCCTTCCTTGCACCTCTGTTCCCTTCTCAGCCCCCCCTTCTTTGCACCTCCATCCTCTTTACAGCCCCCCCCCCCTCTTTGCACCTCTGTGAAGGCACAGTCCCCCTTCCTTGCACCTCTGTCCCCTTCACAGCCCTTCCCTCTTTGCACCCCAGTCTCCTCCCTTATTAATCTTTCCTTACACAGCAGGTAGTAGGGAGACTACACTGCATGTCCGAACAGAGGGCGAGAGCTGCCCATCTTTTCATGTTAAGAGGCAGATGATTGGTTGCTAGGACCGCCCATAACAAATCCACTGGCCTCCTAAAAAATTCAAAGATGGGCAGCTCTCGCCCTCTGTCCCAACATGCTGTGTATTTTCCCTACTACCTGCTGTGTAAGATTGAATGCAGGGGTGGTGGTGGGGAGGGGGGGGAGGAAGGATAATACAACCCAGGCTGCTAAGTGGCAGAGCCGCGGTCCAAAGAGGACTGTCATTCATGGGCTGCGGTCCTTCATTCAGGGCAGCCAGCAGAAAATGTAACAGTGAAGTCCATGGACAGGAGCCTCTCATGGGGCCCCCAAGCAGTGCCCAAATGAGCCCTGGCCCCTCAGGATGCTCGGGCCCCATACATGTATACAGACACAGCCTCGATCTGCCTACTGTTTATACAGACAGCCTGCATATTCACACTGTGTTTGCAGACACAGCCTTTATCTATACACTGTTTAGCTGCCTGCTATGTTGCTCGGACGTTCTAATTTGGTAACTTCAAAGGTCAAAGTTCAGCATAGCAGGCAGCTAAACAGTGTATAGCTCAAGGTTATGTCTGTAAGCACAGCGTGCATATGCAGGCTGTCTGTATACAGTGGGCAGATAGAGGCTTGTCTGTATAGACACTGCATATTCAGGATGTCTGTAAGAGGATTAAATAACAGCTGTGTCAGGAGGAGGATCCTGCTGACCCCTGTCCCCTGCCCTGCTGACCCCTGTCATCTACCCTGCTGACCCCTATACTTCTGACCTCTGTTCTCTGCCCTGCCGATCTGTCCTCTGCCCTGCTGACCCCTGTAATACTGACCCCTGTCTTCTGCCCTGCTGACCCCTGCACTGCTGTCCTCTGCCCTACTGATCCCTCACCTTTGCACTGCTGATCCCTGTACTGCCGACCCGTCCTCTGCCTTGCTGACCCCTGTCGTCTGCCCTGCTGACCCCTATACTTCTGACCTCTGTTCTCTGCCCTGCCAACCTCTGCCCTGCCTATCTGTCCTCTGCCCTGCTGACTTCTGCCCTGCCGACCCCTGTAATACTGACCCCTGTCCTCTGCCCTGCTGACCCCTGCACTGCTGACCTCTGCCCTACTGATCCCTGTCCCCTGCACTGCTGACCCCTGTCCTCCGCACTGCTGACCCCTGCATTCTGCCATACGGATCTCAAATCCTCTGACCTGCTCGCCCCCTGTCCTCTGCTGACCCCTGTACATTGCCCTACTGACTCCTGTACACTCCCATGCTGACCCTCTTACCCCTGCACACTGCCCTGCTTAACCCACTGTACATTGTCCTACAAATTAATGGCCAGTGTACACTGCCCTACCAACTGCTGATCCTAGATTCTGCCCTGCTTACCTCCCAACCTATGCCCTCCCTGACATTTTTTACTGCACCCCAACAGTAGACTGGCTAGATTTGCCCTGGGCATAAGGGACCTTTTAGGGCAGGTTAACATTTCATGTAAGATAAAATGTGCCTTGCAGGAAATGTTAAATCGGTACTAAACTCGGCCGTCTTTTATCTAAATGTACATTAGGGCAATTATTGAAGTCACCACAAGATACATCGCTATATCAGTTGCTTAAAAATGTTATATATTTTTGCCTTACTTTATTTCCTCGGATGCCTGCCGAAGCTGGCGCCATATTGGCTTTTATCCTCCGCATCCAGCTCGCTATTGCTTCCGCCCTCTTTCTATGCTGCTGACTAATCTCACTCATGAGCAGTAAGATTTAGCCAAGCCTCTTTTTCATCCTCCCTTACTAACTCGGCCAGGTATCAGCACTCTTGCAATATTGCGCTGCAATGCCTCGATGTGCCGATGACCATAGGATGGCTGGAGGCCATCTTAAGTGACTGCACACTGATCATGCCGTGGATAAAGGAATAATTACGCATGCATCGGTGCCGTTAGTAAAGAAGAAATCGGGCTACATCTTTTGACAGGCTGAAGTGTGGAAGATATAAAGGCCATGGGAAAGTAAGTTACTTTGCACTGTTAATATTAAATTAAAGTATGCATTGTGAGTTAACTACCGCTTTAATCTGCCCTAAAGGCATACTTCCCAACTTTTGAACTTGAGAATAAGGGACATTTTGGGGAGACCGTGACCTGCGGTTCACGAAGCAAAAAGTGGGTTTTGTATATAGTGAAAATAGACAGAGAGCTTAAAATAGAGAATTATGAAGGACCTGAGGAACTCTGGGATGGAGCCAAAAAATGCAGTACATGTAGCACATAGTAGCAAATGTGGAAAATACTGTAGGATCCGCGCTTAGGATTAGAACTGCAGCCTCCCAGGGAGATACTACACACGAGTGTGTGGTAAAAAAAAATATGGTATTAAATAAGGGATGGTGGCGCTGTTCAGGGTAAGTATGGGGAGTGCTAAAATAGTAATCACTAAACAAGAAGAATAAATAATGATAATAGTAAATATGTAACTAGTGCGTAAAAGTTGAGAGATTATATATACGCGTATAACTGATATAAAAAGATAATGATGTTTCTTCACACTAACTAAAATCCAGTAAAAATGTTAGGAAGTGTTTAAAGTGACTCAGTGCAATGACCATCATAAAATTAATAACTTAATAAATAATGGATATCTGTGAAGAATTTCATTAGATGTTAAGTGGCAAGCAATGTAAAAAAAATATATAAATATATAAAGTGACTCCGTGAAGTAAATATTATGAAAAATATATAATAATAAGAAAATGGTGAATAAATAAATCCAATAAAAATCTAAAGCATGAATCCAACTCAGATTGGTAGAGTGCACAATTTCCGTGTATCAAAAAATAGATATATAAATAAATAAAATCAAGTTCCTTGACAATTGTCCCAAGTAGGAAAATAAATGATGATCAAAGTGAAAAATTATAGTGATTTAATCAAAAAATGGTGAAATCCTGTGTTGTCCTTAGGGCTCAAAAATCCTGTGACACCATATGGCTTGAATAGGCAAGCAGATGACTTGTAAACGGTGACTTTATCAGTGCTCCCCTGCTTCCGCAGAGTGACCCCTAGTGTGAAAACACTCACCAGAGTGCCTAACCCCTGCAGGGGTGATAGGCATGTAATCTCCTGGGTAGATGATAGGAATCCTCCTCTGTAGGGGTGGTTGATACGAAAAGCCTCCTCTGTGGGGATATCCAGCCTGTTCCACTCTCCAGGGATAGGGGGTAAAACACCAATGTGGTTCGTATAAATGAAAAAGAATAGCACTGATAGTATAATTCTGTTAAACTGTTAAACTTCTGTTAAAGTGTCCTATTGACAAAACGTACGTAAGGCGATACCCTGGTACACGTCACGTCACTTCCTGCTTGCGGCTTCCGGTTTCACAGAGTCTGCCAGTGGAACGCATGCTGTTAGACCGGGGCTTTGCGGTGCCGTCATCGCTTTGCCCTTAAGCTGCGCGCTCTGCTTTTTTAATATTTTTGTGTTCTAATAGCCTTGCAGGCTTGTATTATGTGCCCTACTTATATATTTTTACTTAAATAAAATACCCACTGGGTGCTATTCTTTTTCATTTATACGGACCACATTGGTGTTTTACCCCCTATCCCTGGAGAGTGGAACAGGCTGGATATCCCCACAGAGGAGGCTTTTCGTATCAACCATCCCTACAGAGGAGGATTCCTATCAACTACCCAGGATATTACATGCCTATCACCCCTGCAGGGGTTAGGCACTCTGGTGAGTGTTTTCACACTAGGGGTCACTCTGCGGAAGGAGGGGAGCACTGATAAAGTCACCGTTTACAAGTCATCTGCTTGCCTATTCAAGCCATATGGTGTCACAGGATTTCACCATTTTTTGATTAAATCACTATCATTTTTCACTTTGATCATCATTTATTTTCCTACTTGGGACAATTGTCAAGGAACTTGATTTTATTTATTTATATATCTATTTTCTGATACACGGAAATTGTGCACTCTACCAAGCTGAGTTGGATTCATGCTTTAGATTTTTATTGGATTTATTTATTCACCATTTTTTTTATTATTATATATTTTTCATAATATTTACTTCATGGAGTCACTTTATATATTTATATATATTTTTACATTGCTTGCCACTTAACATCTAAACATCTTTAGCACTCCCCATACTTACCCTGAACAGCGCCACCATCCCTTATTTAATACCACATAGTAGCAAATGATAGTCATGTTCAAGTTGCGTCTAACAATGGAAGTGGCTTAAAGAGGGATGATTAAATAGAAGCTGAGCATAGTTGCTGTATACAGTGCAGGATTGCTTAAACCATACCTCCCAACTTTTTGCGATGGGAATGAGGAACACCTATTAGCAAAAGTACGTAGGCATAGAACACACCCCCATACCTCCCAACTGTTCCAGATTTTGTAGGACTATCCTGGAATTTCAAGTAAATCCCAGTGTCCTGCAGGTTAGGGCTGAAGTCCCGGAGCCTGTGCCAGAACAAGTTCCAGCAATGGGCTCGACTCAGTGTATACTCAATGGGTGCAATGTGCTCTCACACACCGCACCGACGTCATCGGCACATGCGCACTGAAGAAATGGCACGTACGTGCCGTTTGCTTCAGTGAGTGTGCCGTTACCGGAGGCTCCTGCCAAGTGACATCATCGCAACTCCGGCCAATCACAGTGCCAGAGCCGCGATACCCGGAAGTAACTCTTGGAGCAATGTTGCCGGCCGGTGCTGTGTACAGGCACCACAGCGGGGGCTTCGATCTCAGGTGAGTATTACATAATAAAAACTATATAAAGCTGCGCCAATACATTAAACTAGATAATTCTGTACATCAAACAATCAGGTTTATGGCCACGGAGGAGCACATAAAATATTAAGGAGACAAGATCTTAAGAGTCCAAAAGATTATGATAACTCAAGAAGGTAAAGTCCCTTAGACAATATAATGTAATAAAATGTGCATTGGAGATAGATGTTCAAATCCCAATCCAAATCCAGATGTATTAAAGGAGATACACCACGGTGATTATACTTGTATACTATGTTGAAATGTGTGAATGCCCGACCACCAGATGAATTAAGCGCTTACCAGATGGCTGAGCAATACAGGCACATAGGATACCCCTTGGCAGCCTCAAAGGTCTGGATCTCCTAGTTTCGTGGATGGATGCCTGGATGGATGGTTGGCACTCATCCGATAAAGAGATCACCAAGCTCCACACACTTCCACAAATATGTCCCACTAGTGCACAAAATGTAAAAAAGCCGCCCAGCGTAATACTGATAATGGATTTAGTTATGTAAAAAAAGATTATAAAAACTTACAAGCATATGTAATAATACGATAATGTAAAAACAAACTGCCGGCCGGTCAGTTTAGAAAGCCCGTCTCCCTCAGAACGACGTGGTGGCGTCACTGCGTGCCTTCCAGACGCGTTTCGTCACATGTGATATCAATGGGGAACGGGCGACGCACCACCTTATAAAGATATATAAAAGAGGTAATGCTGCGCTGTATATTAAAATCAACATATAGGTGCAAATATAAATATAAAGTGCTTAAGAGAACAAACTTAGCTTGTAAGTGAAAATAGTCATACAGTGTCAATGTGACTATAGGTGCATCTTGTGCAAAAAAACTTAATATAAAAATCCAATTCCTATGCAAAGATAACTTAATATAAAATACAGTTTCAAAAATGGAAATAAATATATGATAGACTGGTATTAATGGATCTTCAGGTGTAAAGTTCATAAAAGTTCATTAAATTATCGGTATGCTGATTGCTTCAATAAAATCGCATAAAAACGCATGACGAAAGCGTTTACATAAATAGAGTAAAAATCTTAAATCTTAATATGCATAAATCTTAAAATACTAATAGCATAATGTGGGTGATATCGGTGATAAAAATGGGGTGACATTGGTGTCAGACAAAAGATCACAGGTGAATGGAATGATGGTGCTGGTGATTCACTGGTGTTTACTCCCAGAGAGTAGTGCACTAAGTGGTTGGTGACTTCAATTCCTCTGTGGGGTTTGGTATAGGTGTCCCCTTACCTTACCGCTGTAAGGTAACAGCGTATATAGATGTGTATGCTCCCAAGGGGCCTCTGCTTTCCCTGGATGGCGTCCCCCAAATGGGCTCTCTCAGGTTCCTGGTAGATGCGTCTCCCAGTGGGCGTCCCCTTTGTGACCTGGTGCTGGTATGTGTACCTCGCAGAATAGGTGAAAGGGATGCTCGATAGTGTAGTAATTTTGTTTTAAAATGTTTATTTCAATACAATTGAAAAAACTCATATTTTGGTATGGATAAAATAGCATGTAAAAACGAGCAGTGAGCTCGTACCTCACTTCCGGTATCTCTGTACGTCCCGACGTGTGTTCGTCACGGTCACGTGACTTCATCAGTGGATCTTTATATATCCTTATAAAGCCAAGCCTCCACTTGAGATGTATGAGACCGGCTGCCAGCGCTATCTTAGGGATGGGCAGACCCAATCGCCGCTGGTGTCCCGCGATTGGGTCACAGAGCTGAAGAACGGGAGAGGTATGTGTAAACAAACCTCTCCCCGTGCTTCCTAGTGACGCTGTCACTGATCGGCTGTTCCCTGTCATCGGGAAAGCCGATCAGTGACGTCAGACCCAAAGCCACGCCCACTACAGTAAAAAAAACACACTTAGCCCCTCCCCGCCCCCTAGTGGTTAACTCCTTCACTGCCAGTGTCATTTACACAGGAATCAGTGCATTTAAATAGCACTGATTGCTGTATAAATGACAATGGACCCAAAAATGTCCGATGTGTCCGCCATAATGTCACAGTCACAATAAAAATCGATGATCGCCGCCATTACTAGTAAAAAAAAAAATATTAAAAAAAATTGGTATAAAACTATCCCCAATTTTGTAAACGCTATAACTTTTGCGCAAACCAATCAATAATCGCTAATTGAGATTTTTTTTTTTTTACCAAAAATATGTAGAAGAATACGTATCAGCCTAAACTGAAGAAAAAAACATTTTTTTATATATTTTTTGGGGATATTTATTATAGCAAAAAGTTAAAAATATTGAATTTTTTTCAAAATTGTCACTCTATTTTTGTCTATAGCGCAAAAAATAAAAACCGCAGAGGTGATCAAAATACACCAAAAGAAAGCTCTATTTGTGGGGAAAAAATGACGCAAATTTTGTTTGGGAGCCAAGTCGCACGACCGGCAATTGTCAGTTAAAGCGACGCAGTGCCGAATCGCAAAAAGGGGCCTGGTCCTTTTGGCTGCAAATTGGTCCAGGGCTTAAGTGGTTAAGAGCGATTTGAAGTCTGATCTCACATATGGCAGTCCAGGACAACTTAGGATCTAGCGATCACAGGATGATCATATTTAGCGTAAATCATAGGAAAAGGAGGCATGAGGGTAGCACAAGAACTCTAAATTTCAAAAGTGATAACTTTTCTGAACTGTGCTCAATACTACAAGACATCGATTAGGACCAAATCCTAGAAACATTAAACACCGAGGAAAAATGGCAATGTTTTAGGAACATATTAAACAAAGGTATCACACAGTGCATTCCAATGGGAAATCAATATAGAAGAGTTAAGGTTAACCTGGGTGGCTAAACTGTAACATAAAAATTCTTATTGGAGATAAAAAAATGGCCTTTGAGAGGCGCATGTGCGGCAGCTCACAAGTTGGCCACTGGCTTCTAGAGCTCCGCTCCACCACAGCCCTATTTTAACCACCGGAGCCCACAGAACGTCCCACAGCGCACATTACCGGGACCAGTAAGCAGAGGAGACCCCCGGGAACCCCCCGATGTCGGCGGCACAGGCGAGGAGAAGCCTTACAAGCCAGATGACCGTGGTGGCTGTTCCAGTTAGCTATGCCAAGATGGCGGTGGCACCTAAGGGCGCACACAACACAGAGGTATCAGACAAATCTATAGCTGATCAGGACTTGATAACGCCACACTCTCCAGGTGCTGCCTTTCCTCCACTGCCCCTGATAACATCCCCTGCTTCCACAGAATCCCTGCTGGGCAGATTGGGCGCTGGTCTCCCATCCACCCCCATGATTGACCCACACACAGGCTTTCTCCTGTCTGTGAGTGAAGCAAATGCTGCAGCTCCCATCCCAAATGACTTGCCATCTATGATGGAGGCTTTCTCGTGACTACTATCAAAAAGTCTAGCCCTGAATGCTGCCCAAATTACATCATCTATCCATGCTGACCTGCAGCAATTAGGGATGAGAATTGACACTATCGAAAAGAAAGCTGATCAACCTGTGGCACGGATTAATCAGAAGCCAGGATCCAAGATCTACAGGAACAACTGGAAACGGCTTGTGCAAAGATTGACGACCTTGAGAATAGATCGAGACATTATAACTTCAGAATCAGGGGACTCCCTGAATCTAAGAAGGATGTTAATGTGGCAGTAAAAACACTGATTAAGGGCCTCATCCCAGATATTGCCGACCACCGCCTGGAGCTAGACAGAGCTCACAGGGCCCTGCAACCCCCCCCCCGATCGGATGGCCTCCCTAGGGACATCATTGTGAAGCCCCACTACTACACTGTAAAGGAGGAGGTGATGAAGAAATCCAGGTTCTCTGACCATCTCCAATTATTGGGACACAAAATACAGATTTTTGCAGACCTTTCGCTTTATACGGTTCAGAAAAGATGCTCCCTCAAACCGCTACTCCAACTCCTAATGGAAAAAGAGATTTCATACAGATGGTGGTTCCCTCTCCGCCTTAACTTCTACAGAAATACTACGGTTTCTCCTCATTTTGCAGAGGGTGAACGCCTTATGCTACAGCTGGGTCTGATCACCCATGAACCATATTCCACACCGATCATTGAACTTTGTGAAATGGGTGAATATTATATAATAATGGGGCGCTATACCATGATACAAATAATTATACCAATATAAAGTGCACTAGTGCTATATAAACAAAATGCCCTATTATACCATTACATAAATAATATACAATCACAAAAATGTGTTTTTATATAAAAGCCCATAAAATTAGAAGGGATTCCTTTACTGAAGTGAGTAGATTTATTAGACCATCACCACTTGAAGAGGAAAACAACAATGATGCTTCACCAGGTGGGAAAATAGTAGGTATCCTACTCACCAACTCACCATGACCCCTTAAATTAAAATGACAGGTCTGGTGCAGCTTTGACAGATTGAGGAACTGCCACCTTTGATGGAAGATTGCTGTTTTGCATGAGCCAGGAAATGAAGATTCCATCCACAGGTGCTCAGAAAAAATACAAGCAAAGCGGGGCCATAGCGTGATATTGTTTAATAAAAAACTTGCAACATACAGAATAAAACAGCCAAATGGCCTCTTACTTTTAAAAGTGCCTTGCCTCGGCACTGAAGGGAACAGGCGTGTCCGACTGGGTGTGCTGTGAACCGACCGATTCGCACGATCGGTGTGCGTTCCACCGCTAGAGGACCAGGAAGTTCCACTTTGTAAAATGTGACCGGGATGCGCCTCTTTTGAGGCGCATCCCGAGGCAAGGCACTTTTAAAAGTAAGAGGCCATTTGGCCGTTTTATTCTGTATGTTGCAAGTTTTTTATTAAATGATATCATGCTATGGCCCCGCTTTGCTTGTATTTTTTCTGAGCACCTGTGGACAACGCCAGGATAGACCTCATCTTTACGTGTCCGACTACAATCCCCCTGATTGTAAGTTCCAAGATTATTGACACCCCCTTATCTGATCATTTGACCCATACGTTCTGGTTCCCCTCCTCGCAGGCAATTACAGGAATCCCTTTTTAAGTGATCCTATACACTGTATGTACTTTGATAGAGGAAGCCATAAAGGATTATTTCAATATTAACACGACGAATGACGTCTCACCTATGACCATTTGGGCAGCTCATGAGGTAGTTATTAGGGGAAAATTATTCAACTAACGGCTAAATTTAGGGCAGAACATAGAGCTGACACATTGAAACTAACTGAGGAATTCCGATCTCTAGCTAAGGCACACAAACACCCTACATCAGACTCCTTAGCTAAGTTAGATAAAGCACAGGCCCTCCTGAATCTACGCTTCACGACGGCAGCTGAGAAACACCTTAGGTGGACTGGGGCGAAGTTCTACTCCCAACAGGATAGCATTGGTTCCAGACTAGTGGTTAAGCTTAGCCCCAAACCCTGCTCCCTAGCTTTACCCACAGTTAAACTGCCCTCGGGAAATTTATCACAGAACCCAGCCAAGATCATGGAAGCCTTCCTCCAGTTTTACTCCTAACTCTATAAACCGAACCCCCCCCCCCCATCTAGACCGATACAGAACACATTTTTAGATTCCCCACCACTCCCTTCACTGACTACAGACCATAAAGACCTATTGGAGAGTCCTTTCACACATGAAGAGGTACTAGACACGATTAACTCCCTGAAAATAGGCTTTTCACCAGGACCAGATAGCTTTTCCACTGGTTATTATAAAAAATTTGGACCCTCTCTGGCCCCAGAAACTGACGAAACTAATCAACTCCCTTAGGGAGGGTACCCCTCTGAATGCCGACCTTAATTCAGCATATATATCAGTTATACCCAAACCAGGCAAAGACGCTAGGGAGGTGGGCAATTATTGCCCGATATCACTAATAAATAATGATATACAAATCATGACCAAGATTTTAGCTAATAGAGTTGCGAGCTTCATCACATTATACATCCATAGAGACCAGGTGGGCTTTATCCCCGGAAGACAGGGCCCAGATCAGATCAGAAGGACTATAGATGTAATTTCGTTCCTCAAATCCCAATGGGATGGTGCGGCACCTTTAGGAAGGATTCCTCCTATCGATTTACCTACACAAAGCTTTTGATTCTGTAAATTGTGATTACCTGTCTGATGCCCTACGGAGATGGGGCTTTGGCCCATAATTTCCTAACATAATCAATTTGTTTTACTCAAATCCATCAGCTCAGGTACATCTCATGGGCAGATACTTGGCCCCGTGCACCATAGACAAGGGCACCAGACAGGGATGTCCACTCTCCCCCCTCCTTTTTGCGATCGCTATCAAGACTCTGGCCATAGAAATTAGATCTAACCCTGACATTAAGGGGTGACATGCGTGACCACCTCCTCTATATAACCTCTCCTTTAATCTCCACCCCGGTGATTTACAAAGTTTTCAGTGAAATCTCTAGCCTGATGGTTAATATGCATTAATCATTGGCACTAAATATAAATGTCCCTCCTGACCGGCTTTCACAAATCTCTAACAACTTTGACTTTTCCTGGGCTCCTACAGCTATCCCATACCTAGGGATCAAACAAACACCAAACATCAATAACCTCTTTAAAGCAAACTATCCCCCGATGCTACTCAAGTGTAGAGGTGATCTTGAACAGTGGTCTAGATGTGGTCTGTCCTGCCTGGGCAGGGTGCATGCAGTAAAAATGACTCTCCTTCCCTGTCTATTGTACTTATTTCAGTCTCTACCCATCCCACTCAAGAAACAGTTTCTCAGCAAATTCCAATCGGAGGTTATACGCTTTGTTTGGGGGGAAAAGGGATATAGATGCCCATCGAGAACCATTCTTTGCTTAAAATCCCAGGGGGGCTGGGTCTACCTGACCTCTGGAGCTACTACCAGGCTGCGCAATTAACGCAAATTTCAATGATCTTCTCCAGGGGCCCAAAATCAGATTGGCTCTCCATGGAAAGGAAGTTCCCCTTAATACTATAGATTTTCTTCTCTGGTGCGATTCTAAGGTCAGACCAGCCATAATGTCCCCACCCTCTCTCACTCTATTGCACTATGCTCTAAACTATACACTCAACACACTCTGACATCCCCCTGAAACCACTAGCTCACTTGTTTCATAATGCAAATTTCCCCCCTGGGGCTAAATATACAAGTATTCAGATGGTGGACTGATGAAGGCCTCTATCGCATTGGCCACTTTCTTTCTCCAGCGGGTCCTCTTTCCCAGTCCCACTGCAGGACAAAACTAGAAATGCCTGACACCAAAATTTTCAGATTCTCCCAAACTTCACATTATTTAAAGTCCATCTGGACCAATAAGAAAGAGCCTAGAAAAAGAAGACACTCACTGGAGATGATGTGGTTGCTGCTCACCCCTGGGGTATAGAAAGAAAAAAAAAAAAAAGATGGCCCAAAAACTTCTTACTCAAAACTATTCTATTCTAAATTTGTTAAGCAGTAGACACTGTCTGTCTATCAACTACTTATGGTATATCTTTAAGTGCTTGTTGTTGGACTCTCACGACAGGTGTGCATAATAGGGGGATCCCATTCATCTCTCCCCCCCCCCCCTCCCATCATTCCCACCTGCCGGCCCACGTACAGACCAGTAGGAGGTCAAACCATTGGATGTGACCCCTCGTAAGCCGCGTTACTGGACTGCATCTGCCTGGCCTGTCACGCGCCTACTGGAGGGAGTTAGTGCGGGCGCCGCCGGGGGTACAGGAACACCCGCTCAGAGAGAACCCCCTCTTATACATGGAGTAATTCATCAGAAATCTACACATCTGGGTAAATATCCTATAATATAATATGATAACATGATATATATCTCTATTTTAAAAGTCAATCGGAGATTAACATATGAAAATCGAACATTGTTGCAATATATATGTTCTTACCCTTTCTTCTCTAAATAGACAAACTACCTCTGAGGAAGACCCTCATCAATACGGGTCGAAACGCGTCAGGTCTACTTTTACCCTAAATATCTGGCTGTGTAAAACATACTGCTGTAAAAGTATTTTGTCTATCAGTGTAATTTTAAATTCCTTTTCTATATTGTTTTACTATTTCCATTTGGGACCCATGTCTTTTTTTATCCACCATGTCACATATGCGACATCTTTAATAAAGATTATATTTAGATAAATACGTTGTATCCTAGAGAACTTTTTTCCAGACGCTGCCAAAAAACCCCACCAATTCCCTCTTGGGGGGATTTTTTTTTCTTTCAATAAGAAAGAGCCTGCCTCAATTACCCCTTATGAGCACTGGTGCTCCAATACTACACACCAGAAAGGAGGTATCTCCTTAATTTATTTAGCCCTCCTGATGAACATGGAAAAGCCAACTTATGCTCGGGCCTGGGAGGAGGACACGGACAAAACATGGACCACATCAGAATGGTTTCAGACCTCTTCACGATCTTTCAAAGGTATCTGTAATATATCACTTATAGAAGCTAGTATAAAGGTATTGAATGAATACCTTCACCTTATGAGGGTGAGTGTTAAATGGTGGCAAACTTAATTGACAAAAATGTGATATATGTAAGCTACAAAAATATACTTGAGCCTAAAGCCAGGCATATAAAGTGAAATAATACATACACATGTGATAAATTAATGATACATGAAAAATTGAAATAAAGTCCGTGACAGCAAATAAATTGCTAGTGCATATACCGTATTTATCGGCGTATAACACGCACTTTTTCCCCCTTAAAATTGGGGGAACGTCGTGGGTGCGTGTTATACGCCGATACCCCCCCAAAAAAAATGACAAAAATCGGTTGCGGCGGCCGAAAAAGGCCGAACCGCGGCCGAAAAAAGGCCGGAAAAAGCCGAACCGTGGCCGAAAAAGACCGAAGCCGGCTGTTCAGCTCCGCTCGTAGTCCCGCCTCCCTGCGCTCGCTCCCGAAACAGCAGGGAGGCGGGACTCCGAGCGGAGCCGAACAGTCGGCTCGGTCTTTTTCGGCCGCACTTCGGCCTTTTTCGGCCGCGGTTCGGTCTTTTTCGGCCGCGCATGCGCGGTTTGTCTCGCGGCGGGAAATTTAAACGCTGGCAAACTGCAAATGACACTAGCAAGCTGAAAATGACACTGGGCAAGCTACAAATGACGCTGGGCAAGCTACAAATGACGCTGGGCAAGCTGCAAATGACGCTGGGCAGGTTGCAAATGACGCTGGGCAGGTTGCAAATGACGCTGGGAAAGGCTGCAAATGACGCTGGGCAAGCTGCAAATGACGCTGGGCAAGCTGCAAATGACGCTGGGCAAGCTGCAAATGACGCTGGGCAAGCTGCAAATGACGCTGGGCAAGCCGCAAATGACGCTGGGCAAGCTGCAAATGACGCTTAAATGTAAGTTTTTTTTTTTTTTTTTTTTTCCCTAAACTTCTCTCCTAAAACTTTTTTTCCTTAAAATTCCCTCCTAAACTTGGGGTGCCTGTTATACGCCGGTGCGTGTTATACGCCGATAAATACGGTAATTCAAATTAAAGTCCGTGACTGCAAATATTATGCCGCTCAATTATCTCCCAAAGTGAGAAGCATTCAAAAAGTGATAAACCAGGGTAACTTAGGCGATGTTCAAAATTGACCACGCAGATATCATCATCCGATAATAAGATATAAATGAAGGCTTACCAGATTCATGGTCTTTTGAAGCGTGTGTCAAATCAATCAGGATCCTCCATGTGCTGGTCTCTCCAGCAGTCTCATTCAGGCCGATATCCCAGAGAGTCACCTTGAACATTCTGATATGATATCATTTGAGTGCATAGACGGATATGAGATATCTGATGAAAACCTTCTGAGAATTCAGTGCTTGGACGGTGTACTCAACTACCCAAGATGCCCCAGGATGGAGGGTCAGGACAGGCTGTCTGTAGCAATTATCTTCTGAGTTCAAACTTCCTTCACATCTCCCCGAGTGAGTGGGTGGGGCAGACACAGAAGTAGAGGGGCGGGAGGAGGAGGAGCAGTCTGTCCGAGCCGAACTGTCAGCTTTGGCTCACACCTGACCCTCCATCCTGGGGCATCTTGGGTAGTTGAGCACACCGTCCAAGCACTGAATTCTCAGAAGGTTTTCATCAGATATCTCATATCCGTCTCTGCACTCAAATGATATCATATCAGAATGTTCAAGGTGACTCTCTGGGATATCGGCCTGAATGAGACTGCTGGAGAGACCAGCACCTGGAGGATCCTGATTGATTTGACACACGCTTCAAAAGACCATGAATCTGGTAAGCCTTCATTTATATCTTATTATCGGATGATGATATCTGCGTGGTCAATTTTGAACATCACCTAAGTAACCCTGGTTTATCACTTTTTGAATGCTTCTCACTTTGGGAGATAATTGAGCGGCATAATATTTGCAGTCACAGACTTTAATTTGAATTATATGCACTAGCAATTTATTTGCTGTCACGGACTTTATTTCAATTTTTCATGTATCATTAATTTATCACATGTGTATGTATTATTTCACTTTATATGCCTGGCTTTAGGCTCAAGTATATTTTTGTAGCTTACATATATCACATTTTTGTCAATTAAGTTTGCCACCATTTAACACTCACCCTCATAAGGTGAAGGTATTCATTCACTATTTAGTCATTTTTTGAGCGCTGCACTTTTTCTTTTCTTTCATTGTTTGGTTCGGTATCTAGGGCTACAGTGCTCAGCAGCTCTTATTATTTTCCTACTTAGCGCGGATTTCTCCAATTTTAAATTTTTAGTATAAAGGTATTATTCAGGTGGTATTATGTTCCCTCTAGGCTGGCTTTGATTTATTCAGGAACTTCACCTTTATGCTTCAGAGGATGTGAGCTAGAGGGTTCCATGCTTCATATATGGGGGACCTGTCCCCGTATCAGATCCTTCTGGCAGAAAACCTTCCGCACCATCAGCTCCTTAACAAACACAACGGTTACTCCTGACCCTAGCATTGCTCTATTTAATCACTACATTCCCAAAATTACTAAGCACCAACAGGATCTTTCTTTCTTTATTTTGCTGGGGGCTAAAACCACGATCGCAAAGGCATGGAAGAAGCCTACAGTTTCATTCCAATGCTTTAAGAGAAAAGTCTCCTGGATTATGTCCCAAGAGCAAATAGTAGCAAAATGAAATGACAAACTGAGAGATTTTATGTCACATGGGAACCCTGGGCATCATTTTGTAACATACCTCTACTACCCGGAATGGCGATCAGATCCGGGAACAACCCCTCCCTTTCTCTCTGATTCTATCCTATACTCTACTTCTTTTCTTTCGCACATTTCTTTCACTCTCTTCTCAGGATGATCTAGTCTCCCCTTTTCTACACGTGCAGTAAGACCTGGAGTCACCTTCACAGGGGTTATTTTAGCTGTTCGGGGTTAGGCTGTCGGGGGGTTCTATTCTTTACTATTACTCAAATGATAATTCATAGACCTAACTAATATCCTGGAAACAGGGGGCTACGCTTGTATGGCATATCATTCAGCCAAAGGCGACCCTGGTGGGGGTGTTGGGTGTGAGCTCTGTGGGGTCTCGGGCCATCATGCGGACACCCTCTGGAGTTAACTTTTTTTTGCCCATCTTGCTGTTCCACTCTTTGAGTTTCACCCCTTTTCAGACATGACTTTAGATTTTTGGCTTACTAATGAATGGTCTACCACTGTGTTTCTCATGTTCACTCTAACATCTATTACCAGGTATTGTTATCTGTCTTCAATTGTTTGTGTATCTGTATTGTTTTATGCTCTGATATACTGTACACAGTTATGTTACAATCATCTTTTCTTTGTATACTTGCCTATATACAATAAAAATTCTTTAAAGTTAAAAAATGGCCTTTAAACAATAAAAAGCGGGGGGCATAAGAGGGGGCATTATCAGCATTCCAACCCCACAAGGAAGAACGAAATCAGGGTTGCTAAAAAAGCCTACGAGAGAGACATAGTAGAGGAGAGTAAAACAAATCCCAAGGAATTCTTTAGATATATTAACAGTAAAAAAACGATAATCGTAGCAAATTTCCCACATAACAGACAATGATGGGAGGATGGTTACAGATGACACAGAGAAGACAACTGTACTAAATACTTTTTTCTCCTCAGTTTCTACACAGGAAAAGGTGGAGTGTACTGACCACGATAGTATTGTTATGCCGCGTACACAGGAGCGGACTATCCGGCGGGATTGTCCGACGGACTAGAGTCCGTCGGACAATCCAACCGTGTGTGGGCTCCAGCTGACTTTTTCTTCCCAAAAGTCTGGTGGACTTAGTAAGAAGTTTTGACTCAAAATTATCCGCCGGACTTCCAAGTCCGGCGGACAATCCGGCCGTCTGTGTGCTAGTCCACAGGACTTTTGAAGTGAACGGACTTGCCCCACACACCGAGTAAAGTCCGTTCATTTAGAACGTGACTCCAGGTAGACGGGACTAGAGAAGGAAGTCAATGCCGCCGCCTCGATCGGCGAGATTGACACCTCGCTAGCCCCGTCACCTGGTATGAATTTAAAGGGGAATCCCTACGCCGAAAATACGGCGTGGGGGTCCCCCCCAAATCCATATCAGATCCTTATCCGAGCACGCAGCCCGGCCGGTCAGGAAAGGGGGTGGGGACGAGCGAGCGCCCCCCTCCTGAGCCATACCAGGCCGCGTGGCCTCAACATGGGGGGGTGCATTGGGGAAAGGGAGGCCCTGTGGCCCCCCACCCCAAAGCACCTTGTCCCCATGTTGATTAGGACAAGGGCCTCTTCCCGACAACCAACGGCCAGGGTTGTCGGGGTCTGCGGGCGGGGGGCTTATCGGAATCTGGGAGCCCCCTTTAATAAGGGGGCCCCCGGATTACAGCCCCCCACCCTATGTGAATGAGTATGGGGTACGATGTACCCCTATCCATTCACCTGGTGAAAAAAGTGTAAAAAAAAACACAACACAAGTTTTAAAATACTTTATTACACAGCTCCGGGGGTCTTCTTGGGGGGTGGGGGGTCTTCTCGCCAGACTCCTCCGCTATCTTCTGCTAGCTCTTTTACTAGCGGAGGAGCCCGGCTTTCTCCATCGTCGCCGCCGCCGTCTGGGGGTTTTGTTCCGACTTCGGGGGTCTTGTCCCGCTCTTCTGTTCTTCTTGCCGGGCCTCCGCTTTCTTCTTGCAGCTCTTTTTTACTAGCGGTGGCCCGGTCTTCTGTCGCCCTCACTGTCACTGTCGCCACCGCCTTCTGCTTCTTCTTCTTTCTTCATCCGATGTTGACACAACGCTGTCTCCGCTTGCAATGGCCGAGACATGTTGCGCGGACAGTTATATAGGGACAAGGGCCGGGTCACCGGCTCATGTCACATGGTGACCACGCCCCCTTATGATGTCACAGTCACGGAGGATGCTGGGACTGTGACATCATAAGGGGGCTCCCGGATTCCGATAAGCCCCCCACCCGCAGACCCTGACAACCAACGGCCAGGGTTGTCGGGAAGAGGCCCTTGTCCATCAACATGGGGACAAGGTGCTTTCCCCAAGGCACCCCCCCATGTTGAGGGCACGCAGCCTGGTACGGCTCAGGGGGGGGGGCGCTCGCTTGTCCCCACCCCCTTTCCTGACCGGCCGGGCTGCATGCTCGGATAAGGGTCTGCGTTTTTTCGGTGTAGGGATTCCCCTTTAAATCCATACCAGGTGACGGGGCTAGTGAGGTGTCAATCTCGCCGCTCGAGGCGGCGGCATTGACTTCTTTCGCTAGTCCCGTCTACCTGGAGTCACGTTCTAAATGAACGGACTTTACGCCGTGTAAAAGTCTGGCGGACCTCCGCCAAAACTCTGGCGGACAATCTAGTCCGGGCGTGTGTGGGCAAGTCCGCACGTTCGGAAAGTCCGGCGGACCTCCGAGTCCACCGGATAGTCTGGCCGAAAAGTCTGATCGCGTGTACGTGGCATTAGTAACACATTACATTAAATGATATAGGTAATGGACCTCTGCGCTACTAATAAAAACTAGTGAAATGGTGAACTGAAAAAGCTGCTAAATCTAAAGATCACAAATCAATATAAACGAATAAAAGATGCGTACTGTAAGTACAAGATTCAGAGCAGATATCTAAATAGTAAATTAAAGTGCTGGTAGGACAATGTGTTCACTTGTATATACGATGAAGTGTTCAATATCAATATAAAGTGACAGTGCTGTAATGTGCATACAGTGTAGCTACTAAAGCGATATTAGTGCAGTTATTTCTATATAAAGTGCTTACAAAAAATGCTTACCACACATGGCTTACAAACACTTGTGAAATATAAATAAATAAAATAAATAAGTGTGTCCAAAGGATAAACTGCATGCACAAATGTCCAATAGGATGTGCCTGTGCACAAATAATATAGTTCACTTAAATAAAGTACATCCGTGTGTTCCAATTGTTCTGTTCAATAGATAATTCCACCATAGGATCAGGGGCCTCAATGCTTGAAGATGTTTTTTCAGTGAACCATGGTGATCAAAGTATCCATCATTGCGCTCACAGAGCTTCTACCTTAGCCAAGGAATATTGCGCTTACGTGCTCCAGTGAGGGTGGCTGATCTGCTCCTCCTCGTGGTGGAATCCTGTTGGTCTATTAGGTGACAGCTCCCGGTGGTGTATATAAAAGAAAGAGGGCTTGGATGGTGTGTTACCCAAATAAAAAATAATTTAATGCAAAAAATGGGCTGCTTACATAAAAACAATGGTATCTCGCTTTATAATTGTGGCCAATTACTTGTACAGCTGGAGAATAGCAGTTGTAATACAATTTCAAATCCTCACAAGCCTGTGTTCGATCCACGGTACCTCACTTCCGGTCCGCTTTATTTACTTCCGGTTATTGCGTACCCACACGTTACGTCACGCTACGCACCTCGTGACTTCATCAGGGAACCGGATTGGTCAAAGAGTACATCCATTTATATCACATAAACAGGAAGTGGCAGAAACGCCATTTTGTTGAGGATCATTAGGCAATATTGTAATCGTGCATATTGAGCGGTAGTACATCGCCAGAGAGCAATAAATACTAAACATATTTATAACATAGTTGATAACCTTAACCTTATACAGTCATATATATATATATAAAATAGATCATATATATATATATATATATATATAAATATAAAATATATATTTACATAGGTAAAAATGGTGAACTTTGTACATTTGTAAAAATATATATATATATTTTTTAGATTAATTTCAGATTTTAATAATGTTCCAATGTGGCGATGGACATATATTGTTCATTTATACATATGGATTTTAATTATGTTTAGGCCTATATTTAAAATTACAATCACTGCAGTTTAGAGGAATTGATGATAAAGGATGCTATACCTGATCAAACCACAAGATACCGCACACATACAGATGCTCACAAATAGAATCTGTACCAATTTTTTTACCACAAGATGTCCCCATGTACATAATGAGGAAGGTACAAAGTTCACCATTTTTACCTACCCTGTTTCCCCGAAAATAAGACCTAGCGTGATTGTCGGTGATGGCTGCAATATAAGCCCTGCCCCCCAAATAAGCCCTACCTGTTTCCCCGAAAATAAGCCCTACCCTGAAAACAAGACCTACAAGCACTTTAACTAGGGCTTATTTGGGGGGTAGGGCTTATATTGCAGCCATCACTGACAATCACGCTAGGTCTTATTTTCGGGGAAACAGGGTATGTAAATATATATTTTATATTTATATATATTGATCTATTTTATATATATATATATATATATATATATATATATATATATATATATATATATATAACTGTATAAGGTTAAGGTTATCAACTATGTTATAAATATGTTTAATATTTATTGCTCTCTGGCGATGTACTACCGCTCAATATGCACCATTACAATATTGCCTAATGATCCTCAACAAAATGGCGTTTCTGCCACTTCCTGTTTATGTGATATAAATGGATGTACTCATTGACCAATCCGGTTCCCTGATGAAGTCACGAGGTGCGTAGCGTGACGTAACGTGTGGGTACGCAATAACCGGAAGTAAACAAAGCGGACCGGAAGTGAGGTACCGTGGATCGAACACAGGCTTGTGAGGATTTGAAATTGTATTACAACTACTATTCTCCAGCTGTACAAGCAGCCCATTTTTTGCATTAAATTATTTTTTATTTGGGTAACACACCATCCAAGCCCTCTTTCTTTTATATACACCTCCGGGAGCTGTCACCTAATAGACCAACAGGATTCCGCCATGAGGAGGAGCAGATCAGCCACTCTCACTGGAGCACGTAAGCGCGATATTCCTTGGCTAAGGTAAGAGCTCTGTGAGCGCAATGATGGATACTTTGATCACCATGGTTCACTGAAAAAACATCTTCAAGCATTGAGGCGCCTGATCCTATGGTGGAATTATCTATTGAACAGAACAATTGGAACACACAGATGTACTTTATTTAAGTGAACTATATTATTTGTGCACAGGCACATCCTATTGGACATTTGTGCATGCAGTTTGGTTCTGCATGCAGCTGATCCATTGGACACACTTATTCATTTTATTTATTTATATTTCACAAGTGTTTGTAAGCCATGTGTGGTAAGCATTTTTTGTAAGCACTTTGTATGGAATTACTGCACTTATCACTTTAGTAGCTACACTGTATGCACATTACAGCACTGTCACTTTATATTGATATTGAACACTTCATCGTATATACAAGTGAACACATTGTCCTACCAGCACTTTAATTTACTATTTAGATATCTGCGCTGAATCATGTACTTATAGTACGCATCTTTTATTCGTTTATATTGATTTGTGATCTTTATTAGATTTAGCAGCATTTTCAGTTCACCATTTCACTAGTTTTTATCAGTAGCGCAGAGGTCCATTACCTATATCACTTTTTATTTTAACACTATTTCACCTCAGCAGCCACTATGGATGTTTTTACCTTTATGGACCATAGGAATGTCAATTTAGACAAAATATTCTCCATCCAAACTAAAACTAATAGTGATCTAGACAGTCTGGCACGTAAATTAGGACACACAATGGAGAAAAAGGTTAGCCTCTGGTGGGACACAAACACCTTTGAGCGATACCTAAGGGAAAATATAGTACCTAGGAGACTAAGATGGGAACTACCCCTGAATGATGGACTGATTGACAAAGAATCCATCGATGAATGGTATGAGTTCTTCAATACAAAAAGTATAGAAGGGCTCAGATTCCTATTAAAAAGGAAACAAAGAAAGTTACAGGACATAAATAAACAGATAGATGAATTAAAAACCAAACTGGAACCATACAAAGAATCACCCGAATTCAATAGACTAGCCAATCAACTAAAAAAGGATCTTGTGGCCAAAGACCTAGAGGTACAGCAGAGAAAAATTAAGAGGTACCAAAGAGACATTTCAGAATATAAGGCAGATCAAGTGTTTAAATGGCAAAGCAAATTGGAAGAGCCGATTCTTACCTCAACATATTCTACACCAGAGAGAGAAGTGAGAATCTGAGAGCCAGAAGTAAGCACCCCTCAACAATATGAACCCCAAAATGGTTATACCAGAGAGCAACACCAAACTCCACGGACCAATTATGACTACCAAGCACAACATAATAATTGGCACCAAACTCCAAAAAACACAAAGAAAAAACCTTTTAAATAGCCTTTTAAAAAACCTTATTACAATAATAGTCAAAATCAAAAACCGTACTATGAGAGACCGTATGAAAGACCATATAATGAAAGACCGTATAATGATGGTTATTATAGAGATAATGGAGAACCACATTACCATAAACCACAAGGAAGATGGGAGAGAAGTCCGATACCAACGCACAATAGGTTTGAATCATTAAAGTGGAAGTAAAGTCAAATTTTGGACTTTCACCTACAGGTAAGCCTATAATGAGGCTTACCTGTAGGTAAAAAAAATATCTCCTAAACCTGTACGGTTTAGGAGATATTCCCCGTGCAATGCGCCGCTGACTGCAGCGGCGCATGCGCACGGGGGATTCTCGGCTGAAAGGCCGTCAGAATACAAACCCTGCCGGGAAGAAGTCTCCCGTGCGCATGCGCGGGAGTGACGACATCGCGGCTCCAGCCACTCACAGCACTGGAGTCGCGATACCCGGAAGACGCTGACATGTTGCCTCGGCGTGGACCAGGTGAGTTACCGATGCCTCGTTCTAAGGTAAGTATTTCATAATAAGCTAGTATGCGGTGCATACTAGCTCATTATGCCTTTTCCCTTACAGGTGTATAAAAAAAAAAAAAAAACATGTCAGCGGGAATCAGGGAGATTCCAATACCCAATATCGTCAACCGTACCAGGACAAACATAGATCCGATTTTTTAGACAGAGGCTGAAGAGAACACTCTCCAAGGAAGAAACAGGATCGTTCATACCACTCCCCAAGGAGACCATCACAAGTAACGCCACCAAGACGCCCACAGGAGGAAAAAACAAGAAGATCACCAGAACGAAGAGGGGAACCAGAGCGGGAAAGAGACTCAAAACGAAAACGAGAATAATTGGCGAAGGAGTCTTTAACCTCAGCGGACAACAATTAAGTACTGAGGAACTGGCAGTACTTGATAAAGGGCTTAAATATGCCCCTACAAAAATTTTTAACAAATTTGATACCTACATTGGTATAAGAAAATATATAAGAAAAATCAATAATAAGAAAGCCATTCTGAGTAACCAACGAGGAAAAGAAATTATTTTAAAACCACCCCCAAACCTGATCGAACATAGCACTTTACGAAACAAGTCCCTTATTAATCCACAAGTCCATGATGGGCAACATATTGATGTTTTTAAAAACTTGGTTTTAAGAGATCTTGAAGATCTAAAAGTCAAGATGGCAAAGGACCCCATACACATTAAAAAGGGGATCTGGTCACTGGTAGCTAGAAAATATCTTGTAATCAGACCTGCAGACAAGGGAGGAGGAGTTGTCTTACAAACTAAACAAAAATATCAGGAAGAAATCAACAGACAATTAGACTCCACCACTTACACAAGATTACTGGGCAATCCCACCACACAATGCAAGAAATGTTTGGAACAAATAGTACATTTAGGTGTGAAGAAGAACATATTAAATACGAAGGAAGCTAGATATCTAGTAGATTCATGTAGAATTCCGGTTATCTACACGGTCTCCAAAATACATAAGGATAGTGTAAATCCACCAGGGAGACCAATTGTCAACGGCATTAATTCTCTCACATCCCGTATGGGCCAATACATAGATAATTTTATTCAACCAGCTATACAACTCACACGTTTTACAATTATTAGAAAATGTACCAGCACTTGGTGTTGTCAGAGGCACGGCGTGATGACGTAACGTGCGTCACGGGGGGAGGAGCCTGACAGAGCCGCGAGGTTCGAACGCCAGCAGGATCCCGGAGCGTATGCCGCGGTATGGAGAGTGAGAGCCTCCATGACCGAGGCTGACAGACCGCGAGATACCCCCACTGGCTCAGAGGAGAAGCAGCGCTCGCGGCGGGTTCCGCGAAATCGATCGGCACGGCAGGAGGAAGCCTGAACCCTCACCCCACTATACTACACTGGAAAATCCCAGCGAAGCCGAGCATCCATCTCAGCTGGCCCCGAGGAGAAGCAGCGCTCGCGGCGGGTTCCGCAAAGCCGATCGGCACGGCAGGAGGAAGCCTGAACCCTCACCCTCACCCCACTATACTATATGGGAAAATCACAGGAAAGCCATACACCCATCTCATGGGGATGTAACCGGTCCCGAGAGGAGGTAAGAGATCAGGGGGCTGACAAACTGACAGCCCAGGGGAAGGAAGTGGAAGACGGGCCGATTCTCCTGTAGATGAGCAGAAGATTAAGGTACCCCGAGAAGGAGGCAAAAATGAATGATTAATTGATTAAATATAATATGCACTTTGGGTCAGGTTTTATTACAGCAGGAAAAAGAAAAAAAGGACTGTCTAAATAAAGGGCGCATACTATAGAAGCATAACTGAAGAGGTAATCCTGGCATACTTTTCACACAGAATAAGGAGCCATTAAGAACTCTAGGAAGTACTACAGGTATTCAGTATATAGTATAAGCTCCGGGTATTTTCTTGAAATGACACAGTAAATTATGGGAGGCAGGAGCTGCTGAAGGTGACCCTGAGCTTGAATTTTTTTTGTTCCTTTTCTTTTTTTTTTTCCCTTCTCTTTGCTGCCTTAAATACAGTTAGAAATTAAGAACTGGAGTTTTATATATCTATTATAAAATCCGTATCTGTTAAAACTGTCCTTAACTTTTATGCATAAATAAAAAAAGAAAAAAAAAAAAAAACACGGGGATTTAAAATCAGCGGATGGGAAAACAACGGTGAGGAAGAACTGTCCCCCATCTAGTCCCTCCCCCCCTTTTTTTGTGCTTCGGATAAATTTTGTCTTCTCTGCGATGGTAATATAGGTTTGGTAATATAGATTATTCGGAAATTGGACCTGGAGCCAGGAGCAGTATAGAGCAGGGATATTAAAAACCTATATAACAGAAACCACCAGGATCCTTTTCTGATCCCTATATTCCCCCCCCTGACTACCCTGAGAAGGTGGCAGAGCGTCGGGGAGCAGGGTGGAATTGAGGGTGAGACAAATGTGGCATAGTGGACCCCCCAGGACTTTTGTGTATTGGAGTACCTACTCCCCATCTATGACCCTCTATACAGCCTGTATGCTGATAAGATAAGGGTGTGTAAGTCAAAATTGTGTGGGAAAGGACTTGGACTCCATCAGACAATCGATACAACCAACCCTATTGGGCATAGTAGGGGTAGAAGGAGAGAACTCCCGGATAGAGGTGACGTTAAAATAACAAAACAAGCTGGGGAAACGAATAAGAAAAATAAAGGAAAGCACGATGAGTAAAACTACGAATAAAACAACAAAGGGGAGTGCCCCAAAAACCCCAAAGACAACAAGTAGTACAATAAAACAATACATGAATCAAGGAGCAAGTCCACAAGGAACGGAACAGCAAGGCAAACCGGATAGAAGAAAAGGTAATGCTCCAAAACCCGGAGATGCCCCAGATCAGTCTAGAGGAGATATAACCGCAGAGAGTGAGTCCGACATAAGCAGGGTAGAAGAGCAAAGAACAGACTCTCAAATGCCAACGAAAGAGGAAATGAAGGACATGCTGTTGAAACTCGAGAATGCAATTAAGGCGGACATGAATGCATTAAGAGGAGATCTGGGCCATCTACTGACGAGAGTCGAGGAGGTTGAAGAAAAAACGGATAAACATACCCAGGAACTAAGCGAACTAAAAGAGCAGGTAAAAATAACAAAACGTAACCAGAGGAAAATCCTGTATAGATTGGAGGATCAGGAGAATAGAAATCGGAGACAGAACCTGAGAGTGAGAGCGGTCCCAGAGAGGAAGGGCGAAGACCTAAGAAAAATAATGGAAAAAATATTTAACCCCCTCCTAGAGAGACCCCCAGAGGATTTCCCAAAGATTGAAAGGATCCACAGGGTAGGAAGAACTAGAAATACAGCGGAAGAAAGGTCAAGGGACATTGTAGCCAGATTTCGATTCTATGAGGATAGGGCGGAGGTATGGGCTAAGGCAAGACGAGCAGCACCTTTGCTATATGAGGGAGGGGAGGTGCAGCTGTATATGGATTTAGCCCCGGAAACTCTGACAAGAAGGAGACTTTTGAAACCTCTTTTGGAGCAGATGAAGATACAGAATATCAAGTACAACTGGGGGTTCCCAGCATGTCTCATAGGACAGAAAGAGGGAATATCGGCTAGATTAGTGTTTCCAGAGGACTTGGCAGAGTTTTGTAATAAGCTGGACCTCCAGATTCTAGAATTGCCAGGTTGGACAGATGAAGAAGGTTAACAGGAGGGAGGAGAAGGATGGGAGGAGGGATGGAGGGGAAGGAAGGGAGAGGGCCTAATGCTTGGTGGGTTATACTTCCTGTCTCTCTCCGCCCGGTTTAGTGTTCTCTGTACTACGGGAGGGATGGGGAAAGAGAAGGGGGTAAATAGTGGGGGGAAGGGGGGGGGGATGAGTGGGCTATGGAAGGGAGATGACCGGGATCCAATGCTGGGGTTCGACCGGCATGCACATACATACCATCTAATTTTTTTTTTTTTTTTCATCTTAATCGGATGGGAGTATGGGCATGGGCGGCTAGTCGGGGAAACCACCTCATTAGGAAGTAATCGCAGATGGTCAGGGAATACCGGGCCACCAGCGAATTTGAGGTCGGGAGAGGGCCACAGGGAAGAAAGGGTGGGGGAGGGGGATGGGAGGAAGAAAGGGTGGGGGAGGGGGATGGGAGGGAGAAGTTAGGGGGGAGGGGGGTCAGGGGGGTTTGGGTGGGAGGGAGGGAAGACAGGGGGATAGGGGGAGGGAACCTCACCCACCTCGGTTACAAAGTACCTAGAAGGATTAAGGAAAAGCATATGCATGTGGGATAACTCTAGGGGAAAAAAAAATAAAAATAGATGACCGAAACTCGCTTTCTGACATATAACGTTAGAGGATTAAATACCTTAGCCAAAAGAAATAAGATACTTAATGAACTCAGGAACTATCGCGCAGATGTAGTCTTTCTACAAGAAACTCACCTAACACATGACGCAAACATAAAAATACTTTCAGCAAACTATCCGACATGGTTTTACGGAGACACTATTAATGCAAGAGCAAGAGGGGTAGCAATAGGGATGGCCAAAGGAATAAGATTCCAACTAGAAGAGAAGCTGACAGATCCAGAGGGAAGATTTCTGTTTCTAAAAGGAAAACTGGGAGAAACGGAATATACATTCGCAAATATCTATGCCCCAAATACGAACCCAGCAAAATATCTAATTAAAGTACTGGGAAAATTGACGGCTTTCCAGAGGGGTTATGTGATCCTAATGGGAGACCTGAATCTTTGTTTGGAACCGGGTGTGGATAGTACGTCCCGTGTACAGGGGACAGGGAACGTACAGCTAAAAGCATTAAAACAAAAATTACAAAAATGTCAACTGGTAGATGCTTGGAGGATGCAGCACCAAAAAAGAAAAGATTTTACGTTCTTCTCCCCTGTGCACGGGACGTACTCTAGGATAGACTATATTATGGTAGACCATAGACTATTGGGGGAAATAATAGAAACAAAAATAGAAATAGTTACACTGTCGGATCATGCCCCGGTGGCAATGAGACTAAAAACCGTAGGAAACCAAAGATACCCCAATAAATGGCGAATAAATGAAGCAATGTTAAGGGATGAGGAAATCGCAGAGAGGGTGAAAAAAGAAATAGAGCAGTACTTCCTGATAAATGATACTGAAGGGATAACAGCAGCAACACTATGGGAGGCCCACAAGGCGTATGTGAGAGGAGTATTAATAGCGCTAGGAGTTAAAAAAAAAAAAAAAGAGAGGTCAGAGAAAATAAAGGGGTTAAGGGAGGAAGTAGCGATAGCAGAACAATTACATAAAAACCATTTAAGCCCCCAACCCACTTTATACCAAAAATTAGTTATTAAAAGAGGGGAACTGAAAGAACAAATGGACCAAGAGGAAAAAAGAAAATTCAACAGAATAGCCCTAGAGAGATATAAATGGGGAAATAAAGCGAGTAAGCATCTATCTAAAATCCTTCAAAAAAAAAAAATCGGTTAATTACATAGACAAAATACAAACTGCAACTGGAGAAATGGTGTATGAGACTAAAGAAATAGCAGAAACATTCAAAAATTATTATAAGAAACTGTATTCAGTAAAGAATACAGTATACCCGTTAGAGGAGAAAATCCGGAAAACAAAAGATTTTTTAAATAAGGCACAATTACCAGTAATTACAGAAGAGGAGAGGGAAGGAATAGAGGCACCGATAACCCAGGAAGAAATCAAGGAAGCTTTAAAAGATTCGGCGCCAGGTAAAAGCCCGGGTCCGGACGGGTTCACAACGTCGTATTATAAGAAATATGGGGAGATGCTAGTTCCAGGACTGTGCCAGTACTTCAATGGCCTGGGATTGGACTATGGATTGAGTAGGGACGCGGCGACTGCCTCGATCACTGTTATACAAAAAGAGGGAAGGGATGTATCGATGTGTTCTAGCTATAAGCCGATCTCTCTATTAAATACAGACATAAAACTCTATTCCAAAGTTTTGGCAAGGCGGATAAAAGGCTTAATGAACACATTGATACATCCCGACCAAGTAGGTTTCATCCCAGGTAGGAAAGGGAGGGATAATGGGGTTAGGACACTACTCTTGATTCAGAGGATAAAGGAAAGTGGGTCCCCAGGTCTACTCCTGTCGATCGATGCAGAGAAAGCTTTCGACAGGGTAGACTGGGGACTCATGGTCCAGACCTTGGAAGTAATGGGATTTGGACCGAGAATGATCCAGTGGATCCAGACACTGTACCATCATCCCACAGCTTCAGTTAAAATAAATGGACTATCATCCCTCCCCTTTGAGATGAAGAATGGGACGAGGCAGGGATGTCCCCTGTCTCCCCTATTGTTTATCATATCATTAGAACCACTCTTGGCCTCCATAAGAAACAACGTAGAAGTAAAAGGAATTTGGGTGGGGGAGGAAGAACACAAAATAGCAGCTTTTGCGGACGATGTATTATTTTACATCGGACACCCAAGGACCACTTTACCGAACTTAATCAAAACCTTAAAACAATATGGGGAATTATCAAATTTTAAAATAAATTTAGCTAAATCCGAGATTTTGAATATAAATCTGAGTAAAAGAGTAAAACAAGAGATCCAAAAGGAGTTCTATTTTCCTTGGCAAAAAGTAATCAAATATCTAGGTATAAAATTAACAAATTCTCTGGAAAAGACCTATAAAATTAATTATATACCACTCTTAGATGAAATTAAACAAGAATGCAAAAAATTCCTGAGCAAGCCAATTTCCTGGATCGGACGCATTAATACTCTAAAGCCCCATACACACGCGTGGATTATCCGAGGACCAGGTCCGTCAGACCATGTCCGTCATACTTTGTCTGATGTTGGTTTTGCGTACACACGGTCGGACAAAGTTGTCGGAAAATCCGATCATTCTGAACGTGGTGACGTTTGTTGCCTACGACGGGACTACGTAGAGGCTAGTAGCAGCCAATAGCTTTGGTCTTGTAATGTGATCTGAGCATGCGTAGCACTTTGTCTGGTCGGAATTCGCTACACACGATCGGATTTGGTGTGATCGGACTTTGTTGTCAAAAAATCTATCCAGCAGGAGATAGGACTTTGTCCGTCAGACAATGGCACGATGGTGCCTACACACGGTCTGATTTTCCGACAACATTGTCCGATAGGACAGAATCCATCGGAAAATCCTACCGTGTGTATGGGGCTTAAAGATGGTCATCCTCCCAAAAATAACCTACAAATTTCAGATGATACCGGTAGCACTATCACAAACGTACCTCAGAAAACTCAAAAATTTGGTGATGAACTTTATATGGAAAAACAAAAAGCCAAGAGTGTCCTTTTTAACACTAAAACAGGGAAAAAAAAGAGGGGGTTTAGCAATACCTGATATCCAAAACTATTATAATGCAGTAGTATTATCTAGAGTAGTGGAATGGGTTAGGGATAAAAAGGAAAAAAGGTGGGTGAGGATAGAGAATACACTCTGTAATGCACGTTTGAAAGACATAATATGGAATCCCCCAAAATTTAGAGGTATAGGGGTGAATATTCATGCACTGACACAAAACACTTTAAGAATATGGGATAAAGTCTATAAAAGATTAAATGGGGATTTCAATTCACCTTTAATAAACGATGCAAAGCGGCTTATACCTAAGAACTGGCAAGGACTAGATAGCCCACAAATATGGGACTGGATAGATGCAGTAGAGGAAACCTATAGGATGGAAAGTCTGAAAGATGAGGTAGAGGAAAAAGATTCAGGGTGGAAAGGAAAATGGGAGTGTTGGAGAACTTTTAAAAAATCATGGAGTTATGCGCTAGAACTGAGAGTGTAAAATCAGTAAGTTAACATACCGGTTGGGAAAAAGGGGAACTACAAAAGGCTGTCCAGGAATATATTAACGGGTACGGAGGACCGAGGTGGATGAGGTTGGGGTGAGGGAGGGTGGGGAGGGGGGTTATGGGGGAGGGGGGAAAGGGGAAAAATAGGGTCTCAACTAAGACAATGTCTAAAATTTGTTAACGGGAAGGAACATAAAAAAATGATTTAAGCTACAATGATGTGAAAAGGAGAAGGGACGAAGATGAACTGCTAAGTTGAATTAAGTCTCTCATAAGATTTCGCTGAAGTGGCAAAAAAGAAAAAAAAAGAAAAAAAAAAAAAATGTACCAGCACTTGAAGGAAGAACTCTATTGGCAACAACCGACGTATCATCACTATATACTATTATTGAACACTACCAAGCGTGTGAAGCTACCAAGTGGGTCCTGAGGAAATACAGTAATTTAAAATGTATGCAGAGAAAATATCTAATCAAATGTATAGAATTCTCTCTTAAAAATAATTATTTCTGGCATGACCAATTTTACTATAGACAGACAACAGGCATCGCTATGGGAGCCAAATTTGCCCCTAGCGTTGCCAATGCCTTTATGGCACAATGGGAAGAAGATACAGTACACAGGAACCCACCACATGAACTAGGATTGTATAAAAGATTCATTGATGATATCTTGATAATCTGGAATGGCAGTAAAGACACACTAGAGGATTTCCTAAACAAACTTAATCAAAACGATAGAAATATAGCATTAACTTGGCAAATCAGTGCGAAAAACATACAGTTTTTAGATTTGGATATCAGTATATAGGAGAATAAAATTAACACTAAAACCCATTTTAAAAATGTAGCAAGGAATAGCTACTTACCAATGAAGAGCTGCCATTATAAACCATGGCTATTCAACATCCCAAAAGGCCAGCTAATAAGAATCAGGAGGAACTGTACAACGGAGGCAGACTATAAAAACCAAGCGGCACTGATTGGACAAAGATTCATTACAAAAGGATATGATCAACGGTTTGTCGAGAAACAAATCAATCTGGTACAAACTATGGATAGAAAAGCCATGATACACACAAAGAAGAAATCACACCAGCTATCGGAAGCACCGACTCTAATTTTAGACTATAATGTACAATATAAAGATGTGGAAAAAATATTCAAGAAACATTGGAATATTCTCATGGGAGATAAACACCTACAAAGCATCTTACCAGATCGACCAGTGATCCTATACAAAAGAGCCACTACATTAAGGGACCTAATAGTCAAAAATGTGGTGGAGCCACCTAAAAAAAGTGAATTCACATTTTTCAAAGGCAAAGGATTTTATCCTTGCAAATATTGTTTTGCCTGCCAAGACTCTAAGAAATTCCAAGGGAAAAGAAACGATTTTCAGGCAATCAGCACAGGCAAAACTTACCCTATTAGGGACTTTATTAGTTGCCACACTGAAGGAGTTGTATATGTTCTTCAATGTTCATGGAAATTACAATATGTAGGCAGAACTAAACAGGAGTTAAAAGTAAGAGTCAAGGAACGTATACAGAATATAATAAAGGGATTCCCGAAACATAATGTTTCCAGACATTTCGCAGCGGTACACAATAATGACCCAACTGAACTCACATTTTGGGAAATAGAATGATACAATAGATCATGGAGGGGGATCATAAAATCAGAACAATCAGCCAAAAAGAATCCCAATGGATATATAAAATGAACACATTGGCACCGAAGGGGTTAAATATTGATTTTTATTTAAATTGTTTTATTAGTGATTATTAACGATACTGGTTTTCTTCTTTTTTAATACATTTTATCTTCATGTAAATTTTAAAAAAAATATATATATTTTTTAGATTCATTTCAGATTTTAATATTGTTCCAATGTGGCGATGGACATATATTGTTCATTTATACATATGGATTTTAATTATGTTTAGGCCTATATTTAAAATTACAATCACTGCAGTTTAGAGGAATTGATGATAAAGGATGCTATACCTGATCAAACCACAAGATGCCGCACACATACAGATGTTCACAAATAGAATCAGTACCGATTTTTTACCACAAGATGTCCCCATGTACATAATGAGGAAGGTACAAAGTTCACCATTTTTACCTATGTAAATATATATTTTATATTTATATATATTGATCTATTTTATATATATATATGACTGTATAAGGTTAAGGTTATCAACTATGTTATAAATATGTTTAATATTTATTGCTCTCTGGCGATGTACTACCGCTCAATATGCACCATTACATTATTGCCTAATCATCCTCAACAAAATGGCGTTTCTGCCACTTCCTGTTTATGTGATATAAATGGATGTACTCATTGACCAATCCGGTTCCCTGATGAAGTCACGAGGTGCGTAGCATGACGTAACGCGTGGGTACGCAATAACCGGAAGTAAACAAAGCGGACCGGAAGTGAGGTACCGCGGATCGTACACAGGCTTGTGAGGATTTGAAACTGCTATTCTCCAGCTGTACAAGTAATTGGCCACAATTTTATAAAGCGAGATACCATTGTTTTTATGTAAGCAGCCCATTTTTTGCATTAAATTATTTTTTATTTGGGTAACACACCATCCGAGCCCTCTTTCTTTTATATACACCACCGGGAGCTGTCACTTAATAGACCTACAGGATTCCGCCACGAGTAGGAGCAGATAAGCCACTCTCACTAGAGCACGTAAGCGCGATATTCCTTGGCTAAGGTAAGAGCTCTGTGAGCGCAATGATGGATACTTTGATCACCATGGTTCACTGAAAAAACATCTTCAAGCATTGAGGCGCCTGATCCTATGGTGGAAATATCTATTGAACAGAACAATTGGAACACACGGATGTACTTTATTTAAGTGAACTATATTATTTGTGCACAGGCACATCCTATTGGACATTTGTGCATGCAGTTTGGTTCTGCATGCAGCTGATCCATTGGACACACTTATTAATTCTATTTATTTATATTTCACAAGTGTTTGTAAGCCATGTGTGGTAAGCATTTTTTGTAAGCATTTTTTGTAAGCACTTTGTATGGAATTACTGTACTAATATCACTTTAGTAGCTACACTGTATGCACATTACAGCACTGTCACTTTATATTGATATTGAACACTTCATCGTATATACAAGTGAACACATTGTCCTACCAGCACTTTAATTTACTATTTAGATATCTGCACTGAATCATGTACTTATAGTACGCATCTTTTTTACATTACATTAAATACCCTTGTGGCTAACAGAGGCCGGAGTCAAGGAAAGACTAGATAAGCGTAACACAAATAAATCACCAGGACCAGATGGCTTACACCCGAGAGTCCTCAAAGAACTCAGTCGGGTTATAGCTAGACCATTGTTCCTAATCCTTTACGGACAGCATACTGACAGGAATTGTACCATCTGATTGGAGAAAAGCCAATGTGGTACCAATATTCAAAAAAGGGCATAGACATATTCCCAGGAACTACAGGACGGTCAGCCTAACATCAATATTAGGTAAATTATTGGAGGGGTTGATAAGGGACTATATCCAGTAATTTTCTGATGAAAACAGTATCATTAGTAGTAATCGGCATGGGTTTAGGAAGGGTCATTCTTGCCAGACCAATCTGTTAACATTCTACTAAGAAGTGAGCTGCCATCTAGATAGGGGGAGGCCTGTGGGTGTGGTGTATCTGGATTTTGCAAGAGCATTTGATACAGTTCCCCATAAACGCTTGATCTACAAGCTAAGTTCTGCAGGCATGGACCATGAGGTTTGTTCTTGGATAGAAAACTTGTTACAGGGGCGTGTCCAAAGGGTAGTGATAAATAACTTGTACCAAATGATTTAGACCAGTGCACAAAGCAAGGTCCATAAAGACTTGGATGAGCGAGTTTGGCATGGAGGAACTTGACTGGCCTGCACAGAGTCCTGAGCTCAACCCGATAGAACGTCTTTGTGATTAATTAGAGCGCAGACTGCGTGCCAGGCCTTCTCATCCATATCAGTGCCTAACCTCACAAATACGCTTCTGGAAGAATGGTCAGACATTCCCATAGACGCACTCCTGAACCTTTTGGACAGCATTCCCAGAAGCGTTGAAGCTGTTATAGCTGCAAAGGGTGGGCCAACTCAATATTGAACCCTACGGACTAAGACTGGGATGCCATTAAAGTTCATGTGCATGTAAAGGCAGTGTCCCAATACTTTTGGTAATATAGTGTATGTGTGGTGTATACTCCCAGCAGCCCTCTATTTGCCATGATTCACTATGTATGAAGCATGTTCTTTTACCTTCTGAGATCTCTCATTCAAGAGTTCAAAAGCTGGGAGGTATTTATACACTATACTGTACATTCAGGGCCGCTGATGAGGCAGTACTGTCGTAACGGGCCCCATAAGCTCGAAACGGGCTCGGGCAGCTTTACAATTAATTTCTAGCTAAAATACTTTATAACCCACAGCCCCACACCCACTTGCTTACCAGGGAGTATAGTAATTTCCTGGGCCCCCTCAGGTCAACAGAGGGTCCCAGGTGGTGAGAGCAGAGGAGGGACGTTTTCTCAATTTTTGGGCACAGGCAGATAATCCTGCAGCAGGAGTACTTCTGGCGGCGGTACACAGGCAAGCAGTCCCCTGCACATACAGTGACATGTCGCACAGGCTACTCTGGAAGGTTTTAGCCCCCAGACTCTCTGCTGTGTTCTCATTATGTTGAGCACAGCAGGTGCTCTGTCACAGTGTCACATGGCCAGTGCCATATCATCCATGTGGGCAGTGCACAGGAGTCTATGAGTAAAAGGGGGCCCACTGTGCCCTTACACACACTGCACACATGGAGTAAATAAAATGTACTCCATGGCATTTCCCTGGGCACATGAGAAAGGCACATGAGAGGGACACAAGAGGCTGTAGCTAGCGTTGCAGCCATGGAACTTTTTATTTTATTTTCGGGCGGCTGTCCCCAACAACTGGCAGAGTGATATTTGAACTGTTTCGCTCGTTCACTAAAACTAGAGAGCGGAGGGCGGTGCTATGTCAGAGCCAGGATTATAGTTGCTGGCAGTAGGGCTGAGAGGAAATAATCTTGTGAGGATGGAGGGTGCTGGGACGTAGGATGCTGCACCATGCTCTTACATAGAGGAGAAACTCTCCACCAAAGTGCCTGATTGTCACACCTTCCTGTGCCTGGGACTCTGCTACCGCTCGCACACAGAGCTATGGTTGTGCCTGTGCACACTGTGTGCCTCCTCTCTGCAGACATCCAGTGTCCACACACTGGAGAAGCATACCTCTGATGTAAGCGATATAATAATTATATCTGTGTATTAATTTGTCTAGTCCCTATAATGTTGTTAGTCTGTTAAACCTAAGAGCGCATGCTACTGTTAGTATCACAATAATACGAGGTTAGCTATGAAACCAAACACAAACTGCTGCTAGTAAAACACTATCTTATTTATTTCCCAAGAATCAGGAACGCTAACATAAAGTATTAAAAGATATTACAATATCACAAAGTTTACAATCAAATCACATTATACAAGAATATCAAAGATACTTATCACAAGGCCCTCCATGAAAACCTTAAAATGGCTGCCAAGCCATGAGGCTTGAATAGAATCATCATCAGCTGTGTTCATAGGAGAAAAAGGCAGAGAGACACCTTCTCATGTCAGGGATTCCCAGCAAAACAGAGACTGACTTCTTGTGTGTGTGTCCCTTCCATTCAGACATCCACGCCCCCTCATTCAGATCTCCCCCCCTTGCTTCGCACCCAATGAACACCAGAAAAAAAAGGTGATCCAGGAAGTAAACTGCACTCTCCTCTCAGGGGCTGTGTCTCTAGCCTGGAGCCGTCTTCACCGCAGGTGGGCCTGAGCATAGCCAATGCTTCTGAATACAAAGCTTGCTTCATTCCAACTTTGGCAATCTGGCTTGCAGCAAAACAGGAAGTGAACCGCATAAATATTAAATCCAACATATTCCGCTTTGCGACTGAAAGTCGCATAAAAACCCTTCCTCAGACACGGCTCCTATTGAACAGTCCATAACTGTTTTGTCCCTGACATGCGTTTCCAAACCAGTATCCATAGAACAGTCCTTTAAACGTCTTAACGTGTTGTATTTTTACAACGTGTCCCTGACATGCGTTTCCAAACCAGTATCCATAGAACAGTCCTTTAAACGTCTTAACGTGTTGTATTTTTACAGCGTGCGCAGACACAGCTCCTATGGAACAGTCCATTGTGGTCTTACCGTGTTATGCTTCCCGACACGTGCCGCTTTGCCACTGAGTGACACATCTTTCTTCAGCGACAGCTTCCATGTCGCCATTATGTATCTTTGGTATCTTCCGGACGGATGCAATACAGGCAAGGGGTATCCATTTATTCACCATTCACCAGTACACATTCAGAGCAACATATGAAACTGCTCTCAAATACTGATCTATTATTTAGATAAGTCTCGAGGAGGGCCTTATTCACCCATATTATTAACCTACAATACTCATAGGTCACACTATACCATAATATAAATCAACTTATTACCATACTATATACATATATATGTGTCCCGTCCATTTACGCACCCCGCTCCCAACCCTGTAACCCTTTACTGTACATATGGGTCGGGATTAGGCAGGCTTGCTCACAGCGGTATTGCAGGGCTCTGACTTGGCAGCAAGGTCTCTAATTTGTACACAGAGACTCTACTGTCAATTCGTCCCTCAACTTGCATAGCCAAATGGGAGACCCTTCTATATAAATATTGAGTCTAATCACACATATAAATTTGCAAAAATTACAAAACCACACAATTCCATCCCTGTGCCTGGATTTCAGAGACCATGCCCAGGGTATACCATGCACCTCTACCTATGGTTAGGTTCAAGGAACCTTCCAGTTTTATGACTAGCATTACATCGGTATTCTTTAGGACAAAGAAATAAACTCGTCTATGTCCCAAACGACACCCAGGTGCTTCCTCCACAGCAATGATCCCTGAAATAACTTCCCAACATTTTTATGTTCACCACCATGATGTATTGACCTGGCATACAAAGGACATCATGGTCAGGCTTCCGACCGAGGGAAGTATCAACCTGCTTCCATCTCCTCTGATCACATGTGGGTGATTTAGCCTCAAATGCGATAAGATAGAATCCCCAATCAGTAAGCCCATTGATGCCACCAAATATACAGACCAAGTCCGCACTTCTGTGTATGGGATCATCCAGCCTAACACCTTTCACAATCCAAACTGGTACAGCCCATCCAGGCATTCGACCACCATTTTGGATTAGTGTAAGCGACGTGTTGTGGCAGAGTCTTACTGAGCGGTGATGCTAACCCATCAGGCCACTGCCCTTTAAACAGAGATTGCCCAATCAGCTTGATGCTGGTTGACACTTCCGCCCGCCACTGCGTGTACGCCAGAGCCCATGACCGATTTTCTATCCTGTACCCTCACACCCTCCACCAACCTCTCAATATGGTTCACCAAATCTGGAGCTAATTTACCCTGGGTATTTTGTGAATGTTAAGGATGCCACCAATCTCTCTGAGTAACAAAGTCCCGCTCAAGCTATGGCTGAGAGTTTATTCCTCAGGATACCGATGTCTACTCCATTACCAACACCCATCCCAGCTCCTGTTCCCCCAATATAGTGCTGAATACATGCCTCCTCTTGTGGTTACTCCTCAGAGATAAGCATCCTGCATGCACCTTATTCTGTGTCCGCACATCTCTGGGAGTAAGTCACTGGTACGATGACAGCACTTGATTCAGCGTATACTCAGCAAATATAGGGTAATAGGTTTTATCAACCACTGTGAGATGTTGCAGCGCCATGTGGTGAAGGCATACTGTACTCTGGTAGTCAGCGTTTGCTCCCTTTATCTATCGGAGCATGCTCCTGTGTGTATACACTAGCATTCCCTGTGCAGGGTTTCAACTTCTCAGGTGAGACCTCAACCAGGCGCATCTCCCCCATACAAGGAAATGTTCACCCCATTGATGTGTCACCTGACACCCTCTAGTCCGGCCAACAGACACCTTATTATGTATAAGTGCCCGCCTCCTGGGTACCTGCACCATATAAACTCCGTTACGTCAATACATGTCATACATTACACAACTTTTCTTATTTCAACTCCTCCCTCCAACAAAAACATATATATTTTACATTTTCATGTTCTGATGGATTGGATGTGTTATGTTCCTTCCCCCAACCTCCAACCCATTGTACGTATATTAATAACACGTTTGCATTCATCAGGAGAGAGTCCAGCAAAAAAAAAAAAATGTTTCAAGTCTTATTGATAGGCACAGTCTTTCAGATTCAGCACCAGATCGTCCATAGGAAAAGAAAAAGTGTTAAAGTGAATCTTTTTGTTTGTCCTGTCCCTCCTGATATTTAGTGGAATAAATTTGGGGCGTGGTATGGCATAGACAAACTGCCAACCAGATCATCTGTCATCCATTTTCCAGAACCTTTCCAATCTCGCTCCACCAGGATTCTGGAATTGAAAAACAAGAGCAGAATCAAATTCTTATCCATAATATCTGCTCGCTTACCATATTTACTCCTATTTCCCTCCTTGGAACCCAGGAACTTAGTATTCCTGGCTTCTTCAACTTGACCAAACTATCAAAACAACCATGACCTCTTTAGGCAGACTCCACTCTAAAATGAATCCCCCTGGTATGATCAAAAATTTAAAAAACGAACGTCACTGTTGTTTCTCAAAAATTCTCAATTTTAAAACGCAAAAAGAAAAACAACCAATGCATTTATCTTTATTTTACGATCTATGCACTAATTCCCCTTTCAGGTGGACAAAGGCTAAACCTTTTAGTAAAAGAAAAACCTCCCGCGGCCAGACTGGTTTTCTACCAACTTTGTCTTAAACAAAAAGTATCCAGCTGCTACCTGAGGGCATCGTCCATTACCCCCCTTTCAGGTGGGCTAAACATAGTGATGTCCCACCTGAACAAAAAATAAAAATAAATTAACACTAAACTAGACTAAACCAATACCCCAACAAAAAATTAAAAAAAAAAATTAAAATTAAAAGTCTGGCCATTATCACCCAAGAACAACATGACAAGACAACCACCACAAAACAATGACAAACACTCAACTTTTAGTTAAAGACATCCGTGGAGAAGAGTGCATGCTCTTTTGATCTGAAAGATAATTAGTTAATGGGAAAAACAACACAAACACAACATTTGTAACTTCATCACAACATTTGCTACCTCATTTGTAACTCTTTAGTGCATTAATGTCAGATTATTGTTTAAATGTTTTCATTGTTTGCAAACAATTACTAATTAATGAGCTCATGGTACCATGTGATAATCGATTATGCATTTACAATAACCTAACCCCCGTGTTGGTCTCACTTTGACGGACCTGCAAACAAAACACAAATGTTTAGTATCCAAACCTGTTCTCTCCCTGATTTCTGGAAAAGGAACACAAAGACAATGATTAAACACGATTATCATGACAATTGACTTTAAGTGCCCCAAGCCTCTTCCCATTAATTGTACTGCTAGGGGAACACCTACAAGCCAGAGTTGTAGTATAAACAAAAAAAAAAAAAAATTACAAACATTAAAACTAAAACAAAAATTAATAAAAAAAATTAAAAAATGAAAATTAAAAAAAAAAAAAATAAATAAAAAAAAAAAATATGAAAAAAAATTATTCATAAGAAAAAAAATAAAAACATTAAAAATTAAAAATTAAAAAAAAAAAATAATGAAAAAAAAAAAAAATTAATAATAAAGAAAATTTAAAAAAAACTAATAAAAAATTCATAAAAATTAATAAAACATTAAACCTTATATATAAAAAAAAATTACAAAAATACTTAAAACCTTATTCATAGGAAGGAAACTTTGATCAGAGTATTTTTAACATACTTGCAGCTGACTAAGTGCTGCTAGCATTGCTTCCCCCAGTGCTATGTTTGAATAACCATGCAGCTACTTCCATTTTGATTTTATGCAACTGTCCTACATATTGCTTTTCAGTTTGTAGACTCCGTAATTGGGTCTTAACGGGGAATTGGGTTTGCTTACTATGGGCTCCATGCTTTGGATTGCTACCCCACCTGGCCGAATAACATTCATAATGCCTTGGGGTAGTTTTCAGGTATGATCTTTTTTTGATATCGTTATTCGCCCAACAATACTTTGCGATGTGACCTCCCCTTTTACACAAACAACATTTTAGCTCTGGCTTCCCTGCATAGGCCCTTTTTTTAACATCTTGTGCTGGAAATTCACATTGCTGGATAATATTACTATGATTGGAATGAACAGACTTTACACTTTCATCGTCTGAGGAGTCATTAGAAGTTTCCATTTCAACTCCTGAATCAATTTCAAGCGCAGTTATCACGTTTGTATTTACGTCTCCAACATTGCTTCCCATCATAGTAATATGATTTGCAGCAACAATAGCATACAGGTTTTCTTTATGTTCCACTTGTATTTTTGCACACTGAGCATGTGCGGAGGGTACCTCCACCATTGCATCTTCGGCTATTGTATGTTTGGAGGATAAATCCATTATGGCTGCCTGTGCACCCTGTAATTCCTCCTTAAGCATTGTGATAACCTGCAAATTCTCAGCCTCCCTTTGATTCAAAAGGACGATGCAACCTTCTCTTAACTCACACGTTTTTCCTAATTCCTCCAATCTCTGTTCTAATTCGCATTTTTCCGTCACTAAATGTTCAATCTGCCTACGCGCTTGTGCATCTGCATTTTCAACCCTAATTAATATATCTTTTGTTATATTTTGTAGCTGCTGCATGAATTGCTTTCTTTCATCTATCCATTCTTTCTGTTCAGAAATATGTTTCATCTTAAGAAGCATGCCTATCAAATTTGCTACCCTCTGTTTTCTGCCTTTTTTTGATTTATTACTTATAAGGCTGTTATGTGTATTACATTGTGTCAAAAGTTCATTAAATTGTTGTGTCAACCCACCTTCTTGTGTAGATTGAAATCTAATAGCCCCATGTTTAGCCATGAATAGCTCGATGGCCTCCATTGATATGCTAATTAGCAAGCCCTCTATACTGGAGCTGTAAAACCTGTTTTGGTTACACTGCAATACAGATAAACAGATAAGGCTATTCAAAGGTTTCGCTTGCAAGCTAGCTTGTAGTCCCACAAAAGCCTACAACAACCAAAAAAAAAAAACTACTACTTGCTACCTGTAGTTCTACAGCCTACACAAGGCACATCCTAAGACACAAGGCAGACTCTTAATCAATGCCTTCCTGTTAGTTTGCAGGCCACATTGAACTTCTATTGGATCAGAGAGCTATGTCACTCTCACGTGAGTAGAAATAATAAAAATGTCATAAAAAAAAAATCCAAAAATTTTTTTTTTTTTTTTTTAAACTAACAATATCTCTATCCCTTTTTTTTTTTCCTCAAAGATGTATGGTAATTCCTGTCAATTCCTAACCAAGGGTGATCAGCCCGTACTCACCAGCCCTCTTGACCAGCTACAAGTATTCTAACACTTTGCATTAGCAATACAACATTTAACATATATACATATATCAGCCAAAAATCTCACCAGGTTTCCGCGCGTCCGCTCCACCGATGAGATCTTTCACAGAATTTTCATGACCATCCAAGCGTGGTTTCAGAATTTGCGAGCCAGCGCCAATCTTGTCCACACTAGAGACGATTTTCAGTTCTGGGTGTCTTTGATTACCAGGACTCAAAACAAAAATACATTAGTCTGTGGATTCTGTGTAAAAATACATTCTACACGCCTTTGGGGGGTGCCATATGATGTAAGCGATATAATAATTATATCTGTGTATTAATTTGTCTAGTCCCTATAATGTTGTTAGTCTGTTAAACCTATGAGCGCATGCTACTGTTAGTATCACAATAATACGAGGTTAGCTATGAAACCAAACACAAACTGCTGCTAGTAAAACACTATCTTATTTATTTCCCAAGAATCAGGAACGCTAACACAAAGTATTAAAAGATATTACAATATCACAAAGTTTACAATCAAATCACATAATACAAGAATATCAAAGATACTTATCACAAGGCCCTCCATGAAAACCTTAAAATGGCTGCCAAGCCATGAGGCTTGAATAGAATCATCATCAGCTGTGTTCATAGGAGAAAAAGGCAGAGAGACACCTTCTCATGTCAGGGATTCCCAGCAAAACAGAGACTGACTTCTTGTGTGTGTGTCCCTTCCATTCAGACATCCACGCCCCCTCATTCAAATCTCCCCCCCCTTGCTTCGCACCCAATGAACACCAGAAAAAAAAGGTGATCCAGGAAGTAAACTGCACTCTCCTCTCAGGGGCTGTGTCTCTAGCCTGGAGCCGTCTTCACCGCAGGTGGGCCTGAGCATAGCCATTGCTTCTGAATACAAAGCTTGCTTCATTCCAACTTTGGCAATCTGGCTTGCAGCAAAACAGGAAGTGAACCGCATAAATATTAAATCCAACAACCTCCCAACATTTTGAGATGGGAATAAGGGACACCTACTAACAACGTATGTAGGCATAAGACCGCCCCCAGCCACACCCCCTTAAAGGACACTTAACAAAAAAAAGGTTAATTGAATCCACAAGGACTTTTTACCACTATTCTTCATTTTATATTGGCTTTTAAAATGTACAAATGCAGCTATTTAGAAATTGGATGAAAGGTTTAGCACTGGGAAACACTTTTTGAAAGATAAAAAGTGCATTTTACATACAACTATATGGATCAGACCAAAATGAGGGGGAAAGAGGGACATTGCTCCAAATCAGGGACAGTCCCTCGAAATCAGGGACATTTGGAAGCTATGGAGAAGGTCGCTCTCTTACAGCTTTGGCTGCTGTCACAGTGTGCCTGGATCGATTGGGGCTCCTGCAGTCTGAGCAGCAGTACAGGTGGGTTGAGCTGGCCAGAGAAAATTCATCATTCAGCATCACCGACCTCTGTGAAGCCCTGCAACTTGCCATTAAGGTGAAATGCTGAAGTATATGTGCATAACAAGCTGGGTTAATGTTAGATATAAAAGATATGTGAAACTTTCTGTATGTGTTCCAATCAGACAGTGACCAGTGTTTGGATATTACTTTCTATTTATCTGTACTCAGCAAGTCTGGTGAAATCACAGACCAGCACGGCTACACCCCAGGATCAGTAGGAATCTTTATTGGACATTGGGATTTTTGTTTTCATGCAAGAGGTGAGGGTCTGCTGGAATGAAATGCCCATGCCTGTGATTAATTATTACACATGTTCTTTTAAGCACTTCATAAAAAAACTCAGTGGTGATTAAATACCACCAACTGAAAGCTCTATTTGTGTGAAAAAGTATAAAAATGTAGTTTGGGTACAGTGTAGCATGATCGCGCCATTGTCATTCAAAGTGCTGGCAATTGACCTGGGCAGGAAGAGGGTATATATGCCCAGTAAGCAAGTGGTTAATTTGAGTTACAGATGTCTGAAAATCTCTCTGCAGTGATTCGGTATAAATCACTTTGGAATAACCATATGTATCTGCTAATATATTGTAGGAAATCTGACTTTTAGGCTCACTATGACCCATTTCACATGAAGTGTCTGATCAGGTCCGCATGTCAGTTTTTCAGTTAAACCTGATCGAACACTTCATTCATCCCTATGGACCGGCAGGTGTTAATGGACCTGTGTCCATTTACACCTGCCTACCTCCAATTCCGGTCAACTAAAAAGAAAACGAAAGGAGATCCATCCCTCTCCGTCTAGGCGGATTGGACGTATTTTTTTTATTTTTTTTACAGTAAACCAAAAGAGCTTTATTGAAAGTAATCAAAAATACATAACACAAACAACTTAGGCAGTATAGTACAGTACATTACGTGTATGATTGGGTACATATCAGCAGGGTACAGTAAGATGTGGGTGTAGAACATCATAAGGCATCACAATGAGAATCCAAATATTTCTTTCAAGGCTGTTTACACACAATAATCATGGGAATGATTGTGGGCATTTCTGAACCTCCAGTGCGTTGTTTATTAGGTACCAAAAAGTAATATCTAGCACATGACTAGGAACAAATTCTAACATATATTTCACTCTGGCAACTCATCATATGTGTCAGCGTTGTTTAGCCAGGTATCCCATATTTTCCCGTACTTGGCTGCGCACCCCCTGTGAGCATATATTTCCTTTTTGTAAGGGAGAACTGCGTTTATCGTGGCTATCCACTCTTGTAGGGTTAGAAGGTCTGTGTTACTGCGCTGTCCCAAGTTGAAACAAATTATATTTAAATAATGTGTCACAAAAAATAATAATGATGATTACAAAAAACTAAAACTAAAAGCTGCTGCAGTCATGAATGCGAGATACCCACATTAAAATGACAAGAACTAGAAGAATGACTGCGCTGCAAACCAAAACACTTTCACACGCCAGTGATAGAATGTGGTGAGTGACTAAAGTATTTGACAGAAATCAGTGATGAATCAATTGATCACAGATGATACCATAATCCAAAAAATTGAACATTTAAATGAAATAAAACATTCAGAAATAAAAAGAAAACTCATTTAAGCCACGTATTAATCAAAAGCAAATTATAGCCATGCATATTGTGAGCATCACAAATGAGCAACAGATTGAATAGTTAGCATATTGTCCATATAACAGATAGCCAGAAATCCAATGTTGACACCACTCAGTATACACCATAAGGAAAAGAAGTGGCCCGCTAGAAAAGATCTCCACCACCGAGAACAGCTGCCTCTTACCGGATCCAAAGATCTCCTGTCACAGAGATCACAAGGGCCTTAGGCTTGTCTCCCCAGCCACAGGTCTCAGGAGGAGGTAAGATGACTTTCACTGGTATAGGGTAACAATTTCCTCAGAGGGCATAGGCAGATATATTTGTTTCTCTCATCGCTGGAAGAAGCCGACCAATGCTGGAAATGTTCACTGTACAACTTTAAGTGGACCTTTTCGGTAACTCAAGTTTCATTAGTCACAGAACTTCCAGCACACAATCCTGTGGAGGAATCCTGCCATCAGTTCCAGAGACATGCTTGGCTTCCTGCCAGTACTTGCGTGCCTACGTCAGATGCGCGCTCCTGTACACAGCGTTTCGCTCTTGTAGGGTTGGTGGTAAGGCCTGAAGCCACTTTCTGGCAATAAGTAGTCTCGCCTTGTATTGCGATTCCTGGAGGAATATTCTGTGGAATTTATCTGAGTCAGGGCCAGGGAAAATTCCTAGCAGACATTGCTTGGGGCATAGAGTTAGAGGTGAACCCATCTTGTCATGAATGAGTCGTACAATGTTGGTCCAAAAGGCCTGTATCACCGGGCACTCCCAAATCATGTGGAAGAGGGTACTATGCGGGCTCTGGCATCTGGGGAAAAGTGGGCTATAGTTTGGTTTGTATTTCGCTATCCTAAGCAGCATCAGATATGTTCTGTGTAGTATATATATTTGCGTGAGGCGGTCAGACAACTTGGTGGAGACCTTTTTGCATGATTCCAGCGCGTCCTTCCATTCGTCATCCTCCAGCTCCCCCACGTCGCGTGCCCAACGCTCTTTTAATTTGTATGCCAGGGTCACCGCCTGGGGTCTGAGGAGTGACTCGTATAACACGGAAGTTAGTTTACGGTGGTCCTGCCCCTTAAACATATGGACAAGATCAAGGCTATCAACATTCGGCGGGTTCTCACGAAATTGCAGCTGCAGAGCGTGGCGGAGCTGGAGGAAACGAAAATGCATGGAATTGGGGAGGTCAAATTGCTCCCTAAGCTGTTGGAAGGACCTTAGCACATCCCCCTTGTATAGGTCAGACAAGTATTGTACTCCCTTAGCCTGCCATAGATTTTGAGCTGGCAAAGTCTGCAGTGCCCGTAGGCCTGGATTGTGCCATAGGGGCATATGAAAATGCGTGGGTGGAAGCCCAAGCCTGCGTCTCACCACCTCCCAGATTTTGCAGTGATGATACAGTATCCCAGTCTTATCTCCCAATGGATCTCTGTAAGCATGGTCTCTGAATAAAATCCGGAAGGGATGGTCAGCGCCACGAGTGTATTGAGAGCAGATTAATGTTAGGTAGCGTTCCCTGTCAAGTTTGTCTAAATGGAAAAAGTGTGAGAGCTGTGACGCAAAATAGTAAAGATTAAAATCAGGTAGGGCCGCCCCCCCCCGAGCTCAATTGGATTTTTTAATGCCTGCCATGACAACTTGTGGCAGCTGGTCCCCCAGACGAAAGAGTTGAGGATGGCCTCAATGGATTTAAAAATCTTGAGGGGCAAATAGGCAGGGGCATGCCATAGTACGTACAAGAATCCGGGAAGGAGGATCATTTTTATTAAGTTGATCCGCCCCATCACCCCCAGAGGCAGCTTGGCCCAGGTCTGGGTTTTGGATTTCATTTTCGCTATTAGGGGTTCAATATTTGCTGTGACAAATTCCTCTGGTGAACGGGTAATGGTGATACCGAGATACTTCATTGAACTGACTCTAAGGAGTGGGGAGGAGGCCTGTACACTCGTAGGGGCCCCTACGTCTAATGGAAGCATTTGGGACTTGTGCCAGTTAATACTTAATCCCGAATAGGAGCCGATAGTCTGAATGGTTGCAAGGGCAGCTTGCAGAGATGGACCTGAGTCTGCCAAGTACAGCAGCATGTCATCTGCGTAGAGGCTAATCCTCCCTTCCAACTCTCCACACTTTAGACCTTTTATTCCCGAGTGATCTCTTAGGGCAGCGGCGAGTGGTTCCACTGCCAGAGCGTACAACAGCGGGGATAGGGGGCAGCCCTGACGCATACCCCGAGACAGGGGAAAAGGTTCCGAAATCCTACCGTTGATCAAGATCCTGGCACAAGGGTTTTGATATAGGAGGCGGATCCACTTAATAAAGTTGGGTCCGGATCCGAATCGTGGCAGGCATTCCCACAGGTATCCCCACTCGACAGAGTCAAACGCTTTGGCAGCGTCAAGAGACACCACCACTCTGGAGCCCATTTGATCGTGTCGAGCTTGGATATTCATGTGGAGCCTACGCAAATTGTAGGCTGTGTTTTTCGCCGGCATAAACCCGGTCTGATCCGGATGAATTAACGTTGAAATCACTGTGTTCAGGCGTAACAAGAGGACCTTGGCCAGGATCTTGACATCTAATTGGAGTAATGAGATTGGGCGGTATGACTCAGGGAGTTCAAAATTTTTACCCGGTTTAGGAATTAGCACGATGTAGGCCGGGCGCATTGAAGGGGGGAGGGTTTCAGATTCAAATATGTGGGCAAACAGTTCGTGCAATTTCGGGACCAGGGTCTCGGCATAAGTGGAGTAAAATTCAAGGGGAAGGCCATCTGAGCCCAGAGCCTTAGAGGGATTAAGTAGGGACATCGCTTTCAATATCTCCTCAGAAGTGATAGGCATTTCCAGGGATTCAGATTGGGATTGTCCAAGTACAGGTAGGTTTATATCATTAAGCAGTGCGGCTGTTTCCTCTGCAGGTTTATCCACTGTGGAAGAATATAGGGATGCAAAGAACGATCGGAACTCCCCAGCCACCTCGTCTGGGTCGGTGAGCAAAACTCCACCAGCATCACGGAGGGAGACCACCACCGGGGGCTTGTGGTCCAAGTGGGCCAGGTATGCCAGTAGGCGTCCCGATCGCTCCCTGCATTCGTATGATCTCTGCTTGATCTAGAAAATTTTTCTATCAGCCTGTTCAAAGTGAAGGTTATTCACCACCCTAGCTTGCAATTTTAGTTGTTCAGCCGTAGCGGGGGAGGGATCGTTTGTGAATTCGCGTTCTGCATCAGTTAGGGATTTCTCCGCTTGTTCGACTACGTGCAATGACGTTTTTCGATACCTATATATCGATATATGTTCGATATCTATATGTTGGGATAGATAGAAGCGTGCATGGGATTTAAAGGACTCCCAGACTATCTCAGGTGATGCTGAGTTTTTGTTAGTTTGGAAGTAAAATTCCCATTCATCCCCTGCTATCTCTAGACTCTGGACCACCCCCAACCAAAAAGGATTGATCTTCCAGTTGTATGATGCGTGGGGCGCATCGAGCCGAAGCTCGATCCAGTATGAAGTGTGATCGGAAATGACTAGGGGGTTGAAACCTACCCTGCCCAACCTAGGAAGGAGGGTACGGGACACTAGTATGTAGTCAATATGGGACATAGTGTTGTGCGTTGTCGAGAAGCACGAGTATTGCCTGACTGATGGGTTGCAATGACGCCAGGTATCAACCATATCAAGGTCCATTAGGAGTCTGCCGAATCTGGTGTACGAGTGGCCAGAGGGAGTGTGGGGGGAAATCGTCAGCCTGTCCATGTCCTTGCAGAATACATTGTTAAAGTCCCCCAACCATATCGTGGGGACCGTGGGGAATTGCGACATAAATGCCATGCCTTCCGTCAGAACTGCAAATTGGAAGGGTGGAGGTATGTATATGGCAAGTATTAATAGTTCCAGTCCATTTACCTTGGCGTGCAGAAAATGGTATCTGCCTACAGGGTCAGATTTGATCAGTAGCGGGGTAAAGTGTACCGTCTTGGCTACCAATACAGCCACTCCCCTGGAATTATTAGTGTGTGGGGCTTGGTATGCCCAACCTACCCACGGTCTCTTGAGCGCCATCATGAGTTGTCCTGTCAAGTGGGTCTCCACTAATACCATTAGGTCAGACTTCTGTTTTTTAAGATAGGAGAGGACAGCACCACGTTTTGGTTTGGCCCCAAGTCCCCTGACGTTCCACGTAATGCATTTTAAACTAGGCATGCTAGCAAATGTAGATATCGGGTCTCCGGACTCGCACCCCCCGTGTGCAGGCACCACAGGCCACCCCAGATGAGTGGGAGGCCCATAACGCCACACGCGGGGTGCGCGAGGCACAGAGAGCCCACACCACCGCACATAACAATCAAGTCATAATTACCCATCTGCATAGATATAAAATGTGTACCATAGAACATAAATGTCTGCCTTTTACTATCAACATTCTGTTGCGTAAGAATCCAACAAGTAAGAAAAATAATAAACCGAACATTAGACATAACAATAAATTGTTTGAACACTCTGGTCTGACCTGACACACGGTGCAGTGGAACAATAGCTGCCCCATCATACCATGGCCGGGCAGAGCAGGGAAACCTTCTTAACAGTTTACAGCATTTAGTGCAGCCCTTTTCCAGGCCGATCAGGCCTAAGAAGGCCCATAGAAAAAAAACTAGTGGGGCGATTATTCGCTGCAGGTCGGACAATCTCATGAGGGGGTTGTCATCCAGGGTTATGCATAAAGGATAGCCAGTACGGGGGGTTAGATAGGATAAGGAAGAACATGCCTCATACCCGGGTGACATTGCGGGGGATAGCTTGCTTTTACAGTCTATTACATGGGGCTGTGATTCATGGGCTAGTCGGGCAGGGGCACTGCGTTAGCAAACACACAAGGGAGCAACAGGAGGTATATGGGCGGAAGGACAGTTCACTCAGGTGGGCAGCTGGCAGGTATCAGGGGTATCTCATGAAAGTCATAGAGACCTCGTGTGTACAGTACCTGAGAGGGGGGCCGGGTGGGCCCCGGGTGGGCCCCCGGGAGAAGCTTCCGTCCGGATGAGGCCGAATCACCATTGCTCATGCGGGGAGTCAAGATCTTCCAGGGCCTAAGAGCTCTCAGGAGCGGTCCCGTGCAGGAGCTGCGCAGTTCCCCAACCACGCAAAGACCATCTCTGGGGTGTCAAAAAAGTGTGCTTTATCCTCTCCGGCCATCGCATATGAGATATGGACGGATCCTCAGCCGACGCTTGGCTTCAGTAAAGAGCGCTCTTTTTTCTTCTGAACCTCCGCCGAAAAATCTGGGAAGACTCTCTGATCTCGACATTCTTGTAGGGGATATTGCCCTTCAGCCTCGTGAGGCGGAGAACCGTGTCCCGGTCCCGAAAGTTCAGCATTTTGGCGATGAAAGTTCTAGGTGGTGTGCCAGGAGGGGGAGGCTTAGCTGCCAGCCTGTGCGCTCTTTCTACCACGAATGTCGTGGAGAATTCCGCCCAGCCAAATGTGGTAATAAGTAGATTCTCCAGGAACGAGGGGGGGTCAGAACCTTCCTCACCCTCAGGCAGGCCGACGAATCGCAGGTTGCACCTGCGGAGGCGATTCTCCATGTCGTCCTGTTTCGCCATTACCGCTGTGAGTTGGTGTTGGAGGCGCTCCGTCACAATTTGTAATGGCAGCACCTCATCCTCCACGTGGCTGATGCGGGTCTCCGTTTCGGTGACCCGCTCTCTGAGCCTCTGCATGTCCTGCCGGAGGAGGGAGACGTCAACCTTAACCTCCTCAATTTTTCCCATAAGTGTGCTCTTGCAGTCTGAGATCGCCTCAAGCACTCTGGCATCTGGGTCTGAGGCAGGTGCTGCTGACGAGGCGGCGCCATCTTCCTCAGCGTTCTCCTTCTCTGTGTGGCGGTATTTAGCCAGCTTTGCAGAGGCGTCAGGCTTCGATTTTGGGGGCGACATGGTTGCCTGTCTTGTAGGGCAGTATAACACCCAAGTGCAGGTATTTTTAGTGGCTGGAACAACCCCAGGATACTAGGAAACGGATTCTTAGCAAGCGGAGCTCCCGTCTAGTGCTCCTCGCGCCATGTCGGTCAGGCCACACCCTCCGGATTGGACGTAGTTGAGTGCAAACACAGCGGAGTCCATTTAAACCTGCCAGTCCATAGAGCAGAGCGGAGTGTGTCCATGTCCACTGTGCATAAACTGAGAGGATACAGAACTGCCATCTGTAAAAGTTCCATTGCTGGCGTTAGTGGCAGCAATTTTAAAGAGGAGTGCCCACACATTTTTTTTTTTTTTTGAAAGTCAGCAGCTACAAATACTGCAGCTGCTGACTTTTCAAAATCTTACACTTACCTGTGCCAGGGTCCAGCGATGCGGGGGGACAAGCCCCCCCCCCCTCATTCCCCGAGCCGCTCGTGGCGCCGGCATTCTTAATGTGGGAACCCGGCTGTGGCTTCACAGCCGGGCACCCACTGCCCATGCGCGAGGTGCGCCGTGATTTGACACTCAGTCATCTGGGACACGTGACAGGTCCCAGATGACTGTGCGGCGCCGAGGGGGAAGTGACGTTTAGCCCGGACACTGAAGGTGGCAGACTACGAGGGACCCCCTAGCAACAGGCATTTAGAGGTGAGTAAAAAAAAAATTTTTTCCAATAATTTTTTTTTTATTTTTTTTATGATTTTTAATCTATTTTTTTTTTTTAGGTTGCAACACCACTTTAATGTCCATTATTGGTGTCGGTGGATGCAATAACGCTTGCATTGGTGTTAGTTGACACATTAACCTCTTATATTGTTGTAAGTAACCATAATAGACACAATGACCCCCTGCATTAATATCAGTGACCGCAATAAAAAAAAAAAAACAGCATTGATGTCACTGACTGCAATAATAGCCTCCAGAAGAAAACAAAAGAGCAGGCTTAGCATGCATTTGTCCACCTAAACAGGTGAGGTGGTCTATCATAGATCATTCCCCTCACAAACAAAAACCCGGTATAGAGCACCAATAATCATATTAGAGTATCAAAAATTCTAATTTATTATATTAAAACAGATCAGAAAAGAAGACAGCTTCACAGAAATTTACCTATAACAAGTCACTATTATGAATTAATCATCACACATACACGCAGACACTACATATAACAATTAAAAAGAAGCGTCCGGACGCCTTGTAACAATGCACAGGTAAATTGCCAGATGAAAAAATTCATCCTGAAGAAAAGGCAACAATGTCTATATAAATGAATGGCAGCTTAACCTGTGTGTGGCTCCAAGAATGGGTAGGTTGGGGAACATGGAATGGAAAGAGGAAGGCTAACTGACACAAATGTAATTATCAAAGAGCATGGAGTGCTCTGAGGAGCATGGTAGTGGGGAACACTGATCCAGATCATTCCTTCGGAAAAATGGCCTTGGTAGCTTTACCCTGGAACTAGAAAAAGTATCAAATGGAAGTCCAATATGTATGGAGGGGTTTGCTCATAAAAAGTCCTGGTACCAATGTCAGCAATATTAAGATGATAAATAAATCCTTGTGTGAGAAATTACGTAATCCTGGTACTGTAAACCTGAGTTTGGCATTAGGTTTTAGTCCCTTCAGGGTAGTACAATATGGATTCTGTCATCAAACCCTTATAGGGTAGGGGATAGAGAATTTCATTTAGGCAAGTAGTGTGATTTGAAGTGTCCTGTTATAGGCTTGAAGCAATCGCCCTGTAATGGAGGTACTTTACCGTCCTATGCGATGGATATGCAGGTTGCCTCCATCCTCCGTGATCCCCTCTGTGGGTTATTTTTGAGTGTGTCTTTTACACAAGTACGATGCAAGACTGACTGTTGGTTATCCAGTACATTCGGCTACTTGCCGTGCATGATCAGGTGTCTCCCACTGCTGTTAGCGTCCTCAACTCTGGGAGCTTTGCGAGAGCGGCGCCACATGACTGAACGGTTGCGACGTCAATACGTTTTGCTATTGTAAATAACATAGCTTCATCTGGACGATGATTGGACGGCGGTTCTCACTCCCCTATATCGTTAATTTATTCGTGGGGACACTGCCCATCAATGTTTATGAAAGGGACAAGTGTCATGTTTGCAAAAGTAGAGTTTGAGCTTCAAAAAATGGCCAGTAAACGCCGAAAGATTCAAAGACAGCTTAAATCATTATTTGATTAGCTTCACTAATATAGACTGTCGGCTTTTTAGGGTAAGTAGCAGTAAAGAAAAAGAGAGAGAGAAGGAAAGAAAAAGGAAGGAAGAGAAAGAGGGAAGGTAATGGTAGAAAAAATATACAGACTGGGGAGAGATAAAAATATATATGTGGAGGGGAAAATAGGAAATTATCAAAACTAGGACATTTAAACCGGTATGAGCTTGTCCATATCCCTGGATATAGTGATCAGCTGACCAAGTACTGTTAGGGGGTCATCTCAGTAGAAACATAAGTTCCCTGAGGGGACTACCCAACTTTTTGGTTATATAGTGATCCAGTTTTTTGGGGTTCAACTGGATCACTGGGACAAAATGCTGTTAGCTCTCCAAGAAAAATTGCAGGTTCAGTTCTGTGTTGAGGCCCACCGGAAAGAGGGACTTTAACCTATATATCTACCATTTTTCTTTTTGGAGGAGTATACGGTCAAAGTCACCTCTTCTGGTGGGTAATTTCAGGGCATAAATCTCTTCTACCTTCATGCCTGTGGAACTCCCACTATGGCAATGAGCAAAATGTAGGGGTTCCCAGGGTTAGTACCCAGTAACTTCAGAGCTGACACACAAAAGTCCTTTTGAGGATTTTTATTTTGCAGGGGTAACATCCAACAGTAACACAGTCTCAGGTGGGAATAGAGGGCACGGGTGATAAAACTCAGGCACTTTGAACTGTTGACATCCACTGAATGTCTCTAATTAACCCAGAGAGTAGCCACTCGCAGCTGAGTGCTTCACTGCCAAATAAACCTCCTAGCCAGAGGTTAAGCAGCCAACATTTGATCTGGAAACTTAGCAAAGTCTCAGACTAGATTGTAACTGAAGATAAGTAGATAAGTAGGAACCTTTCTCAGTACCTGGATATACCGAGGATATACCGAGGGTAAACCGGGACGCCTTTGAATCCTCCTTCAGTTACTGGGCCTCGAACTAGCCAGTTCCGAGGCTCGGGAACAGTCAGATCCCCACCCCAGACCATTAGGGCCTCTGGGGCTGGTCAGAGTGACCATACTTGCGGGGACGGCAGACACTCCTGGGCCCGGGACCCCTCACGGGGCTGCCCCGGATCGGAACCAGGAATCAAAGCAGCAGCCGAACCCTGAACACGGGACTTCAGCACCTTAAATACCCCTTCCCAGACCACACAGCGGGGCCAAACACACCCACTGATTAGCTCTGGGAAAGATTGGTACCTAACACGTCCAACCAGGCTTGGTTCTCAGCCTGTCACAGGTGCCTCACTGCACCTATGACCAGGCGGAACTTCAGTACAGCCCAGCCAGACTGATGCCAAAGTAAATCCTGTACAATTAACCCCCAGAACTCCATTACAGTTCTGGAAAAAAACAAAATTTACATTGATAGCGCACACATAATAAAGTGTGGGCGCTACACCTATATAAATTTTATGGCAGGGGCAGGTGATCATATAGATAACTCTTGCTGATGAGCAATTAGGTCCCTAATCTCAAAACTTTCTTGTTTTAGGGCATCCATAAATGTCTGTGTTCTGTCTGCAAAGGGACAGATCTGACACTTATTACTTCTTGGAGAGCTAACAGCATTTTGTCCCAGTGATCCAGTTGAACCCCCAAAAACTGGATCACTATATAACCAAAAAGTTGGGTGGTCCCCTCTGGGAACTTATGTTTCTACTGAGATGACCTCCTAACAGGACTTGGTCAGCTGATCACTATATCCAGGCATATGAACAAGCTCATATCGCTTGTAGGGCGGCACAGTGGTGTAGTGGGTAGCACTCTCACCTAGCAGTAAAAAGGGTCACTGGTTCGAATCCCAAACACGACACTACTTGCCTGGAGTTTGCATGTTCTCCCTGTGCCTGCGTGGGTTTCCTCCACACTCCAAAGACATGCTGTAAGGTTAATTGGATTCTGTCCAAAATTGTCCCTAGTATATGAATGTGAGTTGGGGACTTTGGATTGTGGGCTCCTTGAGGGTAGGGACCAATGTGAGTGTGCGATGTATGTGTGGAGTGCTGCGTAAATTGACAGCGCTATATGGGTACCTTAAATATAAAATAGAGAAGTATCTCAATGAGACAATTGTAGACATGCACCCACACTCACTCAGGTTGAACTGGATGGACTGGTGTCTTTATTCAACCTTACTAACTATGTAACTATATCGGTTTAAATGTCCTAGTTTTGATAATTTCCTCTTTTCCCCTCCACATATATATTTTTATTCCTCCCCAGTCTGTATGTTTTTTCTGCCATTACCTTCCCTCTTTCTCTTCCTTCCTTCTTTTTCTTTCCTTCTCTCTCCTTTTCTTTACTGCTGCTTGCCCTAAAAAGCCAAAAATCTTTATTAAGGAAGCTAATCAAAGAATGATTTAAGCTGTTTTCGAATCTTTCGGCGTTAACTGCCTACTTTTTGAAGCTCATCAAACACTACTTTGCAAACATGACACTTGTCCCTTTAATACACATTGATGTGCGGCGTCCCCACAAAGAAATTGACAATATAAGGGAGTGAGGACCGCCATCCAATCATCGTCCAGATGAAGCTACGTTATTTACAATAGCAAAATGCATTGACGTCAGAACCGTTCCGTCATGTGAGGCTGCTCTCTCAAAGCTCCCAGAGTTGAGAAAGCTAACAGCGGTGGGGAGACACCTGATCGTGCACGGCAAGTAGCCAAATCCACTGGATAACCAACAGTCAGTCATGTATCAGTATTTGTGTAAAAGACAGGCTCAAAAATAACCCATGGAGGGGATCCCGGAGGACTGAGGCAACCTGCATATCCATCGCATAGGACGGTAAAATACCTCCATTACAGGGCGATTGCTTCAAGCCCATAACAGGACACTTCAAATCACACTACTTGCCTAAATTAAGTCCCTTATCCCCTACCCTATAAGGGTTTGATGACAGAATCTATATTGTACTAACCTGAAGGGACTAAAACCTAATACCAAACTCAGGTTTACATAGTACCAGGATTATGTAATTTCTCACACAAGGATTTATTTATCATCTTAATATTGCTGACATTGGTACCGGGACTTTTCATGAGCAAACTCCTCCATACATATTGGACTTAGAATTGATACTTTTTCTGGTTCCAGGGTAAAGCTACCAAGGCCATTTTTCCGATGGAATGATCCTGATCAGTGTCCCCCACTACCATGCACCTCAGAGCACTCCATGCTCTTTGATAATTACATTTGTGTCAGTTAACCTTCCTCTTTGCATTCCATGTTCCACAACTTACCCTTCCCTGGAGCCACACAACGGTTAAGCTGCTATTCATTTATATAGCCATTGTTGCCTTTTCTTAAAGATAAAATTTATGATGAATTTTTTCATCTGACACTTTACCTGTGCGTTGTTACACGGCGTCTGGACGCTTCTTTTTAACCAAGTCATCACTCGACCACTAAAGACTGCCTTAACGATCAGATCGGTCACTATAGATTCTCTCATATCTCGCAGACTGCATCCAATGTCCACAAAATGCAATCATAGCTGTATGCTTTTTACAAACTGTGTTTAAACGCCAGGTCTTGCAAAACGTATGGTAGTGGAGATTGACTGCAACTATCCCACTAGCGAGGTCAGTGAGTGGGGAACTCGCTGGTGGGATGTTCAAAACAATATTTCTTCACACGTTGGAATTTTCCCACTGTTATTTTATACTAATGTTAAGCAAGGGACGTTGCCTAATGCTTCTCTTTAAGGTTTCGGTTAAGTAATACTGTATCGTTAAGTAGCTACCCCAAACTGCTTAATCACTAATCCTGTACAAACTGATACTGATTCACCCAACATAAGGCCAAAGAAACATTTTACCATTAGATCTATCTACAATTAGGTCCTCCTGGAAAGTCCAGACCCCGGAAGAATACCTACGATTCTTATCCTCCTACCCACATTTACGGGCGCACCTCCCACCAACCCCCCAGAGTCATCATAGGTGTTACTTCAATAACACCTCTAACTGGTTCAGCATCACTCAGACGCACTCCCGAGCCAAGACTCGCGTAGAGTCCTCCTACTTCACCCTACCTAACCCGTTCTCGCTACCTTATCCATTTCCCCCACCCCACCCCCCCCTTCTCCTTTTTTTTTTTTTGTTATGTTTTTTCCTTCAACTCGCTTGCACAATGACATACTCCTTCTTAGGAAAATCCCCCACATTGATTTCACACAATATAAATGGGCTCAATATCCCTGAAAAGAGATCCAAATTATTCAGGGAACTCAAAAAACAAACCCTTTCATAGTCTTCATCCAAGAAACACATTTTAACCACTTGCCGACCGCCCCCTGTATATATACGTCGGCAGAATGGCACGTACAGGCAGAACCACGTACCTGTACGTGCCATTCTTCCGGCGGGTGGGGGGTCCGATCGGACCCCCCCCGGCCGGCGGGGACGGTCGGGATCGCTTCAGGAGCGATCCGGGATGAGGGGACGGCCAGTGGTTTCTGGCCACCCCCTCGCGATCGCTCCTGGCGAATCAGATGCTTCCTCTGTCTGTGTCAATCAAAACACAGGCAGAGGAAGTGATGTCACGCTCGGTGCGCCGGTCTATGTGACCGGAACGCCGAGCTGTGAACATCTAAAGGTTAGTGCACCAACAGTACACTGACACCAGTACACATAGGCACACAAAACACCCCCCTGTCACCCCCAGATCACCCCCCAGATCACCCCCTCCCCCCCCAGTCACAGTGTCACTAATTGCAGTGATCATTTTTTTACTGATCACTGCATTTAGTGTCAGTGTGACTGTAATAACTGTCAGTGCAGTTAGTTTTAGGTCCAAGGTAGCCCCCCCCACCCCCCCCTAATAAAGGTTTAACCCCTTGATTGCCCCCCAGGTAACCCTTTCACCCCCTTTTGCCAGTGTCACTAAGCGATCGTTTTTCTGATCGCTGTATTAGTGTCACTGCTGTCGCTAGGTAACCATTTTTTTTTTTTAGGTAACCGCCATGTTTATATAGGTTCATAAATAGGTTTATAGGTCAGGTACCCCCATATTACAACCTAAATAAAGGTTTTAACCCCTTGATTGCCCCTAGAGTTAACCCTTTCACCAGTGATCACTGTATAACTGTCACTGGTGACGCTGGTTAGCCAGTTAGTTATTTCGTTATTTAGGTTCCCCGTCAGGTTTTTATATAGCGTCAGGTACCCCCATATATTACCTAATAAAGGTTTTAACCCCCTGATTGCCCCTAGTTAACCCTTTCACCCCTTTTGCCAGTGTCACTAAGCGATCGTTTTTCTGATCGCTGCATTAGTGTCGCTAGGTAACCATTTTTTTTTTTTAGGTAACCGCCATGTTTATATAGGTTCATAAATAGGTTTATAGGTCAGGTACCCCCATATTACAACCTAAATAAAGGTTTTAACCCCCTGATTGCCCCTAGAGTTAACCCTTTCACCAGTGATCACTGTATAACTGTCACTGGTGACGCTGGTTAGCCAGTTAGTTATTTCGTTATTTAGGTTCCCCGTCAGGTTTTTATATAGCGTCAGGTACCCCCATATATTACCTAATAAAGGTTTTAACCCCCTGATTGCCCCTAGTTAACCCTTTCACCCCCTTTTGCCAGTGTCACTAAGCGATCGTTTTTCTGATCGCTGCATTAGTGTCGCTAGGTAACCAGTTTTTTTTTGTATTACTGTTACGGGTGACGCTGGTTAGTTAGCTTGTTTTTTTTATACTGTCAGGGCACCCGCCATTTATTACCCAATAACGGTTTAACCCCCTGATCGCCCGGCGGGTGATATCAATTAGGTTTTAGGGTCAAATAAGGTCTGCGTCGCCCCAGGTTAGTGCCAGTACCGCAAACACCCACGCGCAAAGCATACACCTCCCTTAGTGGCACAGTATCTGAACAGATCAATATCTGATCTGATCAGATCTATACTAGCGTCCCAGCAGTTTAGGGTTCCAAAAAAAAAACGCATTGTTAGCGGGATCAGCCCAGATACCTGCTAGCACCTGCGTTTTCCCCCTCCGCCCAGCCCAGCCCAGCCCACCCAAGTGCAGTATCGATCGATCACTGTCACTTACAAAACACTAAGCACACATAACTGCAGCGTTCGCAGAGTCAGGCCTGATCCCTGCGATCGCTAACAGTTTTTTTTGTGGTAGCGTTTTGATTCAGTCGCTTCAGTCAGGAGCTTTTTTACCTGTGAATCTCAAAAAAATAAAAAAAAATAAAATAGTTGTCGTTTTATTGTTCTCTCTCTCACTCTATTCTCTCTCTATTGTTGCTCTTTTTTTACTCCATTCTATTCTGCAATGTTTTATTATGTTTTATTATGTTTTATTATGTTTTATCATGCTTGCTTTTCAGGTATGTAATTTTGTTTACTGTGTGTTTTAGTGTTGAGCATTTTTTTGTTTTCAGGTGCGCCATTCAGTTGCAACGCGGATTTATTTATCTTGACAGCAACAGCGTTTGCTCCCACGATACATAAAGCCGCGACTCCAACGCTGTAGGAGGTGATTTCACCACCACAGTTAAAAAAAAGAGCATATATGCCGAAGCAGGGGGGCAGCAGGGGGGGGGAGGAGCGATTGGCTCCTAATGCCACGTACATACGGTCGAAATTCCGACCGTGTGTACACGGCATAACTTTTGCGGGAGGATGCCCCCATGCATCGGCATATATAAATGGTGCATGTATGCCCATCATTAGAAGTGGGTGGATGAAGGGAGGTATTCTAATGGTGGGCATACCCACCAATCAATCTCTTTTTTTCGTTCAGCCAAGAGGCTGCATGAAAAAAAAAAGATTACAATATATGTCCAGTATGTTGCTGGACTTTGAATGGTTATACCAGAATGATGCCTGCAGGTTTAGGTATCATCTTGGTATCATTCTTTTCAGCCAGTGATCGGCTTTCATGTAAAAGCAATTCTAGCGGGTAATTAGCCTCTAGACTGCTTTTACAAGCAGTGGGAGGGAATGTCCCCCCTCCCGGATATAAACCGCGCCATTGGGAAATTGGGAAAGCATTTTATCACACCAATCTTGGTGTGGTCAGATGCTTTGAGGGCAGAGGAAAGATCTAGGGTCTAATAGACCCCAATTTTTTCAAAAAAAGAGTACCTGTCACTGCCTATTGCTATCATAGGGGATATTTACATTCCCTGAGATAACAATAAAAATCATAACAAAGAAAAAAAATGGAAGGAACAGTTTAAAAATAAAATAAAAAAGCTAAATAAATAAAAAAAAAAACAAAAAAAAAAAAAAAAAGCACCCCTGCCCCCCCTTCTCTTGCGCAAAGGCGTACACAAGCGTTGGTCTGGCGTCATATGTAAACAGCAATTGCACCATGCATGTGAGGTATCACCGCGAAGGTCAGATCGAGGGCAGTAATTTTAGCAGTAGACCTCCTCCGTGAATCTAATGTGGTATCATGTAAAGGCTTTTAAAGGCTTTTAAAAATGTATGTAGTTTGTCGCCACTGCGTGTTTGTGCGCAATTTTAAAGCATGTCGTGTTTGGTATCCATGTACTCGGCCTAAGATCATATTTTTTATTTCATCAAAAATTTGAGCAATATAGTGTGTTTTAGTGCATTAAAATAAAAAAAAGTGTATTTTTTCCACAAAAAAATGCGTTTGAAAAATCGCTGCGCAAATACTGTGTGGAAAAAAAAAATGCAACACCCACCATTTTAATCTGTAGGGCCTTTGCTTTAACAATATATATAGTGTTTGGGGGTTCAACGTAATTTTCTTGCAAAAAAAAAATATGTTTTCATGTAAACAAAAGTGTCAGAAAGGGCTTTGTCTACAAGTGGTTAGAAGAGTGGGTGACGTGTGACATAGGCTTCTAAATGTTGTGCATAAAATGCCAGGACAGTTCAAACCCCCCCCAAATGACCCCATTTTGGAAAGTAGACACCCAAGCTATTTGATGAGAGCAATGTTGAGCCCATTAAATATTTTTTTTTTTTGTCCCAAGAGATTGAATAATGAAAAAAAAAAAAAATATATATATATTTTTTTTACAAAAAGTTGTCACTAAATGATATATTGCTCAAACATGTCATGGGCATATGTGGAAATACACCCCAAAATACATTCTGTTGCTTCTCCTGAGTACGGGGATACCACATGTGTGGGACTTTTTGGGAGCCTAGCTGCGTACGGAACCCCAAAAACCAATCACCGCCTTCAGGCTTTCTAAGGGTGTAATTTTTTTATTTCACTTCTCACTGCCAATCACAGTTTCGGAGGCCATGGAATGCCCAGATGGCATAAAACCCCCCAAAATGACCCCATTTTGGAAAGTAGACACCCCAAGCTATTTGCTGAGAGGTATTGTGAGTATTTTGCAGATCTCGCTTTTTGTCACAAAGTTTTGAAAATTGAAAAAAGAAAAAAATTTTTTTTTTTCTTTACTTTCTTCATTTTCAAAAACAAATGAGAGCTGTAAAATACTCACCATGCCTCTCAACAAATAGCTTGGGGTGTCTACTTTCCAAAATGGGGTCATTTGGGGGGGTTTTGTGCTATTTTGGCATTTTATGGCCTTCGAAACGGTGATAGGTAGTGAGGAGTGAAATCAAAAATTTGCACCCTTAGAAATCCTGAAGGCGGTGCTTGGGTTTCGGGGCCCCGTACGCGGCTAGGCTCCCAAAAAGTCCCACACATGTGGTATCCCCATACTCAGGAGAAGCAGCAAAATGTATTTTGGGGTGCAATTCCACATATAACTATGGCATGTGTGAGCAATATATCATTTAGTGACAACTTTTTGAAAAAAAAAAAAATCTTTTTTATTTTTGTCTTTATTCAATCACTTGGGACTAAAAAAAAAAATATTCAATGGGCTCAACATGCCTCTCAGCAAATAGCTTGGGGTGTCTACTTTCCAAAATGGGGTCATTTGGGGGGGTTTTGTACTTCTCTGCCATTTTAGCACCTCAAGAAATGAAATAGGCAGTCATAAATTAAAAGCGGTGTAAATTCCAGAAAATGTACTCTAGTTTGTAGACGCTATAACTTTTGCGCAAACCAATAAATATACGCTTATTGGCATTTTTTTTACTAAAGACATGTGGCTGAATACATTTTGGCCCAAATGTTTGACTAAAATTGAGTTTATTAGATTTTTTTTTATAACAAAAAGTAGAAAATCTTTTTTTTTTCAAAATTTTCGCTCCTTTTCCGTTTATATCGCAAAAAATAAAAATCACAGAGGCAATCAAATACCATCAAAAGAAAGCTCTATTTGTGGGAAGAAAAGGACGCAAATTTCGTTTGGTTACAAAATTGCATGACCGCGCAATTACCAGTTAAAGTAGTGCAGTGCGAAATTGAAAAAAGACCTCTGGTCCTTAAGCTGACAATTGGTCCGGGGCTAAAGTGGTTAAAGGACAAAATATCCTCAAACTCACCAGCAACATTCACAAGAGCATACCATGCTACAAACCCACTAGCTAAAACTAAAGGGGTATCCATCCTCATAAATAAAAACTCACCCTTTGAACTGACCAACATACTTGCAGATCCTGAGGGCCGCTACATTTCCCTCAAGGGCACATTACCCATTACTTTGGCGAATGTGTACTTCCCAAACAAAGCTCACATAACTTTTTGCAACACGATAATAAACAAACTCAAGTGGTTCGCAGAAGGCTGCATTGTTTTAGGTGGTGATTTTAATATCCCACTTTCACCACTCCAAGACACCTCAACAGGGTATTCCCACGTGTCCTACAAAATTCTGAAACAAATTAAAGTCCTACTACAATCACTAGCCTTAGTAGACTCGTGGAGGTCCACACATCCCACTGGGAAGGACTTCACATACTTTTCACCCCCACACAAGAGATACTCAAGGATTGATCTGATTTTCGTGTCCCAAAGAGACTTGATCAATCTAACCAAGGCAGATATAGGAATTATTACAATTTAGGATCATGCCCCCACAGCCATCACCTTAAAACTTGGCCAGACCAAACAAACCCCCTTCAACTGGAAGCTTAAGGCCACTTTCACACTGAAGCGCTTCTAAACTGCCAGTAAAAACACTGAGCACTTTTGAAGAGCTTTTCAGGCGCTTTTGAAGAGCTTTCCATTCATCTCAATAGGGAGGGGAGTTTTTCACAGCCCTGCCAGCACACTGCCCCAGTGTGAAAGCCTTCATTGATTTTAATGGAAATAAGTTTTCGTGAGCTTCTTAGGCGCTGTTTTTAGCGTGAAAGCGCCTGAAAAGCGCCTCAGTGTGAAAGTGGTCTAATGCTACTCTGCTAACTGACCAGACCATACATGACGACCTACACAAACTAATCAACACGTATTTTATGAACAATATCGACTCTGACACAAATCTCCTTAACAACTGGTAGGCACATAAGAGTATAATAAGGGGAGAATTAATCAAATGTGGGGTCAGAAAGAAAAAGGAAAGAAATAAAGAAATCTCTGACTTGTCCCTTAAGATAGCAAAACTTGAGACCCAACACGAGCAATCCCTTACAGCTAAAACCGCAGATGAACTCACTCAATACAGAAAATCCCTGTTACAAATTCTACATTTCCAAACCCAAAAAGCTCTGTTCTTCCGAAAAAGCGTATTTTACGAGCACGGAGACAAGAGTGGGAAACAGCTCGCTAGAGCTCTAAGGGATGCAACAACAGCAAAACATATTCATGCTATACGCAATAAAGCAGGCACACTCGAACACAAGCCAGAAAAAATAGCAGAACTTTTTCAGGAGTTCTACTCCAAGCTCTACAATTTACCTCCACAACACAAACCTGCGCATGTTCAACACTCTAGAGAAGACATGATCAGAAATTTCCTGACGGACTGCAAAATACCCTCCCTGCATACTCTAGACAAAAACACTTTAGACGAACCCATAATCATCACAGAACTACAAGACGCCATTAAACTGCTAAAAACTGGAAAAAGCCCCGGCCCCGATGGAGTCACGTCACAGTACTACAAAACTTACACACAACTACTTTCCAAACCACTACTTAACGCTTTTAATCATCTAGCCAAACACGACAATGACTCCAACTCCCTACTCATGGCCCACATAGCAATCATCCCTAAACTTGACAAAGACCACACAGACTGTGCGAATTTTAGGCCAATATCCCTTTTGAATATAGATGTCAAACTGTTGGCGAAAATTTTGGCCAACAGGTTGAAACCCCTACTCTCAAAAATTATAGGACCAGAACAAGTGGACGTTATGCCCTGCAGAGAAGCTAGGGATAACATTACCAAATCTCTGAACCTGATCCATTATGCACGTAACGCTGGTATCTGGGGGCCCCCTTAATAAAGGGGGCTCCCGGATTCCGATAAGCCCCCCGCCTGCAGACCCTGAAAACCAACGGCCAGGGTTGTCGGGAAGAGGCAGTTCAACATGGGGACAAGGTGCTTTGGGGTGAGGGGGCCGCAGGGCCCCCCTTTTCCCAGGGCACCCCCCATATTAAGGGCACGCAGCCTGGTACGGCTCAGGAGGGGGGGGGGGGCGCTCGCTCGTCCCCACCCCCTTTCCTGACCGGCCGGGCTGCGTGCTCGGATTAGGGTCTGAGATGGATTTGGGGGGGACACCCACGCCGTTTTTTCGGCGTAGGGATTCCCCTTTAAATCCATACCAGGTGACGGGGCTAGCGCGGCGGCGGCATTCACCGCCTTCGCTAGTCCCGTCTACCTGGAGTCACGTTCTAAATGAACAGACTTTCCTCCGTGTGTGAGGCAAGTCCGTTCATTTCAAAAGTCCCGCGGACTAGCACACAGGCGGCGGGATTGTCCGCCGGACTGCCGAGTCCAGCGGACAATTTTAAGTCTAAACTTAAAACTTAGTCCGCCGGACTTTTGGGAGGAAAATCCCGTGGGAAGGTCCGCTCGTGTGTACGCGGCCTTAAGGAAAACTTCAAATTTAAATGGGAACCTGATACACTTAAATACTTAGGAATTAAGCTAACCCCTAACATTGACTCCCTTTACTTAGCCAACTTCACCCCCCTGCTGAGTTCCATTACCAAAGACCTTCAAAAATGGACCCCCAAATTGTTCTTGTGGTTCGGTAGAGCCTCGATATTAAAAATTACAATTCTCCTGAGACTGCTATATTTTTTTAACGCGCTACCCATACCTATACCTAACACCTTCTTCTCCAAACTACTGACGATCCAAAGAAGTTTCTTGTGGGCAAACAAAAAACCCAGGACGAATTTCAGAAATCTAACTTGGCCCAAAAACAAAGGAGGTATTGGCCTCCCTGATTTCAAAAAATACTATTACGCCACTCACATTTCCAGAATCATTGATTGGCACTGCCATAGCCAGGTAAAGGACTGGGTACTCCTTGAACACCACCATAGCAAACAACAACTATTATACTACCCCTGGTCCATGCATTCTAAATCCACCAAATACATCACACACCCACTGGTAGCTAACACCCTAAACATATGGCATAAACTTGCCACTATACCAGGTCCATTGACCCCACTCGCCAATAACACAGACTTCTTACCAGGTTTAAACCAGAAAACACTTCCGTCCCCAGGCCACAACTCAAGATTCTTAGCCACTCACTGCATGTGCGGAAACAAAATTAAATCCTTAGAAACACTCAAAGCAGAATTAGGTGATTTGTTTCCAAATTACTGGTTCTACCTACAGGTAAAAGATTTCCTTCTCAACAACAAACATAAATCTTCATTCTACCAAAGGCTAACACCCCTAGAAGACATCTGCTACAAAGGCTCTCAAACCTCCAAAACAACCTCTTTAGCATACAAATGGTTATCCTATCCACTACAACAGGAAAAAAAAAACACAAAGAAAGATGGTCATCTGACCTAGGCATTATTATACGTGACACCCAATGGGAAAAAGCTTGTATTTTAGCACATAAATGCTCACTAAGCACAAGGTACCAGGACATTTCCTACAAAATTCTCACACAGTGGTATATGACGCCGGATAGGACTAAAAAAATGGTTCCCCGCAGCCTCAGATGCATGCTGGTGCTGTGGGAACGAAACGGGTACGTTTGTGCATGTATGGTGGGGGTGTCCACCAATCCTTGACTACTGGAACAAAATTACTAGTTGGATTAGACACATTGTAAAAAAAGAAAGTGCAGCGCATGTGACAGAACCCACTGTCACTGTGTGTTTTGGAGGGGGTTGTGGGCTCTTCTCCTACCCACAGACTATGGCCCAGCAGAGAAACATGAGTTTTGGAGGGCTATTTGCCATCTCCCACCACCTGGAGAAGATACCACCTCCAGACATTTGTGTCCAGAGTCGCCAGTTCATCGGAACTGGGTGAATGCGGTATCTGTGGCTGGGCTTGCGGAGTCGTTCCTGGCTACCTAAACCTATTGGCCCGGCTGGGCTAAATATATACTTTTATTCCACAATTAATGTACTTTTAGCTACAAAATGTCACTGAGATAAGGTAATGTAATGCTGCACCACCCCCCCTCTTGTTGCTGTGTTTAATTGTGTTGGGTCATGGCATGTAGACAAAAGGTCTGGACTGGAGACACATCTCAGCAGGGGATCTGTTAGGAGGGGCTGCCTGCTTATCATAATCCCTTCATGTGTTTCAACTGTAACTGTTTGAATATACAAGTGTTGAGTTTCCATTGGTTCTTCCTTGTCCCCTACCCCCTCTATGACAAGGCTAAGGGGGGTGCCCCCAACTGTGTTTAAAGTGTATTTTTGAAACTTAATAAACATTTAATGCTCTGGATGTTTAACCCTCAACACCTTTGTGGCTTGTCTCGTGATTGAGGGTGTAGTATGTTATATCTAATATATATATATTAGATATATATATATATATATATATATATTAGATATATGTAGTGTTTTTTATGTATTTCATATAGGCATTTTATTTAGGCATTCTAAAGCCCCATACACACGGTCGAATTATCCGATGACCAGTTCCGTCGGATCATTTCCGCCGGACGTTGTCCGATGTTGGTGTTGTGTACACACGGTCGGACAACGTTGTCGGAATTTCCGGCCTTCAAGAACGTCGTGACGTAAGTCGTCTTCCACGAGACTAGAAAAGGGAAGTTCAGCACCACGTCCTGCACCCGTTGGGCTCCTTCTGCTGATCCCGTGTTTATCGCGAGTTAGTTGAAGTTTGGGGACTTACGATTCGCGCTTCTTAGTTTTGTGACTCAGATCGTTACTGCTCTTCAGTTTGCTTGTCGTGCGTATCTGTTTATTAGTGCGTGTAGTCAGTTCGCAATTGTTGGTCATTGCGGCCTATATCTTGATATAGGACGCTTTGATTTTCACTGCTTATTGTCTGCTCGTTTCTGGTATTCATTTCGTTCTTTCAGGCCTTGCTGTTTATCGGTGCTTTCTGTTTGTCCGTTCTGACCAGCCGACCGTTTGTGAGCGATGTTTCCCGTACGTACTCGTCGCCGAGTTCGTGCTGTACGCGGAATTGGTGTCGGGCTTTTAGTTTTGAGCCAAGACCGTCCATGAACAGAGTGACGAGGAGTATGTGGACCAAGAATTGGTTGCTTCAGCGTGATCAGTTCTCGCACATGCCTTTGCTTCGTGAGATCCGGGAGAATAATCCTGATTATTTCAGGAACTTTCTCCGGATGACGGACCCCGTTTTTCACCGTCTTTTGGCTTTGCTGACCCCTTTTATCAGCCGGCAGGATACCTGCATGAGACAAGACATCACTCCGGAGCAGAGGCTTGTTGCTACGTTGAGGTACTTGGCGACAGGGAGAAGCCTTCAGGATCTGAAGTTCTCCTCAGGTATCTCTCCCCAGGCCCTGGGAATCATTATTCCAGAGACCTGTTCTGCCATCATCCAGGTCCTGCAGGAGGACTATATTAAGGTAACATTTCTCCTTTACTATTCCCTTTTATGTATGCTCTGTTTGCTAATGTCTTGTATTTTTGACCTCCTTCCCTAATTACCATGATAGCAATATGCTCTAATATGCTGTGCCCCTTTTCTCCTTCATGCATTTTTGCCTTCACTTAGCTCCCCAGCATGCTCTTCTGGCCCAATTGACACCTATGGCCTAGTCACTTAAGCAATGTATTTTGTCTGCTGCATAGTATTGTTTTCCCCCAAACACCCCCTAAAATATGCACAAATGTTTGCTGTGTGTTTTACTTCATGCATAGCCCCTTTTTTTCCCATTTTTTGGGGGGGGGGGGGGGGGGGGGGGGGTGCCAAACTCATTAGGAACCCCCTCCCCCAACTGCTCTGTCAGATGGTACCAATCCTCTATCTGCTGGCTTTCCCAAGGTCAATACACACTATATACCTACCTCTTTATAGTGGGCATCTTTAGGGATGAATTCAGCAAAGCATGTAGTGCAAGTGGCTAGCTACATACTTTCCATTTGCTCTTTTTTTTGGTTATTTCCCTCCTATTAGCTTGCTAGGTAATTGCAGAATGTCAAAATGTGCTTCCCTTTTTTTGTGGGGGGGGGGGGGGGGGGGGGGGGGGGGGGGGATTTGGAATGTTCTTTTATCTTTCCTGTGGGCTGCCAAAAGTGTTAAGTAAGGAGGGTCTGGCCAAACTAGCACACATTATTGAGCCATTTGGCAATCAATGAAGTGCAGAGGGTTACCTGTCCAAACCCCCCCCCCCCCCCAAACCCCTAGTTATTGTCAATGGCCCATCAGAAGTGGGGGGATTGATGGGGGGTGAGTAATCTGCTAGGGGGACCCTCTACTTTTGGGTGCAAATACTTTCAAGCTTAAAATTTAAAAGTCTGATCTTGTTCCAAGATGTTTAGTGTCTAATCTGCTTGCCATGTTTATGTGCAAAGTGACTAATTATTTTTTCTTGTTTCACTCCACAGTTCCCTTCCACGCCACAGGAATGGCAGACTGTGGCCTCCCACTTTGCCAGCCGTTGGGACTTTCCTAACTGTGGAGGTGCAATTGATGGGAAACACGTCCGCATCGTCCCACCCCCCAACTCGGGGTCCTACTATTATAATTATAAGGGGCTTAATAGTGTAGTGATGTTGCGGTGGTGTCGGCGACATACGATTTTTTGTATGTGGACGTGGGGATGAACGGCCGGATCTCGGATGGTGGTGCCATTGCGCACACGGAGTTCTACTGGCGTCTCCAAAGTGGCAGTCTGTGCTTGCCACCTCCAGAGGAGAATGCTGAAGGACTCCCCTTCGTCTTTGTCGCAGATGAAGCGTTTGCGCTGACTCCCCATCTGATGAGGCCCTTCCCGATGAGGACCCTCACCCCAGACCAGAGGGTCTTCAATTACAGGCTGTCGAGAGCCCGCAGAGTGGTGGAGAACACCTTCGGGATCCTGGCCAGCCGCTTCCGCCTGTTTTTGACGGCTATTAACTTGGCGGAATACAGACTGAACCACATAGTTCTTGCCTGTTGCATATTGCACAACTTTTTGAAAAGACACAACAGCAACTATGTGGTGCCTGTTGGGCCAGATGTGGAGGGCCCTTCCAATGCCGACCTCACAGCCCTTCAAGCGGCACGTCCAGGCTTGCCCCCTCTACATGATTGTACAGCCTCCTCACAACTTTAGACATGATCTTGGCCTTTCTGACATTTGGGTTGAGGTAAGGCCCATACTTCCCATCATAGTCGCTCCTCTTCAATATGTCCACCATCTCCAACATTTCTCCAAAAGACATATTGGAGGCCTTAAATTTCAGCCGCCGGGATCGGGACGTTTCTGCCTCCGGCCTTTCCTCGTCCTCCTCCTCGTTGCTGCAATATTTGGGGCGCACCTGCTGTGTCCCCGCCATGTGCTCTCCCCACTGCGCCGTAAAGAGAAGGGGTGGGGAATAGACGAGAAAGATCGTCAGGGGCGGGCGGAGTTTGACGCATGCGCACTGTATATAAAACGTCACACGCCTGTGTCGTAGCCACGATCTGTGAGACGAGGGGAGAGAAAGCTCACGCACGAGACGATCGCTATAACGAAGGTACAATTTGAACTTGGTACATAACTAGCCTAGACTGATTAGACCTTGAGGCTTCTTTATGGAGAAGATTAGGAGAGTTTAGCCTGACATTATTTATAGTGTTTTGTGTGGTGTTGTGTCTTGCAGAGAATATGGAGGGGTTCAACGATGTGAGTTTTCTCCCCCTCTTCATTGATAAGTACAGGGAAATGCCCCTATTATGGCAGGCCAAACACCCTGATTACAGCAGCAAACCAAAGAGGTACGCAGCCATGAAGAAACTTGTGGAATTTGTAAAGCCAAGGATGCCCACGGCAACCGTTCAGAAGTTAAGACTTAAAATTGGCAGCCTGAGGAGTACCTATTTCAGGGAGCGCAATAAGGTCCTGAAGTCCCAAGCATTTGGAGCTGGAGCAGATCAGGTCCATGTCCCCAAGCTCTGGTACTATGACAGGCTCCATTTTCTCAAAGACCAGGCTGATGTCAGGGAGTCACTCTCGACTCTTCCTTTTCCATGCAGGCCACCCCTGATGAGGCTTCTGAGGAGCAACCTGGGCCTTCCAGTCTGGAAGATGTGGAGGAGCCCAGCTTGAGCCAGGTATAGTATTTTTGTACCCATTTTTGTGAAAAATGCATGATGTTCACTTAATTCAGGATCCCCAATTGCTTAGTTCCTAACGTGTTTGACATATCAACAGACAGTAGTGTTGGAGACATTTGGGGCAAGAATCTAAACTGCAGGGCTGAGAATTGTATAGTTTTCTATTTGTAAACATTTTGCAACAGTCACTAGATGAAAATTGTGTGTGTTTGATGAACAAATAACTCAAACTATGTCCCTTTTTCATACACAGGAAGACCTCAGCCAGGAGGTGGCTGTGGAATGTGGCAGTCAGGAGGAGGCAGGGGTTAGTGGCAGCCAAGAGGTGGGTAGTGGCAGCCAAGAGGGGGGTAGGCCTAGGAGCCTGACTGTCTCCCAAGTCCCTCCCCTCCGCCTTCCCTACAAAAGGGCGAGAAGGGTGGGGGAGGTGGGAGAGTCAGCGCTCCAGCTGATCAGAGATGCTTAACCCTTCCTACATGCCACACCCACCTACGAGGAGGCCTTTGGCTCCTTGGTTGCCACGAAAATGATGGCTATGGAGGTGGGGCAACGCAACATGTGTGAGGAGGTCATCCTCAGGGTCCTAAATAAGGGGATGGCTGGGGGGATGACCACACTCACACATGTTTGTGATAGTGACCATGCTCCGCCGCCTCCTCCTCCTTCTGCCACCCCACCAGCACCACAGCGTGGAAGGAAGCGTACAAGGAAGACAAGAGAGTGACGACCTGGATTCAGTCTGGTCTGAGAGAAGATGGAGCCTCTCGTAGTACCAGAGCCTGGGGACCTAGATGGCATCTGCTGCAGTTCCGGATGTTTTGGACTTCAGGACCAGATAGCACTCCCTTATTATTTAGATAGGTACTCCTCAGGCCCCCAATTTTAGAAGCTTGAAAAATGATGTTTGCCGTGGGTGTCCAAGGCTTTGCTAATTCCCCAAGTTTCTCCATCGCTGCGTTCCTCTTTGGTTTGTTGCTGAGACCTAAATAAAGGTATTTTTGAGTTCAAAAAATCATTGCCTATGTGTTTTACTTTTCTACAATGACAGTTTATTTGTGAGTAGGCAGGTACATTTCACAAATAATAAAGTCCAATTAACAAGGGGCACCAACAACAAACAAACTCCTAGTAAATTTAAGCAACAAATACAAATGTTAATAATGTTGTTTTGCTAAGTTGAGACACACAACCCCCCTCAAAAATCTAAAGAAATTATCCAGAAAATATGTATTACAAAAAAAAAAAAAAGGACAAATCATCCCAAAAATATTACAAACATTCTTTTACGATCTGAGGAAAAATAAACATCTAGTCAAAAAATCCTGAAAAAGAATAAATAAATAAGTTTGTGAGAAGTGAGGGTGAATAGGAGCAGCTAAAACACCTCATTCTTCTTGCATTGTAAAGAAAAAGAGAATGCGCTGCATTAAAGACATTTTAACATTGCAGCGTGACGAATGTGCTGTGTCGATTAGGAACGGTAGTTTTACCTGACCGAGCGCTTCCGTCACAGAATTTCTTCTGAGCATGCGTAGCACTTTCTCCGTCGGACTACGCTACACACAATCGGAATTGGTGTGATCGGACATTGTTGTCGGAAAATCTATCCAGCAGGAGATAGAACTTTGTCCGTAGGACAATCCGATCGAAACTGTCCGATGGTGCATACACACGGTCGGAATTTCCGACAACATTGTCCGATAGGACAAAATCCATCGGAAAATCCGACCGTGTGTATGGGGCATAAGACAAATTCATTATGCAAGAATATAGATTGGGGATTCAAGTCTATTCTACACCTCAAAAGAGTGTTCAGGTGTCATCTCTTAATCTAATCAGTAGTCACACATATCAAAGGGTTAATGTTAAAGAATGCAGATTAGGGCAGTTTTATGACTACATCTGTTCACAGCTTGGGGTGATCTGCTGTCACTCTGAAAGACAGGAGCAGATCAAAGCAAATTGCTCAGCCATTCAGTGTGTGTAGGGGATATAAGATGGCTTTCAATCTAAGTAAAACTATCTCAGAGAAGGGTCTGTGATTATGAAGGCATAGGTCTAAGAGAAAATATTCGTTGTCATGATAACCTGTTGGATTTTGTCATCTGTAAGACTGTTCTGTTTTGGAAGCCAATAAAGTGCCTCTCTCTGGAAGAATTGGGTTGCTGCGGAGAAGTACTTTTTAATAACTACATACCATCTACGAACTATATATTAGATCACTACATTGGTGCCGTTCAAGTGACCAGAAGAGCATTTTCAGGACTTAGTAACAGAAGTCGGTGATAACAATCCTGTGAGTTGGACAGAAGTCTGATGGAGACCCAAGACCTGTGCTGTGACTCTGTCTGGTTGTGCCATAAGAGAGTCTGATCTACAAAATCAAACAAGTTTGGAACCCCAGAATTATTCTCTGGAGACTGGAAACGAAGAAAAGGACTGTATCGTGTACCAGAAGACCTGAGCTGGAAGCTGAAGGAGTAGCTAATGCAGTGAGTAAAATATTTCCTTTTTTTTTAATTATTAATAATATAGTCAAAATGCTTACTCAGTGTGAAGCTAGTGTCAGTTCTGATAAAGTTTAACAGATGGGTGTTAAAATGTATTAAGCGTCATGGCGGTCCCAGAAAAATGTAAGCAAACGTGGACTATGATGAATGAATTTTTAGAGAAAAATGTTTTTGATAGCAAAATTTCAGAAAGTAAAAGAAAAGGTTGTATTGTACAGGGCTTGTTATCTTGCTGTTTAACAATGGAAAGTTCTTTGAAGGATAAGGTTGAGGAAATTACCCAGTTACAGAGTGCAGTTGATAATAGCAACAAGGTTTGTCAGAGGTTACAAAACCAATCAGAATCTGAGACTGTAAATTTAAAATTGCATGTAGTTACCATTGGGGGTGCGTTGCTTGAGAAATCTAAACGTTGTGATGAATTATCAGAGGAACATGAGAGATTGAAATTAAGAATTATGGAATTAGAGAAGAGATCTCAGGAATGCAGATATGCATCAAATCTGCAGCAAAATACAAATACAAACATTCTATCAAATGAAACAGAACCTCATATTAAATCTGATAATTCATTGCCAGCTGCACCCACTATGACCACCACAGTTTATGACAATAATAATAATGCAGGTGATGTTCAGCTTGTAATGAAGCCTTTGAAACCAAAATAATTAGATGCAATTCTTAAAGAAATAGGAATGATTCCCTGCCATGATTTAAACAGATTTTTAAAATGATTTTGTGACTTGCAGAATGTCAGAGATATGTACAATCTCAACCCATCTGATTTAGAACGAGTTATACAACATTCTATAGGAAGTAGTCTTTGGATGAGAATTAAACAAATTTGTATTCAACCTCTGAGGACAAGGGACATATTACTGGAATTATTATGTGTTTTGTATGGTGTACGTTCTGATATTACTATTCATGGGAAGATCAAACAAATGCAAAGTGAATCTCCCTATGAATTGTCACACAGGATAGCAACTATTATGGAATTATTGGTCAGTAATAATCTTGCATTTGAGCATGGTGGCTTTGTACATATGAGTATATTTCTACATGCTTTGCATGAAGATATCAAACAAAATATTTTACTAGTTACCCCAAATCCTCATGATTTAAAAGACGTATTGTTAAGGACAGACCATTTATGGAGAAAGTCAAATGAGCAAGCTGTCAAAATTGATTTTGCCACATTGTTTAGGACAAATACTGAACATAAAGATCAAAAGATAATGTCTTATGATAACAAACAAAGAGGAAACACCAGGTCAAATATAGGTGATATTATAATGAAAAACAGAGCTGACCAAAATAATAATAAAAAAATGTCTAAGGCCTGGATACCGTTTTCTCAGTTAAAACAGAAATATGACCACTTGAAGATTGAGTATGACAAGATGAAAATGGAACATTACACATTGTTGGAGCAGCTGAACAGAAATCAGGGCATCATAAATGCAGATGTACATTCTCCAGATCTGTTTTTTAAATGCAAATGACACTTCTCTAGCAGTGGGGGTGGAATAGTTTCAAACTGTATGTGTAAATAGTCCTTTGTTTTAACTTCAAACAATGTTTAAGGACCTTGCTAATTAGTTTTGTTGGAGAGTTTTTGTCTTTCAGATATTGGAGATACTGCATGTGAATAGCATGTGAACTGCAAGCTGAAATTGCTGGCTAGTGGGGGAGAAACGCTGAATAAACAATATCATGGACTCTCTCAATATTCATCAAGCAATGGACCCTTTTTTTTTTTTTGAACATTCATTTTTTTTTTCCTCTTGTCAATGAACTTTTCCCTATATTTTTTTTATTTTAAATTTTTTCACCCTTTCCCATTTTTATTCATCAAGCCCTATTTTTTATTTTCTATTTTTCACCCTTTCCCATTTTTATTTTTTTATTTTATTATGTTTTATTTCTTGAACTTTATCTTAAAACCAGAGCGAAACATTTAAGCCTAAAATAATTTTCATAACACCTGTACATATTACATATTGGGATGCTGAACAATGGCTTGGCATAGCATAAATTATAGTATGTTGGGTGGTTTTCCTAAATTTATAAGAGGGGTGAGTGAAATTCATCACTCCAGTCATGATTTGAAACTTTGTTGAATCAGTCATTGATAATATGCTAAAGGCTATGACATATGGATGAAAAAGACCTAACTTTACTGGCAAGATTTTCCACTGCTGCTTTGTCTGGATAGAAGATCTGATAAACGCTGATGTCAAGCTGATTCTATCTGAAAGTGGGGGATTATATATGGATTATATGGATTATATGGATATATGGGTTATAGATTGGTATACCATTCAGGTGGAATTATAGACTGAATGAACCAAGTAACTCTGTTGAAGGCAATGAGGAGTCGGCCTAAAATGGAAAGAAGATGTGAATGGTAAAATACTTGCAAGATGGACTCATGAATGTCAAGGGCAATAGTTTGCAGCACAGTTTTTTCTGCCGTATCCAAACTTTTTGAACTTGAAAGTGAGTGCTGGTACATTGATGGTTCTTCTTACTATAAAGATGGAAGTAGAATTTCAGGATTTGCTGGTGTTTGTGCAAAAGCATCTTTAAAAAAATGAAAGCCTGGAGATGAGAATCCTGGATTTATGTGGTTCGGAGCTCCCGGCACACCAAGCACACCAAGTTTACTTTCAGTGAGAGATGTGATGACGTCAGATCGAAGAATGGACTGTGACATCAGCTCGTTTTGTGCAATATTTAAGATCTTGATGTGATATAATAAGGCCTAACAGCTATATGGGCCACGGATGTTTACCGAATCCTTTTCCAGTCATGGTCTAAAGCTATATTATCTAATGACTTTTTCATGGGGATATTTTAGAGGCTGGTGAAGAGAGATGTAACCAGTTTCAACTTTATATTTCATATGAGCCATTGTAAATCATCCAGTACCTCAAGTTGTAATGATATGTTTGTTGCTTGATTTATGGGTCAGTTCTAGTAGTTAGAACGACCCAAGTGGGGGTATATGTAGTATGTTTTTATATATATATATATATATATATAAAGAAATGTTCAGGGCTTTTCCAACATGTGGATATAATTGCAGAGGCTTTTCGCCACTTTGGGGGTATAGCATGGTTTACATATGATGAAAACTTTAGACAAAAATTGGCTGTTCACCCGACATTACAATGGGGTTGCAAAGATGTGGGTCTGTGGCTGAATTTAATGCTGCCACAGAAGCCTCAATTTTCAACCCGGGCAGTGCCCGCGCAGAATAGTTTTCGTAAGGGTTGCTGTTTCGCCTTCAATGAAGGGCAATGTAAATTTTTTGCAAATTGCAGGTATAAGCACGAGTGCTCCTTCTGCAATGGTGCCCATCCAGCGAGCAGGTGTTTTCGGAAGTCGTCAGCGGCTTCTGTTTCAGCAGCACCTAGGGAGGCTAGTGGAAAGGGCCAGGACGCCAGTGAGATTGTCAAGCATGCAGCCTTGGCTAGAGCGCTACCCAGACCGCACGATGGCCCAGCTGCTAATTGAGGGTTTTACATATGGTTTTCTGGTTCCTTGTTTTTCAGGTTCCGGGTGCGTCCTGGTTGAGAATCTGCGCTCGGCCAGGCTGCACCCGGACATTGTTCAAGAAAAAATTGATAAAGAGGTTTCGGAGGGCAGGGTAGCGGGCCCTTTCGATCAACCTCCTTTTGAGAATTTCCGCATATCTCCCTTGGGTATTGTTCCCAAAAAAGAGCAGGGGAGTTTCCGGCTAATTCATCACTTATCCTATCCAGAGGATTGCTCTTTAAATGATGAGGTCGCAGGGGTTTTGGCCCCTGTGTCGTATGCATCGTTTGATGAAGCATTATTGCTGTTGCGGCAGTTTGGGCAGGGAGCATTGCTGGCGAAGGCGGATATTAAATCTGCCTTTCGGCTGCTGCCCGTGCATCCGCAGGGTTTTAATTCTCTGGGTTTTCATTTCCTGAATCGTTTTTATTTTGACAAATGTCTGCCAATGGGTTTTTCATTATCCTGTTTTTATTTCGAGGCCTTTTCTACATTTTTACATTGGGTAGTGGCACAATGCCTGCCGGAAGGGGGGTTTTTGCACTATCTTGACGATTTTTTGTTCATTGGTCCAGTGGACTCCCGGGTATGTTACAAGTCGCTAGACACATTTTTTCTAGCATGCGCCTCTTTCGGTATCCCTATCGCACATGAGAAGACGGTCCTTCCATCTTCTACAATTGAATTCCTGGGCATCACGATCGACTCCGAGCGAATGGAGTTTAGATTGCCTGAGGAGAAATTACGTCGTATGAGATTGTTGATTGCAGTATTTTTGGCGAAACGGAAAGTTTTGTTGAAGGAAGCCCAGTCCCTGTTGGGACTTTTTGCATTCGCAGCTAGGGTTATTCCAGTCGCTAGAATCTTTTCTAGGCGCTTTGCCCTGGCCACGAGTGGCTTGAAGTCTCCATATTCGCACATTCACTTGTCCGCGAATATAAAGGAGGACTTGAGGGTTTGGGATTCCTTCCTTTCTAATTTTAATGGGGCTACGGTGTGGCAACAATCTCTTACGGAAGATTTTCAATTAAAATTCTTTACGGATGCGGCGGGTTCATCGGGTTTTGGGGCCTTTCTGGACGGTAAGTGGTGTGCTTCAAAATGGCACATCAGCTGGCTACATGAAGAAGTTCTAAGGAATATAGTTCTCCTGGAACTTTTCCCTGTAGTGGTGTCTGTTGTGATATGGAAGGAATTTTTTATGAATCGTAGGGTATTGGTGCATACGGATAGCAAAGGCGTTCTATTTGCTATCAATATGCTGTCGTCTAAATCAGAAATGGTGGTCAAGCTCCTTAGATCTTAGATTTTTGGTTTTACATTGCTTCCGTTTTAATATTTGGCTGAAGGCAAGCTACTTACCCGGTTGGCAGAATGATATAGCTGACGCTTTGTCTCGTTCGCAGTTCCAGCGTTTTCGGGAATTGGCTCCTGCGGCGGATCGGACGGGTACAGTTTGCCCAGATTTCCTATGGGGCTTGATTTGGGACTAATGGCTGCTCACCTCCGGAACTCGCTGGCGCCGAAGACGTGGCAGGAATATGGTTTGGCATGGTCCAGATGGTGTTCTTTCTGCTCCCATAATGGTGTCGAGGTACTGGAGGTGAATGGCTATGCCTCGCTGGCGTTCGTATCTTCACTGATAGATTTGGGTATGAGTCCGGCTTCAGTTAGCAAAATAGTAGCGGGAGTTTCCTTTTTTCTAAAATTTTCAGACCGCCCAGCTCTTACTTCTTTCTTTCAAGTCAGGCAAATTCTCAAGGGTTTCCGCAGATCGGTACCTGCTAAAGATGATCGCCGTCCAATTTCGGTGGATCTATTAATTAAACTGTTAGCAATTCTGGAAGTAGTCTGTATCTCTAAATTTGAGGTTATACTGTTTAGGGCAGCATTTTCAGTTACTTTCTTTGGTGCTCTGAGGATCGGTGAGTTTACGGCTCGTAATCGGGCATCATCTTCATTTTTGTTATTTAAACATGTGATAGTGGGTCCTGATAGCTTGCGGTTATTCATTTGTAGATCTAAAACTTTTTGTCTGGGTAACGGCTTGTGGATTCCGTTATCTGGTTCTCCGGAGCCAAGTATATGTCCAGTGTTGCTTGTTTCAGAATTTTTGTCAGTACGCCCCACGTGGGAGGGTTCCTTTTTTATCCACCAGGATCGGTCCCCGCTAACCAGATTCCAGTTTTCAGCTGTCCTTTCTGCTTGTCTTAAACGACTTAACCTGGCAGGTTTTAAATTTTCATCCCACTCCTTTAGGGTCGGGGCCGCCACTGCGGCCAATTTGTTGGGTTTCCCACCTGAGAGTCAAAAGCGGGTCGGTAGATGGGCTAGTGATAGCTATAAAATTTATGTTCGCCCAGAAGTTTTAACATTATGATTTTGTTTCAGATCCTCATACTGATGCGATTTGGATCGTAGGCCACTCCTACATTTTTTGGGCTGGTAAGCAAGCTTCTTCCAGGGTGTACACTGCCAATTTGGGTTTGGACGATACGCTATTCACAGTTTTTTGGTCAGGCGTTCGGGGTCTAAGATGGCGTAACCTCAGAGGTCACCTCATATATTTGGCTTCAATATGGCCGCCGCCTAGAGTTCTGGTCATTCACTTGGGGGCCAACGACGTGGGTAAAGTTAGGACCTGGGAGCTGCTTTGTGAGATCAAGAAAGATCTTTTCGATTTTAAGCTGTTATTCCCAGGTGCTATCTTGGCTTTTTCAGAAATGATCCCACGTCTGCTTTGGTCCCCTTGCGGAAACCTGTTCTACGTGGATAAAATTAGGAGGCGGCTGAATCGAACCATTCATAATCTGATAATTTCATTAGGGGGTGTGTCCTTTCGCCATCTGGAGCTGGAAGGTTTCTTCCCGGGCTTATTCAGGCAGGATCAGGTCCATTTGTCCGCAATAGGCCTAGATATTTTCAATGTGGGCCTGCAGGCCCTGATTGAGAGTGCTATGGTGTTGGGGGGACCTCAATCAGGAGTGTCGCTCCTGACCTCGGTCAGTGGGGATTGTCATCCAGCTTTGTCTGGATGGACGCTGTGTAATGAAACAAAAAATTGAATTTTGTTGGGTTATAGCCGAAATGGCTAAATATTATTTAATTTAAGGTTACCCCTTGACCAACACCAGGGCCAGTTTTAAAAAATCCAACAATAAAGTTTTGTATAAAGAAACAATTGTGTCGGTATTATATGTTATGATAATGACTCCTTGATACTAGCCCATAGCAAGCCGTGCAGTATGCAGGGCGAGCATGGGGGAGTACAAGGGGAATGCTGTGTTATTCTTACAGGTTACTATTGGCTACAGCAGGATAGCAACAGTACCTGATTGGTGGAGGCAGCGGGTGAGCTGAAAGCCCGGGAAAACCGGAGCATTTAAGGAAGGGACCGTCCGGCCGTTCCCCCTCTCTGAAACAGGACCGGGACTCCCACCCCCCCCCCCTCCCTGTTTATTTGTTTATGCAGCTCTATATTCATCATAGTCATGGTGTTGGTTAGTGGGGGATTGTCATCCAGCTTTGTCTGGATGGACGCTGTGTAATGAAACAAAAAATTGAATTTTGTTGGGTTATAGCCGAAATGGCTAAATATTATTTAATTTAAGGTTACCCCTTGACCAACACCAGGGCCAGTTTTAAAAAATCCAACAATAAAGTTTTGTATAAAGAAACAATTGTGTCGGTATTATATGTTATGATAATGACTCCTTGATACTAGCCCATGGTGGATCATCTTGGTTGGAGCTGCATCCTCAAGATAGTTCTGGTGTCCTGGTCATCATACACCTTTGGATTTCCTCCTGGTTGGATCGTTATCGCACCATCATCCTACGAATGGGTCCATGCATTTTTGATTATCTCATTTGGTAAGAGTACCTTAAACGTTTGGTGGAGGATTGTCACTGTGAAACTTACTGAAAGTCTACAGTCACTGGGTGTTCTCATCCACATCACTCTACACATTGCTAATTGGATATGAACTTTTATATTCCATTGTTTATATGTTTTGCGCTGCACTTTCTTTTTTTACATATTATTCTTAAGGATTTGTGATTTTACCTTTTTGTGTTCAGCTTGCAATTTTGTTTGTCTTTTGTTAATTTTGGTTTGCGCTGATTGCTTTATATACTGGATTAGACACATTACAGACACTAAGATCACCCTAGATGCTACTGCTTGTCTACTGCACATTAACCACTTCCCGACCGGCGCATGACGATATACGTCGGCAGAATGGCACGTACAGGCAGGAGGGTGTATATACAAGTCCCTCCTTAATGCCTGCCCGCGCCAGTCGGGACCCCCGTGAGTCCGGTCGCGGTCCCCGCGGACTCGATCGCCGCGGGGACACCCACGATCGTCTCACGGGAAGGCTGAACGGGGAGATGCTGAGATAAATAGCATCTCCCTGTTCTGCCTAGCAACTAGTGACGCCGATCTCTGCTCCCTGTGATTGGAGCAGAGATCAGCATTCACTAGCTGACAGCCACGCCCCCCCACAGTAAGAAACACACCCCTAGGCATACTTAACCCCTACACTGCCCCCTTGTGGTTAACCCCTTCACTGCCAGTGTCATTTATACAGGAATCAATGCATTTAAATAGCATTGATTGCTGTATAAATGACAATAGTCCCAAAAATGTGTCAAAAATGACAGATGTGCCCGCCATAATGTCGCAGTCGCAATAAAAATCGCTGATCGCCGCCATTACTAATAAAAAAAAAATTAATAAAAATGCTATAAAACTATCCCCTATCTTGTAAACGCTATAACTTCTGCGCAAACCAATCAATAATCGCTTATTGCAATTTTTTTACCAAAAATATGTAGAAGAATACGTATCGGCCTAAACTGAGGAAAAAATATGTTTTTTTATATATTTTTGGGGGATATTTATTATAGCAAAAAATAAAAAATAATGCGTTTTTTTTTCAAAATTCTCACACTTTTTTGTTTATAGCGCAAAAAATAAAAACCGCAGGGGCGATCAAATACCACCAAAAGAAAGCTCTATTTGTGGGGAAAAAAGGACGTCAATTTTGTTTGTGAGCCACGTCGCACGACCGCGCAATTGGCAGTTAAAGCGACGCAGTGCCGAATCGCAAAAAGGGGCCTGGTCCTTTGGCTGCAAATTGGTCCGGTCTGAAAGTGGTTAACTCATTTACGATCAGCAAATATAAGAAGTCCTTATCTAGGCACCTATTGACAGCGGCCAAAAGCTTAATCCCTTTGCACTGGAAATCCACTCACATTCCGAAGGTCAAGGATTGGCTGGACAGAGTCTATTATATGTACAAAATTGAAGAACTACTGGCGATAAAAAAAGAAAATTGCATCAGTTTTAACGAAATGTGGCAGCCTTGGTTACTATTCACCCTTTCTAATGAATACAACTCCATTATCTCATGAAGACCAGAAGATATAAATGTTAGATACCAATTATGACAACCTTTACTCACCATAGAATCTGCCTTCCTAGACATCTATAACAAACCCCTGAGCCCCCTAGAGCCCCAATCGAAGACACCGTCCACATTCGAAACCATTGCCATCATTGACCCTACCACGCTATACCTTTTTATAACCATCCCCTGCCACATCTTTATACCCTCTCCCCCCCCCCCCCCATTTTCTTTTTTTTTTTCTTTTTTTTCTTTTTTTTTTTTCTTCTTCTTTCCCCCCATATACCTATCCTGACTACCTACCCCAAAACCCCCTATCACCCCTTACATTTCCATCTAAGCACTGCTTAACAAACTTATAAGACCCAGCATCTAGATATTCGCATTGAATAAGCTACAATGTTTTACCGTTTACAATGTTGAGATGCTACTGTTTTCCTAGCTCTGTATTATGCATGTCAATTTTCTCAATGTATGCTACATGGGCTAGCACAAAGGTACTCCATAATAACAAAACACACCATATATCATTCAAAATATTTATTTATTGGAAATAATTGGCCACGGTGTTATCCAAAAAGGGGGGTTTAATATTTTGAGATTATAAATTTAATAAATATAAATATAGAAAAGGCCATCTCGGCTAAAATATATTTAAAACAAAATTAAGTGGTGTCCATCCAGCCAATGCTGGACGACTATTCCCCAACGGCCGAGGACAGCCGCAAAGCTAATGGCTGAGGCCCCCCCCCCCCCCACCACCATGACTGCAAATCCATATTGAAAATGTCTAAGCCTATTGGTGATAAATGTACCATATCATTTCTGAATAAACCTGGCACGAAACCTTCCAATTCGCAGTGGCGAAAAGATAAATCGCCAGATAGACTAAGAAAACTGTGGATCGTCCTGTTGAGACGCCTCCTTATCCTATCTAAATAAAACAAATTACCATAAGGAGACCACAACAAACGTGGCATCATTTCAGAAAAGGCCAAAACTACCTCTGGAAACATGAGTTTAATGGAAAAAAGGGTTCTTTTCATTTCACAGATTAACTCCCAAGTACCTGTTTTTCCTAAATCATTTTCTCCAGCATGTACAATTAAAATATGCGGAGAAGGCCATATGGTGGCTAAAAAATCTACCTGCTCTTTAAGATCCCGCCACTGCAATCCCCTAACACCTGACCAAAAATCATAAAAGAGTCGTTGTCCAGACCTAAATTGGTGAAGTAGGTCCTAGTTCCGGCATGTTTGGCAGCCCAGAAAACGTAGGAGTGTCCTACTATCCACACCACTGTTTTGCCGAAATCTGAAAAAGAGAATTCATAACATTAGTAAATCAGGGCGGATATATAACTTGTATCTACTACTATCCCACCGACCAATCTTCATCAATTTATCTTCAGGGAAACCCAAAACCTCGGCTGTAGTGGCCGCCCCTATTCTAAAAGAATGGGATGAAAATTAAAAGCCAGAGAGATTCAGGCATTTCAAGCATGCAGCCAAAACAGCAGAGAATTGGTACCTGGATAGAGAGGATTTATCCTGATGAATAAAAAATGAACCTTCTGAACAAGGCCTGACTGATATGTATTTAGATATGTGAAGGACTGGACAAATCACTGGGTTATCAGAACTAGACAAGGAAAAAACCATTGACCATTACCTACCGGACGAGACTAATGCCGCGTACACACGTGCAGACTTTTGCCGGCGGACCTAAGTCCAGCGGACAATCCGCTGGACTTTCCAGCTGGCCTCGCCGGACTTTCCGAGCGTGTGACATGCCCACACACGCACGGACTTCTCCGGCGGATAATCCGCCGGCCAAAAGTCCGCGGGACTTTTGAAAATGAACGGACTTGACCACACACGGAGCAGTCCATTCATTTAGAACGTAACTTCAGGTTACGTAGCTAGAGTAGGCAGTAAATGCCGCCGCGCTAGCTCCATAAGCTGGCATGGATTTAAAGGGACTCCCTACGCCGGAAAATGGCGTGGGGGTTCCCCCCAAATCCATGTCAGACCCTTATCCGAGCACGCAGCCTGGCAGGCCAGGAAAGGGGAGGGGACGAACGAGCGCCCCCCCCTCCTGAGCCATACCAGGCCGCGTGCCCTCAACATGGGGGGTGCCCTGGGGAAAGGGGGGCCGTGCGGCCCCCCCACCCCAAAGCACCTTGTCCCCATGTTGATGAGGACAAGGGCCTCTTCCCGACAACCCTGGCCGTTGGTTGTCGGGGTCTGCGGGCGGGGGCTTATCGGAATCTGGGAGCCCCCTTTAACCGCTTCAATACCGCGCTATATTATTATTATTATTATTATTATACAGGATTTATATAGCGCCAACAGTTTGCGCAGCGCTTAACAAAATAAAGGCAGACATTACAATTACATAACAATTTGGTACAAGAGGAATCAGAAGGCCCTGCTCGCTAGAGCTTACAATCTAAGAAGAAAGGGTAAATTGATACAAGAGGTAATAGCTGTGGGGGATGAGTTGATGGAAGTCATAGTCATATGACGCCCACAAGGTGGATCTACCATCCTGGGTGGGCGTCATATGACGTCCTCGCATTCCCGGCCGCCTGGCCCGGCATCGCTTGGGACCCGGTGCGAGTGCCCGGCGGCCGCGATGTCCGCCGGGCACCCGCGATTGCCCGTTAAAACAACGGGACCGGGCGGGACCGTGGAGCTGTGTGTGTAAACACACAGCTCCACGTCCTGTCAGCGAGGAGGAGACCGATCATGTGATCCCAGTACGGAGGAACACATGATCGGTCTCCTCCACTTGAGTCCCCTCCCCCCACAGTTAGAATCACTTCTATTAGGGAACACATTAACCCCTACAGCGCCCCTAGTGTACCCCTACCCATTCACCTAAGGTGTAAAATGTAAAGTAAAAAAACACCCACACTTTTGAAAAAATATTTTATTGCACTGCTCCGGGGGTCTTCTTCCGTCTTGGGGGTCTTCTCGCCGGACTCCTCTGCCATTTACCAAGCTCTTTTACCGAGCGGAGAAGTCCGGCTACCTTCTTCGTCGTCGCCGCCGTCGTCTGGGGGTCTCGATCCGCCTTCGGGGGTCTTCCGGGGGTCTCTTCTGTTCTTGCGGCGATCGTCGTCTTCAGCGCCGCCGGCGCCGCCTTCTTCTTCTTGTCCTTCTTGTTCTTCTTCCGATGTTGACCCGTCGCTGTCTCTGCCCGGAATGCCAGAACCGCGCTGCGCTGGGACTTATATAGGGACATGGGGACAGGGTCTTATGCTCATGTCACATGGTGACCCCGCCCCCTTGCAATGTCACAGTCCCGGAGGTGGCAACCTGAATTGCATCGCGGCGGAATCAATTGTGATTCCCAGAAATTCGATACTATTAGAAGGAAAAACTTTTTTTTCATGCGCAAGTGGCACACCAAAGTGTTTGCAAACAGTGAAGAACATCTGTAAAGATTCTAAGCACGCTAGGGAATCGCTTGGACCCACAAATAAAAAATCGTCCAGGTAATGGAGAGAACCCCCATGTGGGTAGTTAGCTGATAAAACCCCGTTCAAAAAGGTAGAAATTGCTTAAAAATAAAAACAAGACAGTGAAAACCCCATTGGGAGGCATTTATCAAAAAAGAATTGACCTTTAAACTGAAAACCTAAAGAGTTAAAGCCTTGGTGGTGAACCGGAAGGAGGCGAAAGGCCGATTTAATGTCAGCTTTAGCCAACAAGGAACCTTGCCCAAATTTCCTTAACAGGAGTAAAGCTTCATCGAAGGAAGCATAGACCACCGGAGCATCCACATCCGAGACCTCATCGTTTAATGATGAATCTAATGGGTAAGAAAGGTGGTGGATCATCCGGAAGCAACCACTTTCTTTCTTAGGGACTATCCCGAGCGGGGATAAATTAAAATTTTTAAATGGAGGAGATGAGAAGGGGCCAGCAATTTTGCCCTCCGTTAGCTCCTTAGATATTTTTTCTTGAACCACCTCAGAATAAATGACCGCTGACTGCAGATTCTGTACCATAGTGCAACCTGTACCCCTAAAGGCCGGAACCAGAAAACCATCCCTGAAGCCGTTAATTAGCAGGGCCGCATCCTGCGGTCTGGGTAATGCTCTAACCAAGGTAGCATTTCTTCCAGCTTCACTGGAGTCATTGCCTTTGCCATGAGCTTCCTTGAGAAATGACTGCAAAGAGGTTGCAGAGGATTTGCGAAAACATCTACTGGCTGCATGATTTCCGCCACAATTTGAGCATTCATGCTTATATTTGCAGTTTGATAGGAATTTGCATTGCCCATCATTAAAGGCAAAGCAAAAACCTTTGCGAAATACATTCTGAGGATTGGCTGCTGGCCTATTAGGGGTGAAATGAGGCCTAGGTGGAAGCATAAGGTTCAGCCATAATCCCACATCCTTAGAACCCCAGTGCAGTGAGGGGTGTACTGCTAGTTTCTGTCGGAAGTTTTCATCATAGGTAAACCAGGCCGAACCGCCATAATGGCGAAAAGCTTCGGAAATTATATCCAGATGCTGAAAGAGACCCGAACATTTGTCAGGGAAGCGTTCTCCCATAACAGCCGCAAAAATACAAAACGCTTGTAACCAGTTCTGGAAGGTTTTGGGGATGGCCCTCCTCCTATCCTCCTCAGACCTATCCCCTGTTTTGTCATTTTTGTATAAAAATTCTTTTGACGCAGGTAACAATGATAATATATCTAGAAACTCCCCCTCCAAATCTTATCTTTTACTGCCTTAGGTAAATGAAAGCCCAACGGTGACAGTGTACATGGAAGGGGTTCTTTAAAAGAAGATTCCCCGGGTAATAAGGCCGTGGGTCTGAGGGGCAAGGCAGGGTTAATAAATTTGGGCGAGAACATGTATCTTTAGTCTGAGTGGCTTTACTAGTATCCTGCCATATGGAGCCAACATCATTCAAATAATCAGAAAAATGCAAAGTATCTGTATTATTTTTATGTGCCCCTGAAGAAGTAACCTCCATGGCATTATAAACTGTATTAATACCATTAATGTTTGCACCAGTGACCTGTGCCCTCTGACATAAATTAGCAGCAACATTAACCTGCTGCATTTGTTCTGCACCAATACCATGTGCTTTAACATTTGTTTTAAAATGCATATTTTGCAAACCAATCTCTGCAACAGATACCTGTGCCCCACTTGTTTTAACAACCAAATCATTATCATCACTCCATAAACCGTTTCCTGCACCAGATAACTGTGCCTTCTGTGTTTCCATAACAACATCATTAACATCAATATTTGCACCAGAAACCTGTGCCCTTTGTTTATTAACCATATTTTTATCAGCACCATTATCATGTGCACCTTTAAAAACTTTTGTAACACAGTAGTTAAAGAATCAACCAAACACATAAAGTCAGAAGCATGAGACACCACACACTGCTCACCTTCATTAACATCATGAAGCTGCTCACTCACTGCCTCAGCTGCAGCCTGAGTAGTGCTGCTCTGCCTCAGAAGAGGAGCATACTCTAAAGGTACATCAATGGCTCTCTCACCGCTGGTCAGCTGAGGAGAAGCAGTTAGTCTTTGTTTCTTCTTCTTCCTTCCAGGCTGCTGTCTTGTCCCGCCCCCGACTGGGGCTGACATTTTCTGTGACACAGGGGGAGTTACAGGAGGTGGAGCTGAGCCGCCCTCTTCCCCAAGGCACCGCAATAGCCACTCCTCACCGCCTCTGCTCTCTGCCCTTTCTAGCAGGCGGCATAGGAGAGACTCACGGCTGTCTGGGGAATGGCGCTTCATTACAGGAGCTCCGCTGCGGTCCGTTCCAGCGCTGGGGTCCGGTCCAAACGGTCTGAGGAGAGACAGCTTGAGGCCCTTTTATAGGCTCTTCAGTTCAGGTTACAGTAAAACCGCCAAATTACACCAATCAGCTGCTCCATTAACCTGGCTGTTGCTGCCCAGGGAAACTGCAGTGACCAATATCAACCTGTGAATAGATAAAGCACAGCAGACTGCGGATCCCCCTTTGAGCTATCCCATGTTGGTCCAGCATAATGCTAAGACCTTTCATTCACTTAATAAAATCCTTTGATTGTGGAAAAAAAAAAAAGGCAGAACATGGAAGCGAGCATATTTTTGATGCTTCACGGTTTAAAACCCCATTGATGTATTGTATAGCTAGCACTGCAGGCAGAGCATTTGTTTGGTTTGTGCCACAAACAGCAGCGGAATACTCCAGAAATACTACTCTTCTGTAAAAACATACAGCTGAGCTGACCTGATTGAAGTTCCGTGTAGGTCTTCATGTAAATGGACTTGTCCGTTTACACAGGCCTACTTCCATGTATGATCATCATAAGAACACAGAGAGAGTCTGGGGATGATATTGATAAATACACAACAGAGAGTCTGGGGACTGCACCATACAGACCCATCTGAATGTAAAAACATCAAACAACATCAAACATCTGAACATCAAAACACTGACATTTGTTCCGTTCAGCTCCAATTGTGGTTGGTGGGGCACTATGACAGCTTCCTGGCGGGATAGCTAAGGTGGGTTCAGAATAGGGTCCGAACACGCCTCAGCTCATCCCAGCCAATTATTTGTTGTGAAAAAAGTTCTAAAATAAGACATCAATGCTGCTCCATAATATGTGTAATAAATGTAAAATATTAATGGTTATTAACCAGTTGCCAACCGGGCCATAGCCAAATGACGACTACAGCGCGGTCAGATAACTGTCAGAGGGCTTACTATGAAGTCCTCCCAGAATTGCACTCCCGCGCACCCCCTGGGGCACGCACCAGGGAATGTCCAGGACTGTCGGGTCTCCCAGACCCAGCGTGTCACGGATCAGGGTAAAGGGCCAATGACAGCGGCCCTTTACCCCGACAATATGACAATTTTGTGAACCCCCCCCCCCCAAAAAAAACTTCATTTTGCAAAGAATTTGGGGGGAAAATTACAACTTAAAAAAACTCACCATGCCTCTTACTAAATACATTGGAATGTCTACTTTCCAAAAAGGGCTCCGACGGACGGCCGTGGTGGTCATGAAGGCACAGAACGCCGTCTGGGGTGACCTCCCCGGCGTCCGAGAAGCCCTTCCGGGGTCGCCCCTGCGTCGTCATCGTCGCAATAGCGCGACGTCCTGCGTCACGCGCACGCACGGCCGGCCGTCGGAAGGTAGGTGTGGGATCAAGAGATGGGAGGGGATGCTCTTTGCCCGCCCTCCTTTGGGATGTCGTGGGAGTACTCACCAGCACTTAACACCAATTGGTTCTCCAATTGACGCACCTGCCTGCAATCCCAAGCAACTATAATACATCACATGGGGGGGGGGGGTTCCCAATCCATCTCCATGAGAAGGTCCATGAGCAACGACATACAAGGACAGTAAGTACACATTTAGACTCATGCCCCTATTTAGGCATATGTAACGAAATACACAGCGTTCTTTTGTCTTTAATTTTAGACTGCACACCTTGTATCCTGGACCGTATTATGCTTACAGCTGGTTGCAGCCTACAAAATATGGGCTACCAGATATATACTGCTGTGCAACCAAGAACAACCAACCCTACTAGGTAATCCTGCATTGCCACTTGTTACACTTCTTTCTTTTCTCTATTCACCCACACATCAGCATCCCAGGGCTCCCTTCACCTTCCCATGCACCCACCATCACTATGTCACCACATACCTTCACACCACATGCACCACTTCACTCCCACATTGCACCCCTTTAATTTTAGTTTGCAGCACATTTATACCATTTTTCCAGATGTCTGCTCACTGTGATTATTTGTCTTGTTTGCCCATCCACATGGTCCAATTCCTACCCCAACACTCCACCATTCACTATCTGACCCCCTTCCTCTCTCTTTCCCACCCTTCCTCTCTCTTGATCCCCCTTCCCCGCTTCCCGCTTCCTGTCACCTTCCCTTCTTTTTCCAACCGCTTCCCCTTCCTTTCCCCCCTTCACAATTCTCCCTTGATTCACTCTGCCCCCTTTCCCTTTCTGTCCCCTTTTCCGTTTTCCTTTTAGCTGCTCTATACACATTCTCGCGGGATGCTGCAGCATTCCAGTCCTGCATATATACATGTGCATGCCATGTATCTTCATTTCTCACATCTATCCTTCCCCTTTTTTCCTTACTTTTCTTTTCTCTTCCCTCCCCATCCCATTCCATTTTCCCTCAACCATGTCCCCCTTCCCTTCCCCTATTTCTCACAATCACCCTTGGTCCCCCCCCACCTCCCTTTCTTCACCCACCACTCCCACGCTTTACCTCACTCCCCAATGCTTTTTGGTCTTCACCATCCCCATCATTCCCCTATCACTTCCCCTTGCCCCCGCACCACACCAAACATCCCTTTTCCAGTTGCAATCCCTTGATATACCAACTCCTAGATAGGGACCACACTACATACACATAGGTTGGCCAAAAAAATTCTCCTACCTAAAACTATCCTATTATGTTCAAACTTGTCAACTAGTAGGTATAGCCTACATACTATTTATATATGACATACTGTTGATTGCTGTTGTTGGACTCTCACGACAGGTGTGCACAATAGGGGGATTCCACCCTCCCCACCTTCCCCTCCTATCGCTCCCACTTGCCGGCCCACGTGTACGCCCGTAGGAGGTCAAACTATTGGAAGTGACCTCTCGTAAGTCATGTCACTGGACTGTCCTGCCTGGCCTGCCCCGCATCTACCGGAGGGTGTCACCGCGAGTGCCACCTGGGGGACAAAAATACCCTTTTAGGGAAACCTTACATAGATGGAGTAACTCATCAGAAATCTATACACTTGGACAAACTACCTCTGAGGAAGACCCTCATCAATATGGGTCGAAACGCGTCAGGTTTACTTTTACCTCAACCTATCTGGCTGTGTAAAAAAATATACTGTTGTAAAAATGTTTTGTCTACCAGTGTAATTTTAAATCATTTTTCTGTTTTGTTTTACTATTCCCATTTGGGACTCATGTCTACCCACTATGTCACTTATGCAACATTTTAAATAAAGATTTACATTTGGACAAATATGCTGTATCATAGAGAACTTCTTTCCAAACGCTGCCTAAAAACCCCACAAATCCCTCTTGGGGGGACTTTTTTCTTTTCACAGCACCCTAAAAACAGGTACAACATGTAACATGTTCCGCGCGGCAGCTCCCAAGATGGCCGCCGGCATCTAGAGCTCCGCTCCACCACGGACCCCCGCTGACCACCGGAGCTTACCGAGCGCCCCCACGCCCCGCACACCGGGCGATTCACACGGGGGAAACCCCCAGGAACAAGCGGATGTCATCCCCGCAAGCCAGGCGGGACTTATCTGGCCAGATGACGGCAGCTCCCGGCCCCCTCAGCTATGCCAAAATGGCGGCGGCAACTCGAGGCCTTCACCACACGGAGCACCAGGAATCCTCTATTGCGGACCAGGACCAGATGACACAGGCCCTCACAGGTACCGACTATCCCCCGCTTCAGCCTGCTAGCTCCCCAGCCTCTACAGAATCCCTGCTGGGTGGTCTGACTGCTGTGTGTCCCACTACTCCCATGATGGACCCCCACACAGGCCTCATGCTCACTGTCAGTGAAGCTCAGGAGGACATCCCAGCCCCCACTGACTTTCCCTCAATGATGGTTGCCTTCTCTAATATGCTCTCCAAAAGCCTGGCACTCACTGTTACACAGATCACTAACTCATTCCATGCAGACCTGCAGCAGTTTGGAATGAGAATGGATATTATAGAACAGACGGCAGAACAAGCGGCAGCACAGGTTAACCAAAATTCCAACAGGCTGCAAGAAGTACAGGAGCAATTAGAGACTGCTTTTTCTAAGATCGATGACCTTGAGAATAGGTCACGCAGGTATAACTTCAGGGTCAGAGGGATCCCCGAAACCGAAAAAGAGGTACAGAAAACGGTGAAATCATTGATAAAAAGCCTAATCCCTGATATCCCTGACCACCGCCTGGAGCTGGATAGGGCCCACAGAGCACTGCAGGCACCCCGATCAGATGGTCTCCCTCGCGACATCATTGTTAAACCGCATTATTATGCGACCAAGGAAGAAGTGATGCAGAAATCCAGATACGCAACCAATCTCAACTTTCAGGGACACAAAATCCAAATCTTCGCCGACATCTCACCATACACGATACAGAAAAGGCGAGCTCTCAAGCCATTACTACAAGTCCTCCAGGAGAAGGAAATCGCCTACCGCTGGTCCTTTCCTCTACGACTGAACTTCTCTTACAAGAACAAAGGCTTTGGCTTCTCCACTTTCCCTGAAGGTGAACGTCTTCTCACTCAGCTCGGTCTGATTCAACTAGAACCGCACACGGCGCAGGCTACCAGGGGAACTCCGACCTCGACGAAGAGACCTCCGCCAGCAAGCCCCCTGCAACACACCTGGCTGAAGCAAGGCTCGAAGCGCACGAAGGAAAACTTACCGACCTGAGACTTTGATCCTCGGTTGCCACATAGTACACTTGTCTCCTGTTTTTGCTTCGCCCCTTTGGGGTCAGGGGTCAGTTTTGGGCCCTCAGTTCCCCCTTCTGTTTGGGGAGGCGGAATTGGGAATGGCCCCCCTTGCCCCAAATGCACGGTGAACTAGGTTGTTTTTTAAACATTGACCTTTCCGTTCGGTCTTAGTGACCGCAGTTTACAAGTCTATTGGGAACCTTGCAATAGCGACATTCCTAAGTCGCAACAGAGGGCAGATCCCTCTCTACTATGGTTTGCAACTTCAGCGTATCAACGATCTGCTCTGACAGGGGTTTTTTTTTTTCCCTTTTTTTTTTGGAGTTGCAGTTATTCAGATCTACTCCACCCTATACTGGTTTGTTATCCTGTTGACCCCTACTTAGGTAGAGGGGGAGGTTTCCCAGTAATTTAGCTCCATAACAGATACATACCTCTCCTCTCAGATGTTCAACTGTTCTCTTTGTTTTTACCTTTTTATTTAATTAATGGCTCATTTACCCCCTATAAGATGCTCCAAAGTTAATATATTAAACTTGGGTGGAGCTGCCGGGGATGGCCACACCAAGCTCGCATTGTTATTTAAGCTTTTTGCCTGTCTGGCGCCCCCCCCCCCCCCCCTCTCACCCCCCTGTCTGGGGGGTGGGAGGGGGGGGGACGACGGACAGGAATCGAGGGACCTCTTGACTCGGCTCTACCGAGTGGTTTACTTGCCAGAGATATTTTTTTTTCCTTTCCCTTAGGGGTCGCTCTGTATTTGGGAAATGATGAGTCCCTCTGGGGCTTTCGGATATGAATGATTTAAGGTGGCGGGTCTGTGGTGGATTCAGTGCACCTCACTTGGACCAGGAGACCTCCGGTGCACCTGGCTCCTAGCCCGGATTTCCTTACTAAGGTCTTCCGGCTCCTCAGGTATTGGGGGCGGTTACGGCTAGTCCGTTCCGCCTCAGGGGTGGGCGAGGGTCAGGGGACCCTTATGTTTTCATAATGGATGTGATTGTCACAGGGTTGCATTATATGTCACATAATGATATGCTTCTCTTTTCTTTCCTCCTTTGCTTATTCATCTCTTTTTCCTCCCCCCTTCCGACCGCTCCATCCCGAGATCGCAGATGCCTCAACTGTTTCCAGTCTTCTTACCCAGGCTCCAGAACCATTCTTCTTGGGCGACCAGAGGTTAACCTGATCCACCTTTCCCGTAGGCGGGCTAAGTCTCTAATTTTTGCTACCAAATACTCCCTTCTGATCCATGGCTGACACACCCACCAGTGCACCTACCTTAAAGATTATATCTCACAACACACAGGGTCTCAACTCCCCAATTAAACGTAGGAAAATTCTGCAACAATACCACTCATTGCATGCCGATATTCTCTTGTTACAAGAAACACATTTTCCTTCCACGTTTAACCCCACCTTCCTACATCAACACTACCCCCAATTCTTCCTGGCCTCGGCGGAAAACAAAACGAAAGGGGTCGCGGTATGTTTTGCCAAGCATATTAACTTGTCGCAACCCGAAACGATCAAGGACCCGCAGGGTCGCTACATTCTAGTATCTGGCTATATTGATGGGGAACTCTACACTTTTGTATCATACTATACTCCCAACAAGGGCAGGAGGGCCTTTTTTGAAGGTTTACTCCAAAAGCTACAAAAACACCTCAGAGGTACGGTTTTCTTTGGGGGGGACTCAAATATAGCCTTTGATTTTTCACTTGACAAATCTACGAACGGCGCCACCAAACCCCGACGGCCCTCTAAACAAAGTGTGGCCATAGCGAAAATCCTGAACACAGCAGGGTTGATAGACGTTTGGAGGGAGGTTAACCCACATATGAAGGACTACACACACTTCTCGGCTCCTCACAATTCCTACGCCAGGATAGACCACATCTTTACAAGACCTTCTACGACCCCCCTGATCAGGAGTTCCAAAATTGTTGATTCTCCTCTTTCAGATCACTCCATGCTGACCTTACTAACTCAAAGACCAGTAGGGACTGATCATCGCCCGCGCTGGCGACTTAGAGAATCGCTCTTGAACGACCCCGTTCATTGCTCCCTTATAGAATCTGATATCCAAGAGTACTTCCTTCTTAACAAATCAGAAGAGATCTCTCCCACTATCATCTGGGCTGCGCATAAATCAGTGATTAGAGGGAAATTAATACAGCTATCTTCTAAACTCAAGGCAGCACATAGAGCAGACTCTTTGAAACTTTCTGAAGACTTCCGCATTCTAGCCAAGGCCCACAAACGGAACCCCACACCTACATCCCTCGCAAACCTTGACTCGGCCCGAGCACGCCTAAATTTATCCCTGACCACGGCAGCGGCGCAACATCTTCGCTGGACGGGTGCAAGATTCTACGCCCAAAAGGATAGAATCGGCTCACGCCTGGCAGCTAAACTGAACCCTAGACAGCGATCGCAGACCTTCCCTAAAATTAAGGTGGCTTCTGGGGATTTATCCCAGAACCCAACCAAGATAATGTACGCTTTCAAGCAATTCTACACCAAACTGTACCAACAAGACCCTAGCACCTCCTCAGCTCACAGGGACAAATTCTTAGCTGACCTCCCCTTACCGGTACTGCTTAAGGAACACAGTGACCTTCTGGAGACCCCGTTCACCCAAGCGGAGGTCCTCGATACCATCAAGAATCTTAAGATAGGCTCCTCCCCGGGCCCGGACGGCTTCTCCACAGGGTACTATAAGAAATTTGGTCAATGTCTGGCCCCACACTTGACTAAAATGTTTAATTCTCTCAGGAATGGAGCCCCATTAGACCCGGATCTAAATTCTGCATACATTTCGGTCATTCCGAAACCAGACAAAGACAATAGCGAGGTGGGAAACTACCGGCCCATCACGCTCATAAACAACGATATCAAAATAATGACAAAAATTATGGCGAACAGAATGTCCAGCTTTATCTCCTCTTATATACACAAGGATCAGGTGGGCTTCATTCCTGGGAGACAAGGCCCAGACCAGATTAGACGTGCCATTGACATAATCTCCCTACTCAGATCACAATGGGATGGCACACCCCCTCAGAAGGGCTTCCTTCTATCGATTGACCTTCACAAAGCGTTTGACTCGCTGGACTGGGAATACCTGTCTGATCTTCTCCATAGATGGGGATGCGGCAGACATTTTCTCAATATCATTAACTCACTATACTCTAACCCCTCTGCACAAGTGCGCCTGCTGGGCAGATACTCAGACTCCTTCCCCATAAGCAGAGGAACCCGACAGGGATGCCCACTTTCGCCTCTCCTCTTCGCGATAGCCATTGAGACATTGGCTATCGCCCTGAGGACTAATCCGGACATCAAGGGAGTCAATTGCGGCACTCAGGAACACAAATGCGCCCTTTATGCGGATGACCTCCTCCTGTTCATCTCCTCCCCCCTCACGTCTATGCCCATGATTATGCGTACCCTTAAAGACTTTAGTGGGATATCCGGTCTACGGGTGAACATGTCCAAGTCACTAGCGTTAAATATAACATTACCCCCGGATAGCCTTAAACAGCTCACAACCAATTTCGCCTTCCCTTGGGCCTCCGCAACACTACCCTATCTAGGTATTAAATTAACGTCTGACATAAACGGACTTCTCACAGCCAACTACCCGGTCATGATACAAAAATGTAAAAGAGATTTGGAGAGGTGGTCCAAATGTGGTCTATCCTGGCTGGGCAGGCTTCACGCAGTCAAAATGACCCTACTTCCACGTATGCTCTATCTATTCCGCTCGCTACCAATCCCGTTCCCCAAGCAACTCCTCAACAAGTTACAATCGGACATATTACACTTCATCTGGGGGAATAAAGGGTATAGGTGCCCCTCGGAAACACTTTACCGCCTGAGGTCCCAAGGAGGCTTAGGTCTTCCCAATCTCTGGAAATACTATCAGGCAGCACAGTTAGCTCAAATCTCTACAGCATTCTCACAAAACTCGAAACCAGATTGGCTGTCTATGGAAAAGCAAGCTATCCCCTCAAACACCATAGATTTCCTTTTGGGGTGCAAGCCTAGGCTCAGACCGGCAGTTATGGCGCCTACTCTCTCACACTCACTAGCCCTCTGCTCCAAACTCTTCACTCTGCCTACCATCATTTCCCCAATAAGGCCCCTGTCACACCTATTCCATAATCCAGATTTTAACCCGGGGATGGAAATTCAAGCCTTTAAATCAGGGGTATCAAACTGGTGGCCCTCCAGCTGTTGCAAAACCAAGTCCCATGAGGCATTGCCAGGTTGACAGTTACAAGCATGACTCCCTCATGCAGAGGCATGATGGGACTTTCGAAACAGCTGGAGGGCCACCAGTTTGAGACCCCTGCTTTAAATGGTGGACCGACAAAGGACTCTATAGGATAGGACACTTCTTTTCCCCCTCAGGCCCCATTTCCCTAACACATTGTCAGAAAAAGCTGGATATGCCTAACTCCGAACTCTTTAGGTTCTCACAGATCTCTCATTTCCTCCATTCAATATGGACCGATAAACCCTTGCCCCCTACTATCACTGCCTACGAACACTGGTGTGTCAATCAAATGGATCAGAGGGGAGGCATCTCTTTGATCTATGCAGCACTGATGCATAGGGAAACTAAACCCTCTTATGTCCGAGCCTGGGAAGCAGACGTGAATAACACTTGGGACACCGCAACTTGGTTTCGAGCCACGGACAGAGCTTTCAAAGGTATTCTTAATATTTCTCTTATTGAAGCTAGTCTAAAGGTTTTGATCAGGTGGTACTATGTTCCCTCCAGGCTGGCCAGGTTATTTCTGGGTACTCCACCGGTCTGCTTCAGGGAATGCGAGATGGAGGGTTCTATGCTTCATATTTGGTGGACCTGCCCTCGCATCAGAACGTATTGGCGGAAAGTATTCCGTACAATCAGCACTTTAACAGGTACCGCTGTTCCGCCTCACCCTAACTCAGCTCTGTTCAATCACCCAATAACTGGACTCCCTAAAGCATTTCAAACCCTATCCTTTTTCATTTTACTGGGGGCCAAAATAACATTAGCCAAAGCCTGGAAGAAACATTCTGTCTCCTTTCAGCTCTTTAAAACAAAAGTATCATGGATCATGGCCCAAGAACAGATTGTGGCCAAACTGGATGACAAGCTGGAGAAATTCCAGAATATATGGGAACCGTGGGCCACTTTCTGTAACATTTTCTCTAATCCCTGGCCTTCCACCTGATGTGACGATCTATGGGACTAATAGCTGATCCTCCTTCCCAACCCCCCACCCTCCTCTCCCTCACACGTTTCTCTCTTCTTCTCTTATACTGCCTCTCTTGGCTAGGACAACTTAGAATCCTGCCGGACGTTAGGCTCTCTGGGAACGATTGACCGACACTACTGTCTGGTAGGAACCTTTCCATGTCAAGACATAACCTGAACCTGTGGCGGATATCTGGTAGTTCCCACTCCAGGGTGACAGCATGATCCCTTTTGGGGCACCCAGGAGTCTGGGATCTCCCAGACTCCTCCTATGCCTGACCCTTTAAGATGACATGTAGGGCCATATACAGGGAAGGAACCTTCCTGTACTCCCTTTATCCAAGAGATATGACTGGTCATGTATTATTGCTGCATATGAACAGATCTTTCTACCTGTGGCACCACATCTTTTGCATATGTTTGTTATTATTCACATGTTCTTACTTACATGCATGTTGATGTTCTGTTATTGCAAAAATTTTCAATAAAAATTATTAACCACTTACCCACTGGGCACTTAACCCCCTTCCTAACCAGACCAATTTTCAGATTTCAGTGCTCTCACAATTTGAATGACAAATACTCAGTCATGCAACACCGTACACATTAAATTTTTGTCCTTTTTTTTGAGCTTTCTTTTGGTGGTATTTGGTCACCAGTGGATTTTTTATTTTGTGCGCTATAATTGAAAAAAGACAGAAAATTATCTAAAAAAAAAAATGCATTTTTCTTAGTTTCTGTTTTGAAAATGAGTCATTTTTCTTCATAAATTTTGGCAAAAATTTATACTGCTACATATCTTTGGTAAAAATAACCCAAATAAGTGCATGTTATTTGGTCTTTGTGAAATTTATAGAGTCTACAAGCTATGGTGCCAATCACTGAAAATTGATCACACCTGATGCACTGAAGGCCTATCTCATTTCTTGAGATCCTGACAAGTCAGGAAAGTACAAATACCCCCCCACACACCCCACACCCCCAAATTAGCCCTTTTTGGAAAGTAGACATTCCAATGTATTTAGTAAGAGGCATGGTGAGTTTTTTTAAGTTGTAATTTTCCCCCCAAATTCTTTGCAAAATGAAGTTTTTTTTTTTTGGGGGGGCTTCACAAAATTGTCATATTGTCGGGGTAAAGGGCCGCTGTCATTGGCCCTTTACCCTGATCCGTGACACGCTGGGTCTGGGAGACCCGACAGTCCTGGACATTCCCTGGTGCGTGCCCCAGGGGGTGCGCGGGAGTGCAATTCTGGGAGGACTTCATAGTAAGCCCTCTGACAGTTATCTGACCGCGCTGTAGTCGTCATTTGGCTATGGCCCGGTTGGCAACTGGTTAATAACCATTAATATTTTACATTTATTACACATATTATGGAGCAGCATTGATGTCTTATTTTAGAACTCTTTTCACAACAAATAATTGGCTGGGATGAGCTGAGGCGTGTTCGGACCCTATTCTGAACCCACCTTAGCTATCCCGCCAGGAAGCTGTCATAGTGCCCCACCAACCACAATTGGAGCTGAACGGAACAAATGTCAGTGTTTTGATGTTCAGATGTTTGATGTTGTTTGATGTTTTTACATTCAGATGGGTCTGTATGGTGCAGTCCCCAGACTCTCTGTTGTGTATTTATCAATATCATCCCCAGACTCTCTCTGTGTTCTTATGATGATCATACATGGAAGTAGGCCTGTGTAAAGTCCATTTACATGAAGACCTACACGGAACTTCAATCAGGTCAGCTCAGCTGTATGTTTTTACAGAAGAGTAGTATTTCTGGAGTATTCCGCTGCTGTTTGTGGCACAAACCAAACAAATGCTCTGCCTGCAGTGCTAGCTATACAATACATCAATGGGGTTTTAAACCGTGAAGCATCAAAAATATGCTCGCTTCCATGTTCTGCCTTTTTTTTTTTTTCCACAATCAAAGGATTTTATTAAGTGAATGAAAGGTCTTAGCATTATGCTGGACCAACATGGGATAGCTCAAAGGGGGATCCGCAGTCTGCTGTGCTTTATCTATTCACAGGTTGATATTGGTCACTGCAGTTTCCCTGGGCAGCAACAGCCAGGTTAATGGAGCAGCTGATTGGTGTAATTTGGCGGTTTTACTGTAACCTGAACTGAAGAGCCTATAAAAGGGCCTCAAGCTGTCTCTCCTCAGACCGTTTGGACCGGACCCCAGCACTGGAACTGACCGCAGCGGAGCTCCTGTAATGAAGCGCCATTCCCCAGACAGCCGTGAGTCTCTCCTATGCCGCCTGCTAGAAAGGGCAGAGAGCAGAGGCGGTGAGGAGTGGCTATTGCGGTGCCTTGGGGAAGAGGGCGGCTCAGCTCCACCTCCTGTAACTCCCCCTGTGTCACAGAAAATGTCAGCCCCAGTCGGGGGCGGGACAAGACAGCAGCCTGGAAGGAAGAAGAAGAAACAAAGACTAACTGCTTCTCCTCAGCTGACCAGCGGTGAGAGAGCCATTGATGTACCTTTAGAGTATGCTCCTCTTCTGAGGCAGAGCAGCACTACTCAGGCTGCAGCTGAGGCAGTGAGTGAGCAGCTTCATGATGTTAATGAAGGTGAGCAGTGTGTGGTGTCTCATGCTTCTGACTTTATGTGTTTGGTTGATTCTTTAACTACTGTGTTACAAAAGTTTTTAAAGGTGCACATGATAATGGTGCTGATAAAAATATGGTTAATAAACAAAGGGCACAGGTTTCTGGTGCAAATATTGATGTTAATGATGTTGTTATGGAAACACAGAAGGCACAGTTATCTGGTGCAGGAAACGGTTTATGGAGTGATGATAATGATTTGGTTGTTAAAACAAGTGGGGCACAGGTATCTGTTGCAGAGATTGGTTTGCAAAATATGCATTTTAAAACAAATGTTAAAGCACATGGTATTGGTGCAGAACAAATGCAGCAGGTTAATGTTGCTGCTAATTTATGTCAGAGGGCACAGGTCACTGGTGCAAACATTAATGATATTAATACAGTTTATAATGCCATGGAGGTTACTTCTTCAGGGGCACATAAAAATAATACAGATACTTTGCATTTTTCTGATTATTTGAATGATGTTGGCTCCATATGGCAGGATACTAGTAAAGCCACTCAGACTCAGCCCAAATTTATTAACCCTGCCTTGCCCCTCAGACCCACGGCCTTATTACCCGGGGAATCTTCTTTTAAAGAACCCCTTCCATGTACACTGTCACCGTTGGGCTTTCATTTACCTAAGGCAGTAAAAGATAAGATTTGGAGGGGGAGTTTCTAGATATATTATCATTGTTACCTGCGTCAAAAGAATTTTTATACAAAAATGACAAAACAGGGGATAGGTCTGAGGAGGATAGGAGGAGGGCCATCCCCAAAACCTTCCAGAACTGGTTACAAGCGTTTTGTATTTTTGCGGCTGTTATGGGAGAACGCTTCCCTGACAAATGTTCGGGTCTCTTTCAGCATCTGGATATAATTTCCGAAGCCTTTCGCCATTATGGCGGTTCGGCCTGGTTTACCTATGATGAAAACTTCCGACAGAAACTAGCAGTACACCCCTCACTGCACTGGGGTTCTAAGGATGTGGGATTATGGCTGAACCTTATGCTTCCACCTAGGCCTCATTTCACCCCTAATAGGCCAGCAGCCAATCCTCAGAATGTATTTCGCAAAGGTTTTTGCTTTGCCTTTAATGATGGGCAATGCAAATTCCTATCAAACTGCAAATATAAGCATGAATGCTCAAATTGTGGCGGAAATCATGCAGCCAGTAGATGTTTTCGCAAATCCTCTGCAACCACTTTGCAGCCATTTCTCAAGGAAGCTCATGGCAAAGGCAATGACTCCAGTGAAGCTGGAAGAAATGCTACCTTGGTTAGAGCATTACCCAGACCGCAGGATGCGGCCCTGCTAATTAACGGCTTCAGGGATGGTTTTCTGGTTCCGGCCTTTAGGGGTACAGGTTGCACTATGGTACAGAATCTGCAGTCAGCGGTCATTTATTCTGAGGTGGTTCAAGAAAAAATATCTAAGGAGCTAACGGAGGGCAAAATTGCTGGCCCCTTCTCATCTCCTCCATTTAAAAATTTTAATTTATCCCCGCTCGGGATAGTCCCTAAGAAAGAAAGTGGTTGCTTCCGGATGATCCATCACCTTTCTTACCCATTAGATTCATCATTAAACGATGAGGTCTCGGATGTGGATGCTCCGGTGGTCTATGCTTCCTTCGACGAAGCTTTACTCCTGTTAAGGAAATTTGGGCAAGGTTCCTTGTTGGCTAAAGCTGACATTAAATCGGCCTTTCGCCTCCTTCCGGTTCACCACCAAGGCTTTAACTCTTTAGGTTTTCAGTTTAAAGGTCAATTCTTTTTTGATAAATGCCTCCCAATGGGGTTTTCACTGTCTTGTTTTTATTTTTAACCACTTCCCGACCGCCCCATGTACATATACGTCGGCAGAATGGCACGTACAGGCAGAATCACGTACCTGTACGTGCCATTCTTCAGGCGCGTGGGGGGTCCGATCGGACCCCCCCCCCCCCCGGCCGGCGGGGACGGTCGGGATCGCTTCAGGAGCGATCCGGGATGAGGGGACGGCCAGTGGTTTCTGGCCACCCCCTCGCGATCGCTCCTGGCGAATCAGATGCTTCCTCTGTGTCAATCAAAACACAGGCAGAGGAAGTGATGTCACGCTCGGTGCGCCGGTCTATGTGACCGGAACGCCGAGCTGTCAACATGTACAGGTTAGTGCACCAACAGTACACTGACACCAGTACACATAGGCACACAAAACACCCCCCTGTCACCCCCAGATCACCCCCCAGATCACCCCCTCCCCCCCAGTCACAGTGTCACTAATTGCAGTGATCATTTTTTTACTGATCACTGCATTTAGTGTCAGTGTGACTGTAATAACTGTCAGTGCAGTTAGTTTTAGGTCCAAGGTAGCCCCCTACCCCCCCCTAATAAAGGTTTAACCCCTTGATTGCCCCCCAGGTAACCCTTTCACCCCCTTTTGCCAGTGTCACTAAGCGATCGTTTTTCTGATCGCTGTATTAGTGTCACTGCTGTCGCTAGGTAACCATTTTTTTTTTTTAGGTAACCGCCATGTTTATATAGGTTCATAAATAGGTTTATAGGTCAGGTACCCCCATATTACAACCTAAATAAAGGTTTTAACCCCTTGATTGCCCCTAGAGTTAACCCTTTCACCAGTGATCACTGTATAACTGTCACTGGTGACGCTGGTTAGCCAGTTAGTTATTTCGTTATTTAGGTTCCCCGTCAGGTTTTTATATAGCGTCAGGTACCCCCATATATTACCTAATAAAGGTTTTAACCCCCTGATTGCCCCTAGTTAACCCTTTCACCCCCTTTTGCCAGTGTCACTAAGCGATCGTTTTTCTGATCGCTGCATTAGTGTCGCTAGGTAACCAGTTTTTTTTTGTATTACTGTTACGGGTGACGCTGGTTAGTTAGCTTGTTTTTTATACTGTCAGGGCACCCGCCATTTATTACCCAATAACGGTTTAACCCCCTGATCGCCCGGCGGGTGATATCAATTAGGTTTTAGGGTCAAATAAGGTCTGCGTCGCCCCAGGTTAGTGCCAGTACCGCAAACACCCACGCGCAAAGCATACACCTCCCTTAGTGGCACAGTATCTGAACAGATCAATATCTGATCTGATCAGATCTATACTAGCGTCCCAGCAGTTTAGGGTTCCCAAAAAAAAAAAAACACATTGTTAGCGGGATCAGCCCAGATACCTGCTAGCACCTGCGTTTTCCCCCTCCGCCCAGCCCAGCCCACCCAAGTGCAGTATCGATCGATCACTGTCACTTACAAAACACTAAGCACACATAACTGCAGTTGTCGTTTTATTGTTCTCTCTCTCACTCTATTCTCTCTCTATTGTTGCTCTTTTTTTACTCCATTCTATTCTGCAATGTTTTATTATGTTTTATTATGTTTTATCATGCTTGCTTTTCAGGTATGTAATTTTGTTTACTGTGTTTTAGTGTTAAGCATTTTTTTGTTTTCAGGTGCGCCATTCAGTTGCAACGCGGATTTATTTATCTTGACAGCAACAGCGTTTGCTCCCACGATACATAAAGCCGCGACTCCAACGCTGTAGGAGGTGATTTCACCACCACAGTTAAAAAAAAGAGCATATGTGCCGAAGCATGGGGGCAGCAGGGGGGGGGGGAGGAGCGATTGGCTCCTAATGCCACGTACATACGGTCGAAATTCCGACCGTGTGTACACGGCATAACTTTTGCGGGAGGATGCCCCCATGCATCGGCATATATAAATGGTGCATGTATGCCCATCATTAGAAGTGGGTGGATGAAGGGAGGTATTCTAATGGTGGGCATACCCACCAATCAATCTCTTTTTTTCGTTCAGCCAAGAGGCTGCATGAAAAAAAAAAGATTACAATATATGTCCAGTATGTTGCTGGACTTTGAATGGTTATACCAGAATGATGCCTGCAGGTTTAGGTATCATCTTGGTATCATTCTTTTCAGCCAGTGATCGGCTTTCATGTAAAAGCAATTCTAGCGGGTAATTAGCCTCTAGACTGCTTTTACAAGCAGTGGGAGGGAATGTCCCCCCTCCCGGATATAAACCGCGCCATTGGGAAAGCATTTTATCACACCAATCTTGGTGTGGTCAGATGCTTTGAGGGCAGAGGAAAGATCTAGGGTCTAATAGACCCCAATTTTTTCAAAAAAAGAGTACCTGTCACTGCCTATTGCTATCATAGGGGATATTTACATTCCCTGAGATAACAATAAAAATCATAACAAAGAAAAAAAATGGAAGTAACCTTTAAAAAAAAAAAAAAAAACCCAAAAAAAATAAAAAAAAACAAAAAAAAAAAAAAAAAAAAAAAAAAAGCACCCCTGCCCCCCCTTCTCTTGCGCAAAGGCGTACACAAGCGTTGGTCTGGCGTCATATGTAAACAGCAATTGCACCATGCATGTGAGGTATCACCGCGAAGGTCAGATCGAGGGCAGTAATTTTAGCAGTAGACCTCCTCCGTGAATCTAATGTGGTATCATGTAAAGGCTTTTAAAGGCTTTTAAAAATGTATGTAGTTTGTCGCCACTGCGTGTTTGTGCGCAATTTTAAAGCATGTCGTGTTTGGTATCCATGTACTCGGCCTAAGATCATATTTTTGATTTCATCAAAAATTTGAGCAATATAGTGTGTTTTAGTGCATTAAAATAAAAAAAAGTGTATTTTTTCCACAAAAAATGCGTTTGAAAAATCGCTGCGCAAATACTGTGTGGAAAAAAAAAAAATGCAACACCCACCATTTTAATCTGTAGGGCCTTTGCTTTAACATTATATATAGTGTTTGGGGGTTCAACGTAATTTTCTTGCAAAAAAAAAAATATGTTTTCATGTAAACAAAAAGTGTCAGAAAGGGCTTTGTCTACAAGTGGTTAGAAGAGTGGGTGACGTGTGACATAGGCTTCTAAATGTTGTGCATAAAATGCCAGGACAGTTCAAACCCCCCCCAAATGACCCCATTTTGGAAAGTAGACACCCCAAGCTATTTGATGAGAGCAATGTTGAGCCCATTAAAAAATTTTTTTTTTGTCCCAAGAGATTGAATAATGAAAAAAAAAAAATATATATATTTTTTTTACAAAAAGTTGTCACTAAATGATATATTGCTCAAACATGTCATGGGCATATGTGGAAATACACCCCAAAATACATTCTGTTGCTTCTCCTGAGTACGGGGATACCACATGTGTGGGACTTTTTGGGAGCCTAGCTGCGTACGGAACCCCAAAAACCAATCACCGCCTTCAGGCTTTCTAAGGGTGTAATTTTTTTTATTTCACTTCTCACTGCCAATCACAGTTTCGGAGGCCATGGAATGCCCAGATGGCATAAAACCCCCCAAAATGACCCCATTTTGGAAAGTAGACACCCCAAGCTATTTGCTGAGAGGTATGGTGAGTATTTTGCAGATCTCGCTTTTTGTCACAAAGTTTTGAAAATTTAAAAAAAGAAAAAAAAATGTTTTTTTCTTTACTTTCTTCATTTTCAAAAACAAATGAGAGCTGTAAAATACTCACCATGCCTCTCAACAAATAGCTTGGGGTGTCTACTTTCCAAAATGGGGTCATTTGGGGGGGGTTTTGTGCTATTTTGGCATTTTATGGCCTTCGAAACGGTGATAGGTAGTGAGGAGTGAAATCAAAAATTTGCACCCTTAGAAATCCTGAAGGCGGTGCTTGGGTTTCGGGGCCCCGTACGCGGCTAGGCTCCCAAAAAGTCCCACACATGTGGTATCCCCATACTCAGGAGAAGCAGCAAAATGTATTTTGGGGTGCAATTCCACATATAACTATGGCATGTGTGAGCAATATATCATTTAGTGACAACTTTTTGAAAAAAAAAAAAATCTTTTTTATTTTTGTCTTTATTCAATCACTTGGGACTAAAAAAAAAAATATTCAATGGGCTCAACATGCCTCTCAGCAAATAGCTTGGGGTGTCTACTTTCCAAAATGGGGTCATTTGGGGGGGTTTTGTACTTCTCTGCCATTTTAGCACCTCAAGAAATGAAATAGGCAGTCATAAATTAAAAGCGGTGTAAATTCCAGAAAATGTACTCTAGTTTGTAGACGCTATAACTTTTGCGCAAACCAATAAATATACGCTTATTGGCATTTTTTTTTTACTAAAGACATGTGGCTGAATACATTTTGGCCCAAATGTTTGACTAAAATTGAGTTTATTAGATTTTTTTTATAACAAAAAGTAGAAAATCTCATTTTTTTTCAAAATTTTCGCTCTTTTTCCGTTTATATCGCAAAAAATAAAAATCACAGAGGCAATCAAATACCATCAAAAGAAAGCTCTATTTGTGGGAAGAAAAGGACGCAAATTTCGTTTGGTTACAAAATTGCATGACCGCGCAATTACCAGTTAAAGTAGTGCAGTGCGAAATTGAAAAAAGACCTCTGGTCCTTTGGCTGCCAAATGGTCCGGGGCTGAAGTGGTTAAGCAATTTCTACCTTTTTGAACGGGGTTTTATCAGCTAACTACCCACATGGGGGTTCTCTCCATTACCTGGACGATTTTTTATTTGTGGGTCCAAGCGATTCCCTAGCGTGCTTAGAATCTTTACAGATGTTCTTCACTGTTTGCAAACACTTTGGTGTGCCACTTGCGCATGAAAAAAAAGTTTTTCCTTCTAATAGTATTGAATTTCTGGGAATCACAATTGATTCCGCCGCGATGCAATTCAGGTTGCCACCTCCGGGACTGTGACATTGCAAGGGGGCGGGGTCACCATGTGACATGAGCATGTGACCCTGTCCCTATGTCCCTATATAAGTCCCAGCGCAGCGCGGTTCTGGCATTCCAGGCAGAGACAGCGACGGGTCAACATCGGAAGAAGAACAAGAAGGACAAGAAGAAGAAGGCGGCGCCGGCGGCGCTGAAGACGACGATCGCCGCAAGAACAGAAGAGACCCCCGGAAGACCCCCGAAGGCGGATCGAGACCCCCAGACGACGGCGGCGACGACGAAGAAGGTAGCCGGACTTCTCCGCTCGGTAAAAGAGCTTGGTAAATGGCGGAGGAGTCCGGCGAGAAGACCCCCAAGACGGAAGAAGACCCCCGGAGCAGTGCAATAAAATATTTTTTCAAAAGTGTGGGTGTTTTTTTACTTTACATTTTACACCTTAGGTGAATGGGTAGGGGTACATCGTACCCCATACTCATTCACATAGGGTGGGGGGCCGGTATCTGGGGGCCCCCTTATTAACCACTTCAATACAGGGCTTTTAAACACCCTTCCTTACCAGAGCACTTTTTGCGATTCGGCACTGCGTCGCTTTAACTAACAATTGCGCGGTCGTGCGACGTTACACCCAAACAAAATTGACGTCCTTTTTTTCCCACAAATAGAGCTTTCTTTTGGTGGTATTTGATCACCTCTGCGGTTTTTATTTTTTGCGCTATAAACAAAAGAAGAGCGACAATTTTGAAAAAAAAAACACAATATTTTTAACTTTTTGCTATAATAAATATCCCATTTTTTTTAAAAAATTTTTTTTTCCCTCAGTTTAGGCCGATACGTATTCTTCTACATATTTTTGGTAAAAAAAAATCGCAATAAGCGTATATTGATCGGTTTGCGCAGAAGTTATAGCGTCTACAAAATAGGGGATAGATTTATTGAATTTTTTCTTTTTTTTTACTAGTAATGGCGGCGATCTGCGATTTTTTTTCGTGACTACGACATTGCGGCGGACACTTCGGACACTTTTGACACATTTTTGGAACCATTCACATTTACACAGCGATCGTTGCTATAAAATTGCAATGATTACTGTGTAAATGTGACTGGCAGGGAAGGGGTTAACACTAGGGGCGCTGTAGGGGTTAATGTGTTCCCTAATAGAAGTGATTCTAACTGTGGGGGGAGGGGACTCAAGTGGAGGAGACCGATCATGTGTTCCTCCATACTGGGATCACATGATCGGTCTCCTCCTCGCTGACAGGACGTGGAGCTGTGTGTTTACACACACAGCTCCACGGTCCCGCCCGGTCCCGTTGTTTTAACGGGCAATCGCGGGTGCCCGGCGGACATCGCGGACAAGCGATGCCGGGCCAGGCGGCCGGGAATGCGAGGACGTCATATGACGCCCACCCAGGATGGTAGATCCACCTTGTGGGCATCATATGACTATGACTTCCATCAACTCATCCCCCACAGCTATTACCTCTTGTATCAATTTACCCTTTCTTCTTAGATTGTAAGCTCTAGCGAGCAGGGCCCTCTGATTCCTCTTGTACCAAATTGTTATGTAATTGTAATGTCTGCCTTTATTTTGTTAAGCGCTGCGCAAACTGTTGGCGCTATATAAATCCTGTATAATAATAATAATAATAATAATAATAATAATATAGCGCAGTATTGAAGCGGTTAAAGGGGGCTCCCAGATTCCGATAAGCCCCCACCCGCAGACCCCGACAACCAATGGCCAGGGTTGTTGGGAAGAGGCCCTTGTCCTCATCAACATGGGGACAAGGTGCTTTGGGGTGGGGGGGCCGCACGGCCCCCCTTTCCCCAGGGCACCCCCCATGTTGAGGGCACGCGGCCTGGTATGGCTCAGGAGGGGGGGGGGCGCTCGTTCGTCCCCTCCCCTTTCCTGGCCTGCCAGGCTGCGTGCTCGGATAAGGGTCTGACATGGATTTGGGGGGAACCCCCACGCCGTTTTTTCGGCGTAGGGAGTCCCTTTAAATCCATGCCAGCTTACGGAGCTAGCGCGGCGGCATTTACTGCCTACGCTAGCTACGTAACCTGAAGTTACGTTCTAAATGAACGGACTGCTCCGTGTGTGGTCAAGTCCGTTCATTTTCAAAAGTCCCGCGGACTTTTGGCCGGCGGATTATCCGCCGGAGAAGTCCGTGCGTGTGTGGGCATGTCACACGCTCGGAAAGTCCGGCGAGGCCAGCTGGAAAGTCCAGCGGATTGTCCGCTGGACTTAGGTCCGCCGGCAAAAGTCTGCACGTGTGTACGCGGCATTAGTCTCGTCCGGTAGGTAATGGTCAATGGTTTTTTCCTTGTCTAGTTCTGATAACCCAGTGATTTGTCCAGTCCTTCACATATCTAAATACATATCAGTCAGGCCTTGTTCAGAAGGTTCATTTTTTATTCATCAGGATAAATCCTCTCTATCCAGGTACCAATTCTCTGCTGTTTTGGCTGCATGCTTGAAATGCCTGAATCTCTCTGGCTTTTAATTTTCATCCCATTCTTTTAGAATAGGGGCGGCCACTACAGCCGAGGTTTTGGGTTTCCCTGAAGATAAATTGATGAAGATTGGTCGGTGGGATAGTAGTAGATACAAGTTATATATCCGCCCTGATTTACTAATGTTATGAATTCTCTTTTTCAGATTTCGGCAAAACAGTGGTGTGGATAGTAGGACACTCCTACGTTTTCTGGGCTGCCAAACATGCCGGAACTAGGACCTACTTCACCAATTTAGGTCTGGACAACGACTCTTTTATGATTTTTGGTCAGGTGTTAGGGGATTGCAGTGGCGGGATCTTAAAGAGCAGGTAGATTTTTTAGCCACCATATGGCCTTCTCCGCATATTTTAATTGTGCATGCTGGAGAAAATGATTTAGGAAAAACAGGTACTTGGGAGTTAATCTGTGAAATGAAAAGAACCCTTTTTTCCATTAAACTCATGTTTCCAGAGGTAGTTTTGGCCTTTTCTGAAATGATGCCACGTTTGTTGTGGTCTCCTTATGGTAATTTGTTTTATTTAGATAGGATAAGGAGGCGTCTCAACAGGACGATCCACAGTTTTCTTAGTCTATCTGGCGATTTATCTTTTCGCCACTGCGAATTGGAAGGTTTCGTGCCAGGTTTATTCAGAAATGATATGGTACATTTATCACCAATAGGCTTAGACATTTTCAATATGGATTTGCAGTCATGGTGGTGGGGGGGGGGGGGCCTCAGCCATTAGCTTTGCGGCTGTCCTCGGCCGTTGGGGAATAGTCGTCCAGCATTGGCTGGATGGACACCACTTAATTTTGTTTTAAATATATTTTAGCCGAGATGGCCTTTTCTATATTTATATTTATTAAATTTATAATCTCAAAATATTAACCCCCCTTTTTGGATAACACCGTGGCCAATTATTTCCAATAAATAAATATTTTGAATGATATATGGTGTGTTTTGTTGTTATTACGGAGTACCTTTGTGCTAGACCATGAAAGGTCATGGGATAGCTCAAAGGGGGATCCGCAGTCTGCTGTGCTTTATCTATTCACAGGTTGCTATTGGTCACTGCAGTTTCCCTGGGCAGCAACAGCCATGGGATTGACTAGGTTAATGGAGCAGCTGATTGGTGTAATTTGGCGGTTTTACTGTAACCTGAACTGAAGAGCCTATAAAAGGGCCTGAAGCTGTGTCTCCTCAGACCGTTTGGACTGGACCCCAGCGCCCACCCACCCTCCCGGTTTTCAGCAAGTCATGTTGTTATCCTAGTGGGGAAATAGTCGTCCAGCATTGGCTGGATGGACACCACCTAATTTTGTTTTAAATATATTTTAGCCGAGATGGCCTTTTCTATATTTATATTTATTACATTTATAATCTCAAAATATTAACCCCCCTTTTTGGATAACACCGTGGCCAATTATTTCCAATAAATAAATATTTTGAATGATATATGGTGTGTTTTGTTATTACGGAGTACCTTTGTGCTAGCCTAGTAGCATACATTGAGAAAATTGACATGCATAATACAGAGCTAGGAAAACAGTAGCATCTCAACATTGTAAACGGTAAAACATTGTAGCTTATTCAATGCGAATATCTAGATGCTGGGTCTAATAAGTTTGTTAAGCAGTGCTTAGATGGAAATGTAAGGGGTGATAGGGGGTTTTGGGGTAGGTAGTCAGGATAGGTATATGGGGGGAAAGAAGAAGAAAAAAAAAAGAAAAAAAAGAAAATGGGGGGGGAGAGGGTATAAAGATGTGGCAGGGGATGGTTATAAAAAGGTATAGCGTGGTAGGGTTAATAATGGCAATGGTTTCGAATGTGGACGGTGTCTTCGATTGGGGCTCTAGGGGGCTCAGGGGTTTGTTATAGATGTCTAGGAAGGCAGATTCTATGGTGAGTAAAGGTTGTCATAATTGGTATCTAACATTTATATCTTCTGGTCTTCATGAGATAATGGAGTTGTATTCATTAGAAAGGGTGAATAGTAACCAAGGCTGCCACATTTCGTTAAAACTGATGCAATTTTCTTTTTTTATCGCCAGTAGTTCTTCAATTTTGTACATATAATAGACTCTGTCCAGCCAATCCTTGACCTTCGGAATGTGAGTGGATTTCCAGTGCAAAGGGATTAAGCTTTTGGCCGCTGTCAATAGGTGCCTAGATAAGGACTTCTTATATTTGCTGATCGTAAATGAGTTAACCACTTTCAGACCGGACCAATTTGCAGCCAAAGGACCAGGCCCCTTTTTGCGATTCGGCACTGCGTCGCTTTAACTGCCAATTGCGCGGTCGTGCGACGTGGCTTACAAACAAAATTGACGTCCTTTTTTCCCACAAATAGAGCTTTCTTTTGGTGGTATTTGATCGCCCCTGCGGTTTTTATTTTTTGCGCTATAAACAAAAAAGTGTGAGAATTTTGAAAAAAAACGCATTATTTTTTATTTTTTGCTATAATAAATATCCCCCAAAAATATATAAAAAAACATTTTTTTTCCTCAGTTTAGGCCGATACGTATTCTTCTACATATTTTTGGTAAAAAAAAATTGCAATAAGCGATTATTGATTGGTTTGCGCAGAAGTTATAGCGTTTACAAGATAGGGGATAGTTTTATAGCATTTTTATTAATTTTTTTTTTTATTAGTAATGGCGGCGATCAGCGATTTTTATTGTGACTGCGACATTATGGCAGGCACATCTGACATTTTTGACACATTTTTGGGACTATTGTCATTTATACAGCAATCAATGCTATTTAAATGCATTGATTCCTGTATAAATGACACTGGCAGTGAAGGGGTTAACCACAAGGGGGCAGTGTAGGGGTTAAGTATGCCTAGGGGTGTGTTTCTTACTGTGGGGGGGGCGTGGCTGTCAGCTAGTGAATGCTGATCTCTGCTCCAATCACAGGGAGCAGAGATCGGTGTCACTAGTTGCTAGGCAGAACGGGGAGATGCTGTTTATCTCGGCATCTCCCCGTTCAGCCTTCCCGTGAGACGATCGCGGGTGTCCCCGTGGCGATCGAGTCCGCGGGGACCGCGACCGGACTCACGGGGGTCCCGACTGGCGCGGGCAGGCATTAAGGAGGGACTTGTATATACGCCCTCCTGCCTGTACGTGCCATTCTGCCGACGTATATCGTCATGCGCCGGTCGGGAAGTGGTTAATGTGCAGTAGACAAGCAGTAGCATCTAGGGTGATCTTAGTGTCTGTAATGTGTCTAATCCAGTATATAAAGCAATCAGCGCAAATCAAAATTAACAAAAGACAAACAAAATTGCAAGCTGAACACAAAAAGGTAAAGAATAATATGTAAAAAAAGAAAGTGCAGCGCAAAACATATAAACAATGGAATATAAAAGTTCATATCCAATTAGCAATGTGTAGAGTGATGTGGATGAGAACACCCAGTGACTGTAGACTTTCAGTAAGTTTCACAGTGACAATCCTCCACCAAACGTTTAAGGTACTCTTACCAAATGAGATAATCAAAAACGCATGGACCCATTCGTAGGATGATGGTGCGATAACGATCCAACCAGGAGGAAATCCAAATGTGTATGATGACCAGGACACCAGAACTATCTTGAGGATGCAGCTCCAACCAAGATGATCCACCATGAGATGATTATGCAGGTTTAATGCCCAAGAAAAAATAAAAGATGCAATCTTAGTGCAGACTGTAACACTGAAGCTCCAATGAATATTAAGGACTGCACAGACAGTTGAAGCATGCAAGCCTCTGCATAAAAAACGGCACAGCAGTGGAGCCCAGTAACTCAATTAGAGCTCGGATGAGTATAGGCTGTACAAACAATTAGGGCAAGCATGCATCTGCACTGAATACAGCACATACATAGAGCACAATGAAAACAAATAACTAAAAAACATCAGCGGTGTAAAGCCACTGTGTATAGCGTGATGGAGCGCGGGTGACTGGCATAAGCGATGGCTCCTCCCCCGTACGCGCGTTACGTCCTGTGGCCTTCATCAGCGGTGGTAAATAAAACAAGATTTTTATACAGTCTGCACTGAAATTGCATCTTTTATATGTTTTGCGCTCTTGGATGCCTCTTCTGACCATCTCCGCCAGACCTGTGTCTCCTGTCCTCCAAATGCACCCGCAGCCTGCAGATTCGCCATAACCAGCCCTTAACCCCTCTGTAGTGATCTAATATATAGTTTGTAGATGGTAAGTAGTTATTAAAAAGTACTTCCAGAGAGAGGTACTTTATTGGCTTCCAAAACAGAACAGCTGTAGTCATAAAACTGCCCTAATCTGCATTCTTTAACATTAACAAGCCCCCTTTGATATGTGTGACTACTGATTCGAGTAAGAGATGACACCTGAACACTCTTTTGAGGTGTAGAATAGACTTGAATCCCCAATCTATATTCTTGCATAATGAATTTGTCTTAGAATGCCTAAATAAAATGCCTATATGAAATACATAAAAACACTACATATATCTAATTATATATATATATATATATATATATATATATATATATATATATATATATATATATATATATATATATATATATATATATATATATATATATATATATATATATATATATATATAAACATACTACATATACCCCCACTTGGGTCGTTCTAACTACTAGAACTGACCCATAAATCAAGCAACAAACATATCATTACGACTTGAGGTACTGGATGATTTACAATGGCTCATATGAAATATAAAGTTGAAACTGGTTACATCTCTCTTCACCAGCCTCTAAAATATCCCCATGAAAAAGTCATTAGATAATATAGCTTTAGACCATGACTGGAAAAGGATTCGGTAAACATCCGTGGCCCATATAGCTGTTAGGCCTTATTATATCACATCAAGATCTTAAATATTGCACAAAACGAGCTGATGTCACAGTCCATTCTTCGATCTGACGTCATCACATCTCTCACTGAAAGTAAACTTGGTGTGCTTGGTGTGCCGGGAGCTCCGATCCACATAAATCCAGGATTCTCATCTCCAGGCTTTCATTTTTTTAACCACTTCCCGCCCGGTCAATAGTAAATTGACGTCCGGGAAGTGGCTTCGTTATCCTGACTGGGCGTCATATGACGTCCTTCAGGATAACAGCCGCCGCGCGCCCGTGGGGGCGCGCATCGCGGCGATCGGTGGAGCGGTGTGTCAGTCTGACACACCGCTACACTGATCTCGGTAAAGAGCCTCCGGCGGAGGCTCTTTACCACGTGATCAGCCGTGTCCAATCACGGCTGATCACGATGTACACAGGAAGAGCCGTTGATCGGCTTTTCCTCACTCGCGTCTGACAGACGCGAGTAGAGGGGAGCCGATCGGCGGCTCTCCTGACAGGGGGGGTCTGCGCTGATTGTTTATCAGCGCAGCCCCCCCTCAGATGCCCACACTGGACCACTAGGGAAGCCCCCAGGACCACCAGGGAAGCCCCCAGGACCACCAGGGAAGCCCCCAGCATGTGGATGGCCAGGTACATCCCCCATGGCCATCCACATGTTAAAAAAAAATCAAAAATATGCCAATCAGTGCCCACAGATGGGCACTGATTGGCACATCATATTTAATAAAAAAAAAAAGTAAAAAAAAAAGGATTCCCAGCAATGCCACCCATAAGTGTTATCAGTGCCACTCATCAGCGTCCATCAGTGCCCATCCGTGCCCACCCATGCCCACCTATCAGTGCCCATCCATGCCACCTATCAGTGCCCATGCATGCCACCTATCAGTGCCCATCCATGCCACCTATCAGTGCCACCTATATGTGTGCATCAGTGCCACCCATAAGTACCCGTCAGTGCCGCCTATGAGTGCCCATCAGTGCCACCTGAGTGCCCATCAGTGCCGCATACCAGTGCCACCTATCAATGCCCATCAGTGCCACCTATCAGTGCCCATCAGTGCCGCCTATCAGTGCCCATCATCAGTGCCCCCTCATCGGTGCCCCCTAATTGGTGCCACCTCATCGGTGCCCATCAGTGCCGCCTTATCAGTGCCCATTAGTGCCGCCTTATCAGTGCCCGTCATTGAAGAAGAAAACACACTTATTTACAAAAAAAATTAACAGTGACAAAGAAAAACTTGTTTTTTTGCAAAATTTTCGGTCTTTTTTTGTTTGTTGCGCAAAAAATAAAAATCGCAGAGGTGATCAAATACCACCAAAAGAAAGCTCTATTTGTGGGAACAAAATGATAAAAAATTTGTTTGGGTACAGTGTAGCATGACCGCGCAAATTGCAAATTGCGACATCGCTGAAAGCTGAAAATTGGCTTGGGCGGGAAGGTGTCTAAGTGTCTGGTATTGAAGTGGTTAAAGATGCTTTTGCACAAACACCAGCAAATCCTGAAATTCTACTTCCATCTTTATAGTAAGAAGAACCATCAATGTACCAGCACTCACTTTCAAGTTCAAAAAGTTTGGATACGGCAGAAAAAACTGTGCTGCAAACTATTGCCCTTGACATTCATGAGTCCATCTTGCAAGTATTTTACCATTCACATCTTCTTTCCATTTTAGGCCGACTCCTCATTGCCTTCAACAGAGTTACTTGGTTCATTCAGTCTGTAATTCCACCTGAATGGATCTATAACCCATATATCCATATAATCCATATATAATCCCCCACTTTCAGATAGAATCAGCTTGACATCAGCGTTTATCAGATCTTCTATCCAGACAAAGCAGCAGTGGAAAATCTTGCCAGTAAAGTTAGGTCTTTTTCATCCATATGTCATAGCCTTTAGCATATTATCAATGACTGATTCAACAAAGTTTCAAATCATGACTGGAGTGATGAATTTCACTCACCCCTCTTATAAATTTAGGAAAACCACCCAACATACTATAATTTATGCTATGCCAAGCCATTGTTCAGCATCCCACCTTAGATGTCAAATATATTGATCAATATGCAATATGTAATATGTACAGGTGTTATGAAAATTATTTTAGGCTTAAATGTTTCGCTCTGGTTTTAAGATAAAGTTCAAGAAATAAAACATAATAAAATAAAAAAATAAAAATGGGAAAGGTGAAAATAAAAAATAGGGCTTGATGAATAAAAATGGGAAAGGGTGAAAACATTTAAAATAAAAAAAATATAGGGAAAAGTTCATTGACAAGAGGAAAAAAAAAAATGAATGTTCAAAAAAAAAAAAGGGTCCATTGCTTGATGAATATTGAGAGAGTCCATGATATTGTTTATTCAGCGTTTCTCCCCCACTAGCCAGCAATTTCAGCTTGCAGTTCACATGCAGTATCTCCAATATCTGAAAGACAAAAACTCTCCAAGAAAACTAATTAGCAAGGTCCTTAAACATTGTTTGAAGTTAAAACAAAGGACTATTTACACATACAGTTTGAAACTATTCCACCCCCACTGCTAGAGAAGTGTCATTTGCATTTAAAAAACAGATCTGGAGAATGTACATCTGCATTTATGATGCCCTGATTTCTGTTCAGCTGCTCCAACAATGTGTAATGTTCCATTTTCATCTTGTCATACTCAATCTTCAAGTGGTCATATTTCTGTTTTAACTGAGAAAACGGTATCCAGGCCTTAGACATTTTTTTTATTATTATTTTGGTCAGCTCTGTTTTTCATTATAATATCACCTATATTTGACCTGGTGTTTCCTCTTTGTTTGTTATCATAAGACATTATCTTTTGATCTTTATGTTCAGTATTTGTCCTAAACAATGTGGCAAAATCAATTTTGACAGCTTGCTCATTTGACTTTCTCCATAAATGGTCTGTCCTTAACAATACGTCTTTTCAATCATGAGGATTTGGGGTAACTAGTAAAATATTTTGTTTGATATCTTCATGCAAAGCATGTAGAAATATACTCATATGTACAAAGCCACCATGCTCAAATGCAAGATTATTACTGACCAATAATTCCATAATAGTTGCTATCCTGTGTGACAATTCATAGGGAGATTCACTTTGCATTTGTTTGATCTTCCCATGAATAGTAATATCAGAACGTACACCATACAAAACACATAATAATTCCAGTAATATGTCCCTTGTCCTCAGAGGTTGAATACAAATTTGTTTAATTCTCATCCAAAGACTACTTCCTATAGAATGTTGTATAACTCGTTCTAAATCAGATGGGTTGAGATTGTACATATCTCTGACATTCTGCAAGTCACAAAATCATTTTAAAAATCTGTTTAAATCATGGCAGGGAATCATTCCTATTTCTTTAAGAATTGCATCTAATTATTTTGGTTTCAAAGGCTTCATTAAAAGCTGAACTTCACCTGCATTATTATTATTGTTATAAACTGTGGTGGTCATAGTGGGTGCAGCTGGCAATGAATTATCAGATTTAATATGAGGTTCTGTTTCATTTGATAGAATGTTTGTATTTGTATTTTGCTGCAGATTTGATGCATATCTGCATTCCTGAGATCTCTTCTCTAATTCCATAATTCTTAATTTCAATCTCTCATGTTCCTCTGATAATTCATCACAACGTTTAGATTTCTCAAGCAACGCACCCCCAATAGTAACTACAGTTTCTGATTGGTTTTGTAACCTCTGACAAACCTTGTTGCTATTATCAACTGCACTCTGTAACTGGGTAATTTCCTCAACCTTATCCTTCAAAGAACTTTCCATTGTTAAACAGCAAGATAACAAGCCCAATACAACCTTTTCTTTTACTTTCTGAAATTTTGCTATCAAAAACATTTTTCTCTAAAAATTCATTCATCATAGTCCACGTTTGCTTACATTTTTCTGGGACCGCCATGACGCTTAATACATTTTAACACCCATCTGTTAAACTTTATCAGAACTGACACTAGCTTCACACTGAGTAAGCATTTTGACTATATTATTAATAAAAAAAAAGGAAATATTTTACTCACTGCATTAGCTACTCCTTCAGCTTCCAGCTCAGGTCTTCTGGTACACGATACAGTCCTTTTCTTCGTTTCCAGTCTCCAGAGAATAATTCTGGGGTTCCAAACTTGTTTGATTTTGTAGATCAGACTCTCTTATGGCACAACCAGACAGAGTCACAGCACAGGTCTTGGGTCTCCATCAGACTTCTGTCCAACTCACAGGATTGTTATCACCGACTTCTGTTACTAAGTCCTGAAAATGCTCTTCTGGTCACTTGAACGGCACTAATGTAGTGATCTAATATATAGTTCGTAGATGGTATGTAGTTATTAAAAAGTACTTCTCCGCAGCAACCCAATTCTTCCAGAGAGAGGCACTTTATTGGCTTCCAAAACAGAACAGTCTTACAGATGACAAAATCCAACAGGTTATCATGACAACGAATATTTTCTCTTAGACCTATGCCTTCATAATCACAGACCCTTCTCTGAGATAGTTTTACTTAGATTGAAAGCCATCTTATATCCCCTACACACACTGAATGGCTGAGCAATTTGCTTTGATCTGCTCCTGTCTTTCAGAGTTACAGCAGATCACCCCAAGCTGTGAACAGCTGTAGTCCTAAAACTGCCCTAATCTGCATTCTTTAACATTAACAAGCCCCCTTTGATATGTGTGAATACTGATTAGATTAAGAGATGACACCTGAACACTCTTTTGAGGTGTAGAATAGACTTGAATCCCCAATCTATATTCTTGCATAATGAATTTGTCTTATGCCCCATACACACGGTCGGATTTTCCGATGGATTTTGTCCTATCGGACAATGTTGTCGGAAATTCCGACCGTGTGTATGCACCATCGGAAAGTTTCGATCGGATTGTCCTACGGACAAAGTTCTATCTCCTGCTGGATAGATTTTCCGACAACAAAGTCCGATCACACCAATTCCGATCGTGTGTAGCGTAGTCCGACGGACAAAGTGCTACGCATGCTCAGAAGAAATTCTGTGACGGAAGCGCTCGGTCAGGTAAAACTACCGTTCCTAATCGACACAGCACATTCGTCACGCTGCAATGTTAAAATGTCTTTAATGCAGCGCATTCTCTTTTTCTTTACAATGCAAGAAGAATGAGGTGTTTTAGCTGCTCCTATTCACCCTCACTTCTCACAAACTTATTTATTTATTCTTTTTCAGGATTTCTTGACTAGATGTTTATTTTTCCTCAGATCGTAAAAGAATGTTTGTAATATTTTTGGGATGATTTGTCCTTTTTTTTTTTTTTGTAATACATATTTTCTGGATAATTTCTTTAGATTTTTGAGGGGGGTTGTGTGTCTCAACTTAGCAAAACAACATTATTAACATTTGTATTTGTTGCTTAAATTTACTAGGAGTTTGTTGTTGGTGCCCCTTGTTAATTGGACTTTATTATTTGTGAAATGTACCTGCCTTCTCACAAATAAACTGTCATTGTAGAAAAGTAAAACACATAGGCAATGATTTTTTGAACTCAAAAATACCTTTATTTAGGTCTCAGCAACAAACCAAAGAGGAACGCAGCGATGGAGAAACTTGGGGAATTAGCAAAGCCTTGGACACCCACGGCAAACATCATTTTTCAAGCTTCTAAAATTGGGGGCCTGAGGAGTACCTATCTAAATAATAAGGGAGTGCTATCTGGTCCTGAAGTCCAAAACATCCGGAACTGCAGCAGATGCCATCTAGGTCCCCAGGCTCTGGTACTACGAGAGGCTCCATCTTCTCTCAGACCAGACTGAATCCAGGTCGTCACTCTCTTGTCTTCCTTGTACGCTTCCTTCCACGCTGTGGTGCTGGTGGGGGGGCAGAAGGAGGAGGAGGCGGCGGAGCATGGTCACTATCACAAACATGTGTGAGTGTGGTCATCCCCCCAGCCATCCCCTTATTTAGGACCCTGAGGATGACCTCCTCACACATGTTGCGTTGCCCCACCTCCATAGCCATCATTTTCATGGCAACCAAGGAGCCAAAGGCCTCCTCATAGGTGGGTGTGGCATGTAGGAAGGGTTAAGCATCTCTGATCAGCTGGAGCGCTGACTCTCCCACCTCCCCCACCCTTCTCGCCCTTTTGTAGGGAAGGCGGAGGGGGAGGGACTTGGGAGACAGTCAGGCTCCTAGGCCTACCCCCCTCTTGGCTGCCACTACCCACCTCTTGGCTGCCACTAACCCCTGCCTCCTCCTGACTGCCACATTCCACAGCCACCTCCTGGCTGAGGTCTTCCTGTGTATGAAAAAGGGACATAGTTTGAGTTATTTGTTCATCAAACACACACAATTTTCATCTAGTGACTGTTGCAAAATGTTTACAAATAGAAAACTATACAATTCTCAGCCCTGCAGTTTAGATTCTTGCCCCAAATGTCTCCAACACTACTGTCTGTTGATATGTCAAACACGTTAGGAACTAAGCAATTGGGGATCCTGAATTAAGTGAACATCATGCATTTTTCACAAAAATGGGTACAAAAATACTATACCTGGCTCAAGCTGGGCTCCTCCACATCTTCCAGACTGGAAGGCCCAGGTTGCTCCTCGGAAGCCTCATCAGGGGTGGCCTGCGTGGAAGGACGCGTGCAAGGAAGAGTCGAGAGTGACTCCCTGACATCAGCCTGGTCTTTGAGAAAATGGAGCCTGTCATAGTACCAGAGCTTGGGGACATGGACCTGATCTTCTCCAGCTCCAAATGCTTGGGACTTCAGGACCTTATTGCGCTCCCTGAAATAGGTACTCCTCAGGCTGCCAATTTTAAGTCTTAACTTCTGAACGGTTGCCGTGGGCATCCTTGGCTTTACAAATTCCACAAGTTTCTTCATGGCTGCGTACCTCTTTGGTTTGCTGCTGTAATCAGGGTGTTTGGCCTGCCATAATAGGGGCATTTCCCTGTACTTATCAATGAAGAGGGGGAGAAAACTCACATCGTTAAAACCCCTCCATATTCTCTGCAAGACACAACACCACACAAAACACTATAAATAATGTCAGGCTAAACTCTCCTAATCTTCTCCATAAAGAAGCCTTAAGGTCTAATCAGTCTAGGCTAGTTATGTACCAAGTTCAAATTGTACCTTCGTTATAGCGATCGTCTCGTGCGTGAGCTTTCTCTCCCCTCGTCTCACAGATCGTGGCTACGACACAGGCGTGTGACGTTTTATATACAGTGCGCATGCGTCAAATTCCGCCCGCCCCTGACGATCTTTCTCGTCTATTCCCCACCCCTTCTCTTTACGGCGCAGTGGGGAGAGCACATGGCGGGGACACAGCAGGTGCGCCCCAAATATTGCAGCAACGAGGAGGAGGACGAGGAAGGCCGGAGGCAGAAACGTCACGATCCCGGCGGCTGAAATTTAAGGCCTCCAATATGTCTTTTGGAGAAATGTTGGAGATGGTGGACATATTGAAGAGGAGCGACTATGATGGGAAGTATGGGCCTTACCTCAACCCAAATGTCAGAAAGGCCAAGATCATCTCTAAAGTTGTGAGGAGGCTGTACAATCATTTTGGGGTACAACGATCCAAGGAGCAACTGAGGAAACGCTGGTCAGACCTGAAACTGAGGGAGCCCGATCAGTATAGAAAGATCAAGCGAGTTCTTCAAAAAAGTAAGTAGTTGTGTTTTGTGTTTGATTTCTTGCTTGCATACTGCTCCACGTGTTTGGATTTTTTCAATGTTGTACATTAGAAAATGGCCACTTTCATGTTCGTCTGTGCATTCGATCGTACTCAACCTCGATCTTTCTGCCACTGTCATGTTCGTGTGTGTCCATTCGATCGTACTCAACCTCGATCGTTCGGCCACTTATAATACGAAGTTTGGTGAAGTTTTTAGTGAAAGGAAGTTTGTTCTCAATAGAGATGTCATCAAGAATGTAAAGAAAATTTATTCAATGTAAAGGAGAGGTCACTCAGTAGCTGTTTACCTATCTGGACTCTAGAGCACTAGTGCTGGGACACCCAAACCCCCTTTTTATTATGCTTTTCCACACATGTGCTCCAGTGGATACTAGTGGGGTGTCTCCATCAGACAAACTTCTACCAAAAAGCTAGTAAGTTTAGCACCTTTACAAAGTGACTACATTCATGTTGTTGTCATTTGTAAATGGCCAACCAAAAATATTGTCCCTCACTTTCAAGCAATGTTTGACATTTCCTATTTCTGCCCTCAATAGATTGTGGTGCTAAATCTTCCTTTTGTACATTCTCATAGGGGAGCGAAAACTCGGGACGTCTGAGGAAACCAGAAAACCCACACCTCCCAAAGAAGGGGAATGGGATGGGGAGGGAAGAGAAAAGAAAAGTAAGGAAAAAAGGGGAAGGATAGATGTGAGAAATGAAGATACATGGCATGCACATGTATATATGCAGGACTGGAATGCTGCAGCATCCCGCGAGAATGTGTATAGAGCAGCTAAAAGGAAAACGGAAAAGGGGACAGAAAGGGAAAGGGGGCAGAGTGAATCAAGGGAGAATTGTGAAGAGGGGGAAAGGAAGGGGAAGCGGTTGGAAAAAGAAGGGAAGGTGACAGGAAGCGGGAAGCGGGGAAGGGGGATCAAGAGAGAGTAAGGGTGGGGGGGGGGGGGGAAGGGGGGAAAGAGAGAGGAAGGGGGTCAGATAGTGAATGGTGGAGTGTTGGGGTAGGAATTGGACCATGTGGATGGGCAAACAAGACGAATAATCACAGTGAGCAGACATCTGGAAAAATGGTATAAATGTGCTGCAACCTAAAATTAAAGGGGTGCAATGTGGGAGTGAAGTGGTGCATGTGGTGTGAAGGTATGTGGTGACATAGTGATGGTGGGTGCATGGGAAGGTGAAGGGATCCCTGGGATGCTGATGTGTGGGTGAATAGAGAAAAGAAAGAAGTGTAACAAGTGGCAATGCAGGATTACCTAGTAGGGTTGGTTGTTCTTGGTTGCACAGCAGTATATATCTTGTAGCCCATATTTTGTAGGCTGCAACCAGCTGTAAGCATAATACGGTCCAGGAGACAAGGTGTGCAGTCTAAAATTAAAGACAAAAGAACGCTGTGTATTTCGTTACATATGCCTAAATAGGGGCATGAGTCTAAATGTGTACTTACTGTCCTTGTATGTCGTTGCTCATGGACCTTCTCATGGAGATGGATTGGGAAACCCCCCCCCCATGTGATGTATTATAGTTGCTTGGGATTGCAGGCAGGTTCGTCAATTGGAGAACCGATTGGTGTTAAGTGCTGGTGAGTACTTTTTGGCGCCAAAAGTCCGGCGGACTAGGTTTTAAATACTAGATAGTGATGTTAATTTTATTCCGCCCTCTTCAAAAAAAACACCGCTCTGCGCCCGTGGGATGTGTTACTAACAAGTTTGGGTAGGTATAAAGGTGTACCCACCTGTAGATGTGTTAAATATATAAATATATGAATAAATAAATAAATAAATAAATATATATGTATATATGTACAAGATGAATATATAAAGATTAGAGTGTGTATATATATATATACTTGTGCATAGATGTGATAGAATTATAGTTGTGATGTGCAAGAATAATCTCTATGTGATGTGTATGTACAGTAGACCTTATACATATATCATCAACAGCTGCTGCTTAAAACAAAGAACATATGGGGAAATACAAACAGCATTAGGTGGACCGTGCTTGGTCCACTCAAATTGGCGTTTGTAGCAGTGCTATTCAGAGTTTTTCAAGTGAATAAAAAACATTTAAAATATATACACTCACAATAGAACACAATATATCACATAGAGTTGTGAAAAATTAATCTTATATGTGAAATAAAATTATAAATATGGGTCTAGTGAAAGTGATAAAAAATTTCTCATAAGTGCTTAAAAATATAAAGTATATAAAAATATATATAAAAGTGCATTTCTGTGAATCATATATGTGATAAAAAAACATATGATGAACACAATAAATAAATAAATAATTGTTAATTCTGTGTCTCCAGTCCACATAAAACAAAGTTTGTCAAACTGGTCCCGCTAGACTGCAGCAAACCACCAATCCACCAAGTGACAGTTGGTATAAACAAAACAGTTCAAAATTTGGGTATTAGAGTGATCCGACCACCGGAAGTTTCCACCTTGTGCAAGACTCGCCCCCTTATGGGGATGCACTCACCAGAAAACTGCTTTACATATGCCTGTAGTAATAACCAATGTGGGCCTTCTCATCCAACATCAGACCATCGACCGGCATGAAAATAGGACCAGATCCACTGTTCTGCATCACCTGATCATTACTCCACCAACGCAGTCACATAGTGTATGAGAAGACAAATGGAGGACCACATAGTGTAATACTGCTTAAAAGTAATTTTATTGAAAACACTTTCCCTTTAAAAACGATCCCCCCTAGTAGTAACTGCGTACCAAAAATTGATAATAAATTAGCCTTTAGATAAATGTAGGAATCTACTGTGCCTGAATCCAGTCCACAGGATGTGGAGGAAACGATTTCCGCTGAGTGTGTGAGCGGTGTCTCTCCTTCCTGATGGTCTTGGAACGCACAGTGGACCGCAAGCGTGATGACGTCACTTCCTTCTGACCTACGCCCTGACGCGTTTCGTCATTTCCGACTTCTTCTCGAGGGCGTAGGTCATCAGGGAGGAAGTGACATATATATACACTGACTGATGCGCCAACCGTCCAATGGGGAGGCTAGAATGCTCGCACACTGGCCGGGGGCGCCGTAGACCAGGCAGACAGACACCAGAGGTCTAATGAAGACATCTAGCAGTGAAAGCTCCGGTGTCAGCGCATCTACAGCATTAAGAGACATTCTAATTAAAACATATCATATTAAAACATCATGATGTTAGTACATTAATACAGTCATATTATATATTCAAGGAACGTGAACTTGAATATTGAAGTAATGGTTAAATGATCTGCATATATACCCATGTATACATCCGGCCGGGAAATATGTATATGTTCCCTCCAATTAAGGGGAGTTGGAGGGAGATATATTAAAATGATGGTACATGCACATCTGAAAGTTGGTGTTACAAACGGAGGTGTATGTATATAATAATGGCAGTATATATAAAACAAGGTGTGAACCCCTGCTTCAATCTATGATTATAGGTCCATATATAAAGTATAGTGAAGAATATATAAATTCTTCTGTTGTTATAATGTAAACCTATATATAAAGAAGAATGCTGTTAATTTACAAAAAGTGTTACACAGCATTATATAAAACCATATTACAAGGGCCCTATATTTTATAAAATTAGTATGTATAAAATATAATATTTCGGTGGACAAGGTTATATCTATAAAAAACTAAAATTAATTAAAACTATATTATGTACTCATATATATATAAAATGAATGGTATATAAAAAATGGTATATATATAAAAAAATAATACAATAATAATAATATATATAAAAAAATATATACCGTATTTATCGGCGTATAACACGCACCGGCGTATAACACGCACCCCAAGTTTAGGAGGGAATTTTAAGGAAAAAAAAGTTTTAGGAGAGAAGTTTAGGGAAAAAAAAAAACTTACATTTAAGCGTCATTGCAGCCTTGCCCAGCGTCATTTGCAGCTTGCCCAGCGTCATTTGCAGCTTGCCCAGCGTCATTTGCAGCTTGCCCAGCGTCATTTGCAGCTTGCCCAGCGTCATTTGCAGCCTTTCCCAGCGTCATTTGCAGCCTTTCCCAGCGTCATTTGCAGCCTTTCCCAGCGTCATTTGCAGCCTTTCCCAGCGTCATTTGCAGCCTTTCCCAGCATCATTTGCAGCCTGCCCAGCGGCATTTGCAGCCTTTCCCAGCGTCATTTGCAACCTGCCCAGCGTCATTTGCAACCTGCCCAGCGTCATTTGCAACCTGCCCAGCGTCATTTGTAACTTGCCCAGCGTCATTTGTAACTTGCCCGGCGTCATTTGTAACTTGCCCGGCGTCATTTGTAGCTTGCCCGGCGTCATTTGCAGCTTGCTAGTGTCATTTGCGGCTTGCTATCGTTTAAATTTCCCGCCGCGAGAAATACCGCGCATGCGCGGCCGAAAAAGACCGAACCGCGGCCGAAAAAGGCCGAAGTGTGGCCGAAAAAGACCGAGCCGACTGTTTAGCTCCGCTCGGAGTCCCGCCGCCCTGCTGTTTCGGGAGCGAGCGCAGGGAGGCGGGACTACGAGCGGAGCTGAACAGCCGGCTTCGGTCTTTTTCGGCCGCGCTTCGGCTTTTTCCGGCCTTTTTCGGCCGCGGTTCGGCCTTTTTCGGCCGCGGTCGCCATTTTTCGGCGCCGCAACCGATTTTTGTCATTTTTTTTTTTGGGTATCGGCGTATAACACGCACCCACGACTTTCCCCCGATTTTAAGGGGGAAAAAGTGCGTGTTATACGCCGATAAATACGGTATATAAAAACGGGAGTTACCATAAAAAAGCGTGGTGGGATCAGACTGATTTATCTGTGGAGGTAATATTATTGTTTCATATTCATGTTCCTTAAATATGTACATATACTGACACGGTGCCATACACAAACGACCATGAGACATGGTTATCAGGGGCTCTATCACTGTTTATGTGTTTGTGTGCTTTTTCTAAGGCACTATGTGTCGCTTATGAAGCAATTAATATCTAGTTCGATGTTTAATCCTTTGGGCGAGAGAACGTCAACTAGGTATATCCATTTTGTTTCTTGTTTAGATAGTTCGCGGACCATGTTTATGCCTCTCCAATGGGGTTGAATCTGTTCTATCCCCCAAAATTGGAGGCCTTTAGGATCCTTGCCATGTTTGAGTTTAAAGTGCAGTGAGACATTATGGTCTTTAAAACCAATTTTTATGTTATGAATATGTTCCGCAATACGCACTCGTAATAATCTTTTTGTCCGTCCAATATACATTAAACCGCATGGGCACTATGTGACTGCGTTGGTGGAGTAATGATCAGGTGATGCAGAACAGTGGATCTGGTCCTATTTTCATGCCGGTCGATGGTCTGATGTTGGATGAGAAGGCCCACATTGGTTATTACTACAGGCATATGTAAAGCAGTTTTCTGGTGAGTGCATCCCCATAAGGGGGCGAGTCTTGCACAAGGTGGAAACTTCCGGTGGTCGGATCACTCTAATACCCAAATTTTGAACTGTTTTGTTTATACCAACTGTCACTTGGTGGATTGGTGGTTTGCTGCAGTCTAGCGGGACCAGTTTGACAAACTTTGTTTTATGTGGACTGGAGACACAGAATTAACAATTATTTATTTATTTATTGTGTTCATCATATGTTTTTTTATCACATATATGATTCACAGAAATGCACTTTTATATATATTTTTATATACTTTATATTTTTAAGCACTTATGAGAAATTTTTTATCACTTTCACTAGACCCATATTTATAATTTTATTTCACATATAGGACTAGGTTTTAAGTTTTGTTTTAAAATTGTCCGCTGGACTTGGCAGTCCGGCGGACAATCCCGCCGTTAGTATGCTAGTCCGCCGGACTTTTGAAATGAACGGACTTGCCGCTCATCGGAAAGTCCGTTCATTTAGCACGTGACTTCAGGTAGACGGAGCTAGCGAAGGCAGTGAATGCCGCCGCGCTAGCCCCGTCACCTGGCATGGATTTAAAGGGACTCCCCACGCCGAAAAAAAACGGCGTGGGGGTCCCCCCCGAATCCATCTCAAACCCTCAAACCCGAGCACGCAGCCCGGCAGGCCAGGAAAGGGGTGGGGACGAGCGAGCGCCCCCCCTCCTGAGCCATACCAGGCCGCATGCCCTCAACATGGGGGGTGCCCTGGGGAAAGGGGGGCCGTGCGGCCCCCCCACCCCAAAGCACCATGTTGATGAGGACAAGGGCCTCTTCCCGACAACCCTGGCCGTTGGTTGTCGGGGTCTGCGGGCGGGGGCTTATCGGAATCTGGGAGCCCCCTTTTATAAGGGGGCCCTCAGATCCCGGCCCCCCACCCTATGTGAATGAGTATGGGGTACGATGTACCCCTACCCATTCACCTAAGGTGTAAAATGTAAAGTAAAAAAAAACACACAATTTTGAAAAAATATTTTATTGCACTGCTCCAGGGGTTTTCTTCCGTCTTGGGGGGGTCTTCTCGCCGGACTCCTCCACCATTTACTTAGCTTTTTTACCGAGCGGAGGAGGCCGGCTACCTTCTTCGTCGTCGACGCCGTCGTCTGGGGGTCTCGATCCGCCTTCGGGGGTCTCTTCTGTTCTTGCCGCGGTCGTCGTTTTCCACGCCGCCGGCGCCTTCTTCTTCTTCTTCTTCTTCTTCTTCTTCTTCTTCTTCTTCTTCTTCTTCTTCTTCTTCTTCTTCTTCTTCTTCTTCTTCTTCTTCTTCTTCTTCTTCTGGCGTGGGGAGTCCATTTAAATCCATGCCAGGTGACGGGGCTAGCGCGGCGGCATTCACTGCCTTCGCTAGCTCCGTCTACCTGCAGTTACGTTCTAAATGAACGGACTTCTCCGTGTGTGGGCAAGTCCGTTCATTTTCAAAAGTCCTGCGGACTTTGTCCAGCGGATTGTCCGCCGGAGAAGTCCGGGCGTGTGTGGGCAAGTCACACGCTCGGAAGTCCGGGCGTGTGTGGGGAAGTCCCGCCGGTCCGGCGGACAAAGTCCGAACGTGTGTACGCGGCATTAGAGGAACTGAATTTATTCACTCTTGAGAAGAGGAGAATAAGGGGGGATATGATCAACATGTACAAAATATATAAGGGGTCCATATAGTGAACTTGGTGTTGAGTTATTTACTTTACGGTCAACTGTTATGCTTGCCTCTATCTAACAAGGTTACTCTGTGGTATAACAAGGAAGCTGAGACTTCTACAGTGTGTAAATGTGCTTTTACTATACAAAGCTGCTGTGCAAAGCTATTACAATCTTAGGAACACAATACAAGACTGACAGATATCTATAACAAGCAAAATGGTTAGAAAATAGAACAGCTTATGGTCTAACAGTACAAATACATTTAAAGGGTTACTTACTGTATGTTCATGATCTCCATTGGCAATATTTCTTCTTGGAGACCAGGTTCTGTCCTTCTATCCTGAGTGGCTTCTGATTAGGGATGGGCCCGGTGCTCGATTCGAACCCACGTTCGAATCGAGCACCGGGCGTTCGCTCGCTCGGCGAGCCCAGAACTATTTGGGCCGTTCGCATCACATTCGTGTGATGCGAGCGGCCCCGCAATGCATTGCGGCCGGCGCAGTGCATTGCTGGCTGATGATTGGCCAAGCATGCACTGTGACCCCGCATGCTTGGCCAATCACAGCGCCGGAAACTCGGAGAGCAATAATTGGCTACAGGCAGGACGCCTGTAGCCAATTAAAGCTCAGGGGCTTTAGTACACGCCCCACCATTTAAAAGGCCGCCACGCCGTCGGCCCCGGTCACATGTGTTCCGGCTTTAGGAGAGATCAGTCTGCTGATTCTGTCTTTGCTTGATTGCTACTGAAAGATTTGCTCTTCTTTGCTAAACCATTGGCTATTTCTTTGCTAAACCATTGCTACCTAAGTCATTGATCGTTCATTGCTGCTGATTGCACAGTTAGTGTGTTATTAGCTGCTGCTGGGGATTAGTCTGGAGCGTGCTTACTGTTAGTACAGTATTGCAGTAGTACCAACCGCAGTGCTGTTAGCACAGCATTGCACCCCAACAGCACCCATAGGACTTCTAGTGTGTTAGTGGCAGCAAACAGAGCTCCTATATTTTCTTCTCAGCAGCACCCATAGGACTTCTAGTGTGTTAGTGGCATCACACAGAGCTCCTATATTATCTTCCCAGAAGCACCCATAGGACTTCTAGTGTGTTAGTGGCATCACACAGAGCTCCTATATTTTCTTCTCAGCAGCACACATAGGACTTCTAGTGTGTTAGTGGCATCACACAGAGCTCCTATATTTTCTTCTCAGAAGCACCCATAGGACTTCTAGTGTGTTAGTGGCATCACACAGAGCTCCTATATTTTCTTCCCAGAAGCACCCATAGGACTTCTAGTGTGTTAGTGGCATCATACAGAGCTCCTATATTTTCTTCTCAGAAGCACCCATAGGACTTCTAGTGTGTTAGTGGCATCACACAGAGCTCCTATATTTTCTTCTCAGCAGCACCCATAGGACTTCTATTGTGTTAGTGGCATCACACAGAGCTCCTATATTTTCTTCCCAGAAGCACCCATAGGACTTCTGGTGTGTTAGTGGCAGCACACAGAGCTCCTATATTTTCTTCTCAGCAGCACCCATTTTTTATACTATATACACTATCAACTACAATGGCTGGAAGACCGCCAAGGAGAGGCAGAGCGTGCCGAGGCAAGAACACAGGGCAGGCAGGCAGGCTCTGTTTCTAGAGACAACAGTGCTGGCCGTGGACGTGGTCGTGCATCGTCATCAGCACGTGGCCATGGGACACGCTTGTCTTTGTTTTCGGCAGCTGGACATGTGGAGCCGCATCATGCCGAAGGCTTGGTAAAATGGATGACCAAGCCCTCCTCATCCTGCTCATCCTCTCTCACCCAGGCTCAGGGTACTGGCAGAGCAGCTGCCAACGCGTACTCAATGGCATCATCAGCCACCCCTTCCCTAGACCCACCATGTCCTCCTGAGGAGTCCCCCGAACTATTTGAGCACAGTGTTTGGTACATGCTCCAGGAGGATGCCTAACGATTCGAAGGCTCGGATGATGATACCCAGCTTGAGGAAGGCAGTAGTGTGCGCGCAGAGAGAGGGGATGCTGAAGGACAGCAATCTGGCAGTACTGTTCCACCAGCTGCAGCTTACTGCCAGGTTTGCTCTAGTGGTGAAGAGGGAGGGGATGATGAGGTCACTGACTCCACGTGGGTGCCTGAAGGGAGAGAGGAGGAGGAGGAGGAGGAGGAGGAGGATGTGGCGTCACATGTCCAACGAGGCAGGATGCCCCCTGGAGGCCAGCTAGAGGCCAGCACAGCAACTGTACCACACCGCAGAGCTCCGCCTGTGCAGGGCGCTGCCTCTGCACGTTATCACAAAAGTTCTTTGGTGTTAGCCTTTTTTGAGACGAGTGCATCAGATCGCACCACTGCTATTTGCAATATTTGTCTCAAGCGTATCTCGCGTGGCCAAAACATCACCTGCTTGGGCACCACAAGCATGAGCAGACATATGTCGACCTGCCATGCAGCTCGTTGGCAAGCACACATAAAAGACCCACACCAAAGAACAAAGCGGACCTCTCCTTGCTCCTCATCAGCTGGGATCTCCATCCCCACTATATCTTCAGTCCTCTCTGAAAGCTGCTCTGAGAGGACTGAAGGTGTAGAATTAGGTGTGTCACAACCAAGTACTTGCAGTACACCGATGTCCGATTGTAGCAGGCAAATTTCCCTGCCCCAGCTGCTGGACCGTCGAAAGAAGTATACTCCCAGCCATCCACATGCCCAGCGGTTGAATGCTAGCTTGGCTAAATTGCTAGCACTTCAACTGCTGCCTTTTCAGTTGGTAGACTCGGCCCCCTTCCGTGAGTTTGTTCAATGTGCGGTTCCTCAGTGGCAGGTTCCCAAACGCCACTTTTTCTCACGGAAGGCGATTCCGTCTCTCTACTGGCATGTGGAAGGCAATGTCCATGCCTCGCTGGACAGGGCGGTCAGCGGTAAGGTGCATATTACCGCTGACTCATGGTCCAGCAGGCATGGACAGGGACGTTATCTTTCTTTCACGGCCCATTGGGTCACTCTATTGGCAGCTGGGAGGGATGCAGGACAAGGTGCATTAGTGTTGGAGGTTGTTCCGCCACCACGCCTCCAAAATGTTACTCCACCGTATTCACTTTCATTGATCATTTTCTGTCATGGAAGACAGCATCATTGCACCTTCGGCTACAGACTTACATTTCAGCAGAACCCTTACAGCACCGGCCGACAATCCATTGCGATCGTCTCAGCTATCACACACCGTATTACCGTCCCACAGTGATGATGTTTCTATGAAAGTGCTTTTCCGACGCCTGGAGAATCTCATGGCTAAGGAAATACGATCATTTTGGGATATCAATACCTTAACCGAATATGGTCGTCTACAACAGATTCCCCGTGGGTTACGAATCAAAAAATTCCCTACATTTGATCTACACAATGATAAGTACAAAACCGAGTGGACCAATGCCTTGTCTGACTGCTCTTTTAAACTTATTCAGATCATTATTGATTCAAGGACTGAGGAACTCACCCAATTACGGGACGATATTTCTGTCATCCAACAGAGCTTGACACCTTTACAACAACATAAGGACTTTACTGGTTTAGACACTCGTCTAAACAAAAACCTGGATAGATTGGAAAAAAGTGTCATCTCTGGAAAAAACGACAAGCTTGCTAGAGATCATATGGATTATGAAAATAGCAATGTGTATATATGGAAGAAACCTACCGATGCAAACCGTTCCCGTAAACATTCACAGAAACGGGTTAGTTTCTCAGATCTGGATAATGACAGTATTAATGACACCATGGCGGCCACTGCTTCCGATTCCTCTCCGGACCCGCCTGGTCGGTCAACAAATGTTAAGCATCAGCTGGGTGTCATTAAAACACCCTGTTTAAACACGGGCGCACAGGGTTCCACCAAAAAGAAAAAGTTGAAACCTTCAAGAAAACAAGAAGGGGCGGCCAAAGACACAGACGGAGCAACCAAAGATCGTTACACACTGAGAGATCGGTTCCGGAAATAGTATCAAACGTGGTGAATTTGTCAAGCACGGTCCTGAATTCTGCTGAAATATCGCTGCTGTCTAAAGGACTGAATTTTTGTCCAGATAGACACTTTGACTTATTCGGGACAGTTTTGGATATGAATAAATTTGTGCGTTCTCTCACCTTGAAAAAACACTATTTTGGTGGCACCGATGATGGGTCAGCTGTGGATTCTGGAGATCGTGATCCTGTGGCCGCTACTATTATGGGTGAGTCTTGTTCCCCTCCTTCTAGCTTTTCTGAGCAATGTGCTCTTTGCGATTTGGAAGATTTGGTTATTGAGTCTGCACATCCCCCTATGGAGATGTCGGGTGGTCGCACTACCATCCCCTTTCGATTAAGGTCGGACTTCTACCCGATTGGCTCCAGGGGCAAGGATATGGACCTTTTTCAAAAGTTAGTGGAGAGGGACCTGACTCATTTGGCTTGCGGTCGCAGAAGTCGCTCCGGACCCAATAATTTATCTAGTGTTGAAAAAGAGGCTCTCACCCATCTGAGTGCCAACAAAGATATTGTGATAAAAAATGCAGATAAGGGGGGCTCTATTGTGGTGCTAGATTCATGTATGTACAGGGATGAAGCAATCCGACAATTGTCGGATGACAAAACTTACTTGAAGCTAAAGGGGGATCCTACGTCCACCTTTAGGAAGGATCTTAATGCACTTTTGGACAGAGCAGTTACAGCAGGCATTTTCACTCAAGGTGAGAGAGATATGTTTATCCCTGACGCCCCGATTATGCCCATTTTTCATCATTTACCCAAGCTGCACAAGGGTTGTCAACCCTTGCTAGGCAGACCTATAGTGGCAGGCATTGGGTCACTGAATGAGCGCTTGGGTGAGTGGGTTGATTACCAGTTACAGCCACTGGTCTCTGATTTACCCGGTTTTTTGAGAGATACTAAGCAGCTTTTGTCTGACATTCAACCTATTAAATGGGATTCGGATTTTGTGTGGATTACCTGTGATGTGGCTAGTCTTTATTCATCTATCCCTCACTCCCTAGGAATTCAGGCCGTGGCATTCTTTCTTAGACATCATAGTCAACACTCCTTGGTGCACCAAGAGTTTGTTTTATGTTGTTTAGAGTATTTATTAACTCACAATTTTTTTATGTTCGATGGGGACTACTATCTCCAGAAATGCGGTGCCTCGATGGGCGCCAAATTCTCCCCCTCCCTTGCTAATCTGTATATGGGTTGGTGGGAGAGGTCCCGCATTTTTGGCGCTGGTTGTCCCCATCGCTCTGAGATCAAGTTTTTTCGTCGCTATATAGACGATTTGATTTTTGTGTGCACCAAGAGTGTTGGCGAATTAGATGAATGGCTTCTATATCTTAATGACAACACCCTCAATCTTAAATTTACAGGTGTTATGGACCCTAAACAAATTGAATTTTTGGATGTTGTTCTGATGGGTGAAGGGGAATGTATTTCCTCCAAGCTTTTCAGGAAGTCTTCTGCTGGTAATTCCTTGTTGAGGGCTGATTCAGGCCATCCAAGGCATACCATTAAGGGCATCCCTGTGGGACAGTTTTTGAGGTTAAAACGGGTATGTAGTGATGAGTCATCTTTTTTGAAAGAAGCCTCTGCTATGAAAAAGCGTTTCATAGAAAGAGGGTATACAGCCCCTGTACTTGATAGGGCGTTCAATATAGCCCTCAATACTGATAGTTGTCATCTGCTTCGTGATAAGGTCAATAATGGAGATGGGAGAAGGCGGGTATCTGACAAATCCATTAAAACTCCGGTGTTCTCCACGCCTTACAGTTTAGAGTTTAGTAAAATTAAAGGGATTGTGGAGAAATATTTACCTATTCTCTATAACGATCCTGTCTACGCTCAAATTCTATCTAAGGGTATTAGATCAGTCTCCCGCAGGGCTCCAACCATTGGTGGCATGTTGTCCCCCAGCCTCTATTCGAGCAGTGTTCAACGCCCCAATTGGTTACAGTTTAAGGGATCGTTTCGATGTGGGGGCAATAACTGTCCATGTTGCCCCCACATTTTACGAGGCGATACTATCCTTTCTAGGTCTCTGAATAAGGGTTTTAAAGCTATGGCCTTCATTAACTGTAACACTAAATTTGTTATTTACGTGGTTACGTGTGAACAATACAACAGAACAAACATATTACAGCGCACACATGCAAAACTGACATTTACCTCCAGCAAGGCTATTTAAAAGCACCTAGACAGACATTTTCAAAAAAACATTATCAAAAAATATGGGGATTTGGTCACACCATATTGCTATATGGTGCTTAAGCCCACTTACTGCGACAAAGTACCCCATGATTAGTGGGTCCTACACTATCCATAGATCGGGAGATCCTGCTTCTCTGAACCAAGGGAGCTATACTCCTCTATATGGGAGAACATGAGGTCTCCACCCATGATACAGGTGGTCACTAATTGAGGTACTTACTGAGTGGGGTGCTCCACCCAAAAGGATTTGGTCAAAATCCATACAATAGACAAAAGAGATATTTGGGGGGCACACCCTAAAAAATGCATAAAGATGGTGCTGCCATAAGACCATACAACAGAACAAACATATTACAGCGCACACATGCAAAACTGACATTTACCTCCAGCAAGGCTATTTAAAAGCACCTAGACAGACATTTTCAAAAAACATTATCAAAAAATATGGGGATTTGGTCACACCATATTGCTATATGGTGCTTAAGCCCACTTACTGCGACAAAGTACCCCATGATTAGTGGGTCCTACACTATCCATAGATCGGGAGATCCTGCTTCTCTGAACCAAGGGAGCTATACTCCTCTATATGGGAGAACATGAGGTCTCCACCCATGATACAGGTGGTCACTAATTGAGGTACTTACTGAGTGGGGTGCTCCACCCAAAAGGATTTGGTCAAAATCCATACAATAGACAAAAGAGATATTTGGGGGGCACACCCTAAAAAATGCATAAAGATGGTGCTGCCATAAGACCATACAACAGAACAAACATATTACAGCGCACACATGCAAAACTGACATTTACCTCCAGCAAGGCTATTTAAAAGCACCTAGACAGACATTTTCAAAAAACATTATCAAAAAATATGGGGATTTGGTCACACCATATTGCTATATGGTGCTTAAGCCCACTTACTGCGACAAAGTACCCCATGATTAGTGGGTCCTACACTATCCATAGATCGGGAGATCCTGCTTCTCTGAACCATGGTCTTATGGCAGCACCATCTTTATGCATTTTTTAGGGTGTGCCCCCCAAATATCTCTTTTGTCTACGTGTGAACAATGTCGCATACAGTATGTTGGACGCACAACACAAAGACTGAGAGACAGATTATATGACCACCTCTATGACATTTCCAAAAACCACCCCACTAATGTGGCGAGGCACTGGAATCTTTGCCACGATAAGGATGTCAGCGGCTTACGCATTCAGGGGGTTGAAAAAGTCACTTTATCTAAAAGAGGGGGTGATAGGTTTAGTCTGTTGTGCAAGAGGGAGGTTTATTGGATATTCCATCTCCATACGAGGCAGTCTATGGGCCTTAATTTTGAGTGGGACATTTCATTCTTTTATGAGTGAATTCTCCACATATTGACTGCCCATATTTACTAAGCCAATATGTATGGCTCCCATTTCACTGGTTGTCGGTCCGGTGCTGATAGGTTTTTTTCATCTGGTTCTGCTGGGCTCATTTTATTATGTTTCTGCCAGAGTTTATTCACTATTTCCCATTTATTATAATTGCTTTACATTGAGGACAGGCTAATTATTCGATTGAGACTGTTTTTTGAATAGGGCTGTATGCACATATTGCAGCATTTTTCGCTGCAGAGATTATGAATATCAGTATTTTATGTGTTAATTAATATCCTATTAAACATGTTTGTTATTCTTTTGATAATCACACACCTGATATATTATGTTAGGTGTGTGATCAACTAGCTGGGTACTTGCATCAGCTCCCCATACCTGTCGGTATAAGGATATACACATTTAATTCGCCTTAAGCCTTAGAATATCCGGTTTCGATCGTTCATTTGGTCTATTCCTATATTTATTTTTTATCTTTCCTATCTATGCATTGTATCATAGGAGAAGGCCTAAATAGACACATCCAATAGTGAGATATTTGCAATCCTACTATTATGCAGCTTTTTTGGGATGTGTCATTTTTAGGGAACATTTGTGCTTTTCTCTGGCAGTTCTGATATTCAATGAGCCCCATGCATCGGCATGCACACACATTGAGAGTTTGTTTCTTTCTTTTTTCTGTGTGTCTGCCGATGCGTGCGATTTTTTACATACAAAATGAAAAATGTTTTTACATATGTCATTTTTTTTTATTTATTTTTTAGGTTGCACCTGTACCTCTTCACCTAAAGATAAGATTCATCACGTTATTTATCTATTACCATTATGTATGCTTTCAACATGTCAGCTTGATTTAAGTGTTTTAGGTGAAAAAGGTGTTTTCCTTCCATCCATTTAAATGTTACCTTCAGATTTTGGATGCTCACAGGTGCTTCCCTAATTGCTATCTCGTTATACACATATTTTATTAATTTGTTTAATTGCTTGTGTGTGTGTATATATAGCTCTGTATGTATATTCTGCTCATTAGCTATGACTAAGCACCGTGTTCGGTGTGAAACATGTCAGCAGCTGTGCAGTTAGTCTGTACACAAGCCTAGATGCTATGATTTTATTATATCTTTTGAAATAAAGTTGAATAATTTGGAGTGCGGCTATCCAGCTACATCTTTTCTACTCCAAAATGTTACTACTGGTTGTGACACACCTCTCTCCTCCACCCCCTCCTCTTCTTCTTCCTCCAGTGCTTTGTCCTCGGAACCAGCGGTGCTCCGTAGGCGTACAAGGGGCTACGCGAGTACGCAGGCAAAAAGATGCCATGCCGTGCTTGCGCTGGTGTGTTTGGGGGACAGGAGCCACACTGGGCCAGAGGTTCTGGCAGCTCTGCAGGGGCAGGCCGAGAGGTGGTTGACGCCACGCCAGCTTAAGCCAGGAATGGTCGTTTCTGACAATGGCACCAACCTCCTCTCCGCCCTGCGACAGGGGCAGCTCACCCATGTGCCCTGTATGGCTCACGTCCTCAACCTGGTGGTGCAGCGGTTCTTGGGCAGGTTCCCAGGCTTACAGGATGTCCTGAGGCAGGCCAGGAAAGTCTGTGTGCATTTCCGCCGATCTTATAATGCCAGTGCTCGGCTGACTGAGCTGCAAAAGGAGCTGAACCTGCCCAAGAACCGCCTAATATGTGACATGCCCACCAGGTGGAACTCAACGTTGGCCATGCTGCAGCGACTGCACACGCAGCAGAGGGCCATCAATGAGTACCTTTGCGACTACGGCACCAGGACAGGGTCAGGGGAGCTTGGCTTTTTTTCCCCACGCCAGTGGAGCATGATCAGGGATGCATGCACTGTCCTCTCACCATTTGAGGAGGCCACGAGGATGGTGAGCAGTGACAGTGCATGCATCAGTGACACTGTACCTCTTGTCCACCTGTTGGAGCATACGCTGCGTGGGATAATGGACAGGGCACTTGAGGCAGAACAGAGGCAGGAAGAGGAGGACTTCCTTGCCCCTCAAGGCCCCCTTTATCCAGACAGTGTTCCTTCTGTCCCACCCATCACACAGGAAGAGGATGAGGAGGATGAGGAGGATGAGGAGGAGGAGGAGGAGGAGGAGGAGGAGGAGGAGGAGGAGGAGGAGGAGGAGGAGGATTGTGTGAGCATGGAGGTGGAGCCTGGCACTCAGCATCAGCAGCAGCAGTCTTTTAGGGATGATGTACAGTCCCAACAAACCAGTGGACTTGTACGTGGCTGGGAGGAGGTGGCTGGCGATCATGTCATCCTCAGTGACCCAGAAGACTCCGGACTGAATGCCTCAGCTAACCTACGTAGCATGGCCTCCCTGATCCTGCAAAGCCTGCGAAAGGATCCTCGTGTTCTTCGGATCAAGGAGAGGGACCATTACTGGCTGGCCACTCTCCTTGATCCACGGTACAAGGGTAAGGTTGCGGACCTTATCTTGCCGTCGCAGAGGGAGCAGAGGATGAGACATCTCAGGGAGGCCTTGCAGAAAGGTCTGTGCAACGCGTTTCCAGAGACTGGGAGGTTACAAACTCCTGGTCCTGGACGACGAGTTGCTGAGGCTTCGGTCAGTAGCAGAAGGAGCGGTGGGGAAGGTGGACGTCTGACCGATGCGTTCAGACAATTTTTTAGTCCGCAGCCCTAAGGTATGATCGGTTCCAGCAACCATCGCCAGCGTCTGATATACATGGTGCAGGAATACCTAGGGGCAAGGTCAGACTTGGACACCTTTCCCACCGAAAATCCTCTGGCTTACTGGGTCCTGAGGATGGATCACTGGCCAGAGCTTGCACAGTATGCAATTGAGCTACTGGCCTGTCCTGCATCCAGCGTTCTTTCCGAACGCACATTCAGTGCTGCTGGAGGATTTGTCACCGATCATAGGGTGCGCCTGTCCACCGACTCGGTTGATCGACTGACCTTCATAAAAATGAATCAGTCTTGGATCACCACCAGCTACCAGGCACCTGAAGCGGATATAACTGAATAATTTATAATGTCACATCCCTTCAAGACTGCCTATGCTGATTGTCAGGAACGGTGCTATTACCTGGATCGCCTGCTGGTGTCACTGTTTCCTTCAGCATCAAATGGTGCAGTTCTGGTGGCCACCAGCAGGGGTCTCCCAGCCGATGGACATTGTCAGGAATGATGTTATTACCTGGATCGCCTGGTGGTGTCACTACTTCCTTCGGCATCAAAGGGTGCAGTTCTGGTGCCCAGCAGATGGACATGCCAGTAATCAAGCTGCACCTGTTGAACTGCTGAGACTATATAAGCCTGTCCTTCACTGAAGCTCAGTGCTTCAGTATTCCTTCCTGTAGCCTTGTCCTTGCCTGTTCTGAAACCTGATCCTGATACCTGTAACCTGAAACCTGACCCCTGATCCGCTTCCTGCCCTGTCCTGGATGTTGTCCCCCTTACCTGGTTCCTGAGACCCGTCCCCTGATTCCTGCCTTGATTTTCCCTTGCTTCCTGTTTCCCCCTTGGTCTCTTCTCCCAGCCTTGTATATATATTTATGTTCCATTTTCTTGAGTGTATTGTTAGTTAGTTAGTTAGATTAGGGCTTTGGGGTTTGCTGTGTTATTTGCGTTCTTGCTTGTTTGTGGTTGCTGTGTTCACGTGTGTCTTTATTATTTAATAAATATATATCTTTATCACTACCTTTGGAGCCTGATTCCTTTAGTGCAGCCCATTGATCTGTTGTGCCGGATGCCTGTGTTTAGGCTCCTCTCCTGACACTGATGCTGAGTGACTGTCCTGTTATGTTCACTGACTATCCTCTTCCTCCTCCTCAATGATCCATGCCACCACACCAGTGCCTAAGGCACAATTTTCAGCCCCTGCATAACAGGGGCGTGTACTTACAATTTTTTTTAAAAATGCTTCGCAACAGGTGTGACTGCTGTGCTACAAGTACAGTATCTGTGAGGGGTTGCAGTGTTGTGGCACCAGCACCAGTGCCTAGGGCACAATTTTTCAGCCCCTGTTGGGGCGTGTAATTACAATTTTTAGGCAATGCTTTGCAACAGGTCTCATTGCTGTGCTCAGAGTACAGTATCTGTGAGGGGTTGCAGTGTTGTGGCACCAACACCAATGCCTAAGGCACAATTTTTCAGCCCCTGTATAACAGGGGCGTGTAATTACAATTTTTTTAAAAAATGCTTCGCAAAAGGTGTGACTGCTGTGCTCCAAGTACAGTATCTGTGAGGGGTTGCAGTGTTGTGGCACCAGCACCAGTGCCTAAGGCACAATTTTTCAGCCCCTGTTGGGGCGTGTAATTACAATTTTTAGGCAATGCTTTGCAACAGGTCTCATTGCTGTGCTAAGAGTACAGTATCTGTGAGGGGTTGCAGTGTTGTGGCACCAGCACCAATGCCTAAGGCACAATTTTTCAGCCCCTGTTTAACAGGGGCGTGTAATTACAAATCTTGATCTAATAGTTCACAGCAGGGCCCATTCCTGCGCCCACCATTAGTAACTATGAGGGCCTACAGTCTTGTGGCAACACCGTCCACCACCACCACCACCACCAAAGGCCCAATTTTTCTGCCCTGTTCAACAGGTGCATGCAATTACAAATCTTGATCTAATAACTCACAGCAGGGCCCATTCCTGCACCCACCAAGAGTAACTGTGAGGGCTTACAGTCTTGTGGCAACACCGTCCACCACCACCACCACCACCACCAAAGGCCCAATTTTTCTGCCCGGTTCAACAGGTGCATGCAAGTACAAATCTTGATCTATTAACTCACAGCAGGGCCCATTCCTGTGCCCACCAAGAGTAACTGTGAGGGCTTACAGTGTTGTGGCTACACCAACATCTAATAGGGCAAATTTCTGCAGAGTATATACGGCAGGCCCCTACTTTCAAACATCCAACTTACAAACGACTCCTACTTGCAAACGGAAAGAGAAAACAGGAAGTGAGAGGAAATCTACCCCTAGGAAGGGAAATTCTATCCTGTTACATTTAATTTGGGAAAAAGGTATCTCCTCTCTACTGATGCTTTATCACCAATCCTTGTTTCAATTAAAACCCCACTTTTCCTAAAACATTTGTCATTGGGACGGAAAGTGAGGTGAAATGTTCTGAACAGATGTGCAAAGACAGCAAATGTTACAGGGGTGATAACCCCTCCCTATGTTCTCCAAAAAGCTTAAAAATTGATTTTATTGGGATGGAGCTACACTTCATAATGTACCTGTTCAGATTCTACTTAAGAACAAACCTACAGTCCGTGTCTTGTTTGCACCACCTATATACTGCTGTTCAGAGTATATAGGGTTGTAGGTATAGGGTTTTATTTTGGGTGCGGGGTCCCCCTTAATATCCATACAAGACCCAAAGGGGCTGGGGTGGGGGGGTTTGATGGGGTAGCCATGCCATTTTTCTCAAGGATTTTCAGCCATATGGCGGGCAGGACAAGACATGACATTAAAGCCGCAAGTGGTTTTAAATGGCTTCTTTTTTTCCTTTACAAATGTAATTTTGTGCAGGGACAGTTCTAAACACGGGAAACACATGCCACTTCACAGGCATACTTTAGACACCCCCCAGGTACCATATTTAAAGGAAAATTTTACTTTTTTTTTTTTCACTTTATGCATCATTAAAATGACTGCTCCCGAAAAAACGTTAGTTTTTAAAAGTTATTTTTGCATTGATATATGTCCCCTGGGGCAGGACCCGGGTCCCCAAACCTGTTTTATGACATTAACATGCATATTGGCCGTTGAATTAGCAATTTTGATTTCGAACATTCGCGTCCATTATAATGAATAGGGTTTGAAAATTTGCGCGAACTTTCGGTCCGTTCGAAGGTTCTGGTGCGAACCGAACCCGGGAGGTGTTCGGCTCATCCCTACCCAACAGCATGGGACAACACACATTATATATACATATATACAGCATATACATATCCAGAGTCTATGTGTCTTGGGGGGGCCAGCATGAACCTGAATCCAAGTAAAATCAGCTCATAAACAGCACCGTTCCCCCAAATGCCAGGGCCCATAATCCCAAGGCAAGAGGCTTGCATTACGTCCCCTCCAACAGCCTCTGTCCTGGCTAGGTCTGTCACATTTCTCCCCTTTCGGCAGGAGACTAACACAGGAGGAGACCCCAGACGGGTTGACTTCGAAGTTAGTCCATAGTTCCAGTCCTCTAATGCCTGTACCCACACAGTACCCCAAACAAATTGTTTCAAACCGAGCACTACTCACCCAGCCAACCTCTGCCTCTTTCATAGAACATACCCGCTGCTGGGGGGGAAGTGCGGACTGGTCCTTCCTCCTGGAGTCCCTTTAGCCGCAGGAGAGAAGACAGGGTGGCTGGGCTCAGTCGGTCATGCTGTTGGGCATATGGGCCTACTGCCCAGCATTCCTGGGGTATACAGGTGGAGACTGAATTCCCATCCACCTTTACAGGAAATCTGTCCTGTTTTAGTTGTGGGCAGAGGCCAGCAGTGCTCTGTTCCATTGCCAGCAGTTCAGCTGGGCGTAGGAGCTTCCCTACATCATCTGCTCCAGCTAACTGTTGGGGAGAGAGGCCGACTGCCCCAGCTCCCTGGAACTCTGCAGCTGTTACCGGTGCTGGGCAGAGCACTCTGCCCGGTTTCCAGCACTTCGGCTGGTTTTCTGTTAGTGGAGACCACAGGCCCATCCACCGACACCAGATCAAGCTGCAGTTGTGAGTTGACAACTGCATTCTCTCCTTGGATCCTGATCTGCAACTCATGATGGACTGCCACCTCCTCACCCTGGGCCTCCAGAATTGCTGTAGGTGTGGGGCAGAGGTCTTGGACTCTCTGTCCAGTTGCCAGTACTTCTGCTGGGGGTTTGCTAGGTGGTTCCTCCTCTACAGAAACGTCTATTAAATCTCCAGTCTCTGGATAGGCTAAATGTGTGTGTGTGTGACCCTCTGTTCAGTTACCAGATCTTCAGCTGGAGAAGTTTGTTGTAACTCCATAGATGCTGCTGGCAGAAAATCACATGTCCCTGTCAGTGTTGTGGGAGAAGGGCCAACTACCTCTTCCCTCAAGAAGGCCAAAGCCACTGTTGGTGCTGGGCAGAAGTTAGCAGAGTTCTGCCTAATTGTCAGCACTTCTGCTTTAGGGACGACAATCTCTGGGGTTTCCACTGCCGATTCTCTGGCATGCTGCTGAACGTGTTCTAGCAGTTTCCTGTATGCCCAATCCAGATGCTGTTCCTTCCTTAACAAATGGTCCAGACCAGGTTTAAGCTCTGAGACCCCTGCAAGACAGAGCATAGCCTCTCTATATTCTTGCAGGTCCTCAAGTGTAGGTTCCCCTTCATCGCCAAACACAAAACGATCTGTAAGGCTCTCCCACAGCAAACCAGGGCCTCCAAAGTCATATCCCTCCGGAGAGCATTCCGTTGTCTCCCCTAAATATCCCTGCTCTGCGTGCCATTGCAGAGCCTGATAATGATTGTCCAGCTCTATCTCCTGCTGGACCAGCCTGTCCAACTCAGTCACCCATTGCTCCTGGGGCTGCTCTCCCAGGAATGCCATCCGCAATGCCCGTTGGTCACTGGCCCGTTGCTCTTGGGTTGGAAAGCTCTTGCCCTGTTTTATACCAGCGAGCTGGAGGGCTCCAATCCACAGCTCCACCCGAATCTGCTGCCTGAGCTCCAGGTATTCATCCTCAGACACAGTCCTGGTGTATGCTGAAAGGATGATTCGCAGCAGCCCCGGGAACTCTGATGCCAGATCCATATCTCCGCTCAGGTGACTGAAGTCTGCTATCCTGATCTTGGATCCCGGTGGAGGTTTGGATGTCCCAGACTGCAGAAAGCATGATCCCACTGCTTGCCAACAATGTGACGGAAGCTTCCGTCAGTATACCACTTCCTAAGTCCTGGAACATGAGTCCAATGGATCTGGCTATAGGAACCCCCAAGAACTAGACAACACCAGTCTTGGAGTACATCAGGAATGACTTTATTTGAGATGTCACACACATATATACAGCCGGATGACTAAAAACCTAACCTAATTAGCATGAGCTAATTATCTAAATCAACACTGGACTCCTTCATTCAATTGCAGGGTTAATTAGCACATAAAACAATAGGTGAAACACTCCCCAGAATCCGTGTCAAGCCAGACCAGCCTCATCCACATTATACAAGACAACAGACAGGCTGGCTGGAGTTGATAATATTAGCATCTGACAGTGTGTGTCCCAACAGCATGGGACAACACACATTATATATACAGCATATATATATCCAGAGTCTATGTGTCTTGGGGGGCCAGCATGAACCTGAATCCAAGTAAAACCAGCTCATAAACAGCACCGTTCCCCCAAATGCCAGGGCCCATAATCCCAAGGCATGAGGCTTGCATTACGTCCCCTCCAACAGCCTCTGTCCCGGCTAGGCCATATTCTTATTAATTAATATTAATTAATATTTACATTTTCTAACTATGCTATATACATTTTATATATATATATATATATATATATATATATATATATATATATATATATATATATATATATATATATATATATATACATAGCGACTGGTTAATTATATTTTAATTAACTAAAATCATCAATGATCTAATGCTGATAGTATTCTGCCATTAATGGCAGGATCAACATTAATGTTGAAGTATAAGATTTGAAGATCTGTAAGTTAGGAGAGAATTATCACAATGTCAAATTATTACATTTACATTCTCTTGATCTTTCTGTCTCTTCTTATACATTACCTTCCAGCATTCTTAGTTGGAACCTAGGATGACAAGCATACAATTGAGTACTTTATACCATACCCAAACATGTCCTCAATTCAACTGATATTGGCAGATACTCTTGACTTCATTACAGCCCCCATTTTCTTCTTGTGCAAGACTTAGGCTGAAAACCTTAGGCCTCAGGAGAGGAACCTGGGAGCGACACCATCGGTCCTTCTAAAATAAAATTTTAAACACCTGCTTCTCTCAACCGGTTAAGAGCATATTTAATCTCTGGTACATGCTTTACAACATTATTCTATTCAACAAAAATACCATCCACATGTTAGACTTTCTCTTGAAGGCAATGGCCTTATGTAAAATAACAAACAAAATCAAAATCAAATTCAAAACCAAAATTTATATAACCAAATTAACATTCTGTTCCTGTTGTACTATTTCTTACCACCTTTAAATGCCAGCTTGTATGGGTCTTCAGGACTTACCTGAATGTTCCACCATCATTGAGCATAATTTAGTGTGTATAGAAGTACTTAGCGCCTTGTATGTTTATATCAAGCATTGTTCAATATATGGCACAGCTAGCTGTACATATATACTCGTTTAATTAGCTGTCTCCAGCCAGGATATAAATGCATTGACCATTTGGTTTAAGAATATCGAGTATAGGACTATCATAAGAACTATGCACTGATCTTACAATGCTCCTCTCCTTGAAATTCCTAATGATTTCCACTAGTGAAACATAGCAAGCTAGGGAAAGACAGCAATGTTTGATTTAAAACACAACTTGTTTACACTTGGATCAGACTGAGTCCTGGCAATGCGTATGTCTATTATACCACATCACAGGAAACTTTTTGCAAACATTTTTTTTTTTGAACTCCATGAAAACGTTTATTTACCATGGGTGTGATTTCTATTTAAATCCTTTCTATATACACCCTGTCTGCGAAAGATTTTAATGCAGCAGGGTTCTTAAAATTTTGGCCTATTTATACCTGGCTGTGTAATAATAAAATAAAATAAAAATGTATTAGTACCTGTATGACTAAAGACCTCATGTGGGACTAATATGTTTACTTTATATGGCAGTAACTAATATTTAAGGGCTTCATTTTCATTTACAAAACTTTTTGGGTTTTATTTTAATCTGGACCACAGTGTGGAATTTACCAGATCCATGTGTATGGCAAAGCCATGTATTTTATCGTTGTCAATGTACACATGATATTTTGGGTTATTGATTATCAGGAATAAATGATTGGCTGATTTTCCTTCCATAGAAATGGATAATATGCATTTAGCACTTTTACTATGACTATTAGAGTCATTATCCAGATCATGGACAATTATCCTGAGGGGTTGAATACCTAAATATTTACTTTAGGATTGGTCAACTATTTTAATAATTTTCTACTAATATGATTATATTCCTGGCATAAATATGAACCTTATTAGTATTCCCCAGGTGACCAGCCTGTTTTGGGAAAAATACACCTTACCATACAATCCCAGTAGGACTTGAGTATAAATTACTAAGCTCATTTGAGTCAGTATATACTGTATGGATGTGAACATGAGAACACCACCTTCGAAGCAAACCTCTCAACTATTTTCCAGGAGACATACATCTCAGGTATGACCCTCTTGTCTGACCCTTCTTTAGGGAAATTTGGGTTACCTGTACAAAAAGGTGCCATCTAGAATTTAATTATTCCTTGAGATGGATCTCTACTTATACTCCAGTTTTTCCTTATCACAGGGCATTTACGCCGATTGTGAAAGAACTGGGAAGGTTCCTATTTATGGCCTTGTCACTTGAGACCAGTGATGTAAGTAACTGAGTTAAAATAAACGTTACTTAACGCAGTTACTTTAGAGGGTAACGAGTAATCTAACTGATTACTTTTCCCCTCATGGTAACGCAGTTCCCATTACTTGGGCGGCGTTACCCCCAATTACATCTACCGCCATTAGATGGCAGTAGTGTAATTCCGGTGTCCTGCCGAAAAAGTTCCCCTGCCGGATAAGGAACCCCTGTACTGCGTAGACATGGGAACCGTCAAAAAATTTGTACGAAATTTCGTTCGAATTCGTACGAAATACGAATTTCATACGAATCGTTACGAATCGTTAATAATCACTCACGGCTAATGAATTGCCGGTTCCCGTAACACAGAGAACAATTCGAATCCAACTACCAAATATCGAATTTCAACTAATACGAAAGAAATTATTATAGCTGATATAACGAATGTTTCGAATGATTCGAATGAATTCAGTATATCTAATATAGAGAACTGTCCCTGCACAAAGTGTCATTTTTACAGGAAAAAAAGCTATTTAAAATCACTCGCGGCATGAATTGTCGGCTTCGTAACACAGAGAACAGTCATTCATTGAAAGTCATTGATAAAAAAAAGCGTGGTGGTCCCCCCAAATTCAATAACCAGGCCCTTCAGGTCTGCTATGGATATTAAGGGGAACCCCGGCTAAAAAAAAAAAAATGGCGTAGGGTCCCCCTCAAAATCCATACCAGACCCTTTATCCGAGCACACAACCTGGCAGGCCGCAGGAAAAGAGGGGGGACGAGAGCCCCCCCTCCTGAACCGTACCAGGCCACATGCCCTCAACATTGGGAGGGTGCTTTGGGGTCCCCCCAAAGCACCTTGTCCCCATGTTGATGAGGACAAGGGCCTCATCCCCACAACCCTGGCCATTGGTTGTGGGGGTCTGCGGGCAGGGGGCTTATCGGAATTTGGAAGCCCCCTTTAACAAGGGGAGCACCAGATCCCGCCCCCCCCTGTGTGAAATGGTAAGGGGGTACAAAAGTACCCCTACCATTTCACCAAAAAAGTGACAAAAATGTGCCATCTGTTGGTTCTACCCTTGTGTATTGTATTTCCTTTTTATTCTGTATGGGCTTGTGTTTTACACTTTTACGTGTTACCAATTTTAAATAAACATCATAAACTGATTTGGACAGACTGTGTCTCTCACTTACCATATCTCTTGATATAATTTCTACCAAACCTCCTGCTGCCTAAAAACCCCACCACTTTAGGGAGAATCCTTTTCTTTTCATCCAAACCCGGGGTGAGCAGCAACCCATTCCCCCCCCCCTATGTGTCAATATCCCTTTTCGAGTGATTTTAAATAGCTTTTTTTCCTGCAAAAATGACACTTTGTGCAGGGACAGTTCTAAGCACAGGAAACATGCGCTGCTTCACAGACATACTATAGAGTTGTAACTTTAATACGTTTTTGGATAATTCGTTATTTATCGTTACAAATATCGACACTCTACGAATAATAACGAATTATCCAAAAACGTATTAACGTTACAACTCTATAGTATGCCTGTGAAGGGGCGCATGTTTCCCATGCTTAGAACTGTACAATTTGAATCCAACTACCAAATATCGAATCTCAACTAATACGAAAGAAATTATTATAGCGGATATAACGAATGAAAAGCTGAAGTGTGGCGCATATAATAAACAATGTGTTATAAAATAATAATCAAAAGTCCATCAGTCAAAAGGAAACAGAGCAAAAACAAATTCTTGTGTATTCATATAGTGAATCTTCTGCCAAAGTTCAGTGCATCAAAAAAATATATACGAAAAAACGCCTTCCAACGCATGTGATCTCAAATCTGCTTACCAGAATGATGTATTTAGTGAGCGGTGTTTATCATATGGAGCCAGAGGTTTGGTGATGAGATGAAATGAACAATGATGGCGAAAGCCCAGATCCAGAAGACTTCAGTGGATGGATGGTGCCAGGATATTTAGAGCCAAAACACTGCAAAGCTGGAAAAATTCTCCCAAGGGAATGGAGGAAAAAAACAGCCACAATAGTGAAGCCCGTAAAAAAATACCAAAATTTTATTGCTTATAGTCTACTTACAGCAGTGTGCAGACAACAGGGCATAAGAAAACAACAGATCCGCGTACTTGCATCAGCCCGCCTGACATGTTTCATCCAATGGTGGATATCATCAGAGGCGTGGCTGATGCTGCAAGTACGCTGGTATATATGGTGGATCACATAAGTCAAGCTGTCTTGTGATAGGACGGCCAGACATAATTGCAAAACTACAACAGCTGTTCCCCCTTTATTGCAAGGACATATCAAGCCCACATCTAAAAAGATTACAACAGCTGTTCCCTCTTATTGCAAGGACATATCAAGCCCACATCTAAAAAGATTATAGGAACACTATTTGTATAATAGATAGGCGCTATAGGCGCCATCACAGAGAAACCCAAGGTAAAAACCTGTATACAAACAGGTAAACCAAAGACGTTCGTCCGCGCATGCGCCGTGCGGCCTGCAGCCACCCGCGCATGTGTACTGCGGACTACATTAATCCGCGAATGCGCAAAGCGGCGTGCGTTCCACCGCCGTGCGCGCCAAAGCCACGGCGCACACAGTCTGAGTTCCGGCGGACACCATGACGCCAGCGCATGCGTACTAAGAGCCTCGCCCCAAAACAACAAGGGGACGCGGAAACGTCACATCCGGCAACTGCGGCCGGAAATGACATGTGCGTTCAACGATGTGTGCGTTCCAGTGCCCGGAAATGGTCACAAGGGTATTTATAACCAGCGGGACACATAACACGGACCGTGGAGTATGTAGACAGTGGGGACACAAGACATAATCCAATTGGAAAAATTAAAAATTAAAAAATACAAATAACAAATAAGACAAAGAAATTTAAAATATGTATACATAGCCAGGTTTACACCATTGTTCAGTAACCTATGCATTATCTATAGGTAGCTGAATAGCAAACCCTAAGAAGAAAATGTCAAATATAAACTTTAACCCAAGGCTGTACATACTATATAAGTACAGTGAATACCATACAAATGTACAATGCCGCTTTAAAAAATATTACAATAATATTACAATGTTGCAATAAATTATGCACGTATTAAAATTTTACCAAGACAGAAAGGAAAATTAAGAAGAGGAGGCTCTCTGTTTAGTAGGGAAAAAATACGTTGCATATACATTATATCAGTATCTTAAATGTAAGGAAATACCCAGCGGACACTGCCCACAATGGCCGCTGGAAATAATAAAAATTATTGTATATTAAAAAATGTATGTAAAAGAATCTATGTAATTAACTATTATTAATAAAACAATTTACGTCCCAATCGACGTTCATGCCAAAAGGAGTATAACACTTAAAGTCATAGATCCACCGAGTCTCAAGTTTGGAAATCTCTCGTTTAGACATGCTACCCCGCCAATGCGGGTTGAATCTGTCAATGGCTATAAAAGTGGTCCCATTGGGATTTTTATCATGAAACTCAAGGTAGTGTCTCGACACAGTATGCTTCGGAAATCCTTTCCTAATGTTTGCAATGTGTTCGCTCACCCTGGCATGCATTGCTCGTGTCGTGCGGCCTACATACTGTAGGCCACAAGGGCAGATTAGAAGATATACCACATTCAATGAAGTGCAAGTAATAAAGGTGTTAATATCAAACAACTTGCCTGTAGCATGTGATTTAAATTGGCAGATCTTTCTACTTTTGTTCTTATTAACATTACAAACATTACAGTATCGACAGGGATGATACCCTTTAGATTTTTGAAAAAATTACACTCTATTAGGGGCATCCAAAATATTGGGTGCAACCTGAAGTTTCAATGGAGGGACCCCCCTGAAAATGACCTGAGGTTTGTCCGGAAGTGCAGGCCCCAGGACCTTATAATTTTTGAGGACCCCCCAATGTTTCGTGATAATTTTCTTAATATCACGATGTTGGTGAGAGTAGGTGGTAACCATTGAGAAATTATAATCAATTTTATTGCTAACCGAGTCCTTTTTCTGTAGAATGGTGGTTCGATCTACATTGGCCACCTGATCGATAACTGAATTTAAATCACTAGGAGAGTATCCCTTTTCAACAAACTTTTGTTTTAAAAGATCTGCTTGTGTGAGAAAATCCTCCCTGAGAGTACAATTTCGTCGTAGGCGAAGAAATTGGCTCTTGGGCACGGACTTCAGCCAAGAGGGATGATGACAGCTCCCCAGCCCAATGTAGCCATTCCTATCTGTTTCTTTAAAAAAGGTAGTAATATTGAAGGCACCATCTTTGACTTGTATATTCAAATCCAAAAAATGGATTTTGTTGGTGCTACTCTCAAACTGTAAAACAATACCCAAAGTGTTATTATTGAGATACTGCATAAAATCAGTGAGTGATGTTTGATCACCATCCCATAGGAGGAGGATGTCATCTATGTACCGACCCCAAAAGACTAATTCTGGTCTTCGGTCGGCATAGACGACATCCTCCACCCATTTGGCCATGAACAAATTGGCCATGCTCGGCGCGAACTTCGCGCACATGGCGACTCCCCTGTTCTGGAGATAATGAGTACCTCCAAACCAGAAGTAGTTGTGGGTCATGGCGTATCTCAGCAGATCTAAAATGAATTCTCTCTGAGGGGGAATTGGTCAAAAACACGCCAACCGCCTCCAAACCGTCGTGATGGGAAATGACGGTGTAGAGGGAGGCCACATCAGCAGTGGCCATGATATAACTACCCCTCCACTGCATGTTCTCCAAACTGCGAATAACCTGGGCAGAGTCTTTGATGAAAGACGGGGTACCCATTACTAGAGGCTGTAGGAAACCATCAATATATTTACCAACCCTTGAGGTTATAGAATCAAGCCCACTAATAATTGGTCTCCCAGGTGGGTTAACAAGGTTCTTATGTATTTTTGGTACGAAATATATAATGGGTTTCCTAGGGGCTGCGGGAATTAAAAAATCGCTCTCCTTCTCATTGAGGAGGCCACTTTGAAAGCCCCCCTCAATGAGGTTGGAAAGTGCTTTTTTGTATTTGAAGATGGGGTCATGATTTAACGGTATATAGGTATCCGTATCAGATAAAATTCTCTCCATTTTGTCAACATATGCACTTTTATCCATCACCACTATCCCACCCCCCTTATCAGCAGGGCGGATGATGATGTCATCCCTCTTTTTGAGAGACTCAAGCCCATCACGAAAGCGTGAGTCCTTATAACTCCGTTTAATTTTTAAAGTGTCAATGTCTTTTAGGACTAAGGCCCCTTTCACACCGGGGCGGGGAGCCGCGGTGACGGTAAAGCAGCGCTATATTTAGCGCTGCTTTACCGTCTTTTTCACCGCGGTTTTCGGCCGCTCGCGGTGCGGTTTTACCCCCCGCGAGTGGCCGAAAAAGGGTTAAAGACCCCCCGCAGAGCGCCACCGTAGTGGCGCTTTGCGGCGGTGTCCCATTCTAATCAATGGGAAGGAGCGGTATAGGAGCGGTGAACACACCGCTCCTATCCCGCTCCAAAGATGCTGCTAGCAGGACTTTTTTTGTCATCCTGCTAGCGCACCGCTCCAGTGTGAAAGCCCGCCGGCTTTCACACTGGAGTTAAAGGGGCCGGATTTTTTCATGCGGTGAACAGGCGCTATTTTTAGCGCTGCACCGCATGAAAAACGCCCCGGTGTGAAAGGGGCCTAATTCTTTAAAGACGGAAACAGATGGTGGTACAAAACCCGGAGGGTTAAAGAGAGAAGCGTTGGAAAGACCTGAATGCCTTACTCCAACATTCTCTCTAGCGGAAGAGGCGGTGGCTTGGGACAAAAAATATCTTTTGATATTAACCTTTCTAATGTACTTCTGTACATCTATAAAGGCTCCAAACTTGTTTAGGGGTTTATCCGGAGCAAATTTCAATCCATGATCCAAGACAAATTTCTCGTTCTCAGTTAGGGTGCTACGGCTTAAATTAAAAATCCCTGCATCTCTTATACTCTTCGCCTTTTTCGATCTATTTCTCCTCCCCCCTCTGGTCCCTCTTTTAATTCTCCCCCTCCCCTTTGTTTCAATGGGGCCTGAGGAAAAAAAGAAGATGTGGAAATGGGTGGGCCAGAGGGATAGGAGGGACCTTGATTGTATTGTTGGGGTCTCCTAGGTGAATAGCCAGGACTATCCCAACCCGATCGTGTATAGTCTGGTCTCATATTACCAGAGCCAGAAGTAGACGGATGATCAATAATGTATCGATCATCATAGGTATGGTTACTGTGGGCATTGTAACCCCCATGATGATTCGTAAGTGGTGTATAATGATTATACACCGGGACCCCCTCAGGATAATGGGATGTCACATGATCATAATGTTCATAATCATTATTAATCGGTTTAAAATTGGCTTCTCTATTTTGGGATGGTCTATACGGCAAAGGCTTTTTACTATTATTATTATTGGAAACCCTTCTCCAGCTTCCTTTAGCCTTTGGTGTGTTGACGTTTGGTATGTCTCTAACAGTCCCTAAATTCATGGGAGCTGTGGAAGGTAATGGACGTACAGTTGGTGCTGGTAGTACCCCTATTCCTCCTTCAACAGGGGACGCCCTCCTAACCTGCCATTTAAAGACTTGCTTAGACTTAAGCCCCATACACACGGTCGGATTTTCGCATGGATTCTGTCCTATCGGACAATGTTGTCGAAAAATCCGACCGTGTGTAGGCACCATCGGACAGTGTACGTCGGATTGTCCGACAGACAAAGTCCTATCTCCAGCTGGATAGATTTTTTGACAACAAGGTCCGATGACACCAAATCCGATCGTGTGTAGCGTAGTCCGACGGACAAAGTGCTACGCATGCTCAGAAGAAATTCTGTGACGGAAGCGCTCGGTCAGGTAAAACTACCTTTCCTAATCGACACAGCACATTCGTCACGCTGCAATGTTAAAATGTCTTTAATGCAGCGCATTCTCTTTTTCTTTACAATGCAAGAAGAATGACATGTTTTAGCTGCTCCTATTCACCCGCACTTCTCACAAACTTAGTTCTTTATTAGTTTTCAGGATTTCTACACTACATGTTTATTTTTACTCAGATCGTAAAAGAATCTTTGTTATATTTTTTGGACGATTTCTCATTTTATTATTTTTTTTGGAATACATATTTTAAGGTTTTTTTTTTTTTTTTTTTGTAGGGGGGTTGTGTGTCTCAACTTAGCAAAACAACATTATTAACATTTCTATTTGTTGCTTAAATTTACCAGGAGTTTGTTTGTTGTTGGTGCCCCTTGTTAATTTGTTAATTATACTTTATGATTAGTGAAATGTACCTGCCTACTCAAAGAAAAACTGTCATTGTAGAAAAGTAAAACACAATAGGCAAGGATTTTTTCAAATCAAAAATACCTTTATTTAGGTCTCAGCAACAAACCAAAGAGGAACGCAGCGATGAAGAAACTTGGGGAATTTGCAAAGCCTTGGACCCCCACGGCAACCATCATTTTTGAAGCTTCTAAAATTGGGGGCCTGAGGAGTACCTATCTAAATAATAAGGGAGTGCAATCTGGTCCTGAAGTCCAAAACATCCGGAACTGCAGCAGATGCCATCTAGGTCCCCAGGCTCTGGTCATACGAGAGGCTCCATCTTCTCCCAGACCAGACTGAATCCAGGTCGTCACTCTCAGGTCTTCCTTCCACGCTTCCTTGCACGCTGTGGCTGTGTTGCTGGTGGGGTGGCAGAAGGAGGAGGAGGAGGCGGAGCAAGGTCACTATCGCAAACATGTGTGAGGGGAGTCATCCCCCCAGCCATCCCCTCATTTAGGACTTTGAGGATGACATCCTCACACATGCTGCGTTGCCCCGCCTCCATACCCATCATTTTATTGGCAACCAAGGAGCCAAAGGCCTCCTCGTAGGTGGGTGTGGCATATAGGGAGGCTGAAGCATCTCGGATCAGCTGGAGCGCTGACTCTCCCACCTCCCCCATCCTTCTCGCCCTTCTGTAGGGAAGGCGGAGGGGAGGGACTTGGGAGACAGTCAGGCTCCTACGCCTACCCCCCTGTTGGCTGCCACTACCCACCTCTTGGCTGCCACTAACCCCTGCCTCCTCCTGACTGCCACATTCCACAGCCACCTCCTGGCTGAGGTCTTCCTGTGTATGAAAAAGGGACATAGTTTCAGTTATTTGTTCATCAAAACACACACAATTCTCATCTAGTGACTGTTGCAAAATGTTTACAAATAGAAAACCATACAATTCTCAGCCCTGCAGTTTATATTCTTGCCCCAAATGTCTCCAACACTACTGTCAGTTGATATGTCAAACACGTTAGGAACTAAGCAATTGGGGATCCTGAATTAACTGAACATCATTCATTATTCACAAAAATGGGTACTAAACTACTATACCTGGCTCAAGCTGGGCTTCTCCACATCTTCCAGACTGGAAGGCCCAGGTTGCTCCTCGGAAGCCTCATCAGGGGTGGCGTGCATGGAAGGACACGTGCAAGGAAGAGTCGAGAGTGACTTCCTGACATTAGCCTGGTCTTTGAGAAAGTGGAGCCTCTCATAGTACCAGAGCGTGGGGACATAGACCTCATCTGCTCCAGCTCCAGATGCTTGGGACTTCCGGACCTTATTGCGCTCCCGGAAATAGGTACTCCTCAGGTTGGCAATTTTTATTCTTAAGGTCTCCACGGTTGCCGTGGGGAACCTTGGCTTTACAAATGCCACAAGTTTCTTCATGGCTGCGTACCTCTTTGGTCTGTTGATGTAGTCTCGGTGTTTCGCCTGCCATAATAGGGGCATTTCCCTATATTTATCAATGAAGAGGGGGAGAAAACTCACATGGTTGAAGCCGTACATAATCTCTGCAAGACACAACACCACACAAAACACTATAAATAATGTCAGTCAAAAGTCTCCTAATCTTCTCCATAAAGAAGCCTCAAGGTCTAATCTGTCTAGGCTAGTTATGTACCAACGTCAAATTGTACCTTCGTTATAGCGATCGTCTCGTGCGTGAGCTTTCTCTCCCCTCGTCTCACAGATCGTGGCTACGACACAGGCGTGTGACGTTTTATATACAGTGCGCATGCGTCAAACTCCGCCCGCCCCTGACGATCTTTCTCGTCTATTCCCCACCCCTTCTCTTTACGGCGCAGTGGGGAGAGCACAAGGCGGGGACATAGCAGGTGCGCCCGAAATATCCCACCAACGAGGAGGAGGACGAGGAAAGTCCGGAGGCAGAAACGTCCCGATCCCAGAGCCTGAAATTCAAGGCCTCCAATATGTCATTTGGAGAAATGTTGGAGATGGTGGACATATTAAAGAGGAGCGACTATGATGGGAAGTATGGGCCTTACCTCAACCCCAATGTCCGCAAGGCCAAGATCATGTCTAAAGTTGTGAGGAGGCTGTACAATCATTTTGGGGTACAACGATCCAAGGAGCAACTGAGGAAACTCTGGTCAGACCTGAAACTGAGGGAGGCCGATCAGTACAGAAAGATCAAGCGAATTCTTCAAAAAAGTAGGTAGTTGTGTTGCGTGTTTGATTTCTTGCTTGCATACTGCTCCATGTGTTTGTATTTTTACAAAGTTGTACATTAGAAAATGTCCACTTTCAGGTTCGTCTGTGCATTCGATCGTACTCAACCTCGATCTTTCTGCCACTGTCATGTTCGTGTGTGTCCATTCGATCGTACTCAACCTCGATCGTTCGGGCACTTATAATACGATGTTTGGTGTTTTTTTGGGGAAAGGAAGTTTGTTCTCTCTAGAAATGTCATCAAGAATGTCAAGCCAATTTATTCAATGTAAAGGAGAGGTCACCCAGTAGCTGTTTACCCATCTGCACTAGTGCTGGGACACCCAAACCCACTTTTTATTAGGCTTTTCCACACATGTGCTCCAGTGGATACTAGAGGGGGGTCTCCATCACACAAACGTCGACCAAAAAGCTAGAAGTTTATGACCTTTACAAAGTGACTACATTCATGTTGGTGTCATTTGTAACTGGCCAACCAAAAATATTGTCCCTCACTTTCAAGCAATGTTTGTCATTTCCTATTTCTGCCCTCAATAGATTGTGTTGCTAAATCTTCCTTTTGTACATTCTCATAGGGGAGCGAAAACTCGGGACGTCTGAGGAAACCCCAAAACCAACACCTCCCAAAGAAGGGGAAAGACCAGAAGCAGAGGAGGAAGGAGAGATCATAGAAATTGGAGAACTTGTCACCACAACAGGTGAGTGTGGGAGAACACAGCTACTGGTAAGCTAATCAATGTATGCCTGCCTCATTTCCAAGACCCTTTTTTTTTTTGTTTGGTTGTTTTTAGGTGACGTGGATGTTGTGGAAGAAAAATCGCACTTTACCACAGAGAGTGCCCACGTACTCATCGGGGAGATAATGGTCTGCAATCGAGATCTAGATGACATAAAGCAAAACATCAATGATGTTCAACAAAAATTGAAGAACATCATTGATGTTTTAGGAAAAATCTGAAAACTCACCAAGTAATTAACACACATTTGTGGCTGCTTCTGAACACATTTGCAACTTAAGAACTGTGTGAAATTTGGAACATGCACACATTGTGTCCACATGTGCTAGCTCCCATCATGGTGGATGAATGACAACGTTTTTTTTGGGGGTGCAACCACTTTACGAACTACTAAAGTGGTTGTGGTGAAGGGGTTGCACCCCCAAAAAACGTCCATTCATCCCCATGATGGAAAATGGCACTTTTGAAGATTCTAGGCATGTGTTTTACCATCTAATGACCATTTTCATAGCCAAATTGTGTGCATGTTCTCAATTTCCACTTTCCAGGGGTGACCCCCCATGTGATGAAGGCAAGATCAAACACACTTTGAACATATAGTCATGTCTGATCTTGTCTTCACTTTAGAAAGTTTAACTTTCCGAGTTCCTAGGTTCTGTTTTGGTCCATGCCTGGTTTTAACAAATGCGGAATGTTTGTAAACAATGTTGTAAATAGCCAAGATGTTGTCAGTTTTGGCAAGAAGTTTGTAAACGCACTTGGGAATGTGTTGCAAGTAAACTTTTGTAATTTTCTAAATGTGTGGCTTCCTTATTTAACCACTTCCCGCCCGGTCAATAGCAAATTGACGTCCGGGAAGTGGTTTCGTTATCCTGACTGGGCGTCATATGACGTCCTTCAGGATAACAGCCGCCGCGCGCCCGTGGGGGCACGTATCGCGGCGATCGGTGGAGCGGTGTGTCAGTCTGACACACCGCTACACTGATCTCGGTAAAGAGCCTCCGGCGGAGGCTCTTTACCACGTGATCAGCCGTGTCCAATCACGGCTGATCATGATGTACACAGGAAGAGCCGTTGATCGGCTTTTCCTCACTCGCGTCTGATAGACGCGAGTAGAGGAGAGCCGATCGGCGGCTCTCCTGACAGGGGGGGTATGCGCTGATTGTTTATCAGCGCAGCCCCCCCTCAGATGCCCACACTAGACCACCAGGGAAGCCCCCAGGACCACCAGGGAAGCCCCCAATACCACCAGGGAAGCCCCCAGCATGTGGATGGCCAGGTACATCCCCCATGGCCATCCACATGTTAAAAAAAATGCCAAAAATATGCCAATCAGTGCCCACAGATGGGCACTGATTGGCACATCATATTTAATAAAAAAAAAAGTTAAAAAAAGGGATGCCCAGCAATGCCACCCATCAGTGTCATCAGTGCCACTCATCAGCGTCCATCAGTGCCACCTATCAGTGCCCATCCGTGCCCACCCATGCCCACCTATCAGTGCCCATCCATGCCACCTATCAGTGCCACCTATATGTGTGCATCAGTGCCGCCTATGAGTGCCCGTCAGTGCCGCCTATGAGTGCCCGTCAGTGCCGCCTATGAGTGCCCATCAGTGCCACCTGAGTGCCCATCAGTGCCGCATACCAGTGCCACCTATCAATGCCCATCAGTGCCACCTATCAGTGCCCATCATCAGTGCCACCTCATCGGTGCCCCCTAATTGGTGCCACCTCATCGGTGCCCATCAGTGCCGCCTTATCAGTGCCCATTAGTGCCGCCTTATCAGTGCCCGTCATTGAAGAAGAAAACGCACTTATTTACAAAAAAAATTAACAGTGACAAAGAAAAACTTGTTTTTTTGCAAAATTTTCGGTCTTTTTTTGTTTGTTGCGCAAAAAATAAAAATCGCAGAGGTGATCAAATACCACCAAAAGAAAGCTCTATTTGTTGGAACAAAATGATAAAAAATTTGTTTGGGTACAGAGTAGCATGACCGCGCAATTGTCATTCAAATTGCGACATCGCTGAAAGCTGAAAATTGGCTTGGGCGGGAAGGTGTCTAAGTGTCTGGTATTGAAGTGGTTAAAAACAAAAAAGCATTATGTATGTCAAATGTAAAGGATTTGGGGGGCAATGGGTGTTATTTACTAAAGGCAAGTCCAGTTTGCACTGCAAGTTTCTTTTCCAGGGCACTTTTGCACTGCACTTGTAGAGCATAGTGTATTTGACTTATGTAAATGACACCCACAGTGATTTGTTTTAAAACACGTAGCACACCATTTTTGGTAATACACACATTTCTGTCATGGTGATGAAAAGGAGTATTTTGGGTGTCAGTTATGCACTACAAACCTTCTCTAGACCAAAGATTAGGTATCAAACACACAACATGAGAAGAATCTTTTTGGGAAGAAGAGACTGTTACCTCCTTTTGCCCAGAAAGTGCATTCCCACTGTCGAAGCTAAATGGAAAAAATTTCAAGGTCAAATAAGCAATAATACGGAAATGACAAGAAATCATAGGTTGGTTTAAAAAATATATTTATTAAAAAATGCCTCTCACACATCGTCAGGCAGAGCAATGGCCCCCCTACCCACAAAGTAGTCCATATATTGCTCGCGGACCGCGTGGGCATTTAGAGGGGGCAAGCCTGGACGTGCCGCTTGAAGGGCTGTGAGGTCAGCATTTGGAGGGCCCTCCACATCTGGGCCAACCGGCACCACATAGTTGCTGTTGTGTCTTTTGAGAAAGTTGTGCAATATGCAACAGGCAAGAACTATGTGGTTCAGTTTGTATTCCGCCAAGTTAATAGCCATCAAAAACAGGCGGAAGCGGCTGGCCAGGATCCCAAAGGTGTTCTCCACCACTCTGCGGGGCTCTGGACAGCCTGTAGTTGAAGACCCTCTGGTCTGGGGTGAGGGTCCTCATCGGGAAGGGCCTCATCAGATGGGGAGTCAACGCAAACGCTTCATCTGCGACAAAGACGAAGGGGAGTCCTTCAGCATTCTCCTCTGGAGGTGGCAAGCACAGACTGCCACTTTGGAGACGCCAGTAGAACTCCGTGTGCGCAATGGCACCACCATCCGAGATCCGGCCGTTCATCCCCACGTCCACATACAAAAACTCGTATGTCACCGACACCACCGCCAACATCACTACACTATTAAACCCCTTGTAATTATAATAGTAGGACCCCGAGTTGGGCGGTGGGACGATGCGGACGTGTTTCCCATCAATTGCACCTCCGCAGTTAGGAAAGTCCCAACGGGTGGCAAAGTGGGAGGCCACAGTCTGCCATTCCTGTGGCGTGGAAGGGAACTGTGGAGTGAAACAAGAAAAAAAAAAATTAGTCACTTTGCACAGAAACATTGCAAGCAGATTAGACATTAAACATCTTGGAACAAGGTCATACTTTTACATTTTAGGCTGGAAAGTATTTGCACAGAAAAGTAGAGGGTCCCCTTAGCAGATTACTCACCCCCTATCAATCCCCCCACTTCTGATGGGCCATTGGCAATAACTAGGGGTTTGGGGGGGGGGGGTTTGGACAGGTAACTTTCTGCACTTCATTGATTGCCAAATGGCTCAATAATGTGTGCTAGTTTGGCCAGACCCTCCTTACTTAACACTATTGGCAGCCCACAGGAAAAATAAAATTACATTCCAAATCCAACCCCCCCCCCCCCCCAAAAAAAAAGGAACGCACATTTGGACATTCTGAAATTACCTAGCAAGCTAATAGGAGGGAAAGAACACAAAAAAAGAAGAAATGGAAAGTATGGAGGCAGCCCCTTGCACTACATGCTTTGCTGAATTCATCCCCAAAGATGCCCACCATAAAGAGGTAGGTATATAGTGTCTATTGACCTTGGGAAAGCCAGCAGATAGAGGATTGGTACCATCTGACAGAGCAGTTGGGGGAGGGGGTTCAGAATGAATTGGGCACCCCCCCAACAACAAAAAGGGAAAAAAAAGGGGCTCTACATGAAGTAAACCACACAGCAAACATTTGTACATATTTTAGGGGGTGTTTGGGGGAAAAAAATACTATGCAGCAGACAAAATACATTGCTTAACCACTTGCTTACTGGGCACTTAAACACCCTTCCTGCCCAGACCAATTTTCAGCTTTTGGTGCTCTCACAATTTGAATGACAATTACTCAGTCATGCAACACTGTACCCAAATGAATTTTTTGTCCTTTTTTTCCCACAAATAGAGCTTTCTTTTGGTGGTATTTGATCACCTCCTGGGTTTTTTATTTTTTGCGCTATAAATGAAAAAAGACCGAAAATTTTGAAAAAAAAAAGCATTTTTCTTTGTTTCTGCGATAAAATTTAGCAAATTATTAATTTTTCTTCATAAATTTTGGCCACAATTTATACTGCCACATATGTTTGGTAAAAAATAACCCAAATTAGTGGATATTATTTGGTCTTTGTGAAAGTTACAGACTCTACAAACTGTGGTGCGAATTATACAAAATCACATCTGATGCACTGGTGGCCGATCTCATTTCTTGTGACCCGAACAAGCGAGGAAAGCCACGCTATTTTTTTTTTTTGGCCGGGGTTCCCCTTAAAATACATCCCAGACATGAAGGGTCTGGTATGGATATTTAGGGGGATCCCACATCATTTTTTTTTTAAATTTGAAGTGGGGTTCCCCTTAATATCCATAGCAGACCTGAAGGGCCTGGTTATTGAATTTGGGGGGACCACCACGCTTTTTAATTTTTTTATTTTTTATCAATGACTTTCAATGAATGACTGTTCTCTGTGTTACGGGAGCCGACAATTCATTAGCCGCGAGGGATTTTAAATAGCTTTTTTTTCCTGCAAAAATTACACTTTGTCATTCGAATCCATTCGAATCATTTGTTTATATCCGCTATAATAATTTCTTTCGTATTAGTTGAAATTCTATATTTGGTAGTTGGATTCGAATAATTTGGAGCCGAAATTCGTAAACTGAATTTTTCCTGCAAAAATGACACTTTGTCATTCGAATCATTCGTTATATCCGCTATAATAATTTCTTTTGTTTTAGTTAAAATTCTATATTTGGTAGTTGGATTCGAATAATTCGGAGCCGAAATTCGTAAACGGGATTTCGTATTCCGTACAGAATTCGTATTCGAAAAAATTCGTACTACGGATTCGTACGAATGTACGAATTTCGAAAAATTTGTACGAATTTCAAATGCGTACAAAACTAATTGCACATGTCTAGTACTGCGCAGGCGCAGCGCTTGCGCAGTACGAAGGACTACGGAGCTTATGAAAATTGCCGAACCTAAACTGCTCTACACCGCGCAGGCGCAGTTAACATGTAATTGTACAAGGCGATGCCGTACGCTTCCGATGCTCGTGCTACTCTGCAAGGGGCGTCTATCGTGTAACTAAGGGCCGCGTCTAAGACCCGCGTCTAGTATTACTGTAACCAAGGGGCGCATTTATTATTATTGTTATATATCGAGCTCTGCCCACTAATTTAACATTCGCCCTCTTCTGTAGCCATCCGCCCCTTACACGATATAATAATAATAGACCGCCCCTTGCTTACATGCTACAACAGATCTGCCCCTTGGTTAGAGTAATAATAGAGCAGCCCCTTGGTTACACGATATATAACAATAATAATAAATGCGCCCCTTGCTTACAGTAATACTAGACCCGCCCCTTAGTTACACGTATAGAATATTAAAAAAAAAGTCAGTTACTTTGCTGCGTATCTAATTACTTTTACAATGTAGTAACTGAGTTACTAACGGAATTACTTTTTGGGAGAAGTAATTTGTAACTTAACTAATTACTTTTTTAAAGTAAGACGACCAACACTGCTTGAGACCATATAACATTTTAATTAAAATCACAATAGGATTTACATTTCTTTAAGGAGATCGATACCAATACGTAATCGATCGTAGGGCATATTAATTTTACATGTGAGAATGTAAATTATTTAATTCCCTTTAAAGTTGAAGTTCAGCTGGGCTTTTTTATTTTTTTTATAATTTCAGGGCAGTGCTAAAAATATTTACAAAGTCAGCTTTAAAAATTATTTTAGCTGATATATTTTTCAGAAAATAATTCTTGAATTTATTTTAAATGTTTCTGAAACAAAATAATTGCTTGGATATTTATCCAATAACTTCTTATTAGGGTATCCTGTTTTTATAATACCTGTAAGGAACAAAATATATATACAAAATACTATACTTGGAATACATTTAACAGTTGGTTTCACTTTCGTCTGCTGTGTGTAAGGAAGAGCAGGTTAGTTGCCCCCACCTTTGCATCACACAGACAGCATTCCAAAATACAAACTGTCAGTTCCTCTTCACAGTAAAGTTTTGGCTGCAAGATAAAAATCATTCTCCTCCTCTCTCCCCCCCCCTTTTGCAAAGGAGGGGATGAAACTCCTTTTACATAGTTAAATAGTTAGCAAGGTTGAAGAAAGACACCAGCCCATCCAGTTCAACCTGAGTGAGTGTCCATAATTGTCCCTATCCCTGTACATTGCACACTCACATCGGTCCCTACCCTCAAGGAACCCACAACCCAAGGTCCCCATTCATATACTAAAGCCAATTTCTGGACAGAAGCCAATTAACCTACCTGCATGTCTTTGGAGTGTGGGAGGAAACCGGAGTACCCGGAGGAAACCCACCCAGGCACAGGGAGAACATGCAAACTCCAGGAAGGTAGTGTTGTGGTTGGGATTCGAACCAGTGACCCTTCTTACTGCTAGGTGAGAGTGCTAACCACTACACCGCTGTGCCACCCCTTTTAGAAAGAGTAGACGAAAAAAATTAACTTTTTAAACATGCCTTGCACACGTTTTTTTATTTTTTTTTTCTTACTGGTGAATGACGGACATTTAAATATTTTAACAACTCAGCTAGCTGTTCACTTTTTAGTTTTAAAACTGGGTGTGACTTTTATTTGATTGGGAGGACTGGAGTTTTTAGCAACTCCAGCACATATACTTTTTGGAGTTTCAATTTATCCCTGCTCCTTATTTTTTTAAAGGAGCCTCAGCAATTATCTGAGCGGGCTTTTTAAATTAATTCTTGAGGCTTCCTACTGTTCTGTAGAACAGCAAAAATTAGGGTGCTTTCTATTAGCCAATCCAAACCATTTTTGGGATACTAATCCCAGGCCACAACAACTTTTTATTTTATTTGGCCAAGCCTCATAAAACAGTGGGATACATTTTATGGCTCCCACTTTATGGCTTTATGGCCAAGCTATAGGCCTCCTTGAGAACTTTTAAAACTTCTCTGGTACTTTGATTGGGCTTCAATTTCAAAGTGCATATGGTCCTTGCAGCAATAGCTGGCTTATAGGAACCAATTTCTTTCTTTCTTGTCTTAATTTCTCTGATGAAGACATCATCTGATATTTTGCAAACTCTCTGCAAAACTCAATTTCATTTTCTGCATCATTTTTCAATATTTCAACTAACAATGGCAATATAAAAAAAATATTTACATTTTTAAAAATACATTTTTAATCATTTAAAAAAATAAAATAAAAAAATGACAATAAAATATAGATAATTTTGCACAAATATATCACTTGTTTCAAACGTTAACGGATCCCATCGGTGCCTCCAAATATGTCAGAATGTTTATACTGAAATATTAAAAATAGTATTGTAATTATGAAAATATGCAAATCTTTAATTTGGGAGATTTACAATTTTCTAACAATACAAACAAGAAATGTAAGTTCATTTATCCGTGCTATTTTGAAGACAAGTGACACAAATGATATTGCTTAAACATATATATTTATTTACTAAAAAATACAGTGCAAATAATATCAGGTATATTTTGTGATTAAAACAAATACATGGATATATAACTGTATGCTTCTACATATCAGAGAAGATGATGATGATAAAGATAATATTATTCACAGTTAAGCTCTTATTACAAAATATCACATTTCAATATTAGAATGATACTTGTACATTTTCAGACTTGGTACCCTTGTGAATATCTTCCGTGACTACGGACTTATGTAAACAATCTGTTTACCTTTAACTATATGATCCTTCTCAAGCAAAATGTTATATTGTACGCTTGATAATTTGATCAAGGATTCTGTTAAATTTAGAGTGAATTTATTTTACATAGATCTCGATAAAACCATTTTGCAAATGTTGGCTTTTAACTTTTTAAAAGACAAATAAAACTGTGTATGTCTTTAAGTATTTGGAATTAATTATTTCATACTGCAGTTAAAAATAATACAACTCGGGCGTGGCTATCGCGCTAGCTGATAGACGCTTAGACCGAGAGCTCCGCTTCAGCTACGGAAACACAGCGAAACCGAGACGACCCTAACATCTCAAAACGCTCCGTTTTGAGTCTCCAGAGACCCTACCACCCTCAGGGATGGCCAGAAAGCGGCAAAACCAGAATCAGCCGAAGCGGCTCAACGATTTCTTTCCTCCCAAGGCTCGAGGCCTAGTCCAAGATGGCGCTGGCGGCGGATCCCCGGCCTCCTCACGCGACTCCCAGCTATCTTCGCCAGGCCTGAGCTCAACGCTGGACCCTCAACAGCACTCACCGGAGGCATCCACCCCTCTATCGGGCAGCCCGGCCAAATCGAGACCCCGGATGACGCCAGGCCCAGGCGGCCATAAGGTCAGTGATTCAGCCGCGTCCCTAGAAGACACCAGGGAGATAACTGACACCATCAATGCCTTCCCCACCTCAGACCAGCCAATATCTGACACCACCCTAAAGGACATGCTTGTCTCACTACGCTCCTCCATGCATGCTGACATGATGGAGTGCATGCGTAGCTTCAAAGCAGACATAGGAGAACTAGGGACCAGGGTGGACCACGTGGAAACAAAAATGGGGAAATACGCCACTTCATACAACACATTAGTTGATTCCCACAACGAGCAGTCAGATGAGGTCACATGGTTAAAAGCAAAGGTCACTGACCTCGAAGACAGATCGAGAAGAAACAATGTAAAGGTGAGGGGGGTTCCTGAATCTATCCAACCTGCACAACTACAACAGTACGCCCAAGACCTCCTCTCAGCGTACCTGCCTGCATTGACCACATCAGACCTGGTGATAGACAGGATCCACCGGCTCCCTAAACCATCCCACCTCCCAGATAACGTCCCGAGAGACGTGTTAATGAGAGTTCATTTCTACCATGTAAAGGATCAATTCATGTCCGCCTTTAGGAAATGCACCCACCCCATAGACCAGTACAACAACATACAGGTCTACGCAGACCTGTCGCAATACACCATGCAGAAACGAAAGTCCCTCGTCACTGTGACCAAAGCTCTGCGAAACCACAACATCACCTACCGTTTGGGGTACCCGACAAAACTGACTGTCACCTATAACGGGAAAACATCTGTGATCACTTCCCTCAATGAAGGCTTGGCACTACTGAGAGAATGGGACATTCTCCCTGAACATACCTCTGATGACAATCCCCGACCACCCAAAACAAACACTCTGGAGGAGTGGCAGCTGGTCTCACACAAAAAGAAGTCACACAAAACCAATGGGCCTCACGTGTGATAATCAGCTCAAACCTACGAGTTTCCTCACAAGCTGGAGCGGAAAAACCACTTAGCTCCCCTAGCCAAGTTATGTGCAGTACAACTGCCATCAGACCCCGAAAGGGACCCCGAAAGCTGAAAAAATTAGAACCCACCCAGGAACCCCAGGCTTCATTGTAGCAGGCGAATCCCATAATATAAACCTCTTCGCAGACGACATCATTCTCCTCCTGACTTCCCCTCAAACCTCCCTACGCAAAGCCCACAACATTCTGGTAGAATTCAGTAAAATATCGTACTACAAAGTCAACTTCTCCAAATCCCTTATTCTAGGACTCAATCTTCCCACTCACCTCCAAAAAAGACTGCAAACCGACTTCCCTTACACTTGGAGCTCATCCAGCATACCCTACCTGGGTCTTCTTCTAACATCAGACCCTAACAAACTAGCAGATGCCAACTATACTCCCCTAATCACCAAGATATCCCTAGCCGCCCAGCGAATGTCCAAAACTGACCTCACCTGGTCTGGCCGTCTAGCATCATTCAAGATGCTGCTCCTACCCCAAATCCTCTACGTATTCCGCACTCTCCCTATACCACTCAAGACGTCCCACATTAAAGCACTCAACCTCCTACTGAAACAATACATCTGGAACTCCAAACGCCCGAGATGCTCAAAACAACTTCTTGTCAAGCATAGACTAGCAGGTGGGATGGGACTAGTAGATTTAAAAGACTATTATACAGCAGCGATACTTACCCAACTCAAATATTGGTTCCCCTCACAGCCAACTACACCCTGGTCCAGACTAGAACAAGCAACATGCCCAACACGCAACCTTTACCACCTCCTGCTCATAGACACATGGAAACCATTTCCTCTCTCAACACTACCACTTACTATTAAGGCATCTCTTATGGCATGGAGAGAACTACACAAACATAATACACTTTCCACTACATCCTCACACCTCGAGATACCGCTTGAGGTCGTAAATAGTGAAATTCCACACGCTAATTTCTCTAGATGGGTATCACAGGGCATTATTTTATTGTCCGACCTTTACGAAAACAAACAACTCAGATCCTTTGAGGACCTGACTACAAAACACACCATCCCACTGTCCGACCGCTACAAGTACCTCCAACTGTCTCACTTCCTAAAGTCCCTGGGGGAAACTCGTATCCCACTACAAAGTGATGTGCGAGAATTCCTCAGCAGCGACCCCAACTCCACGAAAGGCATAAAGCTCTTCTATAACCACTTTCAAAATAAAGTACTGTTCACCAAACTACCGCCATTCCTGAAATGGGAACAGGAGATGGGAGTTTCCTTCACAGCTGACCAATGGAGACTGGCATTTAAGTCTCTATACAAAGCCTCTAGATGTGTGAACCACTGGGAACTCTCGCTAAAAATAGCTCAAAGATGGTATCTCACACCATTTAGAATGTCTAAATGCTACCATAACAACTCCCCCCTTTGCTGGAGGGATTGTGAGGATGTAGGAAATATACTACACATATTTTGGAAATGCAAAAACCTAACTAGTTTCTGAAACAGTGTATTCTCATGCATATCCCGGATTACCGGAATACTCCTATCTCCTGACCCTGGAATGGCACTACTGAATCTCAATATTGAGAAACTCTCCCCCGACTACCGTACTGTAGTGACACATATCTTTCTCGCTGCCAGATCAATTATAACTAAAAACTGGAAATCAAAAGTATCGCCCAACTTATCTGAGGTCCTAGTTATCACGCACTCTAATTACCTTTTTGAGTCAATGATAGCAAAGAAGGAGGGTAGATATCGTGTACTACAAAACCACTGGAATGTATGGTCTTCATGGTATAAAAAATAAAAAATGAAAACTGCTTGCTTGAAACAGGCCACCGCCTGAAATGCTAATCTGCTCCACCCATGTACGGTCCATCCCATCCCTCCCTCCCTCCCTCCCCCCCCTCCCCGCCTTCCCCTCCTCTCCTTACCTCTGGTTATGATAGAACTATATGTATCTAGGGGAAGTACTTCTTCCCCCTTCTCAGCTGTATACTTACTGTATTTATAGTAATATTCACTTGTAACTTTGGTTTAAGCATCCTAACACACTACAGTGGTGTGAAAAAGTGTTTGCCCCCTTCCTCATTTCCTGTTCCTTTGCATGTTTGTCACACTTAAGTGTTTCGGAACATCAAACCAATTTAAACAATAGTCAAGGACAACACAAGTAAACACAAAATGTAATTTGTAAATGAAGGTGTTTATTATTAAAGGTGAAAAAAAATCCAAACCATCATGGCCCTGTGTGAAAAAGTGATTGCCCCCTAAACCTAATAACTGGTTGGGCCACCCTTAGCAGCAACAACTGCAACCAAGCGTTTGCGATAACGTGCAATGAGGCTTTTACAGCGTCTTGGAGGAATTTTGGCCCACTCATCTTTGCAGAATTGTCCTAATTCAGTTAGATTAGAGGGTTTTCGAGCATGAACGGCCTTTTTAAGGTCATACCACAACATCTCAATAGGATTCAGGTCAGGACTTTGGCTAGGCCACTCCAAAGTCTTCATTTTGTTTTTCTTCAGCCATTCGGTGGTGGACTTGCTGGTGTGTTTAGGATCATTGTCCTGCTGCAGAACCCAAGTTCGTTTCAGCTTGAGTACACGAACAGATGGTCGGACATTCTCCTTCAGGATCTCTTGGTAGACAGCAGAATTCATAGTTCCTTTTATCACGGCAAGTCTTCCAGGTCCTGAAGCAGCAAAACAGCCCCAGACCATCACACTACCACCACCATATTTTACTGTTGGTATAATGTTCTTTTTCTGAAATGCAGTGTTCCTTCTACGCCAGATATACTTGGACACACACCTTCCAAAGAGTTCCACTTTTGTCTCATCGGTCCACAGAATGTTGTCCCAAAAGTCTTGAGGATCATCAAGATGTGTTGTGGAGAAATTGAGACGAGCTTTGATGTTCTTTTTGCTCAGCAGTGGTTTTCTCCTTGGAACTCTGCCATGCAGGCCATTTTTGCCCAGTCTTTCCTGATGGTGGAGGCATGAACGCTGACCTTAACTGAGGCAAGTGAGGCCTGCAGTTCCTTGGACGTTGTTGTGGGGTCTTTTGTGACCTCTTGGATGAGTCGTCGCTGCGCTCTTGGGGTAATTTTGGGCGGCCGGCCACTCCTGGGAAGGTTCACCACTGTTCCATGTCTTCGCCATTTGTGGATAATGGCTCTCACTGTGGTTCGCTGGATTCCCAAAGCTTTGGAAATGGCTTTATAACCCTTTCCAGACTGATAGATCTCAATTACTTTCTTTCTCAATTGTTCCTGAATTTCTTTGGGTCTCGGCATGATGTGTAGCTTTTAAGGATCTTCTGGTGGACCTTACTGTGTCAAGCAGCTCCTATTTAAGTGATGCCTTGATTGTGAACAGGTGTGGCAATAATCAGGCCTGGGTGTGGCTAGAGAAATTGAACTCAGGTGTGGACAACCACAGTTATAGTATGTTTTAACAAGGGGGGCAATCACTTTTTCACACAGGGCCATGATGGTTTGGATTTTTTTTCACCTTTAATAATAAACACCTTCATTTACAAATTGCATTTTGTGTTTACTTGTGTTGTCCTTGACTATTGTTTAAATTGGTTTGATGTTCCGAAACACTTAAGTGTGACAAACATGCAAAGGAACAGGAAATGAGGAAGGGGGCAAACACTTTTTCACACCACTGTATGTAACCACCGTTATTTCTATTCCTATATTTATTATACACTGTTTGTACCCTGTTTGTACAAAACTTTATTTTTCAATAAAAAATAATTTAAAAAAAAAAAAAATAATACAACTCCAATTTGCTTTGCCATATATTTAAATGGTCTTAGTAATGTATATGTAAAAACAATTCAATTACCAAAAAGGTATAATAAACAAACTAATACGTTACCAGAGCTTTAAGATGTCTGTCATCTTGAGAAGCTTCAGTTAGGCGATGAGGATGAGTCCCGAAGGACTTCTACCAACACATCTACATTTCTTCCACCTCTTTTCTTTCTTCCCATCAGACTTCCATCTCAGCTCTCGGATTTACTTTTCATCTCACCCTAAAAGTATGTGTGTATGTCATTTATTATTGTCAAATGACGATGATGTTTATATGTTACCTTGACAATCATATATATCATTTTAGATTCTTACTATTTTTCCGTGTAGGGGGCAGTGTTGTATCAGAAATTGCGCTAAATGCTAAAAAAAATGACATACAGGTAATGAATTATACACTGTGTTGGATTCAATATGCTGGGATCCATACATGGACAGTGTCCTGGAGAACAGGATGCCCTCCCCCATGTGGAATGTAGCCAGTCATACCTCCTATTTTCATTAGACTAACAAGCTCCACTTTATGAGGGCTATTCTGCATGATGAATGCTGGCTCCGGTCTGTCTGTGATGATCAAAGGCCAGCCTAATAATGGAGGTGGGCCACCAGAGATCAAATTCCAAGATTAGACAACAGTCGGATTAAGTGCAATTCTGGACAGACACTGCCCCCCAGAGACCACTTGTGGCAGGACGATCAGAATCAGTGCAGTAGAAATAGTATACGCCCCTTGAAACTGAGTCGTCCACAAGGAAAAAAAGATGGGCGGGCAAAGGGATGCGGCATGAATGAGGTGTGCTTGACAAAAGGGAATTTCACACACACAACTGCCCCTTTTCCATCCAGAGCATCAAGCCATGAGGGCGTGCTAAGTATATCAGTGTATTGTAGTCTTACTTTATGCTATGTCATTTTGTAACCCCCTTTTAATACATGTTAGCTTCCTTATTTCCTTGGGAAATAAATGAGATTTGATTTTTCTTACGCCATGTGTTTGGTTTTCATAACTAACATTGTATTATTGTGATAGTAACAGTAGCATGCGCTCATAGTGTCAACAGACTAACTAATCTACAGGGACTAGACAGAGTAATTGATACATAGATGAGATAATATATAGTAAGTAGTGGTATATCGCTTTCTACAATTATTATCGCATTCTACATTTGGCACCCCAATATTTAGACGTGTAGAATATAGGTTTTTTCTGCACATGATTCACAAACCCTAAGGCATTTTTGTTGAGTCCCCTTAAGCACAAATCCTCAGACATCCAGAATGGAAAATCGTCTCTAGTGTGGACAAGATTGGCGCTGGCTCGCGAATTTTGAAACCACGCTTGGATGGTCATGAAAATTCTGTGAAAGATCTCATCAGTGAAACGGATGCGTAGAACCTGGTGAGAGCTGTGGCTGATATATGTATGTACGTTAAATGCTATGTGCGTTAGGCTGGTAACCAGTCAACGAGACTGGCGAGTTAGGGATTGATCACCCTTGGTTATATGATATAACCGGTAGATTGACAGGATAAACCACACAGCACTGAGGAAAAAGTGGGAATATATATTTTTATTTTATTTATTTTTTATATATTTTTATTTATTTAATAAAAATTTTTATATTTTTTTTATTTTTATTTAGTTTAGATTTAGTTTTCCCCACGTGAGTGTGAAATAGCTCTCTGTTCCAATAGGAGTTCAATGTGGCCTGCAATTTAAGAGAGGAGAGCATTAAGAGCGTGTTCTCTGGAAGAAATTCGTAGTTAAACGGATTTTGTATTATCTTTTTTGTAGGCTTTTGTGGGACTACAAGCTATAGTACTTTAAATCGCCTTATATGTTTATCTGTGTTGCATTGTAACCAACTGTTGCAAAAACAGGTTTTACAGCTTCAGTGTAGATAGCTGGCTAATTAGCATATCAATGGAAGCTGTTCATTGCCAAATATGGTGGTATTAGATTTCAGTCTACACAAGAGAGTGAATTGACACAACAATTTAGTGAGCTTTTGAGACAATGTAATACACATAACAGTCTTATAAGTAATAAATCAAAATGTGGCAAAAAACTGAGAATGGGCAATGCATTATGCATGTTAATGAGAATGAAGAAAATTGCCGAACAAAAGGAATTAGAATTTGTTGATTGTTTCAATAAATCTAGAAGGGAAAAGATCTCCTAGGGTATGGAATATGAATCCAGCTTGGTTTGAAATAGGTGACCCAAATGAGGTGTTAAAATTGGAAGAATTCATAGAGTTTAATAAAGAGACAGCAACAAGAGGAGTAGTGTGGGATGCACTGAAGGCCTATTTAGGAGTTATCCTTATTCAATCAGTTTCAAAAATTAAAAAAATCTCAAGAGAATGAGAGAATAAGATTAAGACGGAGCTGATAAAAGCAGAAAGAGAATACGTTGAAAACCCTACCCCAGAAAAACAAAGTATATGGCTAATCAAACAACAGGAATACAAAGATGTTGTAATTAGGAAATCAGAGAATAAGAGATTGTTTCAGAAACAAGTGGCCTATGGGGAGGGGGAAAAGGTTGGCAAGATATTAGCACATTTAGTGAGAACTAATTCCTCTCCCTCCACCGTCCCTGCGATTAAGACTGAGGAAGGAGAAATTTCATTAAAGACGTCAGTAATTACAGATACCTTTAGAGTATATTATGATAAATTGTATAGATTGCGAGGGATGATGGAGGAAGGGGAAGTGGATGCATTTTTTTAGAAATGTTGAAATAACGGTTCTCACTGAAGAAGAAAGGGAGGCAATGGAGGCACCGTTAACATTGGAGGAAATCCAGCTGGCAGTGAAAGAAATGGCCAATCAGAAATCACCAGGACCAGATGGTCTTCCTGCGGAAACTTATAAGCAATATGAGAAAATACTACTGCCAGAGCTTCTTAAGGTATTAAACTGGGCGAAGGAGGAGGGGAAGTTGCCGACGTCTATGACAGAGGCAACGATAATAGTTCTGCATAAAGAGGGGAAGGACCCGTTAGAGACTAAGTCTTATAGACCTATTTCCCTACTCTGCTCGGATGCCAAAATCTTAGCCAAAGTTATGGCAATTAGATTAAATAAAATCATCTCTAGACTAATACATCCGGACCAAACAGGATTTATCCCCTGTAGATCCACCAGTATGAACATTAGGAGGCTGTATCTTAATCTGCAGGTACCAACAGAGAACATAGGTACAAGGGCAGTTATGGCCCTTGATGTGGTCAAAGCTTTCGACAGCTTAGAATGGGAATATTTATGGCGAGTTCTGGGGGAATATGGATTCGGCCCCTCATTTATTAAGTGGATTAAAACCCTGTATAAGGGTCCTAGTGCCAAAATTAGGGTTAATGGCGAGTATTCTAAATGGGATTCAGTTGGAGAGAAGGACAAGGCAGGGTTGCCCATTGTCCCCACTGCTCTTTGCTCTTGCAATGGAACCCTTAGCTAGTGCAATTAGATCAAACACAAATATGCAGGGGTTCCGGAGAGCAGGGGGGTGAAGAGAGAATCACATTGTATGCGGATGACGTCCTCCTCTTCCTGGGGGGTACGGAGCAATCCCTCAGGCAGGTGATGAACATCCTCATGGATTTTGGTAGAATTTCAGGACTGACCATAAATTGGGAGAAATCCGCATTAATGCCCATAGATCCTTTAGGGAACCAGAGTATACAGGATATCTCACAGCTAGAAGTGGTTGAACAAATGAAATATTTAGGTATATACATAACAAGGAATCCTAATAGCTACATAAATGATAATATAGCACCACTCTTAGCTAAATTTAAACGTAAAATTGCAATTTAGAGATGTCTCCCACTGTCGGTTTCAGGGAGATGCAACCTGATTAAAATGTTGTGGCAGCCACAGCTTCTGTACCTGTTGCATAACTGTCCGACATGGATAGACAAAAAACGGTTCAGGAAAATTGATATGTTGTTTAGAGAACTTATATGGAAAGGAGGTCAGCCTAGGATTGGGTTACAAACACTACAATTAGCAACAAGAAAGGGATTTTTTTTAGCAGCCCAACTGCAACATCTAGGAGCTATGGCAGGAGGAAGTAATAAGGAATTTATGATTGCAGGAACCCTGCATAAATCATCAATAGTAGAAGTTCTTGAGGCATTTTTTTTTTTTTTTTTATAGAATCCCTACGGTGAGACTTGCTTTAAAAGTGTGGAAGGCAGTAAAAGTAGAAAAAGGGTTAGAGGGTATGACAAAATATGCCCCCCTCTGGAATAATAAGAACCTGCAGGAAGTAGAGATGATAGGGAAAATTAAAGAGTGGGAAATATAAGGGATAGATAAGTTGGCCCAGATGTATGAGGGAAAGATATTAAAGACATTTACGACACTGAGAGTTAAATATGATATACATAAACATTAATTTTATAAATATTTACAAATTAGACACGCCTTAAATAGACAAATTTGAGAAACAAGGACCAACTTGGAATAACTCTCCGGTGTATCAAAGAATAGGCTCCCAAGATAAGACTAGAGGATTTATAGCAGAAATCTATCCGTACATATGTGAAGGTAGTATAGAAAACCCAGAACGGCTTAAGAGCAGGGGGAAATGGGAGAAGGAATTTGGAACGTTCTCAGATGAACAATGGATGAGGATATTGGAGAAAGAACACGTGGTATCGGTCTTGGACGGTGGACGGTGTTGCCACAAGACTGTAAGCTCTCACAGTTACTCTTGGTGGGCGCAGGAATGGGCCCTGCTGTGAGTTATTAGATCAAGATTTGTAATTGCATGCACCTGTTGAACAGGGCAGAAAAATTGGGCCTTTGGTGGTGGTGGTGGTGGTGGACGGTGTTGCCACAAGACTGTAAGCTCTCACAGTTACTCTTGGTGGGCGCAGGAATGGGCCCTGCTGTGAGTTATTAGATCAAGATTTGTAATTGCAAGCACCTGATGAACAGGGCAGAAAAATTGGGCCTTTGGCGGTGGTGGTGGACGGTGTTGCCACAAGACTGTAGGCCCTCATAGTTACTCTTGGTGGGCGCAGGAATGGGCCCTGCTGTGAACTATTAGATCAAGATTTGTAATTACACGCCCCTGTTAAACAGGGGCTGAAAAATTGTGCCTTAGACATTGGTGCTGGTGCCACAACACTGCAACCCCTCACAGATACTGTACTTGGAGCACAGCAGTCACATGTGTTGCGAAGCATTTTTTTAAAAAATTGTAATTACACGCCCCTGTTAAACAGGGGCTGAAAAATTGTGCCTTAGGCACTGGTGCTGGTGCCACAACACTGCAACCCCTCACAGATACTGTACTTGGAGCACAGCAGTCACACGTGTTGCGAAGCAGTTTTTAAAAAAATTGTAATTACACGCCCCTGTTAAACAGGGGCTGAAAAATTGTGCCTTAGGCACTGGTGCTGGTGCCACAACACTGCAACCCCTCACAGATACTGTACTTGGAGCACAGCAGTCACACGTGTTGCGAAGCATTTTTTAAAAAAATTGTAAGTACACGCCCCTGTTATACAGGGGCTGAAAAATTGTGCCTTAGGCACTGGTGTGGTGGCATGGATCATTGAGGAGGAGGAAGAGGATAGTCAGTGAACATAAGAGGACAGTCACTCAGCATCAGCATAGGCAGTCTTGAAGGGATGTGACATTATAAATTATTCCGTTATATCCGCTTCAGGTGCCTGGTAGCTGGTGGTGATCCAAGACTGATTCATTTTGATGAAGGTCAGTCGATCAACCGAGTCGGTGGACAGGCGCACCCTATGATCGGTGACAAATCCTCCAGCAGCACTGAATGTGCGTTCGGAAAGAACGCTGGAGGCAGGAGATGCCAGTAGCTCAATTGCATACTGTGCAAGCTCTGGCCAGTGATCCATCCTCAGGACCCAGTAAGCCAGAGGATTTTCGGTGGGAAAGGTGTCCAAGTCTGACCTTGCCCCAAGGTATTCCTGCACCATGTATATCAGACGCTGGCGATGGTTGCTGGAACCGATCATACCTTGGGGCTGCGGACTAAAAAATTGTCTGAACGCATCGGTCAGACGTCCACCTTCCCCACCGCTCCTTCTGCTACTGACCGAAGCCTCAGCAACTCGTCGCCCAGGACCAGGAGTTTGTAACCTCCCAGTTTCTGGGAATGCGTTGCACAGACCTTTCTGCAAGGCCTCCCTGAGATGTCTCATCCTCTGCTCCCTCTGCGACGGCAAGATAAGGTCCGCAACCTTACCCTTGTAACGTGGATCAAGGAGAGTGGCCAGCCAGTAATGGTCCCTCTCCTTGATCCGAAGAACACGAGGATCCTTCCGCAGGCTTTGCAGGATCAGGGAGGCCATGCAGCGTAGGTTAGCTGAGGCATTCGGTCCGGAGTCTTCTGGGTCACTGAGGATGACATGATCGCCAGCCACCTCCTCCCAGCCACGTACAAGTCCACTGGTTTGTTGGGACTGTACATCATCCCCAAAAGACTGCTGCTGATGCTGAGTGCCAGGCTCCACCTCCATTCTCACACAATCCTCCTCCTCCTCCTCATCCTCTTCCTGTGTGATGGGTGGGACAGAAGGAACACTGTCCGGATAAAGGGGGCCTTGAGAGGCAAGGAAGTCCTCCTCTTCCTGCCTCTGTTCTGCCTCAAGTGCCCTGTCCATTATCCCACGCAGCGTATGCTCCAACAGGTGGACAAGAGGTACAGTGTCACTGATGCATGCACTGTCACTGCTCACCATCCTCGTGGCCTCCTCAAATGGTGAGAGGACAGTGCATGCATCCCTGATCATGCTCCACTGACGTGGGGAAAAAAAACCAAGCTCCCCTGACCCTGTCCTGGTGCCGTAGTCGCAAAGGTACTCATTGATGGCCCTCTGCTGCGTGTGCAGTCGCTGCAGCATGGCCAACGTTGAGTTCCACCTGGTGGGCATGTCACATATTAGGCGGTTCTTGGGCAGGTTCAGCTCCTTTTGCAGCTCAGTCAGCCGAGCACTGGCATTATAAGATCGGCGGAAATGCACACAGACTTTCCTGGCCTGCCTCAGGACATCCTGTAAGCCTGGGAACCTGCCCAAGAACCGCTGCACCACCAGGTTGAGGACGTGAGCCATACAGGGCACATGGGTGAGCTGCCCCTGTCGCAGGGCGGAGAGGAGGTTGGTGCCATTGTCAGAAACGACCATTCCTGGCTTAAGCTGACATGGCGTCAACCACCTCTCGGCCTGCCCCTGCAGAGCTGCCAGAACCTCTGGCCCAGTGTGGCTCCTGTCCCCCAAACACACCAGCGCAAGCACGGCATGGCATCTTTTTGCCTGCGCACTTGCGTAGCCCCTTGTACGCCTACGGAGCACCGCTGGTTCCGAGGACAGAGCACTGGAGGAAGAAGAAGAGGAGGGGGGGTGGAGGAGAGAGGTGTGTCACAACCAGTAGCAGTAGTAGCGTTTTGGAGGCATGGTGGCGGAACAACCTCCAACACTACTGCACCTTGTCCTGCATCCCTCCCAGCTGCCAATAGAGTGACCCAATGGGCCGTGAAAGACATGTAACGTCCCTGTCCATGCCTGCTGGACCATGAGTCAGCGGTAATATGCACCTTACCGCTGACCGCCCTGTCCAGCGAGGCATGGACATTGCCTTCCACATGCCGGTAGAGAGACGGAATCGCCTTCCGTGAGAAAAAGTGGCGTTTGGGAACCTGCCACTGAGGAACCGCACATTGAACAAACTCACGGAAGGGGGCCGAGTCTACCAATTGAAAAGGCAGCAGTTGAAGTGCTAGCAATTTAGCCAAGCTAGCATTCAACCGCTGGGCATGTGGATGGCTGGGAGTGTACTTCTTTCGACGGTCCAGCAGCTGGGGCAGGGAAATTTGCCTGCTACAATCGGACGTCGGTGTACTGCAAGTACTTGGTTGTGACACACCTAATTCTACACCTTCAGTCCTCTCACAGCAGCTTTCAGAGAGGACTGAAGATGTAGTGGGGATGGAGATCCCAGCTGATGAGGAGCAAGGAGAGGTCCGCTTAGTTCTTTGGTGTGGGTCTTTTATGTGTGCCTGCCAACGAGCTGCATGGCAGGTCGACATATGTCTGGTCATGCTTGTGGTGCCCAAGCGGCTGATGTTTTGGCCACGCGAGATACGCTTGAGACAAATATTGCAAATAGCAGTGGTGCGATCTGATGCACTCGTCTCAAAAAAGGCCCACACCAAAGAACTTTTCTGATAACGTGCAGAGGCAGCGCCCTGCACAGGCGGAGCTCTGCGGTGTTGTACAGTTGCTGTGCTGGCCTCTAGCTGGCCTCCAGGGGGCATCCTGCCTCGTTGGACATGTGACGCCGCATCCTCCTCCTCCTCGTCCTCCTCCTCCTCATCCTCTCTCCCTCCAGGCACCCACGTGGCGTCAGTGACCTCATCATCCCCTCCCTCTTCACCACTAGAGCAAACCTGGCAGTAAGCTGCAGCTGGTGGAACAGTACTGCCAGATTGCTGTCCTTCAGCATCCCCTCTCTCTGCGCGCACACTACTGACTTCCTCAAGCTGGGTATCATCATCCGAGCCTTCGAATCGTTGGGCATCCTCCTGGAGCATGTACCCAACACTGTGCTCAAAGAGTTCGGGGGACTCCTCAGGAGGACATGGTGGGTCTAGGGAAGGAGTGGCTGATGATGCCATTGAGTACGCGTTGGCAGGTGCTCTGCCAGTACCCTGAGCCTGGGTGAGAGAGGATGAGGAGGGCTTGGTCATCCATTCTACCAAGCCTTCAGCATGATGCGGCTCCACATGTCCAGCTGCCGAAAACAAAGACGTGCGTGTCCCATGGTCACGTGCTGATGACGATGCACGACCACGGCCACGTCCACTAGAAACAGAGCCTGCCTGCCCTGTGTTCTTGGCTCTGCACGCTCTGCCTCCCCTTGGCGGTCTTCCAGCCATTGTAGTGGGTAGTCCTGTGGGTGCTGCTGAGAAGAAAATATAGGAGCTCTGTGTGATGCCACTAACACACTAGAAGTCCTATGGGTGCTTCTGCAAAGAAAATATAGGAGCTCTGTGTGATGCCACTAACACACTAGAAGTCCTATGGGTGCTTCTGCAAAGAAAATATAGGAGCTCTGTGTGATGCCACTAACACACTAGAAGTCCTATGGGTGCTTCTGCAAAGAAAATATAGGAGCTCTGTGTGATGCCACTAACACACTAGAAGTCCTATAGGTGCTTCTGCAAAGAAAATATAGGAGCTCTGTGTGATGCCACTAACACACTAGAAGTCCTATGGGTGCTTCTGCAAAGAAAATATAGGAGCTCTGTGTGATGCCACTAACACACTAGAAGTCCTGTGGGTGCTGCTGAGAAGAAAATATAGGAGCTCTGTGTGATGCCACTAACACACTAGAAGTCCTATGGGTGCTTCTGCAAAGAAAATATAGGAGCTCTGTGTGATGCCACTAACACACTAGAAGTCCTGTGGGTGCTTCTGCAAAGAAAATATAGGAGCTCTGTGTGATGCCACTAACACACTAGAAGTCCTATAGGTGCTTCTGCAAAGTAAATATAGGAGCTCTGTGTGATGCCACCAGTGTTGGTCATCTTACTTTAAAAAAGTAATTAGTTACATTACAAATTACTTCTCCCAAAAAAGTAATTGAGTTAGTAACTCAGTTACTACATTGGAAAAGTAATTAGTTACTCAGAAAAGTAACTGTGATTTTTTTTTTTTATATTCTTAGGGGCGGGTCTAGTATTACTGTAAGCAAGGGGTGCGTTCCCCCCTGCACATCTATTTCCCCTCTGTACCCCCCTGCACGTCTGTTCCCCCCCAACACATATATCTGTTTCCCCTCTGTACCCCACTACACATCTGTCCCCCCCACACATGTATATCTGTTCCCCCTCTGTACCCCACTACACATCTGTCCCCCCCACACACGTATATCTGTTCCCCCTCTGTACCCCACTACACGTCTGCCCCCCCCCCCCCCACACACATATCTGTTCCCCCTCTGTACATCTGTCCCCCCCAAACTCACGGATCGGATCGTTGCTCGGATCAGAGTCACGGATCGGATCATTTTTCGGATCAGCAAATAATAATTGAATTTGCAAAAACCTGTAAAAATTCCACCACCATAAAGCCCCCACTGTAATATCCATAATCTCACCCACTGTAATATCCACGTAATCTCCTCAACTGTAATATTGGCTGAGCATGGCTGGGTACGGCTGAGCATGGCTGGGTACGGCTGGGTATCGCCGAGTATGGCTGGGTATTACCGTGTATTGCAGAGTATGGCTGGGTATTACCGAGTATTGCAGAGTATGGCTGGGTATGGCAGAGTGTTGCAGAGTATTGGCAGGGTGTTGCAGAGTATTGGCAGGGTGTTGCAGAGTATTGGCAGGGTGTTGCAGAGTATTGGCAGGGTGTTGCAGAGTATTGGCAGGGTATCGCAGAGTATTGGCTGGGTATTACCGAGTATTGCAGAGTATGGCTGGGTATTACCGAGTATTGCAGAGTATGGCTGGGTATTACCGAGTATTGCAGAGTATGGCTGGGTATTACCGAGTATTGCAGAGTATGGCTGGGTATTACCGAATATTGCAGAGTATGGCTGGGTATTACCGAGTATTGCAGAGTATGGCTGGGTATTACCGAGTATTGCAGAGTATGGCTGGGTATTACAGAGTATTGCAGAGTATGGCTGGGTATTACGGGGTATTGCAGAGTATGGCTGGGTATGGCAGAGTATTGCAGAGTATGGCTGGGTATGGCAGAGTATGGATGGGTATTACGGGGTATTGCGGGGTATTGCAGAGTATGGCAGAGTATGGCTGGGTATGGCTGGGTATGGCAGGGTGTTGCAGAGTATTGGCAGGGTGTTGCAGAGTATTGGCAGAGTGCAGAGTATTGGCAGGGTATTGGCAGAGTATTGCAGAGTATTACCTGGGTATTGGCTAGTATTGCAGAGTATTACCTGGGTATTGGCTAGTATTGCAGAGTATTGGCAGGGTCTTGTGCTGGCATCCGATCCGATCTCTCCCCTCCACTGTACAGATCTGTACACAGAGGGGAGAGAGGAACCGGCGTCATCTTGACGCCGGTTTGTTTACAAGTGATCGCTCCGTCATTTGACGGAGCAATCACATTGTAAACGGCCGACGGGTGCACCAAGATGGCCGCCGCTCCGGAGCTAGGCCGGAGCCGCGGCCATCTTGGTACACCAAGATGGCCGCCGCTCCGGAGCTAGGCCGAAGCCGCGGCCTTTCCTAAGGCCGAGGCCGCGGACGGCTCCGTGGATCGCAGCTAGTAATTGCGGTAACGCCGCCCCAGTAATGGGAACGGCGTTACCGCAAGGGGAAGAGTAATCAGTTAGATTACTCGTTACCCTTTAAAGTAACGGCGTTACGTAACGCCGTTTACTTTAATCGCATTACTTACAACACTGGATGCCACTAACACACTAGAAGTCCTGTGGGTGCTTCTGCAAAGAAAATATAGGAGCTCTGTGTGATGCCACTAACACACTAGAAGTCCTGTGGGTGCTGCTGAGAAGAAAATATAGGAGCTCTGTGTGATGCCACTAACACACTAGAAGTCCTGTGGGTGCTTCTGCAAAGAAAATATAGGAGCTCTGTGTGATGGGACTAACACACTGCAAGTCCTATAGGTGCTTCTGGGAAGAAAATATAGCTCTGTGTGATGGGACTAACACACTACAAGTCCTATAGGTGCTTCTGGGAAGAAAATATAGGAGCTCTGTGTGATGGGACTGTGACGGAACGTCCCTACACTCCTCTTGAGTCCGTTCGTCATATATCACTTCCTCTCAGTCTGGATATAGGTATAAGATATTCCAACCGCTCCCAAGCACCAAACGAGACAACACTTGCTTGGTGCCAACATGGACTGAAGATTTATTACAAAGATGACATTTATATACAGTAGAAGAGGAGATCCCCCCTCCTGCTCATATTATTCTAACAATACACTTGTAACAACTTAACATAAACTAATTAGCTAATTCCTTTAAGCAGCTGATGTGACTCAGGATTTCACTACAAGTCAGACTTGTGGTCACCGAGCTAAACACAGTTGATTATAAATTATCATAATTACCACCACAAGACATCTCATCACAATAGCAGGAGACCACCAGTAACAGACGGAGCGTCTCCTGCATTGTGCAGAGGACAATGGGATCAACTAACTCAATTAACATCTTGAGTTCATGACACTAGCATCAGAGTGTATGTCCCAACAGCATAAGACCACACACATTATATATATACACATATATACAGCATTGAATGTTCTCCTTCACCCTGTGCCCCTTAAAATCCAGGGCCCATGATCGGTGGGCAGGAGGCTCGTAGTTAGTCCTCTCAAAAAGCCCGTGTCCTGGCTAGGTCTGTCACAGGGACTAACACACTACAAGTCCTATAGGTGCTTCTGGGAAGAAAATATAGCTCTATGTGATGGGACTAACACACTACAAGTCCTATAGGTGCTTCTGGGAAGAAAATATAGCTCTGTGTGATGGGACTAACACACTACAAGTCCTATAGGTGCTTCTGGGAAGAAAATATAGGAACTCTGTGTGATAGGACTAACACACTACAAGTCCTATGGGTGCTTCTGGGAAGAAAATATAGGAGCTCTGTGTGATGGGACTAACACACTACAAGTCCTATAGGTGCTTCTGGGAAGAAAATATAGGAGCTCTGTGTGATGGGACTAACACACTACAAGTCCTATAGGTGCTTCTGGGAAGAAAATAGAGCTCTGTGTGATGGGACTAACACACTACAAGTCCTATAGGTGCTTCTGGGAAGAAAATATAGCTCTGTGTGATGGGACTAACACACTACAAGTCCTATAGGTGCTTCTGGGAAGAAAATATAGGAACTCTGTGTGATGGGACTAACACACTACAAGTCCTATAGGTGCTTCTGGGAAGAAAATATAGGAGCTCTGTGTGATGGGACTAACACACTACAAGTCCTATAGGTGCTTCTGGGAAGAAAATATAGCTCTGTGTGATGGGACTAACACACTACAAGTCCTATAGGTGCTTCTGGGAAGAAAATATAGGAGCTCTGTGTGATGGGACTAACACACTACAAGTCCTATGGGTGCTTCTGGGAAGAAAATATAGCTCTGTGTGATGGGACTAACACACTACAAGTCCTATAGGTGCTTCTGGGAAGAAAATATAGCTCTGTGTGATGGGACTAACACACTACAAGTCCTATAGGTGCTTCTGGGAAGAAAATATAGCTCTGTGTGATGGGACTAACACACTACAAGTCCTATAGGTGCTTCTGGGAAGAAAATATAGGAGCTCTGTGTGATGGGACTAACACACTACAAGTCCTATAGGTGCTTCTGGGAAGAAAATATAGGAGCTCTGTGTGATGGGACTAAACACACTACAAGTCCTATAGGTGCTTCTGGGAAGAAAATATAGGAGCTCTGTGTGATGGGACTAACACACTACAAGTCCTATAGGTGCTTCTGGGAAGAAAATATAGCTCTGTGTGATGGGACTAACACACTACAAGTCCTATAGGTGCTTCTGGGAAGAAAATATAGGAACTCTGTGTGATGGGACTAACACACTACAAGTCCTATAGGTGCTTCTGGGAAGAAAATATAGGAGCTCTGTGTGATGGGACTAACACACTACAAGTCCTATAGGTGCTTCTGGGAAGAAAATATAGCTCTGTGTGATGGGACTAACACACTACAAGTCCTATAGGTGCTTCTGGGAAGAAAATATAGGAGCTCTGTGTGATGGGACTAACACACTACAAGTCCTATGGGTGCTTCTGGGAAGAAAATATAGCTCTGTGTGATGGTACTAACACACTACAAGTCCTATAGGTGCTTCTGGGAAGAAAATATAGCTCTGTGTGATGGGACTAACACACTACAAGTCCTATAGGTGCTTCTGGGAAGAAAATATAGCTCTGTGTGATGGGACTAAACACACTACAAGTCCTATAGGTGCTTCTGGGAAGAAAATATAGGAGCTCTGTGTGATGGGACTAACACACTACAAGTCCTATAGGTGCTTCTGGGAAGAAAATATAGCTCTATGTGATGGGACTAACACACTACAAGTCCTATAGGTGCTTCTGGGAAGAAAATATAGCTCTGTGTGATGGGACTAACACACTACAAGTCCTATAGGTGCTTCTGGGAAGAAAATATAGGAGCTCTGTGTGATGGGACTAACACACTACAAGTCCTATAGGTGCTTCTGGGAAGAAAATATAGGAGCTCTGTGTGATGGGACTAACACACTACAAGTCCTATAGGTGCTTCTGGGAAGAAAATATAGCTCTGTGTGATGGGACTAACACACTACAAGTCCTATGGGTGCTTCTGCAAAGAAAATATAGGAACTCTGTGTGATGGGACTAACACACTACAAGTCCTATGGGTGCTTCTGGGAAGAAAATATAGGAGCTCTGTTTGCTGCCACTAACACACTACAAGTCCTATGGGTGCTTTTGGGGTGCAGTGCTGTACTAACAGCACTGCGGTTGGTACTACTGAAATACTCTACTAACAGTAAGACATGCACCAGACTAACCCCCAGCAGCAGCTAAAAACACTCTAACCAGCAGCAGCAATGGACGATCAATGACAGGTAGCAATGGTTTAGCAAAGTAGAGCAAATCTTTCTAAATGAATCTAGCAAAGAGTGACACAGAATCAGCCTGCTCTCTCCTAAAGCCGGAACTCATGTGACCGGCGCTGACGGCGTGGCGGCCTTTTAAATAAGGGGGCGTGTACTAAAGCCCCTGAGCTGTAATTGGCTACAGGCGTCCTGCCTGTAGCCAATTATGGCTCTCCGAGTTTCCGGCGCTGTGATTGGCCAAGCATGCGGGGTCACAGTGCATGCTTGGCCAATCATCAGCCAGCAATGCACTGCGCCGGCCGCAATGCATTGCGGGGCCACTCGCATCACACGAATGTGATGCGAGCGGCCAAAATAGTTCTGGGCTCACCGAGCGAGCGAACACCCGGTGCTCGATGCGAACATGGGTTCGCATCGAGCACCGGGCCCATCCCTATTGAACATGGGTTGGGCTTCGAGGCATCTCACCTCAGCAAAGAAGATGTGGTCATCTGCTCGGGCTCCGTTCACCCGTCCAATCAGGCAACAGTAGTGCCTAATCACAACATATAGAAGGGATAGAAACAAAAACAACATGAGTATATATACCCCTACTTCCTTCAACCATGATCAGCTTAAAAATAAAAAAATCCCCAAAGGTTCCCAGACCCTTAGAAGAATTCCAATTAGCTATAACTCTGGCTTTGCCATGCAGGGATCTAACCTTATCCATATGGGCCTGAACTTTGTCACTAGTATTCCTGATCCAGGTACAACAATCTTTACCAATGAATTCACAGAAACCCCCTTGGATGCCAATAGATAATCATGGGCCATCTTTTAATAGAAGGGTCTTGATCTGCCATTATTCCTGTGGGATCTTCTTTGTGACTTCAACAGTTTAAGTGAACATTCCATCCACAATGGATGAGAAATTGTTCAATCGCTTCACAACCTTAAGCCTCCACCGTGTACAAGCAGGAAACCATGCCCAGACCTGGTTGGGGTTGGTGAACAATTCCCTTCTAGCTGTCCCTGCCATTCTTAGCTTCTCTTGCGCCATCAGAACCCAACGATTGACCACGGGATAAGATGCTGGAACGAGTTTCACCAGCACGCATGAACCTCTTGCATTAGGAGGAGTTAAGCTGTAGACCCACATAAGTACTAAAGTTGAAGCACACTTGTGAGCTACCTAGTTGTCCCGATACCCAAACTGGCACGAACCAGAGCTAATGTTAAAACTATAATTCATTTTACCCTCTAGAAATGTATTATGTTCTATTGAAAAGTGTCTGTTTTGAGTTTTTAAAAGTTTGTCAAAAGTCCTCATAACAATATGAACATCATATATAGCATGTACTGCTGTCATCACTGGGGTACTAAAGCTCGGTGGAGATTCAGAGTAGATCCAGCAATTGGTCCTGTACGCCTTCTTAACTAGTTAGAGAATACACTTTAAACAATAAGTTGTGATGCTTTTCATCGTTACCCTTGCTAAAATATACTGAACTAAAAATATAAACAAAGATACTCCTCATCCTTTGGTGTAGTTGAGCAGCTTCTTGCAGTGGCTGGCGTGGATCCAGTTGTCTCGTCCATCAAGCTTCTTTACAACGGACCAGTCACCTGGTTGGAAAGGGACTCATGAACCCTGTGGTGGACCTTTTTGAAGTTTGTTACAGTGACTGCACCTACCCCATCAGCTGAGAATGTCGACAGCTGCTGAGGAAAATACAACCCTATTTCTCGTTACCATCCAATCAAACCTAGCTCAATGACTATGGTCACTGTGTGGCTTACCATCTGGGGTGTAATACCTGGAACCATTGACAAAAAGCATCTGGGATTGGAGCCTCCTTCACCGGACTGCTGCTTGCTGATTTAAATTCCAAAGAAAGAGTCGTGGAACATGTCATCCTACTAGGTCACAAACTTGGCTAGAATTAGAGCCGTTAGTTGACCTGGAAATTTATAGATAGGCAACTCATATTGATTAGTGGTTCCAAATTAATAACTACTGCAGTAGGGAATAGACACAAAAGATACGCTCAGCATCTTTCCAAATAATTGTTCTGCTTTATTATGACACAATTGAAGGTTTTTATACACATGATTACGTAGGTATTACAATTGTACATTTATGGTAACAAAGGGCGTATCATAGGCAGGCTAATTCTAATCAGGACTCGAAAGAATATTAACATGTACTGAAAACATTAGTGCCGTGTGCACAATGAGGGCAGTGTGCAATACATATAAAATAGAATACAATTATATACAGAAGTTACACATTTCCATTAAGTCTCCTCTCTTTTGATCAATATTTTGATCACTAACCATACCTGCTATCTCCTTTAACCTGGAACCTCCACACGCATCGGTGGAGGTAGTCCTGGCCAAAGAGGTAAAAACTCCATTGTGGAGAAAATAATAGCTGAGCAGCTTTTTTTCATTACAAAATTATTTTATTGTGAAAAACAAATGATTGATAAAACATATTTACAGAGTACTGGCTGTACACTCCTGTGGCCAGAATGGCCTTCTAGCTTAATTGTTGGTATGCTGACTTATCAGCACATGTAAACACAGACAATTCTACATAAAATGGAAGATGTACAAAAGACAAATATGACTTCAACATGGCTAAACTACTTTTCAAATATATTTAAAACACATATATATATATATATGAAGCAATAAAGTACCCTAGACTGTGTTCGCAAGAGGAAAACAAATCAAACACAAAGATTTCTTTAATTTAATCATTTTTGCAGTGTCTGGTGTCGATCCAGGTGACTTTTCCTTCAAGTTTTGCAAAACTGTACATGAAATAGATTCTGTATTGAGTCTCCAAACATTTCCTATATTATATATATATATTTTTTTTTTTTTATATATATGTCTCTTAACCGCTTCAATACAGGGCTTTTAAACACCCTTCCTTACCAGAGCACTTTTTGCGATTCGGCACTGCGTCGCTTTAACTAACAATTGCGCGGTCGTGCGACGTTACACCCAAACAAAATTGACGTCCTTTCTTTCCCACAAATAGAGCTTTCTTTTGGTGGTATTTGATCGCCCCTGCGGTTTTTATTTTTTGCGCTATGAACAAAAGAAGAGCGACAATTTTGAAAAAAAACACAATATTTTTTACTTTTTGCTATAATAAATATCCCATTTTTTTTAAAAAAAAAATATTTTTTTCCTCAGTTTAGGCCGATACGTATTCTTCTACATATTTTTGTTAAAAAAAAACGCAATAAGCGTATATTGATCGGTTTGCGCAAAAGTTATAGCGTCTACAAAATAGGGGATAGATTTATTGAATTTTTTTTTTTTTTTTTTTTACTAGTAATGGCGGGGATCTGCGATTTTTTTTTTTCGTGACTGCGACATTGCGGCGGACACTTCGGACACTTTTGACACATTTTTGGAACCATTCACATTTACACAGCGATCGTTGCTATAAAATTGCAGTGATTACTGTGTAAATGTGACTGGCAGGGAAGGGGTTAACACTAGAGGGCGCTGCAGGGGTTAATGTGTTCCCTAATAGACGTGATTCTAACTGTAGGGGGAGGGGACTTAAGGGGAGGAGACCGATCATGTGATCCTCTGTACTGGGATCACCTGATCGGTCTCCTCTGCACTGACAGGACGTGGAGCTGTGTGTTTACACACACAGCTCCACGTTCCCGCCCGGTCCCGTTGTTTTAACGGGCAATCGCGGGTGCCCGGCGGACATCGCGGCCGCCGGGCACTCGCACCGGGTCCCGAGCGATGCCGCGGGGCGCGCGCGCGCGCGCGCGCGGCGGCGCGCGCGCGCCCCCCAGGCGGCCGGGAATCCGAGGACGTCATATGACGCCCACCCAGGATGGTAGATCCACCTTGTGGGCGTCATATGACGGCGGGCGGTATTGAAGTGGTTAACAAGCCACAAGACACCTGGCTTTAGTTTTAGATTCTTCCAAACTTTTAGGATCTGGAATTGGGGAGAAACACATAAATGAATTTGTCAAAAACCTTTAATAGATCAGCAACATTCTGTGAGATCAGAATGGAGGACTTCAGCTGCTGAGACAAAATATAAGTGCGTAACACACTCCCAAACCAAATCCCATAGGGAAAGAGTCCAACATCCCCTTAAGGGCTTGATAAATTATAAGAAACCACTCAGGCAAAAGTTTTCTAGTTTCTTACTCTACTTTGTCCACTACATTGTAGACAGTAGGGAGTGCAAAAATAAAACCTCAAAACTTCTAGTAAGGACTCTCCTATAAAAAAAAAAAAAAAAAATTCCTCTGTTACTCTCTGTACTTACAAACTACTTCTGATAACACTTTTTACTGTGGCCTTTGCAGTAGCATTGGCCACTGGACATCCAGAAAACATGTCCGTACAGACAAAATGCATACTCATAGGATCCTGACTTGGGCATCTGGATATATCTTTTTGTAATCTCTGGAAGGGATGTTTAGCTTTTGGTAACACCTTTGGTAACAGGTAAAACAAGAAGTGGTATGTTATAAAAACAACTGTGGAGAACCCTGGCTCTATCCCACGCTCATTTACTAAGGCAGCCATAACTGCTTGTGACTGATGTCCATGTGTCAAGCTGGAGGGAAAAGAGTGGCTGGCTGACATAAATGATCACCTTTTCCAATGTCCTGTTTCATAAGAAGTTGCCCCCTGTTGACCACTTGTTCTTCTCGTTCTGGGGTCCTTAAAGTTGAATTATTAATCCCAGCTATACTGGACCAGAACTAGGGTAGAATCTGAGTTGCACAGACCCAGCAAGTGCCCGGGGCTGTAAATGCAGCATCCTTAGTCGGTCTGCTTCCATGTGTGAGTTTTAATGTTAGTATGGCTACCTCAGCAAGAGCCTGGAAGGCTGAAAACAGCCGATCAAATTAACTGAGCATGCTTGATTGGTTTACCTGCCGAAGTAAAAAACAAACTTCTGGCCCTTCAAATGGAACCAAAAGCTCTATATCTCAACTATCTATATAAATGTACACTTTTTTTTTTTTTTTTTTTTTAAAGCCTGTGAGCTATAAAAACACTGAAAATTGGCATGGTGTCCTTCCAGCTCATCACTGACCTCTCATCCCAGTAGACATGTGCGGTTAGTTTCGTACGAATCGTAAATTCGTACGAATTTTTCTAAATTCGTACATTCGTACGGAACCGAATTACAAATTTTTTTGGATACGAATTCTGTACGGAATACGAAATTCCGTTTACGAATTTCGGATCCAAATTATTCTAAATTTATTCGAATCCGGCAACTACCAAATATATCGAATTTCAATTTCAACTAATACTAAAGAAATTATTATAGCGGATATAACGAGTGATTCGAAATTCGGCTCCAAACTATTCGAATTCAACTACCAAATATATCGAATTTCAATTTCAACTAATACTAAAGAAATTATTATAGCGGATATAACGAGTGATTCAAAATTCGGCTCCAAACTAATCGAATTCAACTACCAAATATATCAAATTTCAATTTCAACTAATACTAAAGAAATTATTATAGCGGATATAACGAGTGATTCGAAATTCGGCTCCAAACTATTCGAATTCAACTACCAAATATATCGAATTTCAATTTCAACTAATACTAAAGAAATTATTATAGCGGATATAACGAGTGATTCGAAATTCGGCTCCAAACTATTCGAATTCAACTACCAAATATATCGAATTTCTAATTTTCAACTAATACGAAAGAAATTATTATAGCGGATATAACGAATGATTAGAATTTCGGCTCCAACTACCAAATAATATCTAATTTCAACTAATACAAAATAAATTATTATAGCGGATATAACGAATGATTTGAATGGATTCGATATTCAGTATAACGAATATCGACAGTGTACGAATACTAACGAATTCTTTGTTGGTCCAAATTTCTTTACTACAGAAACATGTGACTGTTGGTTGACCAATCACATCAGAGGTTTTCTTGTGATGCTGAGGCCTACAGGGCAGGGCAGAGGGCACGCCCTGATCATATGACTTCTCTTTGTGGAGCTGATCATACAGTCAACTATTTGTGCCAGTGCATCTGCTCAAATATCGTTGCGATCCTTGGATTTTTGATATTCATTTGCCCTGATATCTGTTCGAGTCTGCAAGAGTATTATCCTTGATAGCTTATTTTGCTATTGGATTTCTTCTTTTGCTCCAGATTTTTGTTTTAGTCTGCTCATCTTTTTTTTTTGTCTTTTTTTGACTTGGAAGGCAAAATGAGCAGCAAACAAGGAGATCGAGGCAGAAAGAGTGCTGCTGCTGGGAGAGGGAGAGCTTCGAGCCGGCGTAAAGTAGAACAGCAGCAGGTGGGACGTTCTGTCTCTGCGGCCCCTGAGCTCAGCTCACCTCCCATGAAGTTGAGGCGACCAGGAGGAGTGAAAGAGCCTGCCAAACCGCAGACATCACGTCGCCAGCTGTTCCAGGAGGACTTACCTTGTACAAGTACTGCTGCTGGTAGCACTAGCATGCCCACTCGTACCTTTTATGGAAGAGGACGAGGGCAGACCAAAGGTAAACTTCCCAGTGCACACACCTTTGTGCAGCCAAAGATGGAGATCTTGGACAGCATGCTGCATGAAACATGTGAGAAGGCCCAGGCTGAACAAGCTCATCATGATGATGTTATCACTATCAGCACTCCAGGGAGCTTCGAGATAAGCAAGCAGGAGCCTGAGGAGAGTCAGCTTACAACACATTGTAAAGATCATCAGTCTTCCCCTGGCAATGTAGAAGAAGAGAAAGAGATGGAAACAAGTTTTCACATGGAGAACTTTGATTACCAACCATCGGCATCTACCCATGTTGGCCCCAGCGACAGCCCAGGAGAATATATCTCCCCTGACTCCCCACTACTTTTCTCCCCTTCTAAGTCCCCTGCCGTTATTTCAAAGCCTCCAGCATCATCGGCCAATGCAACCACAGCAACAGCACCCAAAATACCCGTGATGTTCCGATCTCATTCTCTTCTTCATCCTGCTCCTCCTGCTGAACCTCAGAAAGACAGTCCAACCACTGCAGTGGATGTGAGTCCATCACCAGGCACTGCGGGCAGTGTCATTGGTGCTGGCTGCCGTTCCAGCGTTTGGCTGCATTTCACCAAAATTGGCGTTGGTCAGAAGGCCAAATGCAAGCATTGTGGCAAGGACATCAGCCGGGGCCGAGACATAGGGCATCTCAGCAACAGCGGGATGAACCAGCACATGCGTGTGCACCACCAGGCTGTGCTGTTAGGGGAGAAAATTGTGTCCCCTCCAAACACCAAAAGAGGAACCAATACCAATAGTGGCACCACCACAGCCACCACCATAAGTACCAGCACCACCACCCCACATCCAACCCATACCAGCCACCAGGCCACCCTGGAAGATTTTGGTGGCTTTCACAGTGCAAAAGGAATGTCTCAGGCACAGGTTAGGAAGATTACACGCCTGATCGGCCAGCTTATTGCAGTTGGAGGAGCACCATTCAATATGGTAGAAGGTGAGCCCTTCAGGCAGTTGATGCAGGCTGTTGCACCACAGTACCGTGTGCCATCACGAAAGACCTTTAGCCAAACTGTGGTGCCAGCCTTATACAGGTCTTGTGTTGGGGTGCTGAAGGACGAGATTAGAAAGGCAGGTGGACAGGCAGTGCACCTGACCACTGACCTGTGGAGTGCATCTAGTGCCCGACACGCCTTCCTGTCCCTGACGGCACATTGGTGGCAGGGCAAGGTGTCATCTGGATCCTCGTCATCAGCACTTGTCAAAGAGGGGCACCGTTCTTTTCTGCTGCACGCTGAGGTGCTTGATGAGAAGCATACAGCGCAAAATATCCTGCAAGCCCTGCAGAAAATGTTGTTGCAGTGGTTTCAGGCAGACACTGACAGCAACAGCTACAGGATTGGCTATATTGTGACAGACGGAGGCAGCAACATGGTGAAGGCTGTAAGGGATGGCAGATTTGTGGGTGTGCGCTGCTCAGCCCACCTTCTCCACCAGGTGGTAACCGAAAGCTTCCGATTGGTGGAGGCTAATTCTGGCGGCGATGGAAGGCTGTCCAAAGTGGTGGACTCTTGCCGGAAGATGGCTGGCCACTTCCATCGAAGTGTGAGGGACAGCCACCTCCTCAGGTTGGAACAGAGGAAGGCAGGCCTTCCAGAACACTGCCTAAAACAGGATGTGGGGACTAGGTGGAATTCAACCCTAGCAATGCTGGAACGCATCCTTGAGCAGCAGAAGGCTCTCCATGCCATGGCCTGCGAACATAATATCGGCATAGAGAGACCTTTAGGCAGGGAGGACTGGGCCATAATTGGGCAGATTGTGGCAGTCCTCAAACCATTCCTCTCTGTGACAGAACATCTGAGCCGCGAGGATGCCAGCATTGCTAATGTGCTGCCGCTTTTTAACCATCTTCAGACTAAATTGGAGCGGTTCATGTCAGCTCAGGAACCTTTGCCTGGTGGTGTCCCTTAACCTGATGTGTTGGCTCTGCTCAAGACATTTCTCTTGGAATTGGGCAGGCGCACGCAGGATTTGACCGCCTCTTGCCCAGAACTGATGCTGGCTGCCATGTGTGACCCTCGTTGCAAGGGCAAAATGGCTGTGCAGTGCAGTGCTCTCACAACATGGCGGGACAGACTGATTGACAGGGTGCGTCAGAGGGAAAGGCAGATGGTAAGGCCGCAAGAGCTGGGAGAGGAGGAAGAGGAGGAAGAAGATATTGAAAACCCCCTCTCCCATGCAACAGCTGATTCTGAAGTGAGCAGCAGAGCTCCTGCCAGCGGTCGCGGAGCATCTTCTTCCGTCTTGACTGAGGCATTTGACACCCTAATGGGAACCTCCAGCAGCATAGTGCGCCCCAGGAAACGCATTTCATCAAAGGAGGTTGTCATGACATATTTGTCATCCCCACCAGTGCACCCCACCACAGATCCTATGTCTTTTTGGCAGGAGAAGAGCGAGGAGTGGCCTGCCCTCGCAGATATTGCCAAGGAGCTACTGTCCTGCCCTCCAACAAGTGTCCAGAGTGAGCGGGTGTTTTCTGTGACGGGAAACATCCTGTCACCCCAAAGATCACAGTTGTCCCCCCAGCTAATGGAGCAGTTAGCATTTTTGAAAATAAATTTGCCAAAGCTGGGGTACCCCTCCCTTACTCTGGACATTCCTTGAACTCACTGACTGACTGTCTGCACTCTGCAGCAGAGATGGCCTCTTGGTCTTAGACTCTTTAGTTGGACCCTGTCCCTCCCCACAATCAAAGTTTCTTAAATGCCCAAAAAATATTTATACCCATTCAATTGTTGTTCGATGTGCCAAATGTAATTATACTAATCCACAAGCTGGTAAACGCTGTGGCCTGATGTTCCCCAATGTGCCCCAATAATATGCCATGTGCCCCAGTATGCCCTGATGTGCCCCAATATGCCCTGATGTGCCCCAATATGTTTGGGTGGGGGAAGGGGAGTGTTTTTGTTTTCTGCCATTGCAGAAGGGAACTAACTACTGTTAAGTTAAGTTATTAATAATTTATTGTTGGAGTTGCTTTATGCTTTAGAGAGACCTAATAAACATTTCTATGTTCAGTTGTACAGTAGTGTCTGTCACCTTATTCTGTCCTATATGTCTGCCTGGCTACCTTGGATGGGGAATGGGATGGGGTGGGGGACAGAATGTATAGCTCGCTTTGCAACACTCCTTTTGAGTTGCGGAGCAGGCGGAGGAGGGAACTTTTTATTTCTGTGTCAATGTGGCTTATCACAGTGTGTCTATGTGTCTAGTGTGCTGTAAACATAAACACCTCCCTCAACAAAATCAAGCACTAAAGACTGCTGGTTTTATTACTTCAAAACAACTTTATTTTTACACACAAAATAAAAGTATAAAATAATATATTAGATTTGAACAAACAAACAAAATAGCTATGGTCCTGGAGCACGCAGTGGATGCTGGTTTCATCATGATGGAGAGGCTTCTCGGCTGCTCATGGTGGTGGTAGAGCTAGTACCAGGCAATGGAGCATTGTGTCTGGAAATTGCTTCCAGCAAACATAATTTGCAATGCTCCATTGCCTGGTTCTGTTGTAGGTTGAACCGGACCCACATCCTTTCCATATCATCAGTGTGGTTTCTGATGGCACGGTGGAGGGTCCGGTTCAACCTACGATTCTCCCTCTGCATTTTTTTGTTGGCTTTGGCCAGCCTCCGCATCTCTGTCAGCAGGACAGTTGTCTGACTCGGTGTTGGTGGTGGCAACTGCGGCACTGGCTGCTCCTCTGGAGGGTGAGGCAGTGGAGGACGTACAGGGGGGGCAGCTTCCTGTGGCCCTAGAGTCTGCTTCTGGGCCAAAGGGGTCAGCTCGGTCTCATCCCGGAGCGAAATCCCGTCTGACAGGTCTTCTTGTTGATCTGAAATAGACGAGATAGCCAATGTTGATGCTAGCATTCAAAGAAATTGATTTCTAGAGATTATAATAAAAACATATTTTATTCCTTTTTATTTTGACATTGTCCTTTAAAAAATAAATACTATTTGTGTAACATATACATATATTCCTATTACAAGGAATGTATTGTAAACATCCTTTGTAATAGAAAAAAACAATGACAGGTCCTCTTTAATGTGAAATCTGGGGTCAAAAAGACCTCAGATCTCATATATTATCTACACAAAAATACAATAAAAAATTTATATAAAAAGAAATGTCATATTCTTCTCCCCCACCCAAAAAAAAAAACCCTTTAAGATTGGAGGGCAGAAGTGGACCTGATCGTCTCCACCGCCTCTTTGGCCCCTGATAAAAGTGAACTTGCGGCAAGTCCGCCGCAGTAACCAATTTTATCTGAAAGAGGACCGCCCGCTGAAGAAGATACCGGGGTTATGGCAGCTATCTGCTGCCATAACAATGGTGGTCCTCTTCAAACAGCCGACATATAACTGCGGCGGGTGGTCCTTCCTTAAGTTTTTAAGGGAACAGGTTTCTTTTTTTTTTTTAAACAAACGCTTTCAATAAAAATAGGTTTGTTTTTCTCTTTATAATATATAGCAAAGAATTTATTTTCACTACTCTTCTAAGTTCCACCCTAGTTACTAACTTACTGTTACTGGTGGCTGTCTGATTGTAGTGGCGTTCAGATACTAAGATCAGATGCATTTCCAAATATTGTAGTAATAGAATAAACAATTATAGGTTACAATACTAACAGTGGGGTCTATTTACTAAAGGAAAATACACTTTCCACTACAAGTGCACTTGGAAGTGCAGTCGCTGTAGATCTGAGGGGGACAGTCATGCAAGGGAAAAAAAACAGAATGTTTGTTTGTACACGATTGGAAGATAAAATCAGCAGAGCTTCCCCTCAATTCAGAGTTTCTCCTCAGATTTACAGCGACTGCACTTCTGGGGAGGACTTCCCCTCCAACTGTTTGTAATAACAGACAAGCGGCTGCTAGTGCTTAGCCACATTGGTTGTTAAAAAACGGCACCGGACGGGTGATGTCTGCCGCTGCAAGCATCACCCGAGTACAACATCTTGAAGCACTATATTGGTAAGTTTGTCAACGATAATTACAAAAAAAGGGGCCACCATTAATCGGTAGACCCCTAGTTTGGGGTGTGTGCTGTGTGTATGAACTTAAAAATGGATGGTTGTAGCTTTTTTTATGTGTTTGTGAACTTAGTGTGGATGATGGTGCCTTGTGTCCTTTTTTCTTTATATTGGCAGCTTGCGTATTCTAGTACTTACGTTGAGGAGAAATGGGGCGTTGCTTCCTGGCAGAAGGAGCTGATGCTGGAGGGTCTGGGATATGGCAGCTCAGGCTTTCTGTTAAGATAGAATAAAGAGTTATGGTAACCACTTCTGGACCAAGCCTATTTATGACAGTTATTGTTTACAATTTAAAATCAAAACTTTTTTCTAGAAAATTACTGAGAACCACAAACATTATAATTATATATATATATATGTGCACTGTGTGTGTATTTGCACAGCGGCCTTTCAAAAGCAATTTTAGGTGAGAAATTAACTGAATTAAAAACATTTTTTTTTACAGTAAATGTATTTAGCCCAATTTTTGGGGATATTGCGATAGTCGATGTTACTCCAAGTAAAATAGATAGATATCGAACATGTTATGGTTTAAAATTGCAAACGCTCTTGGAATCGCGATAAACTACGGTACTTAACTACTTCCCACCCGGCCACTGTACATAGACGGCCGGGTGGGAGCCGTCTACTTCTGATCTGACGTTCTGGAACGTCCTTCTGAAGTAGAGGGATCGCGCGCGTGCCAGCGCAGTGGCGCGATCCCGATGCGGCCGTGTCACCCGGACACGGCGCATCTCGGATCGGCAGGAGGGGTCGGTGATTGGCCCTCCTGATCACATGACGGCCGTGTCGAATCACAGCCGTCATGTGATGTAAACAAACAGCCGTTTGCTAGGCAATCGGCTCTCCTCTCCTCACACGGAAGTCGTTGGTGAGGAGAGGAGAGCGGATCACTCCAGCCGGCTGGTGATCAGTGAGTATTAGCTGTTTTTACAGCTTTTTACTCACTGATCACCAGTGTAGTGTCCCCACAGTGTAAACACACATGTCCCCACACATGTCCCCAAAACACACATGTCCCCTAATAAAAACACATGTCCCAAAATAATAAAAACACATGTCCCTCACATATGTCCCGGTAAAATAACATGTGTCAATGATTATCTGCACACATATGTCCGTGATCACCTGCACACAGTCATCTGTACATGATCATTTGCGTACATATGTCCGTGATCACGCGAACCAATTATTAATATACACTTAACGTAATTTTTTTGACCAAAAATATGTAGAAGAATACGTAATTTTACGTATCGGCCTAAACTGAGGAAAAAAAATATTTATTTTTATATTTTTGGGGGATAATTTTTATGACAAAGTAAAAAATATTGATTTTTTTTTAAAAATTGTTGCTCTTTTTTTGTTTATAGCACAAAAAATAAAAACCGCAAAGGTGATCAAATAAATACCACCAAATACCACCCTATTTCTGTTCAAAAAAATACGCCAATTTTGTTTGGGAGCCACGTCGCACGACCGCGCAATTGTCACTTAAAGCGACGCAGTGCCGAATCGCAAAAAGTGCTCTGGTAAGGAAGGGGGGAAAATCATCGGGGGCTGAAGTGGTTAAATACAATAAATAGATGTTTGTTATTATGTTTGCTTTGTGTTGGTTAGGTAGGTAGTAGGTACTCACCACTGCCAGAATATTGAGGGGGGCATGAAGCAGAAGCAGCTGTTCCTGTTCCCTCCTCCACGGATGATGACATTGATCGATCTGGAAAACATGAATGTAAAGCAAAACGTAAGTCTCACATGCCGCAGTCATAAAAAATATAGTGAGCTGCAAACAACAACCATATAACTGCAATATATAATGATAGATTTTATTTTACTCACCAGCTCTCAGTCTCTGGTGCTTGGCGGCGGATCTGGCACTGGCAGTGCTCACTCCAGGGGGCGGGGCATCTTCGTGAAGTAGGAGGCCATCCTTAAGCTCTGCCTCCCACTGTCTAAATAAGACAGTCTTGCCTCCTCCAGTGGCCTGCCTCTCAATTTTTTTATGGACAGAGGCCCGACAATCATAAAATCTGCAAATGAAAATAGTATATTTAGTAAATATACACACGTTAATATTATTTTTATTTTACATGTTACTTTTCTGTGTCTGTCTGTGTCAAATAAATATATTAAATATATTTGTGTTACGTTCAAATCAGTTTATTACTCAAAGCCTACTGTGTGTGTTTTTCACAAATATGGGGTGTGTTCTAAGAGTGATATAAAATTTGAATAATTATTACCTGTGCCTGACACCAGCGGTGGTCCTGCGAACCTTGGACAGGGCATTCACAGAGTCCCGGACTCGATCCCAGGCTGCTGTCTTCTGGGCAGTAGGGACGTTGAGGCTGAACAATGTGGCCTTGTCCCTCATAACAGCAGCCACCAGAGCAGCGTTTTCCTGGGGGGTAAAGACTGGCCCCCTTGTTGATGACGTCATCGTCTTCTGCTGCTGCTTGCGTTTGGTTCGCTGGTGGTCGCCGGTGTCAGACATTTCATCTTCTGATATGGGGGGGGGCATACGCCTCTTTTTTTGGCCATGCTCCCGCTCCCGCTCCACTCCACTTCCATGGCCATGCTCCCTTCCACTCTTCATCTCCTCTTCACGCCTCCTCTCCCCTCCGCGCTTCCTCTCCCTGTCCCCTCCGCGCTTCCTCTCCCTGTCCCCTCCGCGCTTCCTCTCCCTGTCCCCCCTACTACGCTTCCTCTCCCTGTCCTCTCTACTATGCTTCCTCTTCTCTACTCTTCCCTCCTCTCTCCTCAACCCCCCACTGATCCTCCTCTCACCCCCACTCCAGTCCCCTCCACTCCTGTGCTCCCCTCTACCCCCTGACCCTCCACTCCTCTCTCCTCCACTCTTCTCCCCTCCACTCATCCGATCCCCTCCACTCATCCGGCGCTCCCCTCCACTCATCCGATCCCCTCCACTCATCCGATCCCCTCCACTCATCCGGCGCTCCCCTCCACTCATCCGATCCCCTCCACTCATCCGGCGCTCCCCTCCACTCATCCGATCCCCTGAGTCCTCTCCACTCTCACTCACAACAACAACTTTCAAACCAACACTCTCACTCACACATACATTCTCACTCCCAGACATTCTAATTCCACACAAATCACAAATTCAGTCCACACAAAAACAACAACCACAACTCCAACAATACCACTCTCTCTGCTCTCAGTCTCTGCTCTGCTCTCTGCTCTGCTCTCTCTCTGTTCCTCCCTCACTACACTACAGTCACACGGAGTCACACGGTCTCTCTAAATTACATCCAGGGGCCGGCCTCTCAAAACTACATCCAGGGGCGGAGACTATAGGCACATGTCAAAAACGAAAGTAAAGAATAAACGAGATTTCGAATAGTTACGAATAACAGCGATGTATTAGAAAAGTACGAATCCATTCGACGCATGCAGCGCCGCAGCGCCACTGTGTCAGACATGTAAATTTACGAATCAACGACCAAAAAGAAAAAAGTTACGAATGTACGAATCCATTCGAAGCGCGTTAGCCAGCGCCATTGTGAGAGAGTGAGAGACACGTAAAATGACGAATCAGTAAACCAAAAAAAAAAAAAGTTACGAATCCATTCGAAGCACGTTAGACATCGCTATTGTGAGAGAGAGACGCGTAAAATGACAAATCAACAAACCAAAAAAAATAACGAATTTGAGAATCCATTCGAAGCACGTTAGACAGCGCCATTGTGAGAGAGTCAGAGAGACACGTAAAATGACGAATCAACAAACAAATAAAAAAAGTTACGAATCCATTCGAAGGACGTTAGACAGTCACAGCGCAATTGTGAGAGAGAGACACGTAAAATGACAGATCAACAAACAAAGAAAAGTAACGAATTTAAGAATCCATTCGAAGCACGTTAGGCAGCACCATTGTAGAGACACGAAAAATGACGACTGAACAAACAAAAACAAAAAAAGTTAAGAATGTACGAATCCATTCGAGGCACGTTAGACAGGGCCATTGTGAGAGAGACACGTAAAATGACAAATCAACAAACAATAAAAAGTAACGAATTTAAGAATCCATTCGAAGCACGTTAAGAATAAGCAGCGCCATTTTAAGAGACACGGAGAATTACGAATCAACAAACCAAAAAAAAAGTTACGAATGTACGAATACATTCGAAGCACGTTAGACAGCGCCATTGTAAGAGAAAGAGAGACATGTAAAATGACCAATCAACAAACCAAAAAAAGTAACGAATTTACAAATCCATTAGAATAACGTTAGGCATAGGCAGAGCTATTGTCTACACAGTACACACACACAATAGACTGTTGTTATGCAACCTTAATACGTTTTCGGATATTATTCGTAGAGTGTCGCTATTCGTTAACCAAATTAACGATTCTTACGATTCGTACGAAATCCGTATTTCGTACGAATCCGAATTAAATTCCGTATACGAAACCCGAATTACGAATTTTTTTGGATACGAAATAAAACGGAACGAAACGAAACGTATTTTTTGACGGATCCCATGTCTACATCCCAGCAACATTCTTTCAGGAGAGCACAAAGGAGGGGGTCACATCTGCGTACATGACACACGAGATAGAACTAAAGGTTCCAGCATTCACACATACACAAATATCGCTCTAAAAAAAAAAAAAAAAAAAAAAATTAGTTACGTACCGGTAACATCCTTTTCCAGTAGTCTTTCAGGACAGCCTACTTTGAGATGTAGTCTCCTCCCCTTCCTTCAGGAAACACTGCGCCAGCCCATAAATCTTTCTTCCCCCTGCCGGACTTCAGTTATTATAAGATCACCTCCGGCCAGCTGGGGAGACACAAGAACACGTTAATGACATTCTTAACAGTACATTTATCATGCTGCGTCCTGGTCTTGTATAAGACCCTCCCATGATTATTCTGGTGGGTAACTGGGGCTGTCCTGAAAGACTACTGGAAAAGGATGTTACCGGTACGTAACTCTAATTTTCCCTCTTCGTCTTTCAGGACAGCCTACTTTGAGATGAAAAACGAGCACTTACCAGTTAGGGTGGGACTACAGCTTGCAAAACCTTCCGACCAAAGGCTTGCTCGCCTGCTGACACCAGATCCACCCTGTAATGCCTTACAAAGGTGGAGTAGCTGGACCATGCAGCTGCCCTGCATATCTGTTCAGGCGTTGCTCCAGCCTTCTCTGCTTGAGAGGCTGCTATGGCCCTGGTAGAGTGCCTTTATACCTGTAGGGATTTCTTTCCCCGCTAGGGTGTAAGCTTGGCTAGATAGTGAAGGATACATCTCCTTACGTCCAAAAAACTAAATTTTAACTCCCTTTCACCTGAGGGGTTAGAACAAAAAGAAGGTAAAACTATCTCTTGACTCCTGTGAAAACTGGAAGTCACTTTAGGTAAAAAAGCCGGATCGGTTTTGAAGACAATCCGATCTGGAAAAACAACAAAAAAGGGAGGTCTAATTGATAATGCCTTAATTTCACTAACCCTCCTGGCAGTAGTTACTGCAACCAAAAAAGCTGTTTTTAGGGTAAGTTCCCTTAGTGAACACTCTCCCAGAGGTTCAAAGGGGGGTCCCGTCAGGGTCTGCAAGATCAAAGACAGGTCCCATTTAGGAAAAGGTGGACCTCTGACTGGTCTCTGTCTGGACAGAGCCCTGAAAAATCGGGCCACCCAAGGGTTGGAGGCCAGAGGTTTTTCTAAGTATGAGCTTAATGCTGACACCTGACCCTTAAGGGTGCTGATAGACAGGCCCTTGTCTGCCCCACATTGTAGGAATTCCAATATGGCCGTGGGATTCTGCGCTGAAAAGGAATACTCTAAGCACCATGCATTAAAGCGGAGCCAGACCTTCCTGTATATCCTGCGCGTTTCCTTTTTCCTGCTACCGAGGAGGGTCGAGACTAATTTCTCTGAAAATCCTTTGGATCTTAGTATGCCCTCCTCAGTAGCCAGGCCGCAAGCTTCCACTGATGGACCTGTGGACAAAGGACTGGGCCCTGGGAGAGAAGATCTTCTCGAGGTGGAAGGAAGAGGGGAGGTTCCACTGTCAGTTGTTTTAGCAGTGAGAACCAAGCCCTCTTGGGCCAATATGGTGCCACTAAAATCAGATCTGTGTTCTCCATCTGAAATTTCCTCAGGACAGCTGGCAACAGGGCTGGAGGCAGAAAGGCATAACAGACCCTGAAGTGCCAGCTTTGAGATAGGGCATCCACCCCCAATGCTCCTTCTCCCCTGTTTAGGGAGAAAAAACTGTGGGTCTTTGCATTGGTCTTTGATGCAAAGAGGTCTATCTCCGGAAGCCCCCACCTTCCTGAGATGAGATCGAAGGCCTCCTGGTTGAGGACCCAGTCGCCTTCTCTCAGTCTCCTTCGGCTGAGAAAATCTGCTATTGTATTTTTCTAGCCTCTTAGGAATACTGCCGATAACGAGAGGGTGTTGGCCTCGGCCCAGTTCAGTATCTCTGACGCTAGGGCTACCAGGACCCTGCTTCTTGTGCCGCCCTGTTTGTTTAGGTAGGCCACGGTGCATGAATTGTCCGACCGCACCTGAGTGTGGTGGCCCTGAAGCTCTTTTTCTAAAGACTTGAGGGCTAGCCCTACTGCCCTCAATTCCTTCCAGTTGGACGATCTTCATACCTCGTCGTCCTTCCAGGTGCCCTGGGCTAGCAGGGGTCCCAGATGAGCTCCCCAGCCCCTGCCGATTGCATCCGTGGTTACCACCTGCGAGGTCGGTATGATCCACAGGTGACCTTGTGGCAGGTTTGATACCTTCCTCCACCACCACAGGGATCTTTTTACCTGGCCTGGGACGTACACCAGTCTGTCTAGCTCTTCCTGGCTATGGTCCCATACCTTTAGGATAAAAGACTGAAGGGGCCTGAAGTGCAGAGCTGCCCACTGCACAGCCGGGAGGGTGGAGGTTAGTAGGCCCAGAGTTGCCATCAGGTACCTTATAGTGACCTGATGGCTGCACTGAAGGAAGACCACTGCCTTTTCCAGCTTCTGAACCTCTTCTAGGGGAAGAAAAACCCTTAATAGTGTTGAGTCTAGCAAATACCCTAGGTATGTGATGCGCTGAGAGGGGATCAAATTGGACTTTTCCAAATTCAGCAGCCACCCCAGGCTCAACAAGACTCTTTTTGTTACCTCGAGATCCTTTACTAGTTGATCTGGAGACATTGCAAAAAGAAGCAGATCGTCTAGGTAGGCTATTACAGCCACTCCCTAGAGACGAAGAAAGGCCATAGCCTCCGCCAACACCTTTGTGAAAATGCGGGGCGAGGAGGATAGCCCGAAGGGCAGTGCCTGGAACTGTAGGTGCACTATTCGGTCCCCTAAGTCTACTGCTAGCCGCAGGAACTTTTGGGAGTTCTCGGCAATGGGGACGTGTAGATAAGTGTCCCTGAGGTCCAGTGAGACCATAAAGCAGTTGGGGGGCAGGAGGGATCTGACGGAGTAAATTGATTCCATACGGAATTTTTTGTAGGTTACTGCCTTGTTCAGGGGTTTTAAGTTCAGAATTAGCCTGAACTTCCCAGAGGGTTTTCTCACCACGAATATGTGTGAGTAGACCCCTATCCCTTCCTCTGCCTTTGGTACTCTGCAAATTACATTTTGCTGTTCCAAATCGCTTAGGGCTCCCATTAGGGCATTGGCCTTTTCCCTGCACCCGGGAAGGTGTGTGACCAGAAATCTTCTGGGGGGGGGGGGGGGAGAGAATTCCAAGTGATACCCCCTTCTTATGACCCCCAGAATAAATTGGTTGGGAGAGGAAGGCCCCCAGTCTTCCTCCCACCAAGCTTGGCGGGTCATTGGCTCTTACGGGGCTGTTTGCCTTTCTGCCCCCAGGTTTTCTTTTGACCTTCTGGCTTTTGGTTTTCCCTGCGTTTTTGAGGGCGAAACCCTTTTTTAGCCTGAGCTGGAGCCTTACGTTTGACTGGAAAGGACTTTTTTCGGTCTGCCGTGCGGTCAAGGACTGTGTCTAAACCTGGGCCAAAAAGCAGGTCCCCTGTTAAGGGAATTCCGCATAATTTGGCCTTAGAGGCGCTGTCGCCAGGCCAAGTTTTGAGCCAAAGAGCTCGTCTGGCGGAGTTGGCCAGTGCTGCAGACCTGGCCGACATCTGAACTGATTCTGCAGAGGCGTCTGTAATGTACGCGACTCCTCGCAGAATGGTGGGAAAGGAGGCTAGTATAGTATCCTTAGCAGTGCCCGCCTCAATGTGCTCCTGTATTTGGGAGAGCCAGTGCTCGAGGTTGCGGGCCACCACAGTAACGGCCATCTCGGGTTTTAAATTACCCACTGTAGAGTCCCAAGTCTTTTTAAGAAGGGAATCTATCCTCTTGTCCATTACGTCTGCTAAGGCCCCCATGTCCTCAAATGCCAGATCTGTGTGTCTGGAAACTTGACTGAAGGCAGCGTCTAATTTGGGATTTTTATTCCAAATAGAATCAGAATCCTCTGAGAAAGGGAACCTTCTCTTCAAAGATCTGGAGAAGAAGGGCTTTCTTTCTGGATCCTGCCACTCCTTCTTGATTGTTTCTATTAGCACCTCGTGCACAGGAAACTCTTTTCTTTGGTTCCCCCAAGCCCTTGTACATCTGATCATGTAGGGTTAGGGGCTTTCTGTCCGCCTGAATACCGGAGGGTAGTATGTATTGCTCCCAAGAGGTCATCTACCTCATCCAGGGACAATTTGTATCTGGAGGGCTTTCTGGACTCCCTGTCCTTGTCCTCCCCCTCAGACCCCTCCTGTGAATCGGAGGAGGTACTGTCTGGCTGCCTGGGTTCCACCTCGGAAGGGCCTGAAACTTCCCCTGCTCTAATCTTAGTGGCAGATCTAGCAGGTGTGGAACCCTGAGCCTGTGGCGGGGTGGTATCCTGAGTAGGGAGACTGGTGGGGAGCTGGAAACCTTCAAACAAAGTTTTGAATGAGGAGAAAGTGGATGAAAGCTCCTTGACTGAGGCTGCGAGACCTGATTCCTGCTCAGAGTCTCTTTCCCTGACTAGGGAATCTATACAGCTCTTGCAAAGGACCTTTGTCCATGTCTCCCCTAGAATCTCCCTACAGGAGGCACACTTCCTTCTGGAACTGTGAGTAGATTTAGACTTTTCCGTAGCTTTCTGAAACATAGTAAGGAAACAAAAAAAGGCAGACAAAAAATCAGCATACAGGCTTTTGCAGGATACCACCAGGGAGTGCCCTAGACCCTTTTTTATGTGCAGGAATCTGGGCCTCCCCCACCCCCTGACCACCCAGGGGGTCTGCCCCCCCTAAAACCGGAACTAAGCATAGGAGGGACAGTCCTTGGGTATAGAGCTACCTTCCCCAGGGCGCTCTTACCTTTGGAAGGCTGGAGGGAACGTCCGTTTGAGGCTCAGCTTCGGACATCCTGAGGTGGTTGTTCCTTGAGTCTTGCGCTGCCTGTGCGCGCCCACGACCCATCTCCAGCCTGTGCCTGGTCCTTTTATCGGCTCCGCGACCCGGAACCGGAAGTCGCGGGTCAAAGAGTCAACCTCCACCCTCTACCAGAAGTGACGTCGCCCGTCCAGCCCGCGAGTTCCAAACATTGCGGCCCATGCAAACACAGGGAGAGCGGAGCTGTCTCCCAGCAGAGTCCCGGTGGACACGATAAAGGACCCCCACATACCGCCACCGCGCTCGGCTGGGATGGGGTGGCTAGCCATGGTGGGTGAGTACCGCACCTTCCACATAGGAAGCCCCTGCTTCCCCTGTAGTGAAAAAATAACATAGGTCACAGTCCTCTGACTGAAGCGACCAGGTTCCTAGCACAGTGTCTCCCCACCGGAGGAAACACTAAAACTGAAGTCCGGCAGGGGGAAGAAAGATTTATGGGCTGGCGCAGCGTTTCCTGAAGGAAGGGGAGGAGACTACATCTCAAAGTAGGCTGTCCTGAAAGACGAAGAGGGAAAAAGCTTACATTGTTCCCCATTTTTACACAACACATGCATATCATTCTCTCACTTTCTTTTAACTCTTAAATACTTCCTTGTTTAAATTTATGCTTTCCTTATTTTGTTCTGATATCCTTTGCATCCAATGTATTGCAATACCATACTTCACATACTCTAGCTTCTATGATCAGACGGGCAGCCATAGTGCTCATCCCATCTTCCCTCTCTGACAACATATATTCTGTTTTAAATCTCATTTCTCTGTTTGACTTTTCTAGTTGTAGTGCCCAACCCCAAATTCATCCCACAACTTAACATGAAAATGTCCCTTTCTGTCTAGTGTCACCCTTGATCCATCCTGCTCACATAGATCCCTGTGGTAACCCAGTTACCCATTGTGTATCCATGTCCACTTTAACCATTAATCTAGGGGCTCAGTATAGGCGGAACCGCACCTTCGGTTCATATATAGCGCTCCTCTTGCGCTGGGCATTTTTGAGGGTCTCTTACCCTTCATTCCCTTACTTAATTTAATGCCCATAATGACTGGCCAGTCTTCTCTACGTGTGCCTATACCCTCTTGCCTCTAAACTACTTTATCTAGCAGATGTACTACATATACCTGTGAACAGCACTATTCTTCCTTTTTTATAACACTATTTTTTATAACACTCTGATGGACAGTAGACAGTGACAACATAACATATAACCACCAATCAATACAGTTCGATTAAGCTGCGTAAAATAGGTACCCTTTGTCCCGAAAATGCTTTACCGATCAAGGAAGTCTGATAACTCAAATGTAAGCAAAAGGCTTACCTCAGCTGGCTGATTATCAGAAATTCCCGGATCATCTCAAGCTCCTCGTTTCGGATACTCAGGGTCACCTTTTAACCCCTCCTAGGCAAAGCTTGCTGTGACGGATCCTTTTCCTCACTCCGCTGAGGCTTCCTTCAGTAATTCTGCTTCCTCCAATCTGACCATCAGAGAGAGGTTTTTTTTATTGAAAGCCGATGGCGTGCAAAACACACTCAAAAACTCACCCGGTGCATAAAAAATGTGCACAACATAAAGAGGTGCGACAAAAAAGTGCAACGGGTACACAGACCTCTAAAATCAGAGGACCTTGTCCTGAATCCCCCGGGGCGTTAGGCTCCTGACAGGGACAAGGACCGTAAAACTTGGTCTTCCTGGCCGAAACCAGTCAGACCCCGTTCTCTGGAAGGTCTGCCGAAACAGACCCACCCAAATACTAGGTGAGGCTCTCCCGAAGAGAGACCCCAACCCTACTGAGAGAGGGCGAACTAAGCCAGAAGGCCATGTCCACCCCCTCCCTGACGTTCAGGACAGGTCCTGGGACCTGTGACCCTACTAATCACACGTGCAACAAACCGTGTACCAACAAAAAAATACAAAAAGTGACAAACAATAGGAATAAATAAAATAAAGTGGGGGAAGGGATAGTGGAGAGGAGGAGTGGCCATTGTGCGAGACAATGACCAGGCCCTCCAGACTTTTCCACGGGCTTCCAAGAGATCCTTCAAGGTGCTGCGCTTGAGTCTGGCGTAGTGATGTTCCATCCGCTGTTAGGAGCAGGGGGTCCCGGAGGTGGTTTGGGTGTGCCTAGGTAAGAGGAAGCATCCCACAGCTTGCCACCAATGTGACGGATCCTTTTCCTCACTCCGCTGAGGCTTCCTTCAGTAATTCTGCTTCCTTCAATCTGACCATCAGAGAGAGGTATTCTAGCTGCATCAAATACAAGTCTAGCCGAAAATAGCTTGTATAATCTTGAACTGATTTATTTGACAGAATACAGCCTTTTTATATACATTTAACACAAAGGGTTGATAATGAGGTGGGGCTGCTCATGGATTCTTCCCCCTCCCCTATAGCAACAACTCAAAAGACAATAACACAATCAACATTCCAATTAACGAGATTAATTATATCAATGTGGACAGAAAAAGGTCCTTGCAGCCAGTGCCCGTGACAGTGCCCCCCCCCCCCGTCCCATAGTCCGGCAGACCCAACTAGATCCACCACGGGTCAGCTTGGGGCTGTCTGGGAGAGTCTTATAGTTCAGTTTGCCGGGAAAGTCCATCTGCGCTTCCGTTCTGCTTTCCTGGCCGATACTGGATGGTAAAATTGTAAGGCTGCAGGGCCAAGCTCCATCGTAACAAACGTCCATTGTCCCCGGAGACCCGATTAAGCCAGATTAATGGATTGTGGTCGGTGAGCACCGTAAAAGATCGTCCATAGAGATAAGGTTGGAATTTCTTGAGAGCCCACACCAGCGCCAAACACTCCTTCTCCACGGCTGCATAACCGACTTCCCTGGGTAGCAGCTTCCGACTGATGTAGGCCACTGGGTGCTCACTGCCATCAGGTCCTACTTGGCTTAGTACTGCCCCCAGCCCAAATGTAGAGGCATCTGTGTGGACACAAAAACGTTTGGTTGGGTCTGGGGCAGCTAGAACAGGAGCTGAAGTCAGTGCATTCTTTAATCGTTGGAAGGCAGCTTCACACTCGGGGGACCACAGTACCTGTCGGGGAAGGTGCTTCTTAGTTAGGTCTGTCAGGGGCTTAGCGATGGAACTATATTGTGGGACAAACTTCCTATAGTACCCAGCTGTGCCGAGGAACGCCAGGACCTGGGTTTTAGTACGGGGGGTCGGCCACTTGGCAACTGCCTCAATCTTAGCAGGCTCGGGTCGTTGTTGTCCACTGCCTACTCGATGTCCAAGGTATTGTACCTCGGACATCCCTATGCTGCATTTCTCTGGCTTAAGGGTTAGTCCTGCAGCCTTGATGCGGTCTAACATGACACCCAGATGAACCAAATGGTCCTCCCAGGCATCACTGTAGATCGCAATGTCGTCCAGATATGCACAAGCATAGTCCTGGAGGCCATCGAGGAGTTGGTCTACCATCCTCTGGAAAGTTGCCGGTGCATTCTTCATCCCAAATGGCATTACTTTAGACTGGTATAGGCCAAATGGGGTAATGAACGCTGATTTTGGAATAGATTCTGCATCCAGAGGAATTTGCCAGTACCCTTTGCATAGGTCGAGAGTTGTCAGGAATTTTCCCCGAGCAATGCGATCTAACAGATCATCCACCCGGGGCATAGGGTAAGCGTCAGTGGTGGTGCACTAATTTAATCTGCGGTAGTCTACACAGAAGCGAGTCGTGCCATCCCGCTTCGGTACAAGGACCACCGGGGAAGCCCAGGGGCTGCTGGATGGTTCAATGACTCCCAACTCAAGCATCTCCTTAATCTCATGATGCATCCCCTCTCTCACTGCGTCAGGTATCCGGTAAGCCACCTGTCTTAGTGGCAGTTGTCCTGGGGTCTCCACTCGGTGCACTGCCATAGTAGTGTACCCTGGGACTGTGGAGAACATTTCCCTTCTCTGGCTAAGGACCTGCCGAGCTTCTTCTCTCTGCGTTGGCCCTAGCTGGTCGTCAAGCTTTATAGACTCTATCCCTGCAGTAATCCTATTTAGCTCCGGGAGCACCAGCAGGGGAAGATTCTCACAATCTTCCACAGCTGGAGCACATATAGCGGCTACCTCTCCTGATCTTTCCCAGTATGCTTTCAACATGTTCACATGAAAGGTCCGTCTGACTCTTTCATCCGAACATTTAGCCACTAGGTAGGTCGTGTCACAGAGCTTTGCCACAACCCGGTAAGGTCCCTGCCAAGTGGCCTGTAACTTGTCCTGCTTGGTTGGCCTGAGGGCAAGAACCTTCTGCCCAACCTCCAGAGTGCGGTTCCGAGCAGTACGATCGTACCATCGTTTCTGCCGCTTTTGGGCAGCCCGAAGGTTCTCTTGGACAGTGTCCGTCAGCTCTTTCAGTCTGTCCCTAAACTCAAGAACGTATGCTACGATAGAGGACCCTTGGGGATCAATTCCCCCTTCCCAGTGGGCTCTGACTAGATCTAGGGGCCCCCTCACCCGCCTCCCATAATCCACCACAGTAAGGATATATTTCTTCCCAGAAGGACTAGGTCGGGCCAATGGTCCAACCAGGTCTACGGCAACTCGGCTAAAGGGTTCATCAATGATCGGTAAAGGGTGTAGGGGAGCTTTCAGTGGGCCCCCATGCTTACCCACCCGCTGGCATGTGTCACAGGTCCGGCAATACTGTCGGACATCCCCTGTAATCCCTGGCCAAAAAAACGACTGAGTCAGACGGTGGAGGGTCCGGGACATCCCCAGGTGTCCGGCTAAGGGTATGTCATGCCCAATGCGCAGCAGGTCATGCCGATACTTCTGCGGCACAACCAGCTGCCGCTTGGGTGGATGGGAGGCTGTCTTTCCCTCAGTTACCCGATAGAGTAATCCCTGGACCCACTCTACCCGCTCCCCCTCCAACCCCCCAGGGTCCAATCCTGCTCTTTCCCTATAGCTAGCTAGAGAAGAGTCGCTGAGAGTTGCCTGAGCAAAGTCTTGGGGAGAAGAACAAGTCGGGGTAGGAATAGCTTGGGTAGTACAGTCTAGGTCAGGGGTGACAGGTCTTACCTGGGTCCCGTCCTCGAGGGAGCGCACCTCCATCCGGGCTTGCTGGCGGGTGGTAACAGGGCAGGCTTCCGGGGATACATCCAGGGAGAAGGCTGAATTTAAACGTCCCAAATCGTTGCCCAACAAAACCTCTGCGGGTAAGTTCTGCATTATTCCAACTTCCACTTCTTTGGCCCCCGAACCCCAATCAAGGTGAACCCTGGCAGTGGGGACCCGCATAACATTTCCCCCGGCCACCTGCACAGCCACAGACTGTCCCGTCTGCTCTGCTGGGGATATCATCCGGGACTGTATCAGGGTAATAGTAGCTCCCGTGTCCCTCAGTCCCTGGGCAGCCCGACCATTAATCCACACAGCTTGTCGATGGTGCAAACGATTATCCGTATTGGCAGCTTGCACAGGGTCTGCCTCATGTAGAATTCCAATATTCTCCTCACTTGGGTAAGTCACATCCCTCTCCAGACAGTGTGCGGCAGCCCCAGCAGGTCCAAGGGGCCTGTTCCGTGCGTCCTGGGAAACATTCTGCGGACAATACCTCCTAACATGCCCTGCTTGGTTGCATCTGTAGCAGAGGTCCCCTTTCCCTCGTGAAGATGGTAGCTGAGTGGGACCGAAGATTGAAGGCTGGTGTGGAGGGGCAACGCTCCGTGGAATGTTGGGGACAGGCCGAGCTGGGGTCTTAGGCTCTGGTTGTACCGTCCGCCTTGAATCCACATATTGGTCAACTAGGGTGGCAGCTTCATCTACTGTGACTGGCCGCCGATCCTTTACCCAGTCTCTAACTTCAGGTGGGGTATGGTCATAGAATTGTTTCAGGAGGATTAGCTGGAGCGCATCTGCCATGGTAACAGCTTGGCGCCCAGCCATCCAACTCTCCGCTGCTCGGGTCATTTGATGAGCCCATTCTGTGTACGGTTCTCTCTCCTTTCGGCGGAGGTTACGAAACCTCAAACGGTGTGCCTCTGGAGTAATGCCGAAGCGAGCCAATAGTCTTTCTTTTACCCGATCATAGTCCTGGCTGATCTCGTCTGGGACATTATTGTACGCCTCTGCAGCCCTTCCTGTGAGCCGGCTGACCAGGAGCGTGACCCAATCCGCTTTATTGACACCTTGGAGACCGCATTGCCTCTCAAACATTTGCAGGTAAACATCCATCTCATCTTCCCCATCTTGAAACATTCGGAAGGCAGCATAGGGTAGCTTTTTGCGGGCCGCTGGAGCTTCCCGGTTGCACATAACTGACGCTCCTTGGTCCCGCTGGAGTTCAGCCATACGCAGCTGGGACACCTCTCATAACACCTGACTGATAACCTCCTGCGGGGGGTGAGTACCATACAAGGCCAGGCGCCACTGGACGTCACGCTGGAACTCTGTCCCCTCTGAGGTATGTGCTGGTGGGTTGCTGGCCTGGTCGATCTCCATTAGTTTGGTTATGAGAGTCGCTTTGGATTTGTTGCTGGAGACTTTTCCACGGGCTTCCAAGAGATCCTTCAAGGTGCTGCGCTTGAGTCTGGCGTAGTGATGTTCCATCCGCTGTTAGGAGCAGGGGGTCCCAGAGGTGGTTTGGGTGTGCCTAAGTAAGAGGAAGCATCCCACAGCTTGCCACCAATGTGACGGATCCTTTTCCTCACTCCGCTGAGGCTTCGTTCAGTAATTCTGCTTCCTCCAATCTGACCATCAGAGAGAGGTATTCTAGCTGCATCAAATACAAGTCTAGCCGAAAATAGCTTGTATAATCTTGAACTGATTTATTTGACAGAATACAGCCTTTTTATATACATTTAACACAAAGGGTTGATAATGAGGTGGGGCTGCTCATGGATTCTTCCCCCTCCCCTATAGCAACAACTCAAAAGACAATAACACAATCAACATTCCAATTAACCCAGCAGCCTAGGTGACCAGACAGTCCGTCTCCAGATCAGCCTTTTCAAGGTTTGTATATTGTTTAAACTTTACACTCAAGAAAACAGACTCTCCAAAATACAACAAAAAGAGATTAATTATATCAATGTGGACAGAAAAAGGTCCTTGCAGCCAGTGCTCGTGACACTTGCCATCTGACCTGGAAATTTATAGATAGGCAACTCCTATCCTCATATTGATTAGTGGTTCCAAATAATAATAATAATAATAAATAATAATAACTACTGCAGTAGGGAACAGACAAAATATACGCTCAGCATCTTTCCAAATAACTGTTCTGCTTTATTATGAAGCAATTGAAGGTTTTTATACACATGATTACGTAGGCATCACATTATTATTACAATTGTACATTTATGGTAACAAGGGGCGTATCATAGGCAGGCTAATTATAATCAGGACTTGAAAGAATGTAAACATGTACTGAAAACATTAGTGAGGGCAGTGTGCAATACATACAAAATAGAATACAATTATATACAGAAGTTACACATTTCCATTACAAGTATTATTGGTTTGAAAATTGTCATTCTTACCTCCCCATTTTCTTCCTCATTACAAACTGGAGGAAGAGATGCAGGGTTTAGAATGGTGCAAAAAAACGATAAAAAAAAAAAAATGAAACAGCCCATGATACTTTTACCTTCTTTTAGTCGTGTGTATTTATGCGTACACCTGCTTTGTATTTACATACACTTTCAGAAACTCCTTGGACCTGAAAAGAAACTTAAACAAAAGTTATTACTCTATCCTTCATCTTTAACATGCAAAGAATGGTAAACAATACAACATTCGTGTACATTGGTAAATTGTCACTGACATTCCTCAAAACCGACAACAACTAAAACCTCTAACTTAGTTTCACGTTCCTACAAAAATACAACAGCCACGACACGTATAGGAGGGCTGTCACGGTGGGTTCTAACATATTCATGTTACTACATACAAACAATAAGACTAATGCCCCATACACACGGTTGGAATTTCCGATGACTATTTCCGTCGGATTTTGTCCGAAGCTGGTGTTGCGTACACATGGTCGGACAACGTTGTCGGAATTTCCGGTCTTCAAGAACACCGTGACGTAAGCAGTGTTCCACAGGACTAGAAAAGGGAAATTCAGCACCACATCCGGCACCCTTTGGGCTCCTTCTGCTGATTCCGTGTTTATCGCGTGTTAGTAGAAGTTTGGTTACATCCGATTCGCGCTTTTCAGGCTTCAGACTCGGATCGTTACTGCTCTTCAGTTTGTGCTTGTCGGTGCGTATCTGTTTATCAGTGCATGTGTCGTGGATATTTCACCACACTCTTGCGCTAATAAGCGCCTTTCAATCTTATGATATAATGTGCCCTCTGATCGTATGCCTTCCTGGATCCCCAGCTCCCAAAAACAGACATTACCAGCAGCTTCACGTCATCCTCTCAGCATAGCATCCATACATCACCTTTCCAGCCCAGCTGCTTCCCATCTAAACCCCTGGTTTCCAATTCCCCAGTAAACAGCCATCAACAGCAAGTATTCTTACAGCCTCATCTTTGCCTGGTCAGCCAGCCATCCTTGGCCACACTACCCAGCATGGCCTTTTTATTATCACAAAAGCTTTCACAAACAGGAAGTGCCTGCCTCCAACAGCCAGACACTCCCACAATACAAAATGACATCACAGGAAGTGACATGGAGTAAAAGGGTAGGGCACTCACAAAAGGAAGTGCACATGATTAAATCAGACACAGGGAGACAGATGACAATCTATAAAAACACACATCCTAGAATAAAATGTCCACATAAATTTTATACAATATAATTTCCACAACAGTCCTTCCTTTTTTGTCATATGCTCCTATGTGTCCCACGATGAATTTCGATCTTCTTACACCTGGAAATGAATCAGTCCTTACAGTCCATATGAGTCCATAAAAAGGAGAACACGGCTTGACATGGAGACTCTGTTCTTCAGTAGAGATGCTGTAGTAGTCGCTGGTCGGTCTGGGATCCTCTGTGTCTTGTTTGCAGGTCGGGCGTCTTGTTGAGGAAAATGTGGTCATCTGCTCGGGCTCTGGTCACGTGTCCAAATCAGGCAGCAGGAGCACCTCATCACGATATATATAGAAGGAATAGAAACAAAAACAACATGAGTAAATATACCCCTACTTCCTTCAACTATGATCCGCTGCAAAAATAAAAATTAAATCACCACAGATTCCCAGACTTTTTAGAGACTTCCATCCTTCACTAGCTACAGCTCTGGCTTCGCTTCTCAGGGATCCAAGCCTCATCCATATGGGCCTGAACTTTGTCACTAGTATCCCCGATTCAGGTATAGCAATCTTTACTTATGAATTCCCAGGACCCCCCTTTGGATTGTGGGAACTTCCTTGTAGCTTCAACAGTTACATGAAAACATCCCATCCTCAATGGATGATACCTTTTTCAATCGTTTCATAAGCTCAAGTCCCCACCGTGTACAAGCAATTCCCTTCTAGGTGTCCCTGTCATTCTTACCTTCCCTTGCGCCATCAGATTCTTGCGATCGGCCGCGACATAAGATGCTGGGACGAGATTCACCAGCACACATTAATTTCTTCCATTAGGGGAATTACTTTATAAACTGTAGATCTGAAGCTTTACTTTATAAACTGTGGGCTATCTAGTTATCCCGATACCAAAGCTGGTGAGAACCAGAGCTATTGTCAAAATTAATTAATTTTACCCTCTAGAAATGTATTGATAAATTCCATTGACAAGTGTCTGTCTGGAGTCTTTACTAGTTTGTCACAACTCCTCACACCAATATGCCTATATATCATACACCGCTGTCATCACTGGGGTACTAGAGCTCCGTAGAGACTCAGAGTAGACCCAACCATGTGTCCTGTTCACTTTCTTAGCTAGTTAGAAAATATACTTTAAAAAATATAAATAAAGATACTTCTCCTCCTTGTTCATCAATCTTCTCTGCAACGACCGAGTCACCTGTCACAAACTTGGCTAGAATTAGAGTGGTTAGTATCATTGGTTTGAAAAATTGTCACTCAGCCCATCCTCTTCCCCCCCTTTTCCTCATCTTTACAAAGTGGAGGAAAACATACAGGGTTTAGAATGGTGCAGAGCCTCAGAAACTCCTTGGACCTGAAAAGATACTTATACACACAAGTTATTAATCTGTCATTCATAAACAATACAACATTCGTGTACATTCGTAAATTGTCAATGACATTCTTCAAAACCGATAATAGCCAAACCCTCTGTAATCCTTACTTCATGTTTTTACTAAAAAACACCCACAACACGACTGTCGCGGTAGGTTCAGACTTATTCTTGTTACCACATACAATGTGACAGCTAAAACTTGAGACTTATGTGGGGGAGATATTTCATAGTTCCTAAATCAAAAATTAAAAATTAAAAACCAACCCGATGGAATTCTGCCTTCACACTTAGCGATAGAAAAAAATACATACAATTTGGAAAAAAACACAACAGTAGTTTGAAATCTTTGCATGGACCAGCCACACAAAGTTAAAAAAAAAAACAGGCCTGAAAATGTTTTTATTTTGTTTGTTTATCTATTTTTCTTGATCCCGCCAAAATAAGTTGGTTACATTGGCAGAATTATCAGAGGAAACTACAACAGATCTAGTGTTGGTGGACCCAGCCTGCCTCTCAGCATTGGATCACCAGTCACTGCTATCCCCTCCTGCCAGGAGTACATAAATGTGGTTCCTTCCGGACTGAAACCACCCTCTGTACACCTCCTCCCGCTTTACCATAATAAACTTCTGAAGTCATAGCTGAGCTACATATTTCATGCACTGTGCCATACTGTCTGACTGTGGGAAATCTCCATTATTTCCCATACATGAACCCCCCTAGTGTCCATGGCAATTCGAATTGGCTTATCGTCTTACCCCCGCATCCAGGGAAACCGTAAATGCACCTAAATTCCGAGAGCACCGCCAGGTGGCTGCTTTTGCGGTGGATCGTCAGACTACAGCTAGTCCTTTAACTAGAAACCTGAACGAGGGCGTTATCACCCCCCCAATCAGATCTCTACCCCTCACAGTTTATGCATACACAAACGCATTGCGCTGTACGACCGTACACTGCGTCGCCAGACAACACTACACAGAGCACTTATGCATGCTCAACAATGTGGCTCTTCTGAGAAGAAATAAAAATAAAATGGGGACAGCCGTGTTCTCAGTAGTTACATGATCAACCTAATAAACTAACAATCTGGGCATGAACAAAAATAATGTACTACATACTGCAAACTATATAGTGAATATAAAACTATTTTTTTCTTAAAAACCAAAGTCTTTTCTACAAGACTCAGCTAAAGCTATAAAAGTCAAAACAAATATAGACTAAAAATGACACAGACTTGATATTACTATAACTTGAATGCCTCCCCAAAACTATTACAATATAAACCTTAATTTACTTTAAAAATCAAAAATGATTTTGTCCTTAGTCAAAAGACCCCAGGCTCCTCCCACCAACTTCCTGTTGCACACCTGAACAAGAAGAGGGAGGGGGAGGGGGAGAATTGAATAGCTTATATTTTGTCTATCAAGACATTAGAAAAATCTATGGCTAACGTCAGCAAATAAAAAAAAAGAGTGGGTGGAATAAACCCCCATATTGCAATCCCCCTTGACTCACATATCCCCTGGGAAATCAAACCACAAGTTTTGAGACCAGAATACCACACAACAGTGCAACAAATGCTAAAACTGATACTCCTGCAAAAAGACGGCTGAAAAAGGTCAATCAAAACCCTTCCCTTCCACTGCAGGCCACAAACAATCAAAAGCAACACACACTGTTTTAAAAGTATAAAAGCTGAAGCGATTGAATTCACTTTATAAACAAAAATAGCAATTCCACCCAAACACAAAAAACAAAATCGATCAACGGCAAAATGGTGGATGAAATTCGGACTACAGAAAAATGGCCGACATTAACAAATGAAAACCAACACAAAAACTTTTTTCTCCCTACAAAAAAACTGACCATATAATTAAGACACCAATATTAACACTTATCCCTAGGGGGCGTGGCTTGGAGCTCGACCGGAATGGACGCAGATTAACTGAGCTCCGCCAGACCGCGACGACAAATCCCCTTCCAGCCATAATTTGAAAGAGATGGGCAAACGAGACAAAGCAATATCTTGCCCAGGACCACAACGCTCCTTTTCTACCCCGGGAACCCGCAGCATTCCGGAGATTTTCGAGTTACAGACTCAGAGAACCAGAGGCCGCTCAACCAACAAAATGGCGCTGAGGAACCACGAGGCATCACACAGTGAGGACTCCATGTCGGCTACGGAAGACATGGTAAGGGACTCTGAGTGCTCGGATCATCCTCTGAGATACTCAGAGATGACACAGATTGCCGCAGACATTAAGGCTACGTTATCATCCACAATTACTGAACTGAGGTCGGACTTTCTGAAACTGTCTGACAGGCTATCCCAGACGGAGAGAGCGGAAGCTAAACGAGACAGGGCGGTTGAAAGCCTATCATACACGGTCTCGGCACACACTAACCATCTAATCCAGATGAACCGACATCTGGAAGACTTGGACAACCGCGGACGCAGACAGAACATCAGGGTGAGGGGGATACACGAAAAAATTGACCCGACCCAGATCAAATTTGCCCTCCAGGATGTATTCAACACCCTGCTTAACAGGCCTAAAGAGACGGACATAGAGTTCGTGCGAGCGCACAGGGCCTTGGTGCCAAAACCATCTGATAATGCCCCCCCGAGAGACATCATATGCTGCCTTCAAAGCTTCCCCCTGAAGGAAGAAATATTGGGCAATGCCAGAAAAAGTGAACAGATCCTCTTTGAGGGACAAGAGGTAGCCTTATACCAAGACCTGTCGCATATAACCCTGCAAAACAGGAGAGCACTGCGCCCCATGATCGCCGCTCTGAAAAACAAAGGCATCCCTTACCGATGGCGCTTCCCATTCGCTCTCAATGCCACATTTCTGGGGAAACAGCACTATCTGAGACTACCGGACGATATCCCACATTTCTGCGACCAACTGCAGCTGCCTCTTATCGACGTGCCGGACTGGTACAGAGAATTCAGGGCCCCACAAAGAGATGTCTCCCCACCAGGCACCCCACGATCTTCTCCGTCCAGACCATCATCCACTAAGAAGTCCAAGCCGGAAAAGCATCATGGACATGAAACTGGCAAGTCTCCCCATCCTACAAGAGGACCTTGGTCGCTGACATGAAGTAAGTGACATTGCTTTTTTAGATGACCGCACCGCGGAGTCAGGAGCCTGGCATTCATCCCAGATCACCGTTTGACGGTGACCCGAAGACCCCAACACATACCATGTGGGCCCTCTCCCCGGGACGTGAGCCCTGTGTATTTTACTGTTTTGGCCCCTCACGGAAGATCCCATGGTTACCCATATGCTGTTTTTTGATTACCGGGGGGGGGGGGGGGGGAAGAGAAATGCCGGGAACGCTCAGTGGGTGAGATGCATACATATGGAAGCTGAGAACCGAAAGACTGGACTTGAGATGCCATCTTGTGGCGAAACTTGGGAATGCGGCTCAGCGAATCTCATCAGCATTCAACGTCTATTGAACTGGACATTTCATTTTCTGTTTTTTTTTTTTTTTGCATTTTTCATTTTTTCCTCCTAACGCGCTATTTAGCTGCAACAGACGAGTTTAGCCGGGAATCCGAGCTACATTGCACGGACGGATGGGTGGCGGGAATTGTGCTGCCCTCCCCCCCTGCCCCCCCCCTGTCCTGCTGGGGGGGGGAGGGGGCGATGGCTCTTGGGGTTCATGCTCACTTGGACGGCTTGCATGCCGGAGGAGGGAGGAAGTGAGCGGGGACCCTGATAAACTAGTACCTGAAAGACGATACGGTTCCTAACTGTAAGGGCACGGTGAAACTTAGGGCTCTAAGTGAAGGAACTGTACATGTTAGCGTAGCATACATAGGAGTTAGGAGGACACTATTTGAGACCTAAATGTTTGGTTTCAGATCCCCTCGGTACCACTAGTTAGAGGGGATCTCAAAAGAATTGGTTAATGTATTATTATTTAGATATCTAGAAATAGCAGATGAAAACACTGCTCAAGGAGATGAGAATTAATTTGCACTGTTGCACAAACGTTTTGCTCATGTTACTACCCTCAAGGCTGGAAGGGGTACATGAACATAAAGTTATTTACGTGTATATTTTTGAGTCGCGGGAGGCTTACCTCGGTTAGGTTAGTGGAACTGACATATAAAAGCAGGTATTGATATATACCTGCAGTTTAACAGTTTCGGTGACCTACCTCCCACGGCTCCCAACTGTGTATTCCTGTTTGGATTTCAAGCAGGAATTCACCTTTGCTTTCTCCCAGTCTGGATACTGGGAGACGTGTTACTTGCATACTTCTTTAAGGGGCACTCCACCTGAGAGTGCTTGTAACCTTCTTCGCTCCTCTTCTTCCCCCTTCTACCTATCCCACATGACCTAAACAAGATCACCTTCCTTGATGTCCAATTGGAGCGTAGTCACGAAAACAGAATCTCTACAACCTTGTTTCGGAAAAGCACAGCTGGGAACACAATTCTCCATGCTGATAGCTTTCATCCCAAACCCCTCAAAGATTCGATTCCCTATGGGCAGTATTTACGTATTCGCAGAAACTGCTCTGAGGAGTCCTCATTTAAATTAGAAGCTAAAAATTTACAGGTTAGGCTACTAGCACGCGGCTACAGCCGCTGTTGCCTACGGAAAGCTTACAATAGAACCTGCACACAATCTCGCAGTGATCTTCTCACAAAGAGAACCGTAAGGAAGAATCATGACAATAATTTTACCCGAATTATTCTTCGATTTTCGAAACAACATAACGAGATCAAAAACGCCATTCAAAAACACTGGAGCATCTTGACAGATGACCCAAAAGTGAGCAATTTCATCCCTAACAGTCCTTCAATCACATTTAGGAAAGCTACATCACTTAAAAATAAATTTGTACAAAGTGAGTATAAGAACGAGATAAAGAGATTGAAACATTGCGTGACCTTTGGCTCGTTCCCCTGCGGCCACTGCTCTTGTTGCCGGTATATAAATCGCTCAAAAATCTTTTGTCTCCCAAATGGGACTATGTTTAAGCCACGGCACTATGCCAACTGCCAAACCAGGGGTATAGTGTACTTGATGTCCTGCGAATGTGGGGCATACTATGTGGGGAAGACTAAGCAGGAGTTCCACCGCCGGATGTCCAAACATGTCTACTCGATGCAGATAGGCAATCACTATCTGCCTTTGGGTCGCCATGTGGTGGTTAAGCACAACTACAAAATGCCCAATATAACATTCACCGCAATCGATCGGATACATGTCCCCGATCGAGGTGGCGACTGGAATAAAACACTTTTACAGTGTGAGCAGAGATGGATCTTCAACTTAGATGCCACCTCACCACCAGGACTCAACGAGTCCATTTCTTTCGCCCCCTTTTTGAAGGGGTTCGTTTCGGGAAAAACACAATAACAGTAATCAGCTGTTCCATCCCCCTTTGGGTCTATGGGTGGACATGTTTGGACTATCAGTATTCCTGGGTGGGACTCCTGCTTTCTCTTCATAACCACACGGTCCTACACTACTCCTCTGCATGGTACTCCCTTTATATGTATTTATGCGCCTAAGATTTCATGTCTATCAAATATTAAAATTGATACTTCATTTTTTTAAAAATCTAATGCAATGTGTATTATGTTTTACACGTACTGTCAAAGATTATATGGCATTTATATGTCCACTGATGGAGAACGATCTCTGCATTTCAAATCTGTTTAGATCACTATGCCCATTTAGTAAGGACAATTCTTGCAATTATTGTATTTATAAAAACACTTTTTTCATTTTGATTGTCCCCTCTAGGTGGCTCCCATCCGCCCCCATCGGTCTAGGTATGTTCAGGCTATACCGAGGTGCACGGCTTCACGGCAAGGGGAGGAGGAGCCTTTTCCAACACTGTCTCCTCCATACACTCCCTCGGCCAATGTCCTGGCTGGTCCAGGTAATTGGCGTTGAGGAACATCCCCCTTGCCGGCGGCATCCCCGATTGTCTTCCGGACAACAGTCTAGCGCTAGTGCGCATGCGCGAGGCCGCGTGCGTGCGCACAGCGCGTGACGTCACGCATTTGCGACGGAGACAACGCAATTGCGGGACCGTCTTGGCCTTCGGGAACGCCGAGGAGGCCACACGAGGCGGTCCAATGACCGCCATGACAGCCACAGTCGAGCGTTGGAGTGGCAAGTATCGGGCCCTCCCCTTTCCTGCTTTTTCCTCCCCTTTCCTCCTTTCCCCTCCTCCCGCCCATTCCCCACCCCTACCATCCGCTCCCATACACCTGATATCCATAAGTCCAATCTCATCGCAGTAGCCTACACCCATAAATACCCCACAGGTGAGAGCAATCTTCATCTCCATGTGAGGGTATGCACTCAACCAGCACCGAATCAGTAAGTGTACCTTCCCTTCCTAAAAACTATCCTGTCTATATTACTGACTAGAGTACTTACCCTGCGTATTTCTTATCCTACTAGGTGGCTTAAAACTGCAGACATACATCCAATGCTGTAGACCTATACCCCTACAAGTCCCCCTCTTTTCTTCCTGCACGGTCCCCCAAGAGGGTACTGTGGCTCCCCTCATTGTGGGGATTAGGATCTGTGCAATAGCAACACTACTAAGGGGGGCGCCTTTAGCATTTGACCCAGCAAGGTAATTATCGATACTAACCATGTCGTGTCTCATATGTATCTAAATACATATTATGTGTTTGGCAGAGTATTTGTATTATGTGTTTGGTCAAACATACCTAAGATACACCATCACAATTTCATCTTCTGTACCATACTACTCCCTCCTTCCCCTCCCACCCTCCGTTTCCCCTTTCCCCCCCCCTTCCCCCGTCATTCTTTCCTTTCCGGCACTGTCAACACACAGTCCTGTCCACGATTTCTTCACACTGATCATTCACTTCTACTTACGTTCATTTGGCATTGTTTCTTTTTTTTTCACAGTTCACCCCCATTTGCACACCATTTTTGCACTGCACACAGTTCATTATACTAGGTTCCCACTACATACCCATACACTTCCCCCTCACCACACCAACAAGTCCCTCACATATTCCCCACTTTTTTTCCCCTTCCCACTTTCCCCCTCCCCTCTTTCACATTTCCCGTCCCTGCCCCACCATCCCTGTCCCATCACTCCTTCCGGGCCTTTTTCTTCCCTTCCTTTTCCCCCCCAGCTCTTTTTCCCCCCCCCCCCCCCTTCCCTCTTCCTCCCGTCCTCCCCCCCCCCATCCCCCCTTCCTTTTCCCACCTCTTTTCCTTTGGTTGTATGTGCGCGCCATACAGTCATGTTTTTTTGTTTTGTCTTTCTCCCCTTTCCCTTTTCCCCTCATTTTTGCCCTCCGTTGCCTTTTTCCCATTCCTTTTCCACACCTCTCCCTCTTCCCTTCCCCCCTTCGTCCCCATCCTTTCAAGTCCCACGTACCAACTTTTCTCCGGTTTCCCTCTCCCCTTTTTCCTCTTTCTTTCTTTTTCTTTCCTTTTCCTATCCCTTTTCCCATCCTTCCCCTCTCCCCCTCTTTTCCCCCCCTTTTCCCCCCCCCCCCAGTCCCCCCTTCCTTTTCTCTTCCATCCCTCCCTCACACGAATTCCCCATTTCTCACATTGGTCTGTTTACAACAACACCTAATATACAGAAATTACAACAAAAGAGGAAAGGGAAGGTACACACACATGTGAAGAAAAAGTGGTGCATATGGGATAGACAGGCCACAGTGCGTATGTCATAATAGGTTATATGTAATTAGGTTATATATTACCTATATGAGGGATAGGTCTTTTGATAAGGCATCCTAATACAATGCATATATTATGCACAAAAAAAGATAAATAATCTATATATTAGAACTAGAACAATATCCTCTCAACCCTCTCCCTATTTTGGAATATCGATGCAGGAATTGGGTTCTATCCCTCTCCTCCCCATCCCGAACCCCACCCAGCTCAATCGGCTGCCGCTGGTCAAAACCCGTGTGACCCCCTGTAAGCCCTGCACCCGGAAATTTGCTGCCTGGCTCGCCTTGATCGGTGGGGAATCGTCTCGGAGCCGCACGGAGAAGGAGAATCATTTTAGAAAGACCCTCAAGTAAAGAAGCCCATAATATCAATCACACAGACGTGGGTAAATATATAAAGCTTTATTATAATGATTGATGTCAGCACTCATCATGTATAGTTACTAAGAGATGACTGCACTTATTCCATGCTTACAAGCATGTTATACCATTATGTTTTATATTCCAGCAGATAAAGACATCTTTTCTAAAAAAGTATTCCTCTGAAGAAGACTTACACAGATAATAGTTGAAACGCGTCAGGTTCTACTTTTTTGTTTCCGTTTTTTGCTTTCAGGAAATATGACACTGTGAAAAGCACTGCTTGTCCATGTAATACTGTATGTTTTATTATATGATTGTTGTATGGCATTCTTGGAATGAGGCTCATGTCTTTTAAACCTATTGTCACAGTGGTGTCAATAAAATAAAACATTTTTTCTTTTATCTTTGACTTATGTCGTATCAATTATCCCACTTCATCTACTGTGCTGCCTAAAAACCCCACTTCCCTCCTTGGGGGGGAAAACTTCTCTTTTTTAGTTCTACCTATCCCTATCCTCTTTCGTTCCTTTTCTTCATCCCCCACTCCTCCCCCAACTCCCCGTTCACAATATCATACGTCATAAAGGGACCGGTAGGGGGATATAAAAGCTTGTAGGATAGCCATGTCTTATTCTGCATTAGGTAATAATGTTTCTGTGCTTTCTCACAACATTAGAGGTCTGAACACACCGGAAAAACGAGTCTCACTGCTACAAGAACTTCATAAGACAAGAGCGGCGGTGGTGCTTCTCCAGGAAACTCACTTCAAAACAGGTTCAGTACCCAGATTACATGACAAACACTACACTCAGGTCTTCCATGCCACGAACACCAAAACCAAGTCAAAGGGGGTGTCCACCTTAATACACAAAACCGCCGACATAACTATCACCCAACAGGTAGCAGACGAGGAGGGAAGGTACTTATTCTTAAAAGGACATTGGGCAGGGACACCAGTTACAATAGCGAATGTCTACTTCCCTAACACCGCACAAGTCACTTTTTGCCACCACCTGATAAACGAACTGAAAAGCTTTGCGTCTGGCTGTATCATCCTAGGCGGGGATTTCAACCTTGCATTAGACCCACTAGTAGACACATCGGATGGCAAAACTAGCATACAATATAGCAAACTACGCAGAATTAAGTCACTCCTTACATCACTTACACTAATTGATACATGGCGACTGATCAATCCCTCAGATAGGGATTATACATACTTTTCACCACTCCACAACAAGCTCACACGCATAGACTACATATTCATCACACAACGTGATATCCCATGGGTGAAAGCTGCCAAGATAGGGGTGAAGGTCCTCTCTGACCATGCACCGACTTCGCTAAAACTTCAAAAAATGCACAAGAAAAAGGGTGTAACCTCATGGAGGCTGAACCCCTCTCTACTAACTGACACAGCTGCTATCAGCAGACTGACTGAAGCGATCAAACGCTACTTTGAGGAAAACACTACGGAGGAGCTGTCGCCACTTACAGTGTGGGCAGCCCATAAATGCGTGGTCAGGGGGGGACTTCATGCGGATTGGCGCAGAAAAAAAGAGGGCAAAGGAAAAAGAGATTAGGGATCTGATCCAAAACATAAGCAATCTAGAAAAGTTACATAAACAATCCCTGGCACGGGACACAGCCACAACACTACTAGGGCTTAGAAAAGAGTTACACACTACACTGAACCTAAAGGCACAGAGGATACTCTTCCTGCGGAAGGGCTTCTTTTATGAACACAGCGATAAGACAGGAAAATATTTAGCAAGGGCCCTTAAGGACACATTACTATCAACAAATATATCAGCTATTAAAACTAGTACGAACCAAATCACACAAGACACAGCTAAGATTGCACATAGGTTCCAGGAATATTACTCTAGCTTGTACAATTTACCAAGCGCACATAAACCTAACGGCCTGAAAGGAACAAAAATGGAACTTATAAATAAATTTATTAAAGAGAGCGGTCTCCCTGCCCTCAGCGAGGAAGAAGCCCTACAGTTAGAAGACCCTATATCAGTCGCGGAACTACAAATGGCCATTAAAGCACTAAAAACAGGGAAAAGCCCCGGACCCGACGGACTAACGGCACTTTATTACAAGACCTTCACAAATTTACTGGCACCCCACATGCTTAAGACGTTCAACTCTCTCAGGGAACCACACGAGACACAAGAAGATTTTCTGAGAGCGCATGTAACCGTACTGCCCAAACCCAACAAAGACCCCCTAGACTGTTCCAGCTATAGACCGATTTCACTGCTTAACGTAGATCTAAAACTGTATACTAAGATTCTAGCGAACAGACTGCGACCTCTACTGCATAAGATAATAGGACCTGAACAAGTAGGCTTCATGCCAGGGAGGGAAGCAAAAGATAATGTGACGAAAGCGCTAAACCTCATCTACCGGGCCCAAACAGGGGAGTTTGAAGGCATGCTCCTATCTACGGATGCGCAGAAGGCCTTTGACCGCGTGTCATGGGACTTCTTATTCGCCACATGTTCACACATAGGACTGAAAGATCATATGATCTCATGGATTAGAACAATATACCACAACCCAACCGCCCAAATAAAAGTCAATGGGACACTGTCAGAAAAAGTATTGATACACAACGGAACTAGACAGGGCTGCCCCCTTTCGCCCCTACTATTTATACTTACTCTAGAACCCCTGATACGCGCCATAAATAACTCACCCTCGGTACATGGCTTTCAGGTAGGGGGCAAAACATACAAATGTGCGGCCTACGCCGATGACCTATTATTTTTTTTATCCCAACCACATGTAACTATGCCCGAGATATGCAATTTATTCTCTCAATATAGTTACCTCTCAAACTTCAAGATCAATTATAATAAATCTGAAGCGCTAAATCTGACACTACAAGACAACACATTGAGGCGTACACAACAGAACTTTAAATTCAGATGGGAATCTAAGGCACTCACATATCTGGGAGTACAGCTGACACCAAATCTACACACAATATACCCACAAAACTTCATACCTTTACTACAGAAGATACAAAAGGACCTTGAGAAGTGGTCGATTAAACACTTCTCCTGGTTTGGCAGGGCGGCCATTATCAAAATGACGATCCTGCCCAAAATCCTGTATTATCTCCAAACCCTGCCCATAGCAATACCCTCTAGCTTTTTCCGCTCACTAGACACCATATTGAGACACTTCCTATGGGCCACGAAGAAACCTCGTATAAGCCTAGCACTACTTACCAGGGACAAACACCACGGAGGAATGGGCTTCCCTAACTTTAAACACTATTATCTGGCTACACACCTCACTAGAATAATAGATTGGACCTGTCACGCAAAGAATAAAGATTGGGTAACCTTGGAAAATAATGTAGATACGGTGCCGATAGCACATGCATCGTGGATACCATGGTCTCAATGCCCCCTGCGACTGAAACAACACCCACTTATAGGCACAACTTTGAAAGCCATACAGACAGTAACTAAACTGACGACTCTGACCTCACCTATTGGCCCATTAACTCCTATAGGGACGAACCCAGACTTCCCACCGAGTATGCAGGGACTAAGCCGACATTTTACACAAAGAGGCACACCACTACTTGCTATACACTGTATAGAAGGTGGGAGAGTTAAACCCTACTCTAGCATGCAATCAGAACTAGGCACCCTCTCATTAGACCACTGGTCCTACAGACAAATACACGACTATATCTCAAGCCCACGGAGGCTTAAACATTTTATACTTCCCCTCACACCTTTTGAAACTGTATGTTACTTAGCTGACACCTCAACAAAAAATATCTCGCTGACTTACGCTTGGTTGCAGGCCAACGATCTCCAAAGCCCAAATAAACATAAAACACTTTGGGAAGAGGCCATGAATAGGACCTTCACAAAGGACCAGTGGCTGCAAGCCTGCACATTCGCACACAAGTGCGCGGTAAGCACACGTCTACAAGAGACATCGTTTAAATTACTAACGAACTGGTACAACACCCCAGTCAAAATACATAAATGGGCACCAGCGGTGCCAGAGGAGTGTTGGCGCTGCAACCAAGAAAAGGGCACACTATATCACATTTGGTGGGAATGCGGTCTACTCAGCCCATTTTGGGCCCAAGTAAACGAACTGATAAAACACATTACCGACACACGAATCCAACTAGATGCGGCATGCTGTTTTCTACATATTACCAACTGCTCTATGAAAAAATATAAGAATTCACTGACAAGGTTTCTGCTGACGGCGGCAAAAGCTGTCATCCCGAGATACTGGAGAAGCACCACTGTACCCTCAATCCCAGAGTGGTTGAGGGAGATTCACAACCTATATGGAATGGAAGAGCTCAGGGCAATAACACAAGAACAGGTGGAAAAGTTTAACAGTACCTGGCAACCCTGGATCATTTTCAAATATTCACATAGACATGAGGAGCTGATGCAGAGATGAAAAAGAAATACTCTGAAGACCGGGAATGTAGGAGCAGTCCCCCCCCCCCCCTCCAATCCTTTCCCCGCTCCCAAACCTCTCTCCTTTCTACCTTTCCTTTTTCTCTGGGTGCTACCGTCCCTTGATAGCACCCTTTCTCCTCTATAGATCTGTTTCTCTGGAGTTATATTAAGATATTATAGCTTAAGTAAAGCAACCCCTGAGGAGGCCCGACGATTAGCAAAGTTTATTGCTGGTAAGATTGAAAAAACGTTTCTTAAAAGGGCTATCCGAACACATGAACTTTATAGTACAGGAAAAGAGAAAGAAACACTTATCCCTAGACAAACACTTTAGGCTATGTCAATTAGGGCCTAGACTAAAATATAGGCATATTCAACTAAACAGTATTGGGTGGCACAGTGGTGTAGTGGTTAGCACTTCCACCCCGCAGCAAAAAAAAAAACTGCTGGTTTGAATCTCAACCACGACACTACCTGCCTGGTCTCTGCATGCCCTCCCTGTGCCTGTGCGGGTTCCCTGAGGGCAGGGACCGATGTGAGCATGTGATGCATGTGCAGGGCCCTGCGCAAACCGATGGTGCTATATAGGACCTTAAACACATATGAGCATCATAATGAGACACAATACCCAGGGACCGCTGCAGACACACACACTCACTCGGGTCAAACTGGATGGACTGGTGTCTCTACTCAACACCACCAACCATGTAAACATGTACAAACAAAGAAAAATTGTGCTGGACACAAAAACTTAAAAAAAGAACAGAAGCAGCAACCAGAATGTGATAAGCAAAATGTGACATGGAAAAGAGACAAGGCTGCGCTAAAAAATAAAATGTGAGTAAATATCAAAAAACAACAATGATTCTGGCAACCAATATTGTGATGAAAAATAATTATGACAAAAAATATGCACAAGTGTATAAATGACAATAAATATCACCCAAATAAAATCACTGGTGAGGTGATAGGGACTACTGAATGTCCATCACGGACATAATCAGTCAATCAATACACAATGAGTGAAATAAATTAAATGACGAAATGTCCAAGTAGACTGAATGTTCAATCAAGTGCAACGGTGAGTGACTTCCATATGTTGTAAGCGGTGACTTTTCAAAGATTCAAAAAGTGAGTGATAAGTGCTGTAGTGATCCCGCCACTAGAAAGATTGCAGGCTTACCAGACTGTAGAAGGGGAAACGCATGCGGCTAATACCCAGCCAGGGCCTTTGTCGTCCGACACAGATCGATCACACCGCTGCTAGTATCCACGCTTCAAAGATGGAAGTTGGGACTTATTGTTGATAGTGATAGATAGTGATAGTTCATAACCCCACAGCCGTGGGAATAAGTCCGCGGATCTCCAAAGAAGGATTGGCCCAAATATATAAAAAAGGAAAGGAACACACCATGGGTGGAATCCAAGGGGTTTATTGAGATAAAAATTGCCTATAGGCACACATAAAAGGACAAAACTGGATCAAAAAAATGTGTTTAAAAAGTTGCGGCCGGCCGGCAGCAGTACTCGCCCGTGTTGGACGTAAAGCGCGGTGACGTCAGCACGTCGCTCCTCCCTACGCGTTTCGTCAGAGAGTGACGTATTCATGGGACACGGGCGGCGTACTGACGCACCGCTTATATGCATATTGGAGAGCCTCGATCTGAGTGGTAAATACCGGACATGCGACCTCCATCTTGGAGGCTGGCAAAACGAGGGTGATACTGAAGATAGTATCCTTGATAGGCGGGGTATATTATGTAGTTAAACAATATAACGGATCTACAGGATATTAACAAAGTCCCCCTTGCGTGTGAAGACTTATTAGGGATCTTTTTTATCAAATTGTAAGTAATGCGTGTACACAGAGCTGGGTATGTCTGTGAAACGATGGGCAAAAACTACATTACCCATCATACTCGCCGCTACCTGACGTGACCAACGTCCTCCCGAAGGGGAGTGGGCGGATCTAAGTATATATTGGACGATAGAAACCAAAAAGATTCCCATCGTCCAATCTCACATAGCGGAGGAAACAAACAAAAATTAAAAATGTCAAAAAATGTATAAATGGCGCCAACAGTGGAAATCTGAACAACCGCGGGCGGAACTGGAGAGAAAATAGAAAACTTCACAACACTACGTGGTCGTCATAATGACATGGACCAAACAGGCCAGAAGCAGACTACACTATCCATCATGCACCTCGTTTGTGGACGTAAAGTGCGTCAAACATACGGGGTGGATGGAGTGGTGGGTGTAAATAACAAATAACGAAAAAAACTACACTACCCAGCATCCTCTAACCCAGCGTGACGTATTGACGTATTGACGTCACAAACCCACCGGGCGGACGGGGCAGTGTGTAAAGCCCCACCTTTAGTAACTAAGGAGAAAAAGACAATAAAAACCCCAGGGCAGCAATGTAGAGGTTCGAATTGTCCTCCCCACTCACCAGCCCATCAGGGTGCCAATACAACTATGGCCAAACCAGTGTAGATACTAGCAAAAAGTGGGAAATATATAAACTTAATTAAGCCCTATAACGGAAATGTGGATCAAAAATACCACGTCTGTGTATAAGGGGTATGGAAGGCCAGGCGGCCACTAAGCTCAGGTACTGGAAAGAAGGCAAATTTAAGAAGTACTAAAAATAAGAATTATTAGCATATAAAGTTATTAGAACTTCACATACAGAAAAATGTATAAAAATATATAAAAATATATAAAAAAATATAAAAAATATATAAACATATATAAAAAAATAGGTCGGCATCAATCCCCAAGGGGATTGACGTCCTAGTAATATGTCAAAATCCCCTAACATAAAAAACCTGGGAGAAAAAAAACGGAACAGCCCAAACGTGTATGGTACACTTGGGCCAGAAGATCAGAAATTGGCCCACACCACAAGGTGTGGTGAGAATACGCAATGGGATCCGTATATCAGTGTCCGATATCCACGACTCGGATCGAGTTCACAGAGTCATAACATGTTGGCACAGGTATATGCTCAATGGAAAAACAGACTGTGATGCGATCTAGGAATTGTCGATGAATGCATTCACATCAACATCACTGTTCAACCCTTGGGGGATATGAGTTTTTAATCTATGTACCCACGACATCTCTGACCTAGAGATACTTCTAACGAGATTGCTTCCTCTCCAGTGTGGATTGAACTTCTCTATTCCTACAAATGGAGTGTTAGAGGGGTCTCTATTGTGTGTGGTCAGATAATGCTTTGAGACTGAGTGTTTCGTGTAACCTTTTCTAATATTATTATGTTCGTTGAGTCGAACTCTGAGGGGACGTTTAGTCCTGCCCACATACTGCAGGCCACACGGGCACTGCAGCAGGTAGACAAGCCCCTCAGTGGTACACGTGATGAAAGACTCTATTTTGTAGCTCTTAGATGTTATAGTAGAAGAGAAGCTGGTAATTCGCCTGCTTCTGCAACTATTAAGGGAACATACTTGGCATCTATTGCATTTATAGTATCCAATCAGCTCACCAAAAAACATAGGGGCTCTGGCTGGAGGATTTAAAATGTTAGGTGCTATCTTGTCTTTGAGTGATGGAGCACCCCTGAACACTACTCGTGGTCTGTCGGGAAGAATAGTATTCAATATTGCATCATTCCCCAAGATATGCCAATGCTTTTGTATAATGCGACTAATGTTGTGATATTGATTGGAGTAGTTAGTGATAAAAGGGACTCCCCCCACATCCCTCCCATCATTAGTTGGCACTTTATCCTCCAACAGGGATGACCTGTCCATCAAGGACACTTGTTGGAGAGTGTCCCGAAGGGACACAGGGTCATAACCCTTATCAATAAATTTGGAGGTGAGAGTTTTGGCTTGTACGAGAAATTGGTCGTGTTCAGTACAATTCCGTCTCAGTCGCATAAATTGGCTCTTGGGGACGGAGCCGAGCCATGAGGGGTGATGGCAGCTCCCCCTGGGAATATAAGAGTTCCTATCTGTGGACTTGAAGAAGGTAGAGGTGACAAACCGATTGTCCTTTATCTCTATCCTCAAGTCCAAAAAGTGGATCGCTTCCTGGCTCGCCTCAAACGACAGATGTATGCCTCTGTCGTTATTATTTAGCCCAGCCATGAAGTCATCCAAAGATGATTTGGTACCTTGCCACAGGAGGAGGACGTCATCAATGTAACGAGCCCAGAGGATGATCTCTGATCTCGACTGGGAATAGATGGCGTCCTCCTCCCATTGGGCCATAAACAGATTAGCCAGGCTAGGGGCGTACTTAGCCCCCATAGCCACGCCCCTGTCCTGGCGAAAATACTGTCCATTGTACCAAAAAAAGTTGTGTGTGGCTGCGAATTGCAGCAACTCCATGATGAACTCAATCTGTGCTGTAATAAGTGGAGAGTTCTTGTAAAGAAAATATTTGACTGCTCCTAGGCCGAGATGGTGAGGAATGATGGTGTAAAGCGACGTGATGTCGGCCGTAACCAACCATAGACCATCCAAAGGGTTAAGTCCAGTCAGCAAGTTAATAACTTGGCGTGTGTCCTTAATAAATGAAGGCATCGTCTGTACCAATGGTTGTAGGTAGTAGTCTATATACTTGCCCACCCGGGACGTCACGGAATCGATGCCGCTCACTATAGGGCGTCCCGGGGGGCAAGTCAGACTTTTGTGTATTTTCGGAAGGTAGTAAATTATTGGTACCCTAGGGGCTTTGGGGACCAAAAAATGCCTCTCCTTTTTATTAAGAATACCTAGGTTGGCGCCCTTTGATACTAAGTCCTCCAGGATGCTTTTGTATCTCATATTGGGGTTGGAGGACAAGGGAGTATATGTGTCCCTATCCCCAACTATTCTGTCCATCTCCAAGAGATAGTCGCTTTTATTTAACAAAATGATACCCCCGCCCTTGTCGGCAGGGCGTATCACTAATTCCTTGTTCTCACACAAGGACTGTATACCTTCTTCCAGATTCTTTTTAATCCTAGCCTGTTTAAGTTTTAAATTGTCCAAATCCCTCAAAACGATATCCCTAAACACCTTAATGGAAGGGGCAAGGGCACCTGGGGGATTGAACAAGGAAGCATTAGCCAATCCAGAGTGTTGAAATTCTGTAAGGGCATATCTATTGGTGTTATTGGGGTTCAACATAAAATGCCTTTTTATGTTTAGTTTACGCACATATCTGTGCACATCCATGTAGGTCTGAAATTTGCTCAGACCTTTCGGCGGAGCAAACTTCAGACCCCTGTCAAGCACTTTTAGTTCAGACTTCGTAAGGGTATGGGAACTCAAATTGAAAATACCCTCACCACTTACAGCTTCTTCCTTTTGGGAGTGGCTGCGCCTCCCCCCTCTAGTTCCTCTTTTCTTTCTACGGCTCGTTTGACGCCTTGGTTTGGCCTGGGAAAATCCCACCCCTGGAAGTTGCGTTCGGTGGGAGCATTATATTCCTGTCTGCCCGTATTAGTTGGGATATGGTTCTGCGGATAACCCTGGTAAGTGGTGTTACCAAACCCACCAAAGCCAAAGTTATCTCCACTCCCCCCATCTCTCAAAGGGAAAAACTGATTGTGAGTGGGGATGTTGTAACCAGAATCGTTACCTCCATACCCCTCGTTGTAATGTGAAATATGGTTATATGTGTCTCCACCATAGTTGGAAGGAGGATTGTGGCCTCCTCTCTGCCCCATATTAGGAGGGTAGGCCAACTGTGGTGGAGGTCCAAGTCTGGGATTGGGAGGGTATCCTCCACTCACGTTGGGAGGTCCCAAAGGCCATCCTTGTTGGTTCCCCCACAAGGGCCCAAAACTCGGGTGGGGAGGGTAACCCCGTCCCACCCCCGATTTTTGGTTGTAGCCAGTGTTGTTTTTACTCCTAACATTACCAGAGGACCTATGTGGGGACTGATACGAGGTGTCTCTAGGTTTTTTAGGGGCTCGATTATTGGGAAGGGCTAAGGCTTGGGATCTCGGCGGACCACCTGTGTTTCCTGAAGCTCTTATAGATCCTCCCCCTGTTCCCCCTGTAGCCTGTGGAGTAGTATCCATATCAGTAGAGGTAGTCAATGTCTGTTCTGCTGACAATTTCTTTTGCCACTCAAACACACACTGTGTCTGATAATCAGACAGATCTCGGTTATATTTCTTTTTCTTTTTAATCTTTTGTTCCCTATCCTCTTTTTCCAATCGTTTTTGGAGAGTCTTGGATCTTTCACCATACTCTTCACTCTTATTGAAGGGGGTAAGTTTATCTTTAATGACTTTAATTTCCTCGTCGATCATTGAGAGCTTATAGGTCTTTCTCTCCACGAGGAATTTAATCAAGTTAACACCGGCGTCGTTAAAATATTTATACCATTCCTCCAATTGGGATTCTGCCCTTTGGGGGCACACCTCCCACCTCAAGCTGCGAGGAACCATGTGGTGCTTGATATAAGTTTCAAGGAAGGCGATGTCCCATTGGGTATGGGTTTCGGACACCGTGAGATTCTTTAACCTGATGAACAGGCCTCCCAAGTCTCCATCGCCCTCCTTAAATACCTCAAACACCCCCTCGGTGTTGACCACCCGGGTGGCTCTATAGTCAAAGAAGTCCATCAAGACTCCTGGGCCGAAAAAACTGTGAATCACCAGGTATTACTACAGATGGTGGATAAACCTGTATATGACACTAAAGGTATGTATGAATGATAATTAGCAACGTCCTGCAGCAATAATGAATATCAGACACAAATGTTAAAACAAAGAAAAATTGCGCTGGACACAAAAACTTAAAAAAAGAACAGAAGCAGCAACCAGAATGTGATAAGCAAAATGTGACATGGAAAAGAGACAAGGCTGCGCTAAAAAATAAAATGTGAGTAAATATCAAAAAACAACAATGATTCTGGCAACCAATATTGTGATGAAAAATAATTATGACAAAAAATATGCACAAGTGTATAAATGACAATAAATATCACCCAAATAAAATCACTGGTGAGGTGATAGGGACTACTGAATGTCCATCACGGACATAATCAGTCAATCAATACACAATGAGTGAAATAAATTAAATGACGAAATGTCCAAGTAGACTGAATGTTCAATCAAGTGCAACGGTGAGTGACTTCCATATGTTGTAAGCGGTGACTTTTCAAAGATTCAAAAAGTGAGTGATAAGTGCTGTAGTGATGCTGTAGTGATGGGCTGGTGAGTGGGGAGGACAATTCGAACCTCTACATTGCTGCCCTGGGGTTTTTATTGTCTTTTTCTCCTTAGTTACTAAAGGTGGGGCTTTACACACTGCCCCGTCCGCCCGGTGGGTTTGTGACGTCAATACGTCACGCTGGGTTAGAGGATGCTGGGTAGTGTAGTTTTTTTCGTTATTTGTTATTTACACCCACCACTCCATCCACCCCGTATGTTTGACGCACTTTACGTCCACATACGAGGTGCATGATGGATAGTGTAGTCTGCTTCTGGCCTGTTTGGTCCATGTCATTATGACGACCACGTAGTGTTGTGAAGTTTTCTATTTTCTCTCCAGTTCCGCCCGCGGTTGTTCAGATTTCCACTGTTGGCGCCATTTATACATTTTTTGACATTTTTAATTTTTGTTGGTTTCCTCCGCTATGTGAGATTGGACGATGGGAATCTTTTTGGTTTCTATCGTCCAATATATACTTAGATCCGCCCACTCCCCTTCGGGAGGACGTTGGTCACGTCAGGTAGCGGCGAGTATGATGGGTAATGTAGTTTTTGCCCATCGTTTCACAGACATACCCAGCTCTGTGTACACGCATTACTTACAATTTGATAAAAAAGATCCCTAATAAGTCTTCACACGCAAGGGGGACTTTGTTAATATCCTGTAGATCCGTTATATTGTTTAACTACATAATATACCCCGCCTATCAAGGATACTATCTTCAGTATCACCCTCGTTTTGCCAGCCTCCAAGATGGAGGTCGCATGTCCGGTATTTACCACTCAGATCGAGGCTCTCCAATATGCATATAAGCGGTGCGTCAGTACGCCACCCGTTTCCCATGAATATGTCACTCTCTGACGAAACGCGTAGGGAGGAGCGACGTGCTGACATCACCACGCTTTACGTCCAACATGGGCGAGTACTGCTGCCGGCCGGCCGCAACTTTTTAAACACATTTTTTTGATCCAGTTTTGTCCTTTTATGTGTGCCTATAGGCAATTTTTATCTCAATAAACCCCTTGGATTCCACCCATGGTGTGTTCCTTTCCTTTTTTATATATTTGGGCCAATCCTTCTTTGGAGATCCGCGGACTTATTCCCACGGCTGTGGGGTTATGAACTATCACTATCAACAATAAGTCCCATGCCCATCCTCACTTGGAGTTAACAACTTCCATCTTTGAAGCGTGGATACTAGCAGCGGTGTGATCGATCTGTGTCGGACGACAAAGGCCCTGGCTGGGTATTAGCCGCATGCGTTTCCCCTTCTACAGTCTGGTAAGCCTGCAATCTTTCTGGTGGCGGGATCACTACAGCACTTATCACTCACTTTTTGAATCTTTGAAAAGTCACCGCTTACAACATATGGAAGTCACTCACCGTTGCACTTGATTGAACATTCAGTCTACTTGGACATTTCGTCATTTAATTTATTTCACTCATTGTGTATTGATTGACTGATTATGTCCGTGATGGACATTCAGTAGTCCCTATCACCTCACCAGTGATTTTATTTGGGTGATATTTATTGTCATTTATACACTTGTGCATATTTTTTGTCATAATTATTTTTCATCACAATATTGGTTGCCAGAATCATTGTTGTTTTTTGATATTTACTCACATTTTATTTTTTAGCGCAGCCTTGTCTCTTTTCCATGTAAACATGTACCCATGTAATATATCCAAAAATGCCAAAGTTACATAAAACATGAAATACAATGTCATTCTTGTCCCAAATACAAAACACAATATTTGGCTCTGAGAGTTAGGAAGTCCACAGCACTCCCTTCTGGTGGATAAATCAAAAACTCATCAAACTGGTTCATTTAAATATCAATGAAGAGGGAGAGGGAGTTGAGCCTAGATTTTCAAGTGCAGGCTTAAACAATACAAGCCTAAAAAGAACAATTACCATCTGAGACACTCCCATACACTTGCAAAGCTAGTTTCATTATACACTGAAACCCAGTGCAGATTCCAATGTAAACCAAAATTCAATACAGAAAACGCAAAAGCTTTACTTAAAAATATGTAAAAAGTACAAAAAATATAATTCACTTAAAAAGGAAATGGTGCCTAGGCAGAAAGTGACGGCCCAGGCCACATGGCTACACACACACACAAAGGAAACAGAGCATTTGCCACTCTGGGATGATTTACAAGCTGAAAATGGCCGCCGTCTACAACCGCATGGTGATTGCAAACAAAAAAAAAACAGTCTACAGTAAGATGGGATTTTCCCACCAAACGAAAACAGCTAACCTAGAATAGCTTACATTAAATGATGCCTAGAAACAAGCACGACAAGGGCTAGGCTACAACAAAGGATGGAGGATTTTTTCCCGCCGAAACTAATGATGCCTAGCACCAAGCACATTGTAGACACCCAAAAAAAGAAAATGGCAGCCAAATGCAGTTTTTTTCCGCCAAAACCAGCACACCCCAAACTGACAAACATGGGACATCATGAAAAAGCACAACTTCCCTACTAGCCAACCCTTCTCCCCTATAGGATGACCCAGCACAACTTAAGACAAAATACACTTCTTGTTACTCACTGTGGCATCAACTTCCATAACAAGCCAACCCTTCTCCCCACACATTTGAAAATGCACACTTAAACATAGACACACAGTTTAGGAACAGTTTCATTGAAAAGCATGTCATCTCGCCACACAATTGAATGTAACACATGCCATCCAATGAAACAACAACGCCACATAAACCACAGCATAATACAGGTCACACATACCCTCTTTTCTCATACAATCTGGCATCAGACAAACAGCCATCTCTACCATCCTACCCACAGTGAATTTCTGCATGGTCTTTTCATCTCAAAACAAAACAAAACCTTCCTATTGTTCCCAAGGGAGTAGCCAGCAGTTTCCCATACAATATATGGCTGGTCGCCCCTGCCCCATGCATAGCAAAGCAATTTACTTATAAACTGCTCAGCCAGCCACATTGTAAGATTCACCTAAAATGCCACGTTTATACTGACAAATTATACCCAATATACAGTTTGTTACTTACACCACATATAGCTCATACACTTACACACACACACAAGTCACACACATACACTCACACACACACACACACGATCAAAATTCCAGCATTATACCGAAAGACAAAACATTTGTTCTTTTTGCAAAGCTAAGTTTTCCCAACGCATCAGGCAGAGAAAACGTACCCCTTTTGTCTCAGGACAACAAACATGTCTTGGACTGTGCTCTGTTTTCCCCCTTTCTCTGCCTGTGAAGAGGGAAAGCTCTGTTTGCCCCTTAAATAACTGGCTCGCCATTAATTGTCGTGGATATTTCACCACACTCTTGCGCTAATAAGCGCCTTTCAATCTTATGATATAATGCGCCCTCTGATCGTATGCCTCCCTGGATCCCCAGCTCCCAAAAACAGACATTACCAGCAGCTTCACGTCATCCTCTCAGCATAGCATCCATACATCACCTTTCCAGCCCAGCTGCTTTCCATCTAAACCCCTGGTTTCCCATTCCCCAGTAAACAGCCATCAACAGCAAGTATTCTTACAGCATCATCTTTGCCTGGTCAGCCAGCCATCCTTGGCCACACTACCCAGCATGGCCTTTTTATTATCACAAAAGCTTTCACAAACAGGAAGTGCCTGCCTCCAACAGCCAGGCACTCCCACAATACAAAATGACATCACAGGAAGTGACATGGAGTAAAAGGGTAGGGCACTCACAAAAGGAAGTGCACATGAATAAATCACACAGGGAGACAGATGACAATCTATAAAAACACACATCCTAGAATAAAATGTCCACATAAATTGTATACAATATAATTTCCACAACACGTGTAGTCAGTTCGCATTTGTTGGTCATTGCGGCCTATATCTTGATATAGGAAGCTTTGATTTTTCACTGCTTATTGTCTGCTCGTTTCTGGTATTCATTTCGTTCTTTCAGGCCTTGCTGTTTATCGGTGATTTCTGTTTGTCCGTTCTGACCAATCGACCGTTTGGAAGCCATGTTTCCTGTACGTACTCGTCGTAGAGTTCGTAATGTGCAGGGGCTTGGTGTCGGGCTTTTAGCTTTGACCCATGACCAGTCCATGAACAGGGCGAGGAGGAGTTCATGGATCAAGAATTGGTTGCTCCAGCATCACCAATTCTCGCACATGCCTTTGCTTCGGGAGAATATTCCTGATGATTTCAGGAACTTTCTCATGACGGACCCCGTTTTTCACCGTCTGTTGGCTTTGCTGACCCCTTTTATCAGCAGGCAAGATACCTGCATGAGGCAAGCCATCACGCCGGAGCAGAGGCTTGTTGCCACGTTGAGGTACTTGGCGACAGGGAGAAGCCTTCAGGACCTGAAGTTCTCCACAGGTATCTCTCCCCAGGCTCTGGGAATCATTATTCCATCGACCTGTTCTGCCATTATCCAGGTCCTGCAGAAGGACTATATTAAGGTAACATTTCTCCTTTACTATTCCCTTCTATGCATTTACTGTTTGCTAATGTCTTGTATTTCTTTCCTCGTTCCCCAATTACCAGGATTGCAATATGCTTTAATATGCTGTGCCCCTTTTTCCTCATGCATGCTGGAACCTTGGAATGTTTTTTTTTTTGTCCTTCATGCATTTTTGCCTTCACTTACCTCCCCAGCATGCTCTTCTGGGCCCATATACACCTATGGCCTAGTCACTTAAGCAATGTATTTTGTCTGCTCCATAGTATTGGTTTCCCCTAAACACCCCCTAAAATATCCACAAATGTTTTCTGTGCGTTTTACTTCATGCAGAGTCCCAGTGTTTTTTGGTGGGCCAAACTCATTAGGAACCCCCCTCCCCCAACTGCTAGGTCAGCCGATACCAACCCTCTATCTGCTGGCTTTGCCAAGCTCAATACACACTATATACCTACCTCTTTAGTGGTCAGATTTAGGGATGAATTCAGCAAAGCATGTAGTGCAAGGGCCTGCCTCAATACTTTTAAATGTAATTTTTTTTTCCTCCTATTAGCTTGATAGGTAAGAGCAGAATGTCAAAATGTGCTTCCATTTCTGCGTTTTTGTTTGGGATTAGGACACTTATCTGTCCGGTGGGCTGCCAATAGTGTTAAGTAAGGAGGGTCTGGCCAAACTATCACACATTAGGCATTCAGCTCTCAATGAAGTGGAGAGGGTTACCTGTCCAATACCCCCCCCCTAGTTTTTGGCAATGGCCCATCAGAAGTGGGGGGGGGGGAGTGATCTGCTAAGGGGACCTTGTACTTGGGTTTGCAAATACTTTATTGGGAAAATTTTTGTCTGATCTTGTTCCAAAATGTTTCTGTATAATCTGCTTGCAATGTTTATGTGCAAAATTTCAATTTTTTTTTTCTTGTTTGACGCCACAGTTTCCTTCAACGCCACAGTTTCCTTCAACGCCACAGGAATGGCAGACTGTGGCCTCCCACTTTGCCAGCCGTTGGGACTTTCCTAACTGTGGAGGTGCAATTGATGGGAAACACGTCCGCAACGTCCCACCCCCCAACTCGGGGTCGTACGAATTATAATTACAAGGGGTTTAATAGTATTGCGATGTTGGCGGTGGTGTCGGCGACATGAGTTTCTCTATGTGGTAGTGGGGAAGAATGGCTGGATGTCGGATGGTGGCGCTTCTACTGGCGTCTCCAGAGTGGCAGTCTGTGCTTGCCACCTCCAGAGGAGAATGCGGAAGGACTCCCCTTCGTCTTTGTCGTGGATGAAGCGTTTGCGTTGTCAAGCCATCTGATGCGGCCATTCCCGATGAGGACCCTCACCCCGGACCAGAGGGTCTTTAATTACCGGCTGTCCAGAGCCCGCAGAGTGGTGGAGAACGCCTTTGGGATCATGGCCAGCTGCTTCCGCCTCTTTTTGACACCTATCCACATGGCGGAATATAAACTGAACCACATTGTGCTTTCCTGCTGCATTTTGCACAATTTTTTAAAAAGGCATACCACCAACTATGTTGTGTCTGTTGGCCCTGATGCAGACATCCCACAAAATGCCAACCTGACAGCCCTTGAAGCTGCATGTCCTGGCTTGCCCCCCCTAAACGCCCGCAAAGTTAGAGAGATATAGGGAGTGCTTTGTGGGTAGGGGGGCCATTGATATGCCAGACAATGTGTGAGAGGCATTTTTTAATAAATTTATTTTGAAAACTGAACTAAGATTTGTTTTTAGTTCAAGTTAGTTTAGTTATTTTCAGTGCATTACTGACCCCAAAAATACTCCTTTTCAGCACCATGACAGAAATGTGTGGATTCATGAAAATGGCGTGATAGGTGGTTTATTACAAAGCACTGTGGGTGTAATTTCCAAAAGATAAATCCACTATGCACTACAAGTGCACTGCAAAAGTGCACCTGAAACTGCACTTGGAGTGCAAAGTGGATTAGCATTTAGTAAATAACACCCATGGTCACCAAATTCAACAACTTTTGACGCAAATTATGCTTTTGGGGTTTGGAATAAGGAAGCCACACATTGTTGATACGGTAAAATTTTACTTCAAGCTCATTCACAAGTGACTTTCCAAAAGGCTTTTCCAAACTAAAAACATATTTGGTGTTTATAACATTCTTTAACATTAATAACTTGGCGCATTTGTGAAGAACATACTGAACACAGGAACTTACAAAGTTCAACTTTAAAAAGTGAAGACAAGATCAGACGTGACTATGTCCAAACGGTGTTTGATCTTGCCTTCATCACATGGGGTGTCACCCCTGGAAAAGCCAAATTTAGAAGATGCACACAATTTGGGGATCAAACTGGGCATTTGATGCAAGAACCCATGCCTAGAATGTCCAATCTCCCATCATGGGGATCAATGTACGCTTTTTGGGGGTGCAACCCCATCACCACTTTAGTAGTAAGTGGTTGCACACAGAAAACGTTGTCATTGATCCACCATGATGGGAGATAGCACATGTTGACACACTGTGTGCATCTTCCAAATGTGGCAATTTTCTGACGTTAAAATTCTTTTTTTCCAAACCCAAAAATGTCTCACAGCTAGTTTGTGGGGTTTCAGATTTTCCCTAACACATCAATGATGTTCATTTTCTTTCATCTAGATCCCGATTGCACACCAATACCCCCCCCCCCCCCGATGAGGACGTGTGCACTTTCACTGGTAAAGTTCAATTCTTCTTCCACAACCTCCACATCACCTAAAAATTAAAAACAAAAAAACTGTATTTTAAAGAAGCAGGCATACATTGATTAGCTTACCTGAAGCTGTGGTCTCCGATACTCACCTGTTGGTGACAATTTCTCCAATCTCTCCTTCCACCTCCTCCTCTGCTTCTGGTGTTGGTATTTCTCCTTTGGGGAGGTGCGGGGTCCCTGGTGTCCTCAGACATCCCGAGTCTTCTCTTCCCTATGAGAACGTACAAAAGGAATACTTAGCACACCAATCTATGAGGGCAGAAATAGGAAATCTGAAACATTGCTTGGAAGTTAACGTACAATTGTGTTTTTTGGCCAGGTTCAAAGCCCAAAAACATTGACACTTTGACACTTTGTAAAGCTGCAATACTTATTACCCGTTTGGTGCAAGTTTGTCAGATGGAGACACTCCTGGAGCACTGGAGCACATGTGTGGGACACCCTAATAAGAAGGGTGTTTGGGTGTCCCAGCACTAGTGCTCTAGAGTCCAGATGTGTAAACAGCTACTGAGTCACCTCTCCTTGACACTGAATCAAGTTTGCATTCCATTCTATTACAAACCTATAGCCAACAAACTTTTTGACTAGAAACAGGCCTGAAACAAATGTAGTTAACTCCAACTTCAAACATCGTATTATAAGTGGGCGAACGATCGAGGTTTATTACGATCGAACACAGAAGAAAAAGACACGCCAACTACTTACTTTTTTGAAGAACTCGCTTGATCTTTCTGTACTGATCGTGCTCCATGAGTTTCAGGTCTGACCAGCGTTTCCTCAGTTGATCCCTGGATCGTCGTAAACCCAAAATTCTTCTGCAGACTCTACACAACTTTAGGAACAAAGGAAATTTTTCCGAAGAAAAAAGAGAAAAATGGACTTTTTTTAGGCACAGATTAGAATTTTTACACAATATTTATTGAAAATAAATTTAAATATTACATACATAAACAAAATATATTAACATAATATACTATAAAAACAGCTTAAAGGAGGTAGGGACTCTGGGTTATCCCCAAAACGGGTTTTACAGTACCACCGTGTTTTTATACTATCTGTGGGGTTGGTGCACCCAAAGCTTGAAAAACCAAACACTCCCACTTAGATGTGGACTGGCCCAAAGGGGTAATCGTCAGTCCCGCCAATTAAAAGAAGCTTGTGCTCGACATGTTTCGCGACTTGTCGCTTCCTCAGGAGCTTCTGTTGCAATTAGAAAAACATTTTATTACTATATATGGTATTGGTGAGGATATCGTATACAAAATCATTACAAAAACATTGAAAAGTATCTATACATGAACTTACTGCTGCAGTGCCCCAAACCGGTTCTCCGGTCTCCTTCAGGTTGCCAGATATCGTCAAAAATCCACCGGATAGCCTATAAGGCCACAGGAAAAAGGCGCCCAAAATGCCCCAAATATAATGTCTCAACCCCTAAGACGGGTCTTCAAATTAATGAGACCCCAGGGGCAAGGTACTATTGTGCAAGGTAGGTTATAGGGTAACTATGGATAAAAATGAAAACCAAAAATGATTGTTGTACGTTAGCATTGGACCCAGTATTAGTAGTAAAGGCAACCATTGTCACAAAAGGGGACAAGGCCATATAACTTACTCAAGTGAAGCATATCATGCGTCATAGATTCAAGAAGGTGTGCAGCATTGTGTAGTGTCAAGGCTGACCGTATACTTAAGATAGGGTCCACACTACAAAAAATATATAAAAAAAGAATATGCAGGAACAGGGTATTTTTCTTTTTAGAAAAAGACACAAACAAACATGAGGCTTAGGCAGGAAGACTGTACTACATGTATAGATATAAGCCATTAGTTCGCTCTAAACTAGGAAGGGGGAAAAAATGTTGCCCAATAAATGGGATCGGCTACTTAACAGATGGAGGATCATGTATTAGTTAGAGGGGGTATATAAAACTGGCCTCTAGAATATTTAGGGGAAAACCAAAAGGTACCATCCTTGTTAGTGCTGTCTGTAGGATACCGCCTATCACTGGACCGATAAAGACATTCCCAATACAGATGACAAATTGGGGGCACTGAGCCTATTTACCTTGTGTCTAACAATCCTGCTCCTCACAATTGCTGGATTTTGTGTGGATATTGCGGCTTGTATTGTTGTCCGGGCCGTCCCTCCCCTGGGACATCTGTGGGGAGGACGGCTCGACTTGCCGCTTTTGAAGTAGTGATGTCCAGTTCATGAACGAATCGTTCTTTTGAATCGATTCTTTTCAGTGAACTGGATGAGTCGATTCATCTGCGTGAACTGATCCGTTTGAAACAGTTCACTATGCACTCAATACATAGCATAGCAGGTCTGCTAAATGGTAATATGATCCTAGAGTGAGAGAGCTCGGCCCCTCCCTGCAACCAATCAGCGACAAGAGTCAGGAGTACACACTAAACCGAGTTAAAGAATCATACGAGTTACCGAGTTAAAGAATCATATGAGTTATTAGAACTCAGTACACTGAAAGAACCATGAGTCCCCACCAGAACAAGATGTAGAACAATACACTGAATCAGTGATCAGGGAGCAGTAGTACACTACAGACTGCTTTCAAGACAGAGAGGACAGAGTCATGATAAGAAGATATCCTCATTCAGATTAATTATTTAACCCTTTAGTATTTAGTTGGTTTATCCTAAAGGAAATATGCATGTTAAAAGGGAAAAATATCCCTTCTGGGACATGTGTCTAATTTAGTAGCTATATAACTGAATGAGAGAGCTGTCTCATTTTTATAACACAAAAATACATTTTATCCTGCTTTATAGTATATTTTTCTGCCGTCTGCGTAATATTGTTCTGCGTTCTGGTCCTGAGATTTCCATGCCCCTTGGATTTTTTTTTTTTTTGGTGTGGTGATAGCTAACGTGTGAATAAATCATTGTTTATGTGCATGCCCTACGCACATTTATTCACATGCAGATATCAGGGTCAGTGGGGATGGTTTTCGTTTTTATTTTATTTATTCTTTCACTTAACAATCCCCTATGTGATAGTTTGTTGAAGTGACAGTTTCTCTTTATTGCATCTGGGGTGTGTTATATGATCATATGAGTATAGGATTGTGCTCAGTAACCTGGGTAGCAGGTGTTCTGTCAGATAAAGCAATCTATAGGAGCAGCCAATATTGTCACTTATGGTGACGCACAAACAGTTGTGTAAACGCTAAGCCTGTTTTTGTGCGTGTGAATTGCATTCTGATGGGCCAACTTCACAGTTAAGCTTGATAGCCATCAGATTTGTACGTAGTCTTTACAGTGCATAATGAGGCCCCTTTTACACTTGTGTGACTTGTCCTGCGACTTGGGACTACAAAGTCGCATGACAAGTGGTACCCCACGATTTCCAATAAGTACCATTCATATCTGTGCGTCTTCCAGTCACAGCGACTTCAAAGTAGTCACTGCACTACTTTGGTCTTATTTTGATGCGACTTGAGGCAGAGACATCAAGATTACATAAGTATTTCTTCAAGTCGCATCAAAATCTCATCAAAGTCACAGTAAAAATTGTGGCAAAAATTGCATGACTTTCAAGTTGCTTTAGTGTGAAAGGAGCCTAAGGCCCGGTTCACACTGCTGCGGTGCGGGAGATCGCATATGATTCGCACCGCACTGCAGTTCAAATCATATGCGATCTCTGTGCGATGCAAATTCAGCCATACAGATAGTATGGCTGAATTCGCATCGCATTTGGCCCAAAATCGCACAGGACCCTTTTTCCGGTCCGCAGCAGAATCGGATCGCATGGTGTTCTCACCATGCGATCCGATTCCTGTCCGAGTTTGCAGATCGCACTGCGATATGCAAGCTGATATGGGGGTGTCATTAAAATTTCACTGACACTCCCAGCAGCTCGCATAGGGCAGTGTGAACTGCTGCCGGGAGACATGCGGTGCGGGAACCCGCAGTAGATTCGCAGCGTTCCCGCACCGCAGCAGTGTGAACCAGGCCTAACGATTGGATTTTACTATCGTGGGTAGGGATGGGCCCGGTGCTCGATGCGAACCCACGTTCGCATCGAGCACCGGGCGTTCGCTCGCTCGGCGAGCCCAGAACTATTTTGGCCGCTCGCATCACGTTCGTGTGATGCGAGCGGCCCCGCAATGCATTGCGGCCGGCGCGGCCGGCGCAGTGCATTGCTGGCTGATGATTGGCCAAGCATGCACTGTGACCCCGCATGCTTGGCCAATCACAGCCCCGGAAACTCGAAGAGCCATAATTGGCTACAGGCAGGACGCCTGTAGCCAATTACAGCTCAGGGGCTTTAGTACACGCCCCCCCCTATAAAAGGCCGCCACGCCGTCTGCGCCGGTCACATGCTGTTCCGGCGCAGATAGAGCAGGATAGATCTGTGACACTCAGCTGGATTTAGTTAGTTAGAGAGATTTACTTAGAGAGATTGAGTTAGATAGATTCATTTACAAAGATTGATTTAGAAAGAGGGGCTTGTAGTGTGTTCGTGGCAGGCAGGCAGAGCTCCTATATTTTGTTCCCAGAAGCACCTATAGGACTTGTAGTGTGTTCGTGGCAGGCAGGCAGAGCTCCTATATTTTGTTCCCAGAAGCACCTATAGGACTTGTAGTGTGTTCGTGGCAGGCAGGCAGAGCTCCTATATTTTGTTCCCAGAAGCACCTATAGGACTTGTAGTGTGTTCGTGGCAGGCAGGCAGAGCTCCTATATTTTGTTCCCAGAAGCACCTATAGGACTTGTAGTGTGTTCCTGGCAGGCAGGCAGAGCTCCTATATTTTGTTCCCAGAAGCACCTATAGGACTTGTAGTGTGTTCCTGGCAGGCAGGCAGAGCTCCTATATTTTCTTCCCAGAAGCACCTATAGGACTTGAAGTGTGTTAGTCCCATCACACAGAGATCATATATTTTGTTCCCAGAAGCACCTATAGGACTTGAAGTGTGTTAGTCCCATCACACAGAGATCATATATTTTGTTCCCAGAAGCACCTATAGGACTTGAAGTGTGTTAGTCCCATCACACAGAGATGATATATTTTGTTCCCAGAAGCACCTATAGGACTTGAAGTGTGTTAGTCCCATCACACAGAGATCATATATTTTGTTCCCAGAAGCACCTATAGGACTTGTAGTGTGTTCCTGGCAGGCAGGCAGAGCTCCTATATTTTGTTCCCAGAAGCACCTATAGGACTTGTAGTGTGTTCGTGGCAGGCAGGCAGAGCTCCTATATTTTCTTCCCAGAAGCACCTATAGGACTTGAAGTGTGTTAGTCCCATCACACAGAGATCGTATATTTTGTTCCCAGAAGCACCTATAGGACTTGAAGTGTGTTAGTCCCATCACACAGAGATCATATATTTTGTTCCCAGAAGCACCTATAGGACTTGAAGTGTGTTAGTCCCATCACACAGAGATCATATATTTTGTTCCCAGAAGCACCATAGGACTTGAAGTGTGTTAGTCCCATCACACAGAGATCATATATTTTGTTCCCAGAAGCACCTATAGGACTTGAAGTGTGTTAGTCCCATCACACAGAGATCATATATTTTGTTCCCAGAAGCACCTATAGGACTTGAAGTGTGTTAGTCCCATCACACAGAGATCCTATATTTTGTTCCCAGAAGCACCTATAGGACTTGAAGTGTGTTTAGTCCCATCACACAGAGATCATATATTTTGTTCCCAGAAGCACCTATAGGACTTGAAGTGTGTTAGTCCCATCACACAGAGATCATATATTTTGTTCCCAGAAGCACCTATAGGACTTGAAGTGTGTTAGTCCCATCACACAGAGATCATATATTTTGTTCCCAGAAGCACCTATAGGACTTGAAGTGTGTTAGTCCCATCACACAGAGATCATATATTTTGTTCCCAGAAGCACCTATAGGACTTGAAGTGTGTTAGTCCCATCACACAGAGATCATATATTTTGTTCCCAGAAGCACCTATAGGACTTGAAGTGTGTTAGTCCCATCACACAGAGATCATATATTTTGTTCCCAGAAGCACCCATAGGACTTGAAGTGTGTTAGTCCCATCACACAGAGATCATATATTTTGTTCCCAGAAGCACCTATAGGACTTGAAGTGTGTTAGTCCCATCACACAGACCTATATTTTGTTCCCAGAAGCACCTATAGGACTTGAAGTGTGTTAGTCCCATCACACAGAGATCCTATATTTTGTTCCCAGAAGCACCTATAGGACTTGAAGTGTGTTAGTCCCATCACACAGACCTATATTTTCTTCCCAGAAGCACCTATAGGACTTCTAGTGTGTTAGTGGCATCACACAGAGCTCCTCTATTTTCTTCTCAGCAGCACCCACAGGACTTCTAGTGTGTGTTAGTGGCATCACACAGAGCTCCTCTATTTTCTTTGCAGAAGCACCCACAGGACTTCTAGTGTGTTAGTGGCATCACACAGAGCTCCTCTATTTTCTTTGCAGAAGCACCCACAGGACTTCTAGTGTGTTAGTGGCATCACACAGAGCTCCTCTATTTTCTTTGCAGAAGTACCCATAGGACTTCTAGTGTGTTAGTGGCATCACACAGAGCTCCTATATTTTCTTCTCAGCAGCACCCACAGGACTTCTAGTGTGTTAGTGGCATCACACAGAGCTCCTCTATTTTCTTTGCAGAAGCACCCACAGGACTTCTAGTGTGTTAGTGGCATCACACAGAGCTCCTCTATTTTCTTTGCAGAAGTACCCATAGGACTTCTAGTGTGTTAGTGGCATCACACAGAGCTCCTATATTTTCTTCTCAGCAGCACCCACAGGACTTCTAGTGTGTTAGTGGCATCACACAGAGCTCCTCTATTTTCTTTGCAGAAGCACCCATAGGACTTCTAGTGTGTTAGTGGCATCACACAGAGCTCCTCTATTTTCTTTGCAGAAGCACCCATAGGACTTCTAGTGTGTTAGTGGCATCACACAGAGCTCCTATATTTTCTTTCTCAGCAGCACCCACAGGACTTCTAGTGTGTTAGTGGCATCACACAGAGCTCCTCTATTTTCTTTGCAGAAGCACCCATAGGACTTCTAGTGTGTTAGTGGCATCACACAGAGCTCCTCTATTTTCTTTGCAGAAGCACCCATAGGACTTCTAGTGTGTTAGTGGCATCACACAGAGCTCCTATATATTCTTCTCAGCAGCACCCACAGGACTTCTAGTGTGTTAGTGGCATCACACAGAGCTCCTCTATTTTCTTTGCAGAAGCACCCATAGGACTTCTAGTGTGTTAGTGGCATCACACAGAGCTCCTCTATTTTCTTTGCAGAAGCACCCATAGGACTTCTAGTGTGTTAGTGGCATCACACAGAGCTCCTATATATTCTTCTCAGCAGCATCCACAGGACTTCTAGTGTGTTAGTGGCATCACACAGAGCTCCTCTATTTTCTTTGCAGAAGCACCCATAGGACTTCTAGTGTGTTAGTGGCATCACACAGAGCTCCTATATTTTCTTCTCAGCAGCACCCACAGGACTTCTAGTGTGTTAGTGGCATCACACAGAGCTCCTCTATTTTCTTTGCAGAAGCACCCATAGGACTTCTAGTGTGTTAGTGGCATCACACAGAGCTCCTATATATTCTTCTCAGCAGCACCCACAGGACTACCGACTACAATGGCTGGAAGACCGCCAAGGGGAGGCAGAGCCAAGAACACAGGGCAGGCAGGCTCTGTTTCTAGTGGACGTGGCCGTGGCCGTGGACGTGGTCGTGCATCGTCATCAGCACGTGGCCATGGGACACGCGCGTCTTTGTTTTCGGCAGCTGGACATGTGGAGCCGCATCATGCTGAAGGCTTGGTAGAATGGATGACCAAGCCCTCCTCATCCTCCTCATCCTCTCTCACCCAGGCTCAGGGTACTGGCAGAGCATCATCAGCCACCCCTTCCCTAGACCCACCATGTCCTCCTGAGGAGTCCCCCGAACTCTTTGAGCACAGTGTTGGGTACATGCTCCAGGAGGATGCCCAACGATTCGAAGGCTCGGATGATGATACCCAGCTTGAGGAATCTGGCAGTACTGTTCCACCAGCTGCAGCTTACTGCCAGGTTTGCTCTAGTGGTGAAGAGGGAGGGGATGATGAGGTCACTGACTCCACGTGGGTGCCTGAAGGGAGAGAGGATGAGGAGGAGGACGAGGAGGAGGAGGATGCGGCGTCACATGTCCAACGAGGCAGGATGCCCCCTGGAGGCCAGCTAGAGGCCAGCACAGCAACTGTACAACACCGCAGAGCTCCGCCTGTGCAGGGCGCTGCCTCTGCACGTTATCAGAAAAGTTCTTTGGTGTGGGCCTTTTTTGAGACGAGTGCATCAGATCGCACCACTGCTATTTGCAATATTTGTCTCAAGCGTATCTCGCGTGGCCAAAACATCAGCCGCTTGGGCACCACAAGCATGACCAGACATATGGCGACCTGCCATGCAGCGCGTTGGGAGGCACACATAAAAGACCCACACCAAAGAACTAAGCGGACCTCTCCTTGCTCCTTCTCAGCTGGGATCTCCATCCCCACTACACCTTCAGTCCTCTCTGAAAGCTGCTCTGAGAGGACTGAAGGTGTAGAATTAGGTGTGTCACAACCAAGTACTTGCAGTACACCGACGTCCGATTGCAGCAGGCAAATTTCCCTGCCCCAGCTGCTGGACCGTAGAAAGAAGTACACTCCCAGCCATCCACATGCCCAGCGGTTGAATGCTAGCCTGGCTAAATTGCTAGCACTTCAACTGCTGCCTTTTCAGTTGGTAGACTCGGCCCCCTTCCGTGAGTTTGTTCAATGTGCGGTTCCTCAGTGGCAGGTTCCCAAACGCCACTTTTTCTCACGGAAGGCGATTCCGTCTCTCTACCGGCATGTGGAGGGCAATGTCCATGCCTCGCTGGACAGGGCGGTCAGCGGTAAGGTGCATATTACCGCTGACTCATGGTCCAGCAGGCATGGACAGGGACGGTACCTTTCTTTCACGGCCCATTGGGTCACTCTATTGGCAGCTGGGAGGGATGCAGGACAAGGTGCAGTAGTGTTGGAGGTTGTTCCGCCACCACGCCTCCAAAACGCTACTACTGCTACTGGTTGTGACACACCTCTCTCCTCCACCCCCTCCTCTTCTTCTTCCTCCAGTGCTCTGTCCTTGGAACCAGCGGTGCTCCGTAGGCGTACAAGGGGCTACGCAAGTACGCAGGCAAAAAGATGCCATGCCGTGCTTGCGCTGGTGTGTTTGGGGGACAGGAGCCACACTGGGCCAGAGGTTCTGGCAGCTCTGCAGGGGCAGGCCGAGAGGTGGTTGACGCCACGTCAGCTTAAGCCAGGAATGGTCGTTTCTGACAATGGCACCAACCTCCTCTCCGCCCTGCGACAGGGGCAGCTCACCCATGTGCCCTGCATGGCTCACGTCCTCAACCTGGTGGTGCAGCGGTTCTTGGGCAGGTTCCCAGGCTTACAGGATGTCCTGAGGCAGGCCAGGAAAGTCTGTGTGCATTTCCGCCGATCTTATAATGCCAGTGCTCGGCTGACTGAGCTGCAAAAGGAGCTGAACCTGCCCAAGAACCGCCTAATATGTGACATGCCCACCAGGTGGAACTCAACGTTGGCCATGCTGCAGCGACTGCACACGCAGCAGAGGGCCATCAATGAGTACCTTTGCGACTATGGCACCAGGACAGGGTCAGGGGAGCTTGGTTTTTTTTCCCCACGTCAGTGGAGCATGATCAGGGATGCATGCACTGTCCTCTCACCATTTGAGGAGGCCACGAGGATGGTGAGCAGTGACAGTGCATGCATCAGTGACACTGTCCCTCTTGTCCACCTGTTGGAGCATACGCTGCGTGGGATAATGGACAGGGCACTTGAGGCAGAACAGAGGCAGGAAGAGGAGGACTTCCTTGCCTCTCAAGGCCCCCTTTATCCGGACAGTGTTCCTTCTGTCCCACCCATCACACAGGAAGAGGATGAGGAGGAGGAGGAGGAGGAGGAGGATTGTGTGAGCATGGAGGTGGAGCCTGGCACTCAGCATCAGCAGCAGCAGTCTTTTAGGGATGATGTACAGTCCCAACAAACCAGTGGACTTGTACGTGGCTGGGAGGAGGTGGCTGGCGATCATGTCATCCTCAGTGACCCAGAAGACTCCGGACCGAATGCCTCAGCTAACCTACGCTGCATGGCCTCCCTGATCCTGCAAAGCCTGCGGAAGGATCCTCGTGTTCTTCGGATCAAGGAGAGGGACCATTACTGGCTGGCCACTCTCCTTGATCCGCGGTACAAGGGTAAGGTTGCGGACCTTATCTTGCCGTCGCAGAGGGAGCAGAGGATGAGACATCTCAGGGAGGCCTTGCAGAAAGGTCTGTGCAACGCGTTCCCAGAAACTGGGAGGCTACAAACTCCTGGTCCTGGGCGACGAGTTGCTGAGGCTTCGTTCAGTAGCAGAAGGAGCGGTGGGGAAGGTGGACGTCTGACCGATGCGTTCAGACAATTTTTTAGTCCGCAGCCCCAAGGTATGATCGGTTCCAGCAACCATCGCCAACGTCTGATATACATGGTGCAGGAATACCTTGGGGCAAGGTCAGACTTGGACACCTTTCCCACGGAAAATCCTCTGGCTTACTGGGTCCTGAGGATGGATCACTGGCCAGAGCTTGCACAGTATGCAATTGAGCTACTGGCCTGTCCTGCCTCCAGCGTTCTTTCCGAACGCACATTCAGTGCTGCTGGAGGATTTGTCACCGATCATAGGGTGCGCCTGTCCACCGCCTCGGTTGATCGACTGACCTTCATCAAAATGAATCAGTCTTGGATCACCACCAGCTACCAGGCACCTGAGGCGGATATAACCGAATAATTTTTAATATCACATCCCTTCAAGACTGCCTATGCTGATGCTGAGTGACTGTCCTCTTATGTTCACTGACTATCCTCTTCCTCCTCCTCAATGATCCATGCCACCACACCAGTGCCTAAGGCACAATTTTTCAGCCCCTGTTTAACAGGGGCGTGTACATACAATTTTTATAAAAAAATGCTTGGCAACACGTGTGACTGCTGTGCTCCAAGTACAGTATCTGTGAGGGGTTGCAGTGTTGTGGCACCAGCACCAGTGCCTAAGGCAAATTTTTCAGCCCCTGTTTAACAGGGGCGTGTACTTACATTTTTTTAAAAAAATGCTTCGCAACACGTGTGACTGCTGTGCTCCAAGTACAGTATCTGTGAGGGGTTGCAGTGTTGTGGCACCAGCACCAGTGCCTAAGGCAAATTTTTCAGCCCCTGTTTAACAGGGGCGTGTACTTACAATTTTTTAAAAAAATGCTTCGCAACACGTGTGACTGCTGTGCTCCAAGTACAGTATCTGTGAGGGGTTGCAGTGTTGTGGCACCAGCACCAGTGCCTAAGGCAAATTTTTCAGCCCCTGTTTAACAGGGGCGTGTACTTACAATTTTTTAAAAAAATGCTTTGCAACACGTGTGACTGCTGTGCTCCAAGTACAGTATCTGTGAGGGGTTGCAGTGTTGTGGCACCAGCACCAGTGCCTAAGGCACAATTTTTCAGCCCCTGTTTAACAGGGGCGGGTAATTACAAATCTTGATCTAATAGTTCACAGCAGGGCCCATTCCTGCGCCCACCAAGAGTAACTATGAGGGCCTACAGTCTTGTGGCAACGCCGTCCACCACCACCGCCAAAGGCCCAATTTTTCTGCCCTGTTCATCAGGTGCTTGCAATTACAAATCTTGATCTAATAACTCACAGCAGGGCCCATTCCTGCGCCCACCAAGAGTAACTGTGAGAGCTTACAGTCTTGTGGCAACACCGTCCACCACCACCACCACCACCCCCAATTTTTCTGCCCTGTTCAACAGGTGCATGCAATTACAAATCTTGATCTATTAACTCACAGCAAGGCCCATTCCTGTGCCCACCAGTCTTGTGGCTACACCAACATCTAATAGGGCAAATTTCTGCAGAGTATATACGCCAGGCCCCTACTTTCAAACATCCAACTTACAAACGACTTCTACTTGCAAATGGAAAGAGAAAACAGGAAGTGAGAGGAAATCTACCCCTAGGAAGGGAAATTCTATCCTGTTAGATTTAATTTGGGAAAAAGGTATCTCCTCTCTACTGATACTTTATCACCAATCCTTGTTTCAATTAAAACCCCACTTTTTCCAAAAACATTTGTCATTGGGACGGAAAGTTAGGTGACATGTTCTGAACAGATGTGCAAAGACAGCAAATGTTACAGGGGTGATAACCCCTCCCTATGTTCTCCAAAAAGCTTAAAAATAGATTTTTTTGGGATGGAGCTACACTTCATAATGTACCTGTTCAGATTCTACTTAAGAACAAACCTAAAGCCGCAAGTGGTTTTAAATGGCTTCTTTTTTTCCTTTACAAATGACATTTTGTGCAAGGACAGTTCTAAACACGGGAAACACATGCCACTTCACATGCATACTTTAGACACCCCCCAGGTACCATATTTAAAGGAAAATTTCACTTTTTTTTTTTTTTCACTTTATGCATCATTAAAATGACTGCTCCTGAAAAAACGTTAGTTTTTAAAAGTTCTTTTTGCATTGATATATGTCCCCTGGGGCAGGACCCGGGTCCCCAAACCTGTTTTATGACATTAACATGCATATTGGCCGTTGTAATTAGCACTTTTGATTTCGAACGTTCGCGTCCATTATAACATATAGGGTTCGAAAATTTGCGCGAACTTTCGGTCGGTTCGAAGGTTCTGGTGCGAACCGAACCCGGGGGTGTTCGGCTCATCCCTAATCGTGGGTAGTAAAATCCAAATTTTTCCTGTGCATGCGCTGTAAAGACAACGGAAAAATCTGATGGCTAGCAATGTTAACTGTGAAGTTGCCCCATCAGAATGAGGTTCACATGCACAAAAATCCGCTTTTCATTTACACAGCTTTTTGTGGGTCAGTCTGACACAACAACAATAGGATTGGGCTCTGAGAAAGGAAAATACAAGAAAAAACCTCCCCAGGACCTGCCAACCTTCTGTGAAGAATCATTCTTTTGATTCTAATCATTTAAGAAGGTTGAGTCAGAGCTGTGGTTCACTTGCTTGTCAGTAGACTCAGCAAGTGAACCGAAGAACCGAAGAATCGAAGAATCGATTCATTGAATCGGTTCATTTCAGTGAGTAGTTCGAAATGAACCGATTCAGTTAAAAGATCCGGACTTCCCATCACTATTTTGAAGTGTCCCGCTCAGGTGACGTCAGAGCAAGTCCGACGTACGCCCGAGCCAGCCGCAACGTCACCGCGCATGCGCCGGAGATGCGCGCTCAGCGGTAAACACCGTGGTGCGCAGCGCTATGCTTCCGTGCATCAGTGACGTTGTGGACGGCACTGCTAGGCAACGCTGTCCAAGCCGCAGACGCTGCATTACAATCCTCCCCTCCCTGGACATTGCCGGGGGAGGGCTGAAGCAAGCCTTCAGCGCAAGCAGTCTGGGTGGCTGCATAACCTCCTGCACTTATGGGGCTAAAAACAGGACGCCTGGAAACCTGTATACCACAGTTAAAACATGAGGGCATCTGGCACATGAAGAAGCTGAAAAACATAAAGACACATAAGCTGACAATTACAATACACATGAAGAGAGCCAGATTATGGGAACAGCAGTATACAGATAAGGTCTCAGTATTTAAACCAATTTGTTTACACTGATTACTCAGTTTTTATTCACAATTAGATTTTTAAAAAGGACAGCACACAAAACACTGCCCTCCTTTTATATTTACTGATACAAAGTATATTTATTATGATATTCGGTGCTTACTTTCTTGGAACCCTAATATCCTAGTTTTCAGGAATAGAGAGGATATATACATGGGACCAATGGGCTAAAAAAGGGAATTGTGACCTTTTATGGAAACTCATTAAGGACTATTGCGACAGGCTGGACCGGTCAGGTCACGTTTGTCGTTTCCCTCAAGGGAACTAGAATAACTCAGAGACGGGACCATACTTAAACAGGACAAAGGGATAATATGATATGTGATACATTCGAGGATTGGGGGGTACATAGAGCCCTCGCCTGAGAATAGGGCCGGTAGGATATCACCTCATTGATTCCCGGCGGGGCGTGGCGTCTAACTTTTCAATCCAGTACGTTTCCTTTTGCAGGATTTTCTTATCCCAATTCCCTCCCCTTGGATCTTGGTGGATAACTTCCAGTACCAGAAACTTGATCATGGAAATATCAAATTTGTGATATAGTCCTAGATGACGACTGACTGGGGTTAACATTTTTGCCCACTGAGAGTAGAACACATGATCATATATCCTCTTTTTTAGGGGACGTATAGTTTTGCCTACATAGTATGACCCACATTTGCACGTCATAAGATAAACCACCCCTGGGGTGTCACAGGTGGCATTAAAGGAAGGGCAGAATTTTCTCCCATTGGGTAAGGAAAAGTGGGTTCCCACCTGTACATACGGACATTAGGAACAATGTCCACATCTATACATACCCTTAGGGGGGTATCTGTGTGGCTCGTAGGCTGATAGAAACTGGCTGTAAGTTTGTCCCCTATCGAGGGTGCCTTTCTAAAACACAATTTCGGGCATAGTTCGTACATACTGGCGAAGCACCGGATCCTCGCTGAGGAAGTGCCAGTGCTTCGCCATACATGCACGAAGTTTCACATGCTGTGCCGAGAAGCGTGTGATATATTTCATGGTCTGTTCACTGGTGGGTTTAGGCTTAGGGAAAAGAAGATTGGTTCAATCCTGGCTTAGGGCCTTATTGTAGGCACGTCTAAGTAGGCTCTTGCTGTATCCGCGTTCGCTTAGGCGGGTACGCAATTCCTTAGCTTGATCTATAAATTGTGTATCATGCGTACAATTGCGCCTAAGGCGGAGGTATTGCGCATAAGGAATGCTGCGTACCAACGACCTTGGATGCCCGCTTTCTGCGTGCAGCAGGGTATTACCTGCTGTGTTTTTGCGGAATAGTTTGGTGACCAAGTTACTGGACTCATCCCTGTATAGTGTTAGGTCCAGGAATGAAATGGTATCCTTATGATGTTCGTACGTAAACTTGAGGTTATAGGTGTTGATGTTAAGTTGGCCCATAAATTGTGCCTGTCCAGATCATTAGAATATCGTCGCTATACCTGAGCCAGCACAATGTCTGGCTCAGGTACCGATCCATACTATCGTCTGCAAAAATCTCCTGCTCCCACCCCCCCAGGTACAGGTTGGCGTATGCCGGCGCACAACACGTGCCCATGGCAACGCCCTGTACCTGGAGGTAGTGGGAGCCAGACAAGGAAAAACAGTTGTGTCTGAGAATAAAAGACAACAACCTCAAAACAAATGTGTTGAAGTCCCATTGTCTGTTATCCTCTTCCATTAAAAACTTGCCTATGGTCTGAATGCCTAACTCGTGCAGTATGCTTGAATATAGGGCTTCTACATCTATTGTTACCAAAGAGGCCTCTAGAGGGATAGATAGTCCCTCTAGATATCTTAGAAGATCAGGAGTGTCCTTTACATATGATGGTAGTTGGACAACGTGAGGCATTAGAAAAAAGTCCACAAATCTGCTGGCATGTTCAGTTATTGACCCTCTACCGGAGACTATGGGTCTTCCTGGAGGTTTGTCTCGATTTTTGTGGATCTTGGGGATGGTGTAAAAAATAGCTTCCCTTGGAAACGGGACATTTAGATATTCGTATGTCTGTTTATCAATTAATGCATCAGTGTATGCTGTATAAATCAGGAACTTAAATTCCAAACCAAATTTTGATATAGTCTATACTGAGGATTGGTCATTAGATCCGGGAATTGATTGGATTTATTTTTGAAAGAGTGCTTTCTGGGAATTTGTTTTGTGGCCCCTCCTTCTAGTTCTACTCTCAGTGTTCTCTGGGGGACTGCTATCATACTCCGTATTCTCATCCAAAAGCAACATTAAATCCCTCAATGCCCTAAAGTCCTTCATTGTATAGTTTTTTATTTGTTCTGACATGGCTTTTTCTTCTCGCTGACGCTTTTTATCAGGATCAAAAAGGATCAAATCTAGGTGGAAGCACCATTTTAGTCCACTGCCCTATTGTTTACAATAGTCATTATTTTTTGTACAATACGGCATATCTAAGCCGACTAGTAAAAATTTGACTTTGGTGTGCAAAAACTTTTTTTCATTGGAACTCGATACGGAGAATCCTTTTTTCCTATAGAAGGAAGGAATCATGGACTATATGGGCACAGCATGGGCAGGCCTAAAGAGTGAATTTCAGGCATCCTATAATGGTTCCAATAAGGAGGATGACGATTTGAAAGCCTATTTTGGGAAACTTAGACAATTATTGAAGAAAAAGTCAAACCTATACTGGCATATGGAGTTCTTTAATCAATATATTAAGGAAAATATAAGCCCTATGGGCTTGAGAGCACAAATGTTTCCAACTGTTAAGAATGTCACACCAGAACTCAAGCAGTCCTGGGAGGGCATTCTAAACAAATGCAGTAAAGACTGTATGCAGCTACTTCTGATCCAGTATCAATTGGATATTGGTTAACTGGATAAGGAACTAGTTGCTTTAAAACAACAATATGAACACATTCAGAAGCATCCTCTTTATATGACCAAAAACCAGGACCATAAAAAATTCTTGGATAAATTAAACAAGAATATAATTTCCAAAAAACAAGCAAAAGATAGAATGGCTTTCGTAGAAAACTATGCTTATAAATGGGACAATCAAACTAGAGCTAGAAGTTTTGGGGGTAGAAATCGCATCCAAGCTAATTCTAGAAATGTTTATGCATCAGAAGACGATTTTGAATCCGATTCATCTGTCTCCTCGTCTTTCTCTCAGGTACAATCATCTCGTTCAGCATCAACGGACCAAACCTTACCAGGATCACGTAAGAGGGGCTTCTATGGTGGTGGGCAACAACATGCACCGGGTACCAAAAAGAAACCTGATAATGTATCTAGTTTTTAAACCAACCAATAATCAATCACAGGGTGGCCCACGTAGAGGTGATGGGAAAACACAGACTACTTATTTATCACAATATGCATATATGGGCCCAGTAGCGGCTCAGGCCATTCAACTCCTACATAGCTCCTAATCAGGACCCACAACGTCTACTGTGGGAGACATACCTGAGTCTAGAGACATCAATGTAAACTCATCCCGTCAGGCCCGCAAGGATGTCCCTTTAGAGGGGACTAAACATACTTAAAAACAAAAGATGAACGGAGTGTCATTAATTTGACACCCTATCCCCTAACAACTGATGAGCTAACGGTCCTTAAATTGGGCCTGAGCTTTTGTCCAAACATTAACATGGACAAATACAAAGCCATCAAAGATTTATATCTATTCGCGCGGAAACTTACATACAGATAAATCTTTGATCCTGATAAAAAGCGTCAGCGAGAAGAAAAAGCCATGTCAGAACAAATAAAAAATTATACAATGAAGGACTTTAGGGCATTAAGGGATTTAATGTTGCTTTTGGATGAGAATACGGAGTATGATAGCAGTCCCCCAGAGAACACAGTAGAACTAGAAGGAGGGGCCACAAAACAAATTCCCAGAAAGCACTCTTTCAAAAATAAATCCAATCAATTCCCGGATCTAATGACCAATCCTCAGATTTCTGCCTTCCTCATTGCTATGGTCAAGGAAATTAAATTCATGACGATACCACACGGTGCTCCCAATATGACATCACAACAAGAAGCTTTAAAACAACTGTACAACAGAAGGGATACAGTAATAAAAACCATCGGACAAAGGGGGTAACATTGTACTCCAAACAAACCAACAATACGAAAGGATGTGTTTTGATGTATTGGAGAACACCGAGTGGTATAGACCCACCACAGTAGAGACTATATCAAAATTTGGTTTGGAATTTAAGTTCCTGATTAGGGATGAGCCGAACACCCCCGGGTTCGGTTCGCACCAGAGCCTTCGAACGGACCGAAAGTTTGCGCGAATTTTCGAACCCTATTCGTTACAATGGACGCGAACGTTCGAAATCAAAATTGCTAATTACAACGGCCAATATGCATGTTAATGTCATAAAACAGGTTTGGGGACCCGGGTCCTGCCCCAGGGGACATATATCAATGCAAAAAGAACTTTTAAAAACTAACGTTTTTTCGGGAGCAGTCATTTTAATGATGCATAAAGTGAAAAAAAAAAAGTGAAATTTTAATTTAAATATGGTACCTGGGGGGTGTCTAAAGTATGCCTGTGAAGTTGCATGTGTTTCCCGTTTCCCGTGTTTAGAACTGTCCCTGCACAAAATGACATTTGTAAATGAAAAAAAGAAGCCATTTAAAACCACTTGCGGATTTAATGTCATGTCTTTTCCTGGCCATATGGCTGAAAATCCTTGCGAAAAATGGCATGGCTACCCCCATCACCCCCCCCCCCCCACCCCAGCCCCTTTGGGTCTTGTATGGATATTAAGGGGGACCCCGCACCCAAAATAAAACCCTATACCTACAACCCTATATACTCTGAACAGCAGTATACAGGCGGTGCAAACAAGACACGGACTGTAGGTTTGTTCTTAAGTAGAATCTGAACAGGTACATTATGAAGTGTAGCTCCATCCCCAAAAAATCTATTTTTAAGCTTTTTGGAGAACATAGGGAGGGGTTATCACCCCTGTAACATTTGCTGTCTTTGCACATCTGTTCAGAACATTTCACCTCACTTTCCGTCCCAATGACAAATGTTTTTGGAAAAGTGGGGTTTTAATTGAAACAAGGATTGGTGATAAAGCATCAGTAGAGAGGAGATACCTTTTTCCCAAATTAAATCTAACAGGAATGAATTTCCCTTCCTAGGGGTAGATTTCCTCTCACTTCCTGTTTTCTCTTTCCGTTTGCAAGTAGGAGTCGTTTGTAAGGTGGATGTTTGAAAGTAGGGGCCTGCCGTATATACTCTGCAGTAATTTGCCCCATTAGATGTTGGTGTAGCCACAAGACTGTAAGCCCTCACAGTTACTCTTGGTGGGCACAGGAATGGGCCCTGCTGTGAGTTATTAGATCAAGATTTGTAATTGCATGCACTTGTTGAACAGGGCAGAAAAATTGGGCCTTTGGTGGCGGTGGTGGACGGTGTTGCCACAAGACTGTAAGTCCTCACAGTTACTCTTGGTGGGCACAGGAATGGACCCTGCTGTGAGTTATTAGATCAAGATTTGTAATTGCATGCACCTGTTGAACAGGGCAGAAAAATTGGGCCTTTGGTGGTGGTGGTGGACGGTGTTGCCACAGGACTGTAAGCCCTCACAGTTACTCTTGGTGGGCGCAGGAATGGACCCTGCTGTGAGTTATTAGATCAAGATTTGTAATTGCATGCACCTGCGGAACAGGGCTGAAAAATTGTGCCTTAGGCACTGGTGCTGGTGCCACAACACTGCAACCCCTCACAGATACTGTACTTGGAGCACAGCAGTCAGACGTGTTGCGAAGCATTGCTTAAAAAATTGTAATTACACGCCACTGTTAAACAGGGGCTGAAAAATTGTGCCTTAGGCATTGGTGCTGGTGCCACAACACTGCAACCCCTCACAGATACTGTACTCTGAGCACAGCAATGAGACCTGTTGCAAAGCATTGACTAAAAATTGTAATTACACGCCCCTACAGGGGCTGAAAAATTGCGCCTTAGGCACTGGTGCTGGTGCCACAACACTACATCCCCTCACAGATACTGTACTTGGAGCACAGCAGTCACACCTGTTGTGAAGCATTTTTAAAAAAAATTGTAATTACACACCCCTGTTATACAGGAGCTGAAAAATTGTGCCTTAGGCACTGGTGTGGTGGCACCCAGAAACAAAAATGTTCTTCCAAGCTATCAAGGAATGGATCATTGAGGAGGAGGAAGAGGATAGTCAGTGAACATAACAGGACAGTCACTCAGCATCAGCATAGGCAGTCTTGAAGGGATGTGACATTATAAATTATTCCGTTATATCCGCTTCAGGTGCCTGGTAGCTGGTGGTGATCCAAGACTGATTCATTTTTATGAAGGTCAGTCGATCAACCGAGTCGGTGGACAGGCGCACCCTGTGATCAGTGACAAATCCTCCAGCAGCACTGAATGTGCGTTCGGAAAGAACGCTGGATGCAGGACAGGCCAGTAGCTCAATTGCATAAGTCTGACCTTGCCCCTAGGTATTCCTGCACCATGTATATCAGACGCTGGCGATGGTTGCTGGAACCGATCATACCTTGGGGCTGCGGACTAAAAAATTGTCTGAACGCATCGGTCAGACGTCCACCTTCCCCACCGCTCCTTCTGCTACTGACCGAAGCCTCAGCAACTCGTCGTCCAGGACCAGGAGTTTGTAACCTCCCAGTTTCTGGGAACGCGTTGCACAGACCTTTCTGCAAGGCCTCCCTGAGATGTCTCATCCTCTGCGATGGCAAGATAAGGTCCGCAACCTTACCCTTGTACCGTGGATCAAGGAGAGTGGCCAGCCAGTAATGGTCCCTCTCCTTGATCCGAAGAATACGAGGATCCTTCCGCAGGCTTTGCAGGATCAGGGAGGCCAACGTAGGTTAGCTGAGGCATTCGGTCCGGAGTCTTCTGGGTCACTGAGGACGACATGATCGCCAGCCACCTCCTCCCAGCCACGTACAAGTCCACTGGTTTGTTGGGACTGTACATCATCCCTAAAAGACTGCTGCTGCTGATGCTGAGTGCCAGGCTCCACCTCCATGCTCACACAATCCTCCTCCTCCTCCTCTTCCTGTGTGATGGGTGGGACAGAAGGAACACTGTCTGGATAAAGGGGGCCTTGAGAGGCAAGGAAGTCCTCCTCTTCCTTCCGCGTCAACCACCTCTCGGCCTGCCCCTGCAGAGCTGACAGAACCTCTGCCCCAGTGTCGCTCCTGTCCCCTAAACACACCAACGCAAGCACGGCATGGCATCTTTTTGCCTGCGTACTTGCGTAGCCCCTTGTATGCCTACGGAGCACCGCTGGTTCCGAGGACAGAGCACTCGAAGAGGACATGGAGGAAGAAGAAGAGGAGGGGGTGGAGGAGAGAGGTGTGTCACAACCAGTAGTACCATTTTGGAGGCGTGGTGGCTGAACAACCTCCAACACTACTGCACCTTGTCCTGCATCCCTCCCAGCTGCCAATAGAGTGACCCAATGGGCCGTGAAAGAAAGATAACGTCCCTGTCCATGCCTGCTGGACCATGAGTCAGCGGTAATATGCACCTTACCGCTGACCGCCCTGTCCAGCGAGGCATGGACATTGCCTTCCACATGCCGGTAGAGAGACGGAATCGCCTTCCGTGAGAAAAAGTGGCGTTTGGGAACCTGCCACTGAGGAACCGCACATTGAACAAACTCACGGAAGGGGGCCGAGCCTACCAACTGAAAAGGCAGCAGTTGAAGTGCTAGCAATTTAGCCAAGCTAGCATTCAACCGCTGGGCATGTGGATGGCTGGGAGTGTACTTCTTTCGACGGTCCAGCAGCTGGGGCAGGGAAATTTGCCTGCTACAATTGGACGTCGGTGTACTGCAAGTACTTGGTTGTGACACACCTTTCAGAGAGGACTGAAGATATAGTGGGGATGGAGATCCCAGCTGATGAGGAGCAAGGAGAGGTCCGCTTTGTTCTTTGGTGTGGGTCTTTTATGTGTGCTTGCCAACGAGCTGCATGGCAGGTCGACATATGTCTGCTTATGCTTGTGGTGCCCAAGCGGCTGATGTTTTGGCCACGCGAGATACGCTTGAGACAAATATTGCAAATAGCAGTGGTGCGATCTGATGCACTCTTCTCAAAAAAGGCCCACACCAAAGAACTTTTGTGATAACATGCAGAGGCAGCGCCCTGCACACGCGGAGCTCTGCGGTACAGTTGGTGTGCTGGCCTCTAGCTGGCCTCCATGGCATCCTGCCTCGTTGGACATGTGCCGCCGCATCCTCCTCCTCCTCCTCCTCTCCCCCTTCAGGCACCCACGTGGAGTCAGTGACCTCATCATCCCCTCCCTCTTCACCACTAGAGCAAACCTAGCAGTAAGCTGCAGCTGGTGGAACAGTACTGCCAGATTGCTGTCCTTCAGCATCCCCTCTCCCTGCGCGCACACTACTGCCTTCCTCAAGCTGGGTATCATCATCCGAGCCTTCGAATCGTTGGGCATCCTCCTGGAGCATGTACCCAACACTGTGCTCAAACAGTTTGGGGGACTCCTCAGGAGGACATGGTGGGTCTAGGGAAGGGGTGGCTGATGATGCCATTGAGTACGCGTTGGCAGCTGCTCTGCCAGTACCCTGAGCCTGGGTGAGAGAGGATGAGGAGGATGAGGAGGGCTTGGTCATCCATTCTACCAAGCCTGCGGCTCCACATGTCCAGCTGCCGAAAACAAAGACAAGCGTGTCCCATGGCCACGTGCTGATGACGATGCACGACCGTGTCCACGACCAGCACTGTTGTCTCTAGAAACAGAGCCTGCTTGCCCTGTGTTCTTGCCTCGGGACGGTCTGCCTCTCCTTGGCGGTCTTCCAGCCATTGTAGTCGGTAGTGTATATTGTATAAAAAATAGAGCTCCTATGTGTGCTCACAACACACTATAGGTACTATGTGTGCTGCTGAAAAGGAAATATAGGACCTATGTGTGCTGCCACAAACACACTATAAGTCCTATGGGTGCTCACACAAACACACTATAGGTACTATGTGTGCTGCTGACAAGTAAATATAGGACCTATGTGTGCTGCCACAAACACACTATAAGTCCTATGGGTGCTGACACAAACACACTATAGGTACTATATGTGTGCTGCTGACAAGAAAATATAGGACCTATGTGTGCTGCCACAAACACACTATAAGTCCTATGGGTGCTGACACAAACACACTATAGGTACTATATGTGTGCTGCTGACAAGAAAATATAGGTCCTATGTGTGCTGCCACAAACACACTATAAGTCCTATGGGTCCTGACACAAACACACTATAGGTACTATATGTGTGCTGCTGACAAGAAAATATAGGACCTATGTGTGCTGCCACAAACACACTATAAGTCCTATGGGTGCTGAGTGGCACAAACACACTATAGGTACTATATGTGTGCTGCTGACAAGAAAATATAGGTCCTATGTGTGCTGCCACAAACACAATATGGCTCCTATAAATCCATGCCTGGGATGGGACAGAAGGTTGGGACAGAAGTTGGGGTGCAATGCTGTTCTAACAGCACTGCGATTGGTGCTACTGCTATGCTGTACTAACAGCACGCACACACCAGACTAATCCCCAGCAGCAGCTAATATCACACTCACTGTGCAATCAGCAGCAGTGAATGATCAGCAATGGTTTAGCAAAGAAATAGCAATCAAGCAAAGAAGCAAAGAAGCAAAATCAGCAGACTGCTCTCCCTAAAGCCAGAACACATGTGACCGGGGCCGACGGCGTGGCGGCCTTTTATATGGTGGGGCGTGTACTAAAGCCCCTGAGCTTTAATTGGCTACAGGCGTCCTGCCTGTAGCCAATTATTGCTCTCCTAGTTGCCGGCGCTGTGATTGGCCAAGCATGCGGGGTCACAGTGCATGCTTGGCCAATCATCAGCCAGCAATGCACTGCGCCGGCCGCAATGCATTGCGGGCCGCTCGCATCACACGAATGTGATGCGAACGGCCCAAATAGTTCTGGGTTTGCCGAGCGAGCGAACGCCCGGTGCTCGATTCAGGAATAGGGCCCATCCCTATTCCTGATTTATACAGCATACACTTGTTAAGGAATGGGGCTCATGTATACATACATGGGTTGGAGTGATGCTTTAACTGCTTTACATTTTATATTGAACTTATAGAATGCACACTGCTAAAATGCTTAATTAACAGAAACTGTGGAACTAGGCTTGCATAACAGGAAGTTACTTGTGGTTAAGACAGATTCAGGAACATTGTGCAGACACGGTGTGGGCTACGGTTATTTCCAACCATGTCAGATCATCTTTTTAAAGGTTAATATAATATCTTTTAATATATATATATATATAAATAGTTTATAAAAAACCCCAATGATTAATGTCTCATATTTCCAGACAAAGTATGCAAATATATATTACGTATATGTGACGTGTACATGTACTGTATGCCTGTGTAAACCCTATATAACTGCTGAGATATTTTCAATACATTGTATTTCATGACCATCCATGTGTTATGGTATTTGATTTACCCGATTAATCAAGGGAATCTCTTGGTGGTGTCTGCTAAGGTCCAGCTCGAGCAAAGGAACAAAGAGGGGCGCACTTGACCACTTGACCACTGACCTTTCAGAATGGTGGCAGCGGTGGGATTTTGACTTCCGGTCAAGGTAAGGTTTATTATCACACAATTATTTGTGAAAACCTTGCTTTGATAGGATTCAAAATTCGAACCTTAAAGTTGAGAATTATAGGCAAGTAGCTCGCTAAAAGTTGATAAGTTGATAATTGATGATTGTATTGTAAGGTAATGATAACCGTCTCCGCTAGGTTGGCCAAGACTGGGGAAAAAGAGATAATTGGATATAATTTCCGATTATCATATTGGACAAGACAACCAAGAGATTTCAATTTTTTAAATGAATGGCCCAGGGCATTTTAGAGAATTAAGGACAGGACGCTGTCCAGATTGTAAAACTGGTTTATTGTTTGTATATCGTGTTTCTTCTGTTTCTGGTGGATATTATCACAGAGTCGGAAAAGGGCCTCTATTTAGAGAAGGTCCACCCCGGGTGTGGACTTTGCGATTTAATATCCACAATAACTTTGTCTTCCAAGTGTTAAAGGTGTTAGAAGTACTATTGAATTGGTGACTTATTTGTTGTATGCTCAAAATCTTTGATTGTATGTTCTGTCGAAGACGTTTATAAATAATTATGGGGAATCAAGTGGAGAAGCTGGATGATGTTGGTGAGTCAGAACAGCCGACACCAATTGATTTCGTGTCAGGAAATTATGGGAAAAATTGTACTGATCCCTTTTGGACTAATATTCTGTCCCGTGCACACACTTTGCAAATATCTGGATTGACTAAACATGGTCCTTGTAGTCAAGAGGACTGGGAAGAGGTTACTAAATTATGTGGGCAACACGAACAGTACAACTACCCACCATTTCCCTATGATAAAGAATATATGTTGAATTGTTACAAGATTTGGTCAAAAGCTTTAAAGGAATATAAAAAGAAATTCCCCCAGACTATTTATAAAAATCCTATTTCCAGACCACCACCTAGTGCTCCTCCGACAACTCTCACACTGCCCCCATCACTAGTCCCTTATCCCGAGCCACCTCCCTATGTCATGGCCAAAATTGATGGGACTCTCACAGCTCCTGTGATGACCCCAAAACAACCAGACCCTAAAGCAAAAAAGAAATTATACCCCTCAGACGAATTAACCATAGGCGCCCTAATGGCCATTACTGAGGATAAGGGTGATTATTGGCTAGAACAACAAGAAATAAATAGACAAGCTATACAAGAATATGAGCAGTCACTAGGTACAACACAAAGGGAGGTATATTCACACAAACTAGTGCCGATTTAGTATCAGCAGTTGAACAGACAACCATGTGCCCATCCATCCCTGTATCTAGCTATGCACATCGGTATGACAGCACTTACACAGAAAATGAACAGGGTTGCTTTAATTATGGGGACCCCAAGCACTGGATCAGATTGTCCTCAACGAAGGGGCTATCGCCCAAGACGAGGAATGCAATGGAGGGGAGGTCCCAATAGGGGATATAGAGGGAACAGCTGTTTCACACAAAGACAGAACGGGTCTCCCCAATACAGAACACCTGAAACTCCTGGTCCTCATCCAAGTCATCAGAGGGAAACACGGGCAAACATTCAAATGAATTAGCCAGGACACACAAATGACAATTACATGTTACAAAATAATCCTTTCCACAATCAACAATAGGGTTGCCCAGAGCATGTTCCCACCTTGGTGATGCATTTTTTGTTGTTTAAATGTTGTTTAAACTCTTGTTTAAATGACCCCCGTTTTGTAACTGATGACTGCACCGAGGAATGCTCTATGCTCTATGGGAATTAACGGGACAGACCTTATCCACAAAATCACACCTCCACTGGAGGTCTCTGACTTGGATGACAAATTACTCACCACATTACAGTTTGCCGTACTAGTAGACTGTCCATTATGTCTAATGGGACGGGACTTAATGTCAAAACTGGGACTACACATCAAATTTGACCGGGATGGGGGTATGACGGACAAATCCCCCCATTGTAACCTTACAATGCCAAAAAGACGTGACCTTGTATTTTACCAAATGTCCATACCCGTCCACTTGGAGGGACATCCTATTTGGGCAAAATCAAAAAAAGATGTGGGACACATTAAGTGTACTCCTCCATGTATACGGTACTGGATCTGTCAAATGCTTTCTTTAGCATAGATGTGCACGAGGATTTTCAACCCATATTTGCTTTTTCATGGGATAGGGGGGGTCAACCTAAGGGTCAACTAACATGGACCCGTCTTCCACAGGGATATGTAGACAGTCCAGCTGCCTTCTCTATGGTTCTGAAAGCCACTCTAGATGATTGGGTCCCACCAAAAGGTTCAGTCCTACTGCAGTATGTAGATGACCTGCTGTTGTGCAGTGTGGATGGGGTGCAGTGTGCGGTAGACTCCGAGAGCCTGATGACTCACTTAGCTCTTAAGGGCCACTTGGCGTCTCGCAAAAAGATCCAGTGGTGTCAGAGAAAGGTGGAATATGGATGTATTATCTCAGGCGGGACCAGAATGGTATCCCCAAAGAGAGTCAAGACCCTCACTTGCCTAGGCCCCCCAAAGGACAAAGCAGCCCTCTTGTCCTTCCTCGGATCAATAGTGTACTGCAGACAATGGATCCCTGACTGTTCCTACTATGACTCAATCCTACGCCCGGCCACCAGCCTCCAGGCACCAAAGACTGTCACATATACCAGTGAAATGACAATGACTTTTAAATCCCTTTTGCAAGCGTTGGCCAATGCCCCTGCATTAGGGTTACCAAATTATGACAAACCTTTTGCACTCTACTGTGTAGTCAGAGGTCCTGCATTTGCTGCAATCCTAGCGCAAATGCACGGCACTCACTACCGCCCCGTTGCCTATATTTCCAAAAAATTACCAGTGCCAGTTCAAGGTATGCCTGCCTGTTTGCAGAAACTGGCAGCCTGCGCAATGACAGTAAAAGAAGCCTTTAAAATTACTCTAGGCTCACCCATCACTCTGTATACAACACACAGTGTCCTGCATCTGTTGCAAAATATGTCTGCCCAACATATGACTGTCCAAAGATCAAGTGGATATGAAATTATTCTGATGAATACTCACAATTTGACAGTAACGGACACCATACCAGCGATGAGACTGTTACACGCTCTATTGAAACTCCCAGTCATTGAACAAACCGTACATGACTGTACACAGGAACTTCTGACTGTCACAGCACGCTGTGGTTACACTTCCTGATAGAATCATAGAAGCAAAACCTCTATCTGCTACAAATAGAGCAGAACTCTATGCTCTAATAAGAGCATGTCAGCTTTTTAAAGGCCAAAAGATCAATGTATACATTATGTGACAGCTTTACTCTAAGCTATTCACTTACCGGCTAAAATTAATGTCATAAAAGTCCGGGGACATGCTCATGGCAAAACTCACACAGCTAGGGGAAACAATTTAGCAGACATCGCAGCAAAACAGGCGGACGCATTGGCCGCATTGGATCTGTAGATTCGGGTTGCCCACCGCCATCTACTAAGATCGGGGTCCATCCTTCACAGCCAAGCTCACCAAGGAGCTTGCTAGGGTTTTAGGAATACAGTGGAAATTACATATCTCCTATCACCCCCAGAGTGCAGGAGTAGTAGAGAGAATGAACAGGAATATTAAAGACAAATTAAAAAAATTAATAAGAACAACTCCCCACAGTAGGACAGGGATCTCCCCTTATGAAATACTAATGGGAAGACCAGCTCAGAAAAGGGGAAGAATCTAATTTATATTCTTTGCAGGAAGAGTACGTGAAACACCTGGTAAGTAGCTGAAACCTATGACAAGTTTGCTGTCACTTTTCCTCCTCTTTCCACAGAACCAACACATCCGTTCATCCCTGGAGATAAGGTTCTGGTGAAACAACTCGCTGCAAGGAAACAACCGGGACCCATCTACCAAGGCCCATTTGAAGTGTTGAAAGCCTCCAGGACAGCGATCCTCACCGAACAAGGACCACAATGGGTACATGCATCAAGGATAAAAGAAGCACCCGGCCAGAAGGAAGTCCCGATTCACCCATCGAAAGAATGGACTCAGACCCCTCAGAGAAAACCAACCACCTCGCACCACCCCCCCTGGCACCTACGCTAATGCCCTGCCCAGAGGATATAGAGGCATTAGAAGCCTCGGACCTAATGACTTTCAACTAGTCCCTGAACAACCTTCCTGTAAAGAACACCACCCCCCTCTCCGCCCAAGAGACTTACCAAGCAGAAATGTACCCCCCAGATTATTATTGTTTTCTCTTTTCTCATAACATGTAAGGTATTATATTGGATCACCTTTAGCTGTTGCATGACCTCAAACTGCGGTTTCCAGACTGCTTTGAGAAACCACACAGGTAACGAGAGTACTCATGTGCAGAAGAGAGCAACATTTGTAGACACAGGCTACATGCTACCATGTTGTACACAGGTGATAGGGCAAATGTCTATAAGCACAGGCACAGTCAGTAACAGGGTACCACATTCAGAGAAAAGGTGGTAATTGCTCCATTACAGCGATCATACTGATCGCCACCCACGAAGGGGAAAACAAGACATGGTGTATGAGCCCGAACCATAGACCATGCTCTAAACGGTACCTTAGAAGTAAAAGGGTTACTGACCCACAACATATCTGACCCAAATGAAAGAATAGGTAGAATGTCTTCCAAACGGTCAAGAAGAGGAAAGGACACATCTGTAATGACCATGTTCTACACGGAACAGAGGTGGTACAAAAGTGATCAAACTGAGAACGACGGGAATGTCGTTCTCTCTTTGATCAATGGAGGGGTTGTTAAGGAATGGGGCTCATGTATACATACATGGGTTGGAGTGATGCTTTAACTGCTTTACATTTTATATTGAACTTATAGAATGCACACTGCTAAAATGCTTAATTAACAGAAACTGTGGAACTAGGCTTGCATAACAGGAAGTTACTTGTGGTTAAGACAGATTCAGGAACATTGTGCAGACACGGCGTGGGCTACGGTTATTTCCAACCATGTCAGATCATCTTTTTAAAGGTTAATATAATATCTTTTAATATATATATATATATATATATATATATATATATATATATATATATAAAAATAGTTTATAAAAAACCCCAATGATTAATGTCTCATATTTCCAGACAAAGTATGCAAATATATATTACGAATATGTGACGTGTACATGTACTGTATGCCTGTGTAAACCCTATATAACTGCTGAGATATTTTCAATACATTGTATTTCATGACCATCTATGTGTTATGGTATTTGATTTACCCGATTAATCAAGGGAATCTCTTGGTGGTGTCTGCTAAGGTCCAGCTCGAGCAAAGGAACAAAGAGGGGCGCACTTGACCACTTGACCACTGACCTTTCAACACTGATGCATTAATTGATAAACAGACATACGAATATCTAAATGTCTCGTTTCCAAGGGAAGCTATTTTTTACACCATCCCCAAGATCCACAAAAATCGAGACAAACCTCCAGGAAGACCCATAGTCTCTGGTAGAGGGTCAATAACTGAACATGCCAGCAGATTTGTGGACTTTTTTCTAATGCCTCATGTTGTCCAACTACCATCATATGTAAAGGACACTGCTGATCTTCTAAGATGTCTAGAGGGACTATCTAACCCTCTAGAGGCCTCTTTAGTAACAATAGACATAGAAGCCCTATATTCGAGCATACCGCACGAGTTAGGCATTCAGACCATAGGCAAGTTTTTAATGGAAGAGGATAACAGACAATGGGACTTCAACACATTTGTTTTGAGGTTGTTGTCTTTTATTCTCAGACACAACAATTTTTCCTTCTCTGGCTCCCACTACCTCCAGGTACAGGGCGTTGCCATGGGCACGTGTTGTGTGCCGGCATACGCAAACCTGTACCTGGGGGGGTGGGAGCGGGAGATTTTTGCAGACGATAGTATGGATCGGTACCTGAGCCAGACATTGTGCTGGCTCAGGTATAGCGACGATATTCTAATGATCTGGACAGGCACAATTTATGGGCCAACTTACCATCAACACCTATAAACTCAAGTTTACGTACGAACATCATAAGGATACCATTTCATTCCTGGACCTTACACTATACAGGGATGAGTCCAGTAACTTGGTCACCAAACTATTCTGCAAAAACACAGAAGGTAATACCCTGCTGCACGCAGAAAGCGGGCATCCAAGGTCGTTGGTACACAGCATTCCTTATGCGCAATACCTCCGCCTTAGGCGCAATTGTACGCATGATACACAATTTATAGATCAAGCTAAGGAATTGCGTACCCGCCTAAGCGAACGCGGATACAGCAAGAGCCTACTTAGACGTGCCTACAATAAGGCCCTAAGCCAGGATCGAACCAATCTTTTCCCTAAGCCTAAACCCACCAGTGAACAACAGACCATGAAATATATCACACGCTTCTCGGCACAGCATGTGCAACTTCGTGCATGTATGGCGAAGCACTGGCACTTCCTCAGCGAGGATCCGGTGCTTCGCCAGTATGTACGAACTACGCCCAAAATTGTGTTTAGGAAGGCACCCTCTATAGGGGACAAACTTACAGCCAGTTTCTATCAGCCTACGAGCCACACAGATACCCCCCCTAAGGGTATGTATATATGTGGACATTGTTCCTACTGTCCGTATGTACAGGTGGGAACCCACTTTTCCTTACCCAATGGGAGAAAATTCTGCCCTTCCTTTAATGCCACCTGTGACACCCCAGGGGTGGTTTATCTTATGACGTGCAAATGTGGGTCATATTATGTAGGCAAAACTATACGTCCCCTAAAAAAAAAAAGAGGATATATGATCATGTGTTCTACTCTCAGTGGGCAAAAATGTTAACCCCCGTCAGTCGTCATCTAGGACTATATCACAAATTTGATATTTCCATGATCAAGTTTCTGGTACTGGAAGTTATCCACCAAGATCCAAGGGGAGGGAATTGGGATAAGAAAATCCTGCAAAAGGAAACGTACTGGATTGAAAAGTTAGACGCCACGACCCCGCTGGAAATCAATGAGGTGATATCCTACCGGCCCTTTCTTTAGGGTAGCGGTGGGCAACCACCTCTTCTGTATTCTCAGGCGAGGGCTCTATGTACCCCCCAATCCTCGAATGTATCACATATCATATTATCCCTTTGTCCTGTTTAAGTATGGTCCCGTCTGAGTTATTCTAGTTCCCTTGAGGGAAACGACAAACGTGACCTGACCGGTCCAGCCTGTCGCAATAGTCCTTAATGAGTTTCCATAAAAGGTCACAATTTCCTTTTTTAGCCCATTGGTCCCATGTATATATCCTTTCCTCTCTATTCCTGAAAACTAGGATATTAGGGTTCCAAGAAAGTAAGCACCGAATAGCATAATAAAAATACTTTGTATCAGTAAATGTAAAAGGAGGGCAGTGTTGTGTGCTGTCCTTTTAAAAATCTAATTGTGAATAAAAACTGAGTAATCAGTGTAAACAAATTGGTTGAAATACTGAGACCTTATCTGTATATAGGGATGGGCCCGGTGTTCGATTCGAAACCTGCTCGGCGAGCCCAGAACTATTTGGGCCGTTCGCATCACATTCGTGTAATGCGAGCGGCCTGCAATGCATTGCGGCCGGCGCAGTGCATTGCTGGCTGATTGGCCAAGCATGCACTCTGACCCCGTATGCTTGGCCAATCACAGCGCCGGCAGCGAGGAGAGCAATAATTGGCTACAGGCAGGACGCCTGTAGCCAATTAATGCTCAGGGGCTTTAGTACACGCCCCAATGTATAAACTGCCGCCACGCCGTCGGGCCAGGGCACATGTGTTCCGGCTTTGAGAAGAGTGAATAGGCAGTCTGATTGATTCGTTCATTGCTAAACCATTGCTGAGTCTTTCAATACTATTACTGATCATTTCTGCTGATTGCACTGCTGAGTGTGACATTATCTGCTGCTGGGGATTAGTCTGGTGTGTGCGTGCTGTTAGTACAGCATTGCAGTAGCACCCATTGCAGTGCTGTTAGAACAGCATTGCACCCCAACTTTCTGTCCCAACCTTCTGTCCCATCCCAGGCAGGCAGGCAGGCAGGCATTTATAGGAGCCATATTGTGTTTGTGTCAGCACATATAGGAGCTATAGTGTGTTGTCAGCACACATAGGAGCTATATTTTTTGGTCAGCACACATAGGAGCTATAGTGTGTTCTCAGCACACATAGGAGCTATAGTGTGTTTGTGTCAGCACACATAGGAGCTAATGTGTGTGTGTGTGTGTCAGCCCAGTTTTTGTCATCTAAGGCAGCCTCTATCTGCCATAGGGCCCTGTTGCTGTCATCTAAGGCATCCATCTGCAGGAGTTAGTGTGTGTGCTGTGTGACTCCAGCACAATATACACTACCCACTACAATGGCTGGAAGACCGCCAAGAAGAGGCAGACAGTCCCAAAGCAAGAACACAGGGCAAGCAGGCTCTGTTTCTAGAGACAACAGTGCTGGTCGTGGACGTGGTCGTGCATCGTCATCAGCACGTGGCCATGGGACACGCGTGACTTTGTTTTCGGCAGCTGGACATGTTGAGCCGCATCATGCCGAAGGCTTGGTAGAATGGATGACCAAGCCCTCCTCATCCTCTCTCACCCAGGCTCAGGGTACTGGCAGAGCAGCTGCAAACGCGTACTCAATGGCATCATCAGCCACCCCTTCCCTAGACCCACCATGTCCTCCTGAGGAGTCCCCCGAACTGTTTGAGCACAGTGTTGGGTACATGCTCCAGGAGGATGCCCAACGATTTGAAGGCTCGGATGATGATACCCAGCTTGAGGAAGGCAGTAGTGTGCGCGCAGAGAGAGGGGATGCTGAAGGACAGCAATCTGGCAGTCATATTCCACCAGCTGCAGCTTACTGCCAGGTTTGCTCTAGTGGTGAAGAGAGGGGATGATGAGGTCACTGACTCCACGTGGGTGCCTGAAGGGAGGGAGGAGGAGGAGGCACATGTCCAACGAGGCAGAATGCCCTCCGGAGGCCAGCACACCAACTGAATCGCACCGCAGAGCTCCGCCTGTGCAGGGCACTGCCTCTGCACGTTATCACAAAAGTTCTTTGGTGTGGGCCTTTTTTGAGACGAGTACATCAGATCGCACCACTGCTATTTGCAATATTTGTCTCAAGCGTATCTCGCGTGGCCAAAACATCAGCCGCTTGGGCACCACAAGCATGACCAGACATATGTCGGCCTGCCATGCAGCTCGTTGGCAAGCGCACATTAAAGACCCACACCAAAGAACAAAGCGGACCTCTCCTTGCTCCTCATCAGCTGGGATCTCCAACCCCACTATATCTTCAGTCCTCTCTGAAAGCTGCTCTGAGAGGACTGAAGGTGTAGAATTAGGTGTGTCACAACCAAGTACTTGCAGTACACCGACGTCCGATTGTAGCAGGCAAATTTCCCTGCCCCAGCTGCTGGACCGTCGAAAGAAGTATACTCCCAGCCATCCACATGCCCAGCGGTTGAATGCTAGCTTGGCTAAATTGCTAGCACTTCAACTGCTGCCTTTTCAGTTGGTAGACTCGGCCCCCTTCCTTGAGTTTGTTCAATGTGCGGTTCCTCAGTGGCAGGTTCCCAAACGCCACTTTTTCTCACGGAAGGCGATTCCGGCTCTCTACCGGCATGTGGAAGGCAATGTCCATGCCTCGCTGGACAGGGCGGTCAGCGGTAAGGTGCATATTACCGCTGACTCATGGTCCAGCAGACAGGGACGTTATCTGTCTTTCACGGCCCATTGGGTCACTCTATTGGCAGCTGGGAGGGATGCAGGACAAGGTGCAGTAGTGTTGGAGGTTGTTCCGCCACCACGCCTCCAAAATGCTATTACTGGTTTGACACACCTCTCTCCTCCACCCCCCCTCTTCTTCTTCCTCCATGGCCTCTTCGAGTGCTCTGTCCTCGGAACCAGCAGTGCTCCGTAGGCGTACAAGGGGCTACGCGAGTACGCAGGCAAAAAGATGCCATGCCGTGCTTGCGCTGGTGTGTTTAGGGGACAGGAGCCACACTGGGCCAGAGGTTCTGGCAGCTCTGCAGGGGCAGGCCGAGAGGTGGTTGACGCCACGCCAGCTTAAGCCAGGAATGGTGGTTTCTGACAATGGCACCAACCTCCTCTCCGCCCTGCGACAGGGGCAGCTCACCCATGTGCCCTGTATGGCTCATGTCCTCAACCTGGTGGTGCAGCGGTTCTTGGGCAGGTACCCAGGCTTACAGGATGTCCTGAGGCCGGCCAGGAAAGTCTGTGTGCATTTCCGCCGATCGTATAATGCCAGTGCTCGGCTGGCTGAACTGCAAAAGGAGTTGAACCTGCCCAAGAACCGCCTAATATGTGACATGCCCACCAGGTGGAACTCAACGTTGGCCATGCTGCAGCGACTGCACATGCAGCAGAGGGCCATCAATGAGTACCTTTGTGACTACGGCACCAGGACAGGGTCAGGGGAGCTTGGCTTTTTTCCCCCCACACCAGTGGAGCATGATCAGGGATGCATGCACTGTCCTGTCACCATTTGAGGAGGCCACGAGGATGGTGAGCAGTGACAGTGCATGCATCAGTGACACTGTACCTCTTGTCCACCTGTTGGAGCATACGCTGCGTGGGATAATGGACAGGGCACTTGAGGCAGAACAGAGGCAGGAAGAGGAGGACTTCCTTGCCTCTCAAGGCCCCCTTTATCCAGACAGTGTTCCTTCTGTCCCACCCATCACACAGGAAGAGGATGAGGATGAGGAGGATTGTGTGAGCATGGAGGTGGAGCCTGGAACTCAGCATCAGCAGCAGCAGTCTTTTAGGGATGATGTACAGTCCCAACAAACCAGTGGACTTGTACGTGGCTGGGAGGAGGTGGCTGGCGATCATGTCATCCTCAGTGACCCAGAAGACTCCGGACGGAATGCCTCAGCTAACCTACGTTGCATGGCCTCCCTGATCCTGCAAAGCCTGCGGAAGGATCCTTGTATTCTTCGGATCAAGGAGAGGGACCATTACTGGCTGGCCACTCTCCTTGATCCACGGTACAAGGGTAAGGTTGCGGACCTTATCTTGCCGTTGCAGAGGGAGCAGAGGATGAGACATCTCAGGGAGGCCTTGCAGAAAGGTCTGTGCAACGCGTTCCCAGAAACTGGGAGGTTACAAACTCCTGGTCCTGGACAACGAGTTGCTGAGGCTTCGGTCAGTAGCAGAAGGAGCGGTGGGGTTCAGACAATTTTTTAGTCCGCAGCCCCAAGGTATGATCGGTTCCAGCAACCATCGCCACCGTCTGATATACATGGTGCAGGAATACCTAGGGGCAAGGTCAGACTTGGACACCTTTCCCACCGAAAATCCTCTGGCTTACTGGGTCTTGAGGATGGATCACTGGCCAGAGCTTGCACAGTATGCAATTGAGCAACTGGCCTGTCCTGCATCCAGCGTTCTTTCCGAACGCACATTCAGTGCTGCTGGAGGATTTGTCACTGATCACAAGGTGCGCCTGTCCACCGACTCGGTTGATCGACTGACCTTTATAAAGATGAATCAGTCTTGGATCACCACCAGCTACCAGGCACCTGAAGCGGATATAACTTAATTTATAATGTCACATCCCTTCAAGACTGCCTATGCTGATGCTGAGTGACTGTCCTGTTATGTTCACTGACTATTCTCTTCCTCCTCCTCAATGATCCATTCCTTGATAGCTTGGAACAACATTTTTTTTCTGGGTGCCACCACACCAGTGGCTAAGGCACAATTTTTCGGCCCCTGTATAACAGGGGCGTGTAATTACAATTTAAAAAAAAAATGCTTCGCAACAGGTCTGACTACTGTGCTCCAAGTACAGTATCTGTGAGGGGTTGCAGTGTTGTGGCACCAGCACCAGTGCCTAAGGCACAATTTTCAGCCCCTGTTTAACAGGGGTATGTAATTACAAATCTTGATCTAATAGTTCACAGCAGGGCCCATTCCTGCGCCCACCAAAAGTAACTGTGAGGGCTTACAGTCTTGTGGCAACACCGTCCACCACCACCACCAAAGGCCCAATTTGTCTGCCCTGTTCAACAGGTGCATGCAATTACAAATCTTGATCTAATAATTCACAGCAGGGCCAATTCCTGTGCCCACCAAGAGTAACTGTGAGGGCTTACAGTGTTGTGGCTACACCATCTAATGGGGCCGTATATACACCATATATACGGCAGGAATACCCCTACTTTCAAACATCCAACTTACAAACGACTCCTACTTGCAAATGGAAGGAGAAAACAGGAAGTGAGGAAATCTACCCCTAGGAAGGGAAATTCTATCATGTTAGATTTAATTTGGGAAAAAGGTATCTCCTCTCTACTGATGCTTTATCACCAATCCATGTTTCAATTAGAACCCCACTTTTCCAAAAACTATGTTCTCCAAAAAGCTTAAAAATTGATTTTTTTGGGATGGAGCTACACTTCATAATGTACCTGTTCAGATTCTACTTAACAAACCTACAGTCCCTCTCTTGTTTGCACCGCCTATATACTGCTGTTCAGAGTATATAGGGTTGTAGGTATAGGGGGTTTTTTGGGTGCGGGGTCCCCCTTAATATCCATACAAGACCCAAAGGGGCTGGGAGCTGATGGGTTAGCCATGCCATTTTTCTCAAGGATTTTCAGCCATATGGCCAGGACAAGACATGACATTAAAGCCGCAAGTGGTTTTAAATGTCTTCTTTTTTTCATTTACAAATGTCATTTTGTGCAGGGACAGTTCTAAACACGGGAAACACATGCCACTTCACAGGCATACTTTAGACACCCCCCAGGTACCATATTTTAATTAATATTTCACTTTTTTTCACTTTATGCATCATTAAAATGACTGCTCCCGGAAAAAACGTTAGTTTTTAAATTTCTTTTTGCATTGATATATGTCCCCTGGGGCAGGACCCGGGTCCCCAAACCTGTTTTATGACATTAACATGCATATTGGCCATTGTAATTACCAATTTTGATTTCAAACGTTCGCGTCCATTGTAACGAATAGGGTTCGAAAATTTGCGCAAACTTTCGGTCCGTTCAAAGGTTCTGGTGCAAACCGAACCCGGGGGTGTTCAGCTCATCCCTATCTGTATACTGCTGTGCCCATAATCCGGCTCTCTTCATGTGTATTGTAATTGTCAGCCTATGTGTCTTTATGTTTTTCAGCTTCTTCATGTGCCAGATGCCCTCACGTTTTCACTGTGGTATACAGGTTTCCAGGCGTCCTGTTTTTAGCCCCATAAGTGCAGGAGGTTATGCAGCCACCCAGGCCGCTTGCGCTGAAGGCTTGCTTCAGCCCTCCCCCGGCAATGTCCAGGGAGGGGAGGATTGTAATGCAGCGTCTGCGGCTTGGACGGCGTTGCCTAGCAGTGCTGTTCACAACGTCACTGATGCACGGAAGCATAGTGCTGCGCACCACGGTGTTTACCGTTGCGCACGCATCTCGGGCGCATGCACGGTGACCTTACGGCTGGCTCGGGCGTACGTCGGACTTGCTCTGACGTCACCCGAGCGGGACACTTCAAAAGCTGCAAGTCGAGCCGTCCTCCCCACAGATGTCCCAGGGGAGGGACGGCCCGGACAACAATACAAGCTGCAATAGCCACCCAAAATCCAGCAATTGTGAGGAGCAGGATTGTTAGACAAGGTAAATAGGCTCAGTGCCCCAATTCGTCATCTGTATTGGGAATGTCTTTATCGGTCCAGTGATAGGCGGTATCCTACAGACAGCACTAACAAGGATGGGTACTTATTGTGTTTTCCCCTAAATATTCTAGAGGCCAGTTTTATATACCCCCTCTAACTAATACATGATCCTCCATCTGTTAAGTAGCCGATCCCATTTATTGGACATTGGGCAAAATTTTTTCCCCCTTCCTAGTTTAGAGCGAACTAATGGCTTATATCTATACATGTAGTACACAGTCTTCCTGTGCCTAAGCCTCATGTTTGTTTGTGTCTTTTTCTAAAAAGAAAAATACCCTGTTCCTGCATATTCTTTTTTATATATTTTTTGTAGTGTGGACCCTATCTTAAGTATATGGTCAGCCTTGACACTACACAATGCTGCACACCTTCTTGAATCTATGACGCATGATATGCTTCACTTGAGTAAGTAATATGGCCTTGTCCCCTTTTGTGAAGATGGTTGCCTTTACTACTAATACTGGGTCCAATGCTAACGTACAACAACAATAATTTTTGGTTTTCATTTTTATCCATAGTTACCCTATGTGTCCCCTATAACCTACCTTGCACAATAGTACCTTGCCCCTGGGGTCTCATTCATTTGAAGACCCGTCTTAGGGGTTGAGACACTATTTGGGGCATTTTGGGCGCCTTTTTCCTGTGGCCTTATAGGCTATCCGGTGGATTTTTGACGATATCTGGCAACCTGAAGGAGACCGGAGAACCGGTTTGGGGCACTGCAGCAGTAAGTTCATGTATAGATACTTTTCAATGATTTTGTATACGATATCCTCACCAATACCATATATAGTAATAAAATGTTTTTCTAATTGCAACAGAAGCTCCTGAGGAAGCGACAAGTCGCAAAACATGTCGAGCACAAGCTTCTTTTAATTGGCGGGACCGACGATTACCCCTTTGGGCCAGTCCACATCTAAGTGGGAGTGTTTGGTTTTTCAAGCTTTGGGTGCACCAACCCCACAGATAGTATAAAAACACAGTGGTACTGTAAAATCCGTTTTGGGGATAACCCGGAGTCCCTACCTCTTTAAGCTGTTTTTATAGTATATTATGTGAATATATTTTGTTTGTTTATGTATGTAATATTTAAATTTATTTTCAATAAATATTGTGTAAAAATTTGAATCTGTGCCTATAAAGTCAATTTTTCTCTTTTTTCTTCGGAAAAATTTCCTTTTTGACAATTATGCAGAATGTGGCACTATAATATATATGGGTGTTTCTTTGATTGTTAAGCCCTGGGGCGGCAATCTCTTTCTTGGTCTTCACAACTTTAGCCATGATCTTGTCCTTTCTGACATTTGGGTTGGGGTAAGGCCCATACTTCCCATCATAGTCGCTCCTCTTCAATATGTTCACCATCTCCAAAAGACATATTTGAGGCCTTAAATCTTCTCCTCCAGGATCGGGACGTTTCTGTGTCCCCGCCATGTGCTTTCCCCACTGCGCCGTAAGGAGAAGGGGCAGGGAATAGACGAGAAAGATCGTCAGGAGCGGGCGGAGTTTCATGCATGCGCACCGTATATAAAACGTCACACGCGTGTGTTGTACGGACGATCTGTGAGCAGAGAGCTGACGCACGCAACGAGTGCTAGAACGACGGTACAATTTGAACTTGGTACATCACTAGCCTAGACTGCTTCTAGATTGAGGCTTATTTGGGTACAAGATTAGGAGAGTTTAGCCTGACATTATTATGGTTTTGCAGAAAATACTATGGACCCTTTTAAGTTTCCTTTTTTCAATGAGCTGATAATTGATGAGCTCAGGGCGATGCCCTGCCTGTGGCAGAATCCCCCCCCCCCCCCCATTTGAATCTAACCAAAAGGAAGGCAGCGCTGGAGAAACTACTCCGTTACGTTAAAATTATGGTCCCTACGGCAGACATCACCTATGTGATGGTCAAAATTGGTGCGCTGAGGCGCACCTATCTGAGGGAGCGCCAGAGGTTCCAGCTTTTCTTGCGATCAGGAGATCCAAATGCCATTTATGTTCCCAGGATGAAGTTTTACGAGAGGCTACATTTTCTGGCAAACCAGAGGTAACCCATGCCATCACCCTACCATCTTCCTTCAAGGCTTCCTTCCCCCCAGCTGAGGCTTCGGATGTCCAACCTGGGCCTTCCAGGCAGCAACATGTGGAGGGGCCCAGTTTGAGACAGCAATAGCATTGGTGAACATATTTCTTGACGTACATTTAATGATGTTAACTAGATGTTATTATTGATCAGTTAAGTTGTGATTTAACAAAGTGGTTGACATATCAATAGACAGTAGTGACCAAAGAATTGGGCCAAGAATTAAAAATGCTGGGCTCAGAATGATAGTATGTTCTATTTATTAACATTCAATTTGCAACAGTCATGAGCTAAAATGGTGTGGTTGATGAACAAAGAACTAAAACTATGTCCCATTTTCATACACAGGAAGACCTCAGCCAGGAGGAGGCTGTGGCAGGTGGCAGCCGGGAGGAGGCTGTGGCAAGTGGCAGCCGGGAGGAGGCTGTGGCAAGTGGCAGCCGGGAGGAGGCTGTGGCAAGTGGCAGCCGGGAGGAGGCTGTGGCAAGTGGCAGCCGGGAGGAGGCTGTGGCAAGTGGCAGCCGGGAGGAGGCTGTGGCAAGTGGCAGTTGGGAGGTTGACCCTCGCCCTTCTCCACCTGCTGCCACAACGAGAAGATCTGAGCCACAGCCTGGAAGGAAGCCTGGAGGGAAGTGCCTTAGGAAGACCAGATAGTGATGGCCTGGGTTCCGTCTGGTCTGTCAGAAGATGCAGCCTTTTGTCTGACAACATCCTGGGGACATAGATGTCATCTGATCTTCCTGATCGCTTGGAATCCTGGACCAGATTGTACTCCCTTAGATATGTACTCCTCATTCCACCAATTTTGCTATTACATATTTGATGTCTGCCGTGGGGACCAAAAGGCTTCGCGAAATTGACCAGTTTCTCCAGCGTTACCTTCCTGTTTATTTTGTTTATGACATCGAATAAAGGTTTTTTTTGGTTTGAAGAAATCCTTGCCTATGTGTTTTACTTCAAAATGACAGTTTATCTGTGAGTAGGCAGGTACATTTCACAAATCAGAAAGTTAAACAAGGGGCACCAACACCAAACAACCTCATAGTGAATTTATGATGATAATAATAGTGTTGGGATAAGTTGAGACACACACCCCCCCCCCCCCCCCCCCAAAAAGAAATAACACATTACAGATAAAGGAAAAAAACAAACTACTATAAATGGAAAAAAAAAAAAATTCCATGTGCCCTGACTAATAAAAAAATTCTAGGCATGAAATAAGGAAAAAGAATAAAGAAAGAAGTTTGGGAGAAGTCAGTGTGAATATGAGCAGCTAAAAAACGTCATTCTTCTTGCATTGTAAAGAAAAAGAGAATGCACTACATTAAACAAATTTTAACATTGCAGCGTGACGAATGTGCTCTGTCGATTAGGAGAGCTAGTTTTACCTGACCGAGCGCTTACATCAGAGAATTTCTTCTGAGCATGCGTGGCACTTTGTCCGTCGGACTAGGCTACACACGATTGGAATTTGCGTGATTGGACTTTGTTGTCGAAAAATTCGAGAGCAGGATCTCAAATTTTCTGTCGGAAATTCCGACGGAAAAAGTCTGATGGTGTCCGACCGTGTGTACGGGGCATTAGACATGAGACAAACATTTAGATGCAAACGTGAGGGAGATATTTCATAAAAAAACAAACAAACAAAAAAAAAAAAGACCAGACGGAATACTGCATTTTTTTAACATTAGAGCTAGCAATAGAAAAAAAAATACAATGGGAAAACATGAGAGCAGCTCCAAACCTTGCATGGACCAGCCACACAAAGTTCAAAAACAGGCATGAGAATTTTAATCACACAAGCCTGTACTACATATGCATCAACCCACTCATTACAGATTTCTGAAGCCACAGCTGATCTACTTCCAAGGTATTTTTATTCTGGGGTCTCGTACCTCCAGACATCAAAAGTACCTTCCAAAGGAATACACCTTACTGTACACCCTGACCATATATACCAATCTTTAAGGGGTCTCATGTCCGGAACCACAAACCCAGACCTAATTTGCGGTGCAGCTGTCTGACTGGTGTGGAGCCTAATTTTTTCCTCCAACACATGGACGGCACATTACCCATGAGGATTCAAATCGCTTATGACATTTCCCTGCGTCCAGGGCACCCCCACACTAACTTTCGGAGCAGTACTGCCTAGAGACCATTTTTTACAGTACTGGCACCTGGTGTTCTCCGATTATCTTACATGGCCTACCGGTTTTCTAGAATCTACTCCTCACAATTAGAAGCTCTCCAACCAATTATCGGCAGCCCTATAAATGTGTTTGTCAGACAAACTACAAAGCAGACAGAGGCAGAGTCAGACGAATCCAGTCATAGACATAAAAGAAAAAAAAGGGCGGCACAGTGGTGTAGTGGTTAGCACTCTCACCTAGCAGTAAGAAGGGTCGCTGGTTCGAATCCCAACCACGACACTACCTGCCTGGAGTTTGCATGTTCTCCCTGTGCCTGCGTGGGTTTCCTCCGGGTACTCCGGTTTCCTCCCACAATCCAAAGACATGCAGGTAGGTAAATTGGCTTCTGTCCAAAAATTGGCCCTAGTATATGAATGGGGACCTTGGATTGTGGGCTCCTTGAGGGTAGGGACTGATGTGAGTATGCAATGTATAGGGATAGGGACAATTGTAGATACTCACTCAGGTTGAACTGGATGGACTGATGTCTTTATTCAACCTTACTAACTATGAAACTATGAAACTATGAAAGCACCATGAAATCCTCCACTATTCAAAACAATATTATGGCTTCTATCTGTACCTAGATGTTACAACAATAATGTGGATGCCTCCTGTTTACTCTCTACCCAAAACTGTATTACAGTGCAAAACAACTGGAATTAAATTTAAAAACCAAAATGATTTCCATCCAAACACAAGTATTTGCCCACATGCTTGTTTCAAAAGACCAAGCCTCTCCCACCAACTTCCTGTTAATGCATACATCCTGCAAAGAACTTCCTATTGTCTGCTGATCTCTAAAAACCCAACTAACTGGTTTATTTACATATCAATGGACAGGAAGAGGGAGGGAGGGGGAAGCCTAGTTTCATCTTCCCTGAACTTCATATTATGGCTGTCAAGACAAAAAAAAAAAAAAAAACACACACCCTATGACTAACATCATATAGGAGACTTCAACAATTTTAAAAACCTTTTGTTCAGGAAAGGGTAGAATAACCCCCCCCCCATATTGCAAATGGGAGGGAATCCCCCTTGACTCCCATATCTCCTGGGCAGTTAGACCACAAGTTTTGAGACCGAAATACCAAACAACAACGCAAATAAAGCCAAAAACTGAAACTCATGCCTTTTTGCACTCAATAAAATAGTTTGTAAACAAAAAAAAAACTGAAATTCATGCAAAAAGATGACTCACCTTCACTAAATGCTGAAACCTGACCCAAAAGCAGAGCAATTCCACCCAAAGCACAGCAAAATGTCAGACGAAAGCCGGGCCACGACCACATGGTAGATGAAATCCGGACTACAATGAAATGGCTGACGAAAGCTGGGCCACATGGTGACTACAACAAAATGGCCGATGACAATCAGACCACATGGTGATATTAAACACATAAATTGAAGCTGCTGATCCTGCCAAAACCAGCACAAACTGAGATTTCTTCCCTAGAAAACCAAAATTTTTCCCCACAAAAACTGACTAAAACAATTGAGTCACCAAATGAACACTTACCCGTAGACAAACTCTTTAGGCCACATTAACTAGGGCCCATAGGAACACAGGCTATCCAATCAAACACCACATCCCTGAATGCCAACGTTACCTAAGACATAATAAAACAGCTCAAACATACACTCTTGTTCCGAAACAAAGAACATATCAGACATTGAGAAATACAAACAACGATAGTTGCATGCATGATCTTTTCATCTCAAAACAAAAGAACTCCTCCATGCTATTGCCTAGAAGCCTGAGACCATACGCAGGGCGTAGCCCTTTCAAGAAACAGCTCCTATTGTAAGTGCAATGCATGGCCGCCCTTCCCCCTCAGCCACATGGCCACTTGAATATGCAGCAGCCATTTTCAAAAGCAACTGCAAACAATCTAAACGACCAAAGTTCACTAAACCATTTGTAGGGGAAAAATATTACTACATTTTTGGGGACATGCATCTTGAAACAATATACACAACTGGCTTGGTCTCATACAAAGGTAATAATCACAATTCATACATTTCTATTTCTCATATACTTATTGCACAACATAGTTACTTACACAAACATTTTAGATTGTATTAAATGGGTCCGATAGGGGAGGTAAGTATCACAAACAATACTGACAAATCATACACATAACATACAATCCTGCCATTATACAAAAAGATAAAAAATGTGTTCTTTTGCAAAGCAGAACCTACCCAACACATCAGACAGAAAATGTACCCCTTTGCCTCAGGACAACAAAGTATTTCAAATACTTTGATGTCCATGACTGGGACCTCTCCCATCCTACTGATCTGATGCGAAGGAGGTTCTGTTCACTCCTTAACTGGCTCACCATTTTAACTGTCGTGGAAATTCCACTATACGCTACGCGTAATCCATCTCTCCTGCGCTACTAAGAGCCCTTTCAGCCTTTTGGTAGAATGCATCTTATTTAACCCGTCTCCCGCATTTCCCCAAGTAAACAGACATAGTCACGTTCTAAGCTCCATCGCTCGACTGCCCCTGGAGCCTGAGCTTTGTTTATTTATAGTACTTAATAGAGCTTGATGGTTTTACAATCGACAAAACCAGCACAGGCATTCCTTCAAACAGGAGGAGTTATACAAATCAATCAAATGTACAATGACTGGGGAGTTTATGGGCAGGTCTGGGCAGAGGCAGTCTGTACGATTTCCCGCCCCCTGTACCTTGAAGCCATCATCATGGCGGGCCTTGAAATCATGGACACTGTCTCCGGTCAACGCACCCACAAAGTCCAGTTGTTACCGTTAGCGCGAATCCTTATTCGGCATTGTTCAGAGAACAATGCATACCCGGGATTATACTACCGTTCCTGTGGATGGGACAGGGGGGTGACACGAGCGTACATCTGCTCATAAACGATAATGTCTTTGCAGAGTGAACGCATCGCCCCCAGACGATCGTCTGTGCATCGCTGGCGGACATATGCCCACTCTGCAAACACTTCTCTGCAGCCTCAAGAAGCTTTTCACTACCAGATGGATCTCAACCAGCGTCTGCCCCAGTCTGCTCTTTAGTGTGGCCTGTGGGAGAACTAAACACTGGGAGACACTATGACAATACATATTAAATACATCTTCATAAAAATTTCCACAACATTAAGCCCAGGTTCACACTACTGTAATCACAGACATTGCATGTGATTCGCACCAGATTACATGCGATGTCTGAGATGCAAGTTCAGCCATACAGACATAGTCACTGTTTTCCCCAAGACGCTTCCAGGTGTCCTGTAAAATATTTTCTCTCATCTTCTGTTGACGCTCTCTCTGCAGCTACCAGGTAGGAGCATAACCCAAGTTGTTATCGATTCCGGAGCCTGCAGTTTTATGGACTACACCTTTGCTAAACATCAAGTCCCACTGCAAACTAAGATGCAACATTTAAAGATTAACTGCCTTGCGACCGCCGGCTGTCAATTGACAGCCAGGTGGCACAGCTCTCAGGGCGGGAGGGTGTCATATGACGCCCTTCCCTTCTTGGCCCTCCAGGGAGCACCTTGCGCGCCTGCTTTGTCACTGGGCACCCGATGCGCGATGTCCGCCGGGCACCTGCAATTGCCCGGTAACACAGCAGGGCGGCGTTACCAGCCTTTGTATCGTCGAGTATGGCTGGGTATTACCGTGTATTGCAGAGTATGGCTGGATAATTTAATTTGCAAAAACCTGTGAAAATTCCACCATAAAGCCCCCACTAATATCCACGTCATCTCCCCAACTGTAATATTGGCCGAGTATGGCAGCGTGTTGCAGAGTATTGGCAGCGTGTTGGCAGCCGATCTCTCCCCTCCACTGTACAGATCTGTACACAGAGGGGAGAGAGGAACCGGTGTCATCTTGACGCCGGTTTGTTTACAAGTGAACGCTCCGTCGTTTGACGGAGCAATCACATTGTAAATGGCCGACGGGTGCAACAAGATGGCCGCCGCTCCGGAGCCGCGGCCGACGGGTGCACCAAGATGGCTGCCGCTCCGGAGCTAGGCCGAAGCCGTAGCCTTTCCTAAGCTAGGACGGCTCCGCGGATCGCGGCGGGTAAATGCGGTAACGCTGCTCCAGTAATGGGAACAGCGTTACCGCGAGGGGAAGAGTGATCAGATTACTCGTTACCCTCTAAAGTAACGGCGTTACGTAACGCTGTTTACTTTAATCGCGTTAGTTACATCACTGGTTATAAGTCCATATATTCTGCAGGATCAAAAGCAAAAAAACTTCAAGAAATTCAAGAAAGTGATGGGAAATGAGCCAACTTTAACTGAACGGTCAGCATTTTTTTTGGCTTAATTTCTTCTAATACAGCCTCCACATGTAATCCCGCAAGCGATATATTTAAAAAAAAAATAAAAAAATAAAAAAAAAGGACCAAATGGCCGCTTACCAGATCCAAGAATCAAATGGGCATATATCAGAATGAACCTCCACACCGAGCGATATCCCAATCTCTTCCACAGCAAGGACAATCTGTTCTTCAATCAAGGGTAATCACTCTCCTGCTTTGTGCTCAGCTGTTCTCCATCCACACTACTGGCCTGCTTCACTGGCTGTGAGTGTGCCAAAAACTTCCTCCGTCCACCATATAGGGCAAAAAATAAAATAAAAACACAACACACACGTATATAGTGCAATAGGTTTTAACACAAAGTTTCTTTATTAAAAAGCCCACACATGGCCAAACAACCAAAGGGGTATGTAAAAAAACACAACATAAAAAAACAAAAAAAATAAAATAATTTTGTAAGAAAAAAGTAAAAAAAAAAAAAAAAAAAAAGCGGTGTATTGATATAAAATTTCTATATGTTCAGCTGCTCATGCAGACTGTACCGTATGTCTGGTCCTTGGCTCCAGCTGACGCGTTTCTCTTTACAAAGCATCTACTGGGAAAGGAGACCTGGACCAGACGTCACCACTCATGCTATTTATATCTTAAAAAAATAGGATTAATACAACACCACTATTAGAGGTAACCTCACACCTACTGGTTGTTTCCCATCTAACTACTATGAAGCCCTCATTGTTTATGCTGTCTATGCCGACTCCCCCCAGTGGTCCAGACAGGGATAACACCAGCTAGGCAGTGAAAGGGATCCTCAGGAAGTAGCTGCAAAGTGGTAGAGGAAGAGAAAAAATACCCCAAAAAGGGGGGGGGGGGGAGTTTATTATAAAAATTATCAAATAGAATATTTATATTAGCAGGAGGGGGGGGAGAGATATCAACAAGGTAGAAAAGGGCAAAAAATAAAAATAAAAACCTTAACGGGGAAATGGTCCGATACATCAGCTGTTATCAATGTAGCAATTGATATCCCACTCTATGTTGAGCCCCAAGGGGGTATAACATTGCATATCAAATATCCAGCGAGTTTCTCTACGCAAAATGTGCCGTTTTTAAATCGTTTCCTCACCAATGGGGGACAAATCTCTCAATAGCAATAATTTCCAACAGGGAAGGATCCCTGTTGTGGAATTGATGAAAATGCCATGAGACACTATGTCCCACAAATCCACATCTAATGTTCGACTGATGTTCACCTATTCGAATGTTTAAAGCCCTGGTGGTCCTGCCAATGTATTGGTAGCCACAAGGGCACCTAAGAAGGTATATTACCCCCACGGCCTTATATGTTATAAAATCCATAATGGAATAGGATCTAGATCAAGGGTCTCAAACTGGTGGCCCTCCAGCTGTTGCAAACCTACAAGTCCCATGAGGCATTGCAAGGCTGACAGTTACAAGCATGACTCCCACAGGCAGAGGCATGATGGGACTTGTAGTTCCGCAACAGCTGGAGGGCCACCAGTTTGAGACCCCTGATCTAGATGTTACATGCGACATGAATGTCGAGGTTTTGATAGTTGGAGGATGTGCCAACATTTTAGTATGCGATTTTTCCGGAAAAGTATTTTTGGCCATTCTGGACCAAGAATCTTATCACATTTTAAGGCCTGCCAGTGTTTCCGAATGATTTTATTAACCCACCAATAATGTGAGGAAAAGGTTGTCAAAAATTACCACTGCAAGTCTTTATTCGTATTTTGCTTGTTTCGAACTTTAGGTGTTAATAGTTGCTGCCTGTAGGTCTTGTTCCCATGACAAAGGGGTGTAGCCTGTCTCGATAAAACGATCTTTTAGCACCATTGCCTGGGACTGAAAATCATGTCATTTAGTACAATTTCGCCTTATGCGTTGGAACTGTCCCTTGGGGGTGGCCTTCAGCCAATTAGGATGATGCCCACTTGTGATAGGGATATACCCATTTCTATCAGTGTTTTAGTCAGTAATAACCCATCTTTATATATAAGTCCAAAAAGTTTACAAAAAGGTCAAAATGCTCTCATAGGTGAACCTTATCCCCCAGTTGTCATTTAGACCTGTCATGAAGATGCTTAGTGACTCGGAGTCCCCCTTCCAGAGAAAGAAGGCATCATCAATATATCTTCTCTAAAATAAAAAGGTGGGACTCATTCAATGAAAAAAGTTTGTCATTCTCCCACAGGGCCATTAATAGACCAGCCAAACTGGGCGCAAATTTGGCCCCCATAGCTACACCAGTGCTTTGCAGATAATATTCACCTCCATAATAAAAATAATAATTATGTTCCATGGCAAATTGTAATAATTTCATGACAAATTCTAAAAGTAGAAGAGGGGGTATTACCGTGTTTCCCCGATAGTAAGACACCCCCGATAGTAAGACGTATCGGGAGTGTCAGAGGGGACAGCTAATGTAAGCCGTACCCCGAAAGTAAGACGTATGTCTTACTATCGGGGAAACACGGGGGATTTGCCTGCAGAGACCAGAGCCGAATGAGATGCAGAGTAGCGCAGGAAGCGTCTATCTGTCATACGCTGTCTCTCATGTCACTCAGCGCTGCTCGCTCCCCGGCGGCCCCTCCTCTCTTCTCGTCAATCCCCATTGGCTTGAGACATCATCTGGGATAGACGAGAAGAGAGGAGGGGCCGCCAGGGAGCGGGCAGCGTGACATGAGAGAAAACATGACAGATAGACGCTTCCTGCACTACTATGCTCGCAAGTAAGTGTCCCCAGATGTGCCCCATGCCCTGATGCCCTAATGTGCCCCATGCCCTGATGCCCTAATGTGCCCCATGCCCCATAATGTGCCCAGATGTGCTGTGCCCCATAATGTGCCCAGATGTGCTGTGTCCCCCATAATGTGCCCTGATGTGCTATGTGCCCCATAATGTGCCATAATGTGCCCTGATCTGCTATGTGCCCCATGATCTGCCCCATAATGTGCTATGTGCCCCATAATGTAAGACATACCCCGAAAGTAAGACATAGTGGGGCTTTTAGGGATAAAAAGAAAGTAAGACACTGTCTTACTTTCGGGGAAACACGGTAGCAGATAGCTCCTTGGTGAGAAAAAGTGTTGCAGCATTGTATCCTAATTCATGTGGAATAACAGTATATAACGAGGTGACGTCTGCTGTTACCAGAAGAACATCCTCTCTTATTTCCATCTCTGAGATTTCTCTAATGATCTGCATAGAGTCCCTCAGAAAGGCTGGAGTCTGCGTTACAACTGGCTGCAAAAAGTGATCGACAAACTTCCCAACCCTAGAAGTGAGGGAATCTAAGCTGCTCACTATAGGGCGACCTGGGGGTTGTGTTGCGTTTTTATGATTTTTGGGAATGCAATATATGATCGGGGTGCGTGGGGCCAGGGGGGATAAGGTATTCTGCTTCCTTTTAATTTATAATGCCTTTTCTGTGCCCATCTTTTACTATCGCTTTGAGAGACCTCCTATATATACACACATTCATTGGATCTTTTTTTAGGATTTTATACGTTTCTCTGACAAACGATTAATTTCTTCCAGATGGTCATTTTTCTTTATTACAATCCCCCCCCCCCCCCCCCTTGTCGGTTGGCCGTATAATTAGCTGTTTTCTTTCACATAATGAAGCTATACCCTCTTCTATATATCTTTGTTGTGTTTTCTGCAATTTGATATTTTGAAGGTCATGTAACACAAGTTCCTTGAACACTGAAATGCTTGGGGCCATTTTTCCCCAGGAGGGTTGAACAAGGACGCATTCCTTAGTCCTGTTCCCACCTCCTTTTATTTCCATTGCCATTTTTACTGATAGGATTTGACAAAAAATGTCGCTTGATGCTCATTTTTCTGGTAAATTTCTGGACATCCAAAAACATCTGAAATTTTATTTAAAGCTGCTTTCGGTGCATATTTGAGACCCTGATCTAACGTATATGCGTACAGCAGTGTGGGAACATAATTAATCTATGTATATGCATTTGGGCATTAGTAATAATGTGTAGGTGTTGTATGTTTTTCACATATGCATTTGTTATACAAGAATGTGCGGAGTATCGATATAGTGTTATATATTTGGGATTGATGCCAACATCTTAAAATATGTGATGTCGCAACACTTAATCCTTTTTAAATATTCCCTTTTTCTATATCCCCCTTTCTTGCATGCAGATGTTGATTGGATATAAGGGTGAGCAAGATGTAGATAGTGGAGGTGTAGTGTTTGAAGTTGCGCTGCACTGACATGGAGCAGGAAGTAAGTGGAAACATGACTTCCTGTGTCTCCCCTGCCATTAGAAGATATAAATAGCGTGAGTGGTGACGTCTGGTCCAGGTCTCCTTTCCCAGTAGATGCTTTGTAAAGAGAAACGCGTTGGGTGGAGACAAGGACCAGACATACGGTACAGTCTGCATGAGCAGCTGAACATATAGAAATTTATATCGATACACCGCTTTTTTTACCTTTAAGAAAAAAACTTTTGTATGCTGCAGTGTTGCTGTGTTTTTTACATACCCCTTTGGTTGTTGGCCATGTGTGGGCTTTTTAATAAAGAAACTTTGATGTGTTAAAACCTATTGCACTATACAAGTTATTTTTGCCCTATATGGTGGACGGAGGAAGTTTTTGGCACACTCACAGCCAGTGAAGCAGGCCAGTAGTGTGGACGGAAAACAGCTGAGGACAAAGCAGGAGAGTGATCACCCTTGATTGGAGAACAGATCGTCCTTGCTGTGGAAGAGATTGGGATATCGCTCGGTGTGGAGGTTCATTCTGATATGCCCATTTGATTCTTGGATCTGGTAAGCGGCCATTTGGTAATTTTTATATATTGCTTGCGGGATTATTATTGTATTAGAAGAAATTAAGCAAAAAAAAAAAAAAATGCTGACCGTTCAGTTAAAGTTGGCTCATTTCCCACCACTTGGGAAGGAATTTCTTGAAGTTTTTTGCTTTGATCCTGCAGAATATATGGACTTATAACCATAGCCACTACTGACTAATAATTGTGTTTTTATACACTGTGGACATTTGTTTCATTTATTCACATAACACTGTTTGTTCATTTATTTATGGATTCAGTCATTGGGTGATTTAATCATTTTTCCCTTTAGGGGATGAATGACACTATTTGTCACTTATATTATTTATTGATTTGTTGGTAACATTTGATGGTCTATTTAGTTATTTATTTATTTAATTTATATCATTTAACCAAACCTCACTTAGGTTGCACAATTGAAACACTTCTTTTCACATTTATACAGTAATCAATGCATTTTATAGCACCGATCGCTGTATAAATGTGAATAGTCCCAAAACAAGAAAAAAAAAAAAAAAATCGCAGATCGCCGTCATTACTAGCATAATAATAATAATAATAATAATAAATAATGCTATAAATCTGTCCTCTATTTTGTAGGCGCTGTAACTTTTGTGCAAACCAATCAATACACGCTTATTGCGATTTGTTTTTACCAAAAATATGTAGAAGAATATCGGTCTAAACTGAGGAAAAAAAAAAATGTTTTTATATATTTTTTGGGGATATTTAGTATAGCAAAAAGTAAAAAAATATATATTTTTTTTTAAACTTGTCCCTCTTGTTTATAGCGCAAAAAATAAAAAAAAAATGCAGAGGTGATCAAATACCACCAAAAGAAAGCTCTATTTGTGGGGACAAAATTATAACAATTTCATCTGGGTACAGTGTTGTATGACTGCGCAGTTGTCATTCAAAGTGTGACAGCGCTGAAAGCTGAAAAAGCACTGTATTAAGGTGGTTAATCTGGCGGATGGCTCAAACGCAAGAAACTTGTCCCCTACTGGCAGTAACCTCTTTTGGTCATTCTGAATACTTAAACCTGGACATTATCCCATCTCCCTTATTTCCCATCATTCTGGGGATTCCGTGGTTGCAGGCACACAACCCCCAAATAAATCACCTACTGCCAGCAGCACTGTTTTCCCCAAGCGGTCCCCACCACAGCGCCCCTAATGGTGCTGCAACCAGAGACTTCAGTTTCACATCATGTCCCACCTGTTTACCATGATTTCTTAGATGTTTTTGATAAGGCCGAGACTTTGCCACCCCATCGGCCATACGATTGCCCAATCGAATTGCTACCCTGGGCCGGGATCCCCTTTGGAAATGTTTTTCCTTTATCAGAACCTGAGCTGGAGGCGTTGCGCCTATACATTGACGAGAACCTGAAAAGGGGATATATCTGTTCATCCACAATCGCCTGCTGGGGCTGGCTTCCCACCCCCCCCCCAACAAAAAATATCACACTTTGAGACCTTGTGTGGACTATAGAGAAATAAACTAAATAACCATTAACAGATACCCCCTTCCACTTGTTCCAGAACTTCAGAGCAGCAAAAGTATTCACAAAACTTGATCTACGGGGTGCATATGATCTGGTAAGAATTGGGAAAGGGGATGAATGGAAAAACGGCCTTCCGTACCCATTTTGGGCACTTTGAATACTTAGTTATGCCATTTGGGCTATGTAACGCCCAAGCTACTTTTCAGCATCGTGTCAAAGATATTTTTAGAGACTCTCTGCCTCTTCATGATCATGCATCTCGACGATATACTCATATTCTCCCCTTCCATTGAGGAACACCGGCTGCAAGTTAAAAAAGGTCCTCAGCCGTCTCAGAAAACACCAGTTATATGCAAAAGCGGAAAAATGCGAGTTCGAGAAAGAAACGATCCAGTTCTTGGGGCTTATTATCTCATCAGGCATCGCAATGGACCCACAAAAAGTTAGTGCCATCCTTGAGTGGCCAGAGCCAACTGATCGAAAGGGAACCCAGAGATTTATTGGATTCGCTAACTTTTACTGTAAATTTATCAAAAAACTTTTCAGCCATCATCAACCCCATTACTCAGCTTACCAAGCAGAACACCCAATTTCAGTGGATTCCAGCAGCGCAACTCGCCTTTGATAAATTGAAACTTCTCTTTACATCAGCACCAATTTTACAACTTCCTGATCCTGCATTATCCTATGTTCTTGAGGTGGATGCTTCTGAGAACGCAGCAGGCGCCATCTTATCCCAATGACAAGGCGCTAAATCTCTCCTGCATCCCTTGGCCTTCTCTAGGAAACTCAATGCTTCAGAGAAAAATTTAAGATGTGGGAGATCGAGAGCTACTTGCCATCAACGTTGCTCTGGAGGAATGGCGCTATCTGCTTGAGGGAGCAAGTCACCCAATCCTTATTTTTACTGACCATAAAAATTTGGAATATCTCCAAACAGCCAGACGCCTAAAGTCTCGTCAGGCCAGGTGTGCCTTGTATTTCTCACGATTTACATTCCATATAACCTACAGACTAGGGATGGGCACGGTGCTCGATGCGAACCCATGTTCGCATCGAGCACCGGGTGTTCGCTCGCTCGGCGAGCCCAGAACTATTTTGGCAGCTCGCATCACATTCGTGTGATGCGAGCGGCCCCGCAATGCATTGCGGCCGGCGCAGTGCATTGCTGGCTGATGATTGGCCAAGCATGCACTGTGACCCCGCATGCTTGGCCAATCACAGCGCCGGAAACTCGGAGAGCCATAATTGGCTACAGGCAGGACGCCTGTAGCCAATTACAGCTCAGGGGCTTTAGTACACGCCCCACCATTTAAAAGGCCGCCACACCGTCGGCGCCGGTCACATGAGTTCCGGCTTTAGGAGAGATCAGGCTGATTCTGTGTCACTCTTTGCTAGATTCATTCATATAGAAAGATTTGCTCTACTTTGCTAAACCATTGGCTATTTATTTGCTAAACCATTGCTACCTGTCATTGATCGTCCATTGCTGCTGGTCAGTGTGTTTTTAGCTGCTGCTGGGGATTAGTCTGGTACGTGTCTTACTATTAGTACAGTATTTCAGTAGTACCAACCGCAGTGCTGTTAGCACAGCACTGCACCCCAAAAGCACCCATAGGACTTCTAGTGTGTTAGTGGCAGCAAACAGAGCTCCTATATTTTCTTCCCAGAAGCACCCATAGGACTTGTAGTGTGTTAGTGGCATCACACAGAGTTCCTATATTTTCTTCCCAGAAGCACCCATAGGACTTGTACTGTGTTAGTGGCATCACACAGAGTTCCTATATTTTCTTCCCAGAAGCACCCATAAGACTTGTACTGTGTTAGTGGCATCACACAGAGTTCCTATATTTTCTTCCCAGAAGCACCCATAGGACTTGTACTGTGTTAGTGGCATCACACAGAGTTCCTATATTTTCTTCCCAGAAGCACCCATAGGACTTGTACTGTGTTAGTGGCATCACACAGAGTTCCTATATTTTCTTTGCAGAAGCACCCATAGGACTTCTAGTGTGTTAGTGGCATCACACAGAGCTCCTATATTTTCTTCTCAGCAGCACCCACAGGACTTCTAGTGTGTTAGTGGCATCACACAGAGCTCCTATATTTTCTTCGCAGAAGCACCCATAAGACTTGTACTGTGTTAGTGGCATCACACAGAGTTCCTATATTTTCTTCCCAGAAGCACCCATAGGACTTGTACTGTGTTAGTGGCATCACACAGAGTTCCTATATTTTCTTCCCAGAAGCACCCATAGGACTTGTACTGTGTTAGTGGCATCACACAGAGTTCCTATATTTTCTTTGCAGAAGCACCCATAGGACTTCTAGTGTGTTAGTGGCATCACACAGAGCTCCTATATTTTCTTCTCAGCAGCACCCACAGGACTTCTAGTGTGTTAGTGGCATCACACAGAGCTCCTATATTTTCTTCGCAGAAGCACCCATAGGACTTGTACTGTGTTAGTGGCATCACACAGAGTTCCTATATTTTCTTTGCAGAAGCACCCATAGGACTTCTAGTGTGTTAGTGGCATCACACAGAGCTCCTATATTTTCTTCTCAGCAGCACCCACAGGACTTCTAGTGTGTTAGTGGCATCACAAAGAGCTCCTATATTTTCTTTGCAGAAGCACCCATAGGACTTCTAGTGTGTTAGTGGCATCACACAGAGCTCCTATATTTTCTTCTCAGCAGCACCCACAGGACTTCTAGTGTGTTAGTGGCATCACACAGAGCTCCTATATTTTCTTCCCAGAAGCACCCATAGGACTTGTACTGTGTTAGTGGCATCACACAGAGTTCCTATATTTTCTTCCCAGAAGCACCCATAGGACTTGTACTGTGTTAGTGGCATCACACAGAGTTCCTATATTTTCTTCCCAGAAGCACCCATAGGACTTGTACTGTGTTAGTGGCATCACACAGAGTTCCTATATTTTCTTCCCAGAAGCACCCATAGGACTTGTACTGTGTTAGTGGCATCACAAAGAGTTCCTATATTTTCTTCCCAGAAGCACCCATAGGACTTGTACTGTGTTAGTGGCATCACACAGAGTTCCTATATTTTCTTCCCAGAAGCACCCATAGGACTTGTACTGTGTTAGTGGCATCACACAGAGTTCCTATATTTTCTTCCCAGAAGCACCCATAGGACTTGTACTGCGTTAGTGGCATCACACAGAGCTCCTATATTTTCTTCTCAGCAGCACCCATAGGACTTCTAGTGTGTTAGTGGCATCACACAGAGCTCCTATATTTTCTTTGCAGAAGCACCCATAGGACTTCTAGTGTGTTAGTGGCATCACACAGAGCTCCTATATTTTCTTCCCAGAAGCACCCATAGGACTTCTAGTGTGTTAGTGGCATCACACAGAGCTCCTATATTTTCTTTGCAGAAGCACCCATAGGGCTTCTAGTGTGTTAGTGGCATCACACAGAGCTCCTATATTTTCTTCTCAGCAGCACCCACAGGACTTCTAGTGTGTTAGTGGCATCACACAGAGCTCCAATATTTTCTTTGCAGAAGCACCCACAGGACTTCTAGTTTGTTAGTGGCATCACACAGAGCTCCTATATTTTCTTTGCAGAAGCACCCATAGGACTTCTAGTGTGTTAGTGGCATCACACAGAGCTCCTATATTTTCTTTGCAGAAGCACCCATAGGACTTCTAGTGTGTTAGTGGCATCACACAGAGCTCCTATATTTTCTTTGCAGAAGCACCCATAGGACTTCTAGTGTGTTAGTGGCATCACACAGAGCTCCTATATTTTCTTCTCAGCAGCACCCACAGGACTTCTAGTGTGTTAGTGGCATCACACAGAGCTCCTATATTTTCTTTGCAGAAGCACCCATAGGACTTCTAGTGTGTTAGTGGCATCACACAGAGCTCCTATATTTTCTTCTCAGCAGCACCCACAGGACTACCGACTACAATGGCTGGAAGACCGCCAAGGGGAGGCAGAGCGTGCAGAGGCAAGAACACAGGGCAGGCAGGCTCTGTTTCTAGTGGACGTGGCCGTGGCCGTGGACGTGCATCGTCATCAGCACGTGACCATGGGACACGCGCGTCTTTGTTTTCAGGAGCTGGACATGTGGAGCCACATCATGCTGAAGGCTTGGTAGATTGGATGACCAAGCCCTCCTCATCCTCCTCATCCTCTCTCACCCAGGCTCAGGGTACTGGCAGAGCAGCTGCCAACGCGTACTCAATGGCATCATCAGCCACCCCTTCCCTAGACCCACCATGTCCTCCTGAGGAGTCCCCCGAACTCTTTGAGCACAGTGTTGGGTACATGCTCCAGGAGGATGCCCAACGATTCGAAGGCTCGGATGATGATACCCAGCTTGAGGAAGTCAGTAGTGTGCGCGCAGAGAGAGGGGATGCTGAAGGACAGCAAACTGGCAGTACTGTTCCACCAGCTGCAGCTTACTGCCAGGTTTGCTCTAGTGGTGAAGAGGGAGGGGATGATGAGGTCACTGACGCCACGTGGGTGCCTGGAGGGAGAGAGGATGAGGAGGACGAGGAGGAGGAGGATGCGGCGTCACATGTCCAACGAGGCAGGATGCCCCCTGGAGGCCAGCTAGAGGCCAGCACAGCAACTGTACAACACCGCAGAGCTCCGCCTGTGCAGGGCGCTGCCTCTGCACGTTATCAGAAAAGTTCTTTGGTGTGGGCCTTTTTTGAGACGAGTGCATCAGATCGCACCACTGCTATTTGCAATATTTGTCTCAAGCGTATCTCGCGTGGCCAAAACATCAGCCGCTTGGGCACCACAAGCATGAGCAGACATATGTCGACCTGCCATGCAGCTCGTTGGCAGGCACACATAAAAGACCCACACCAAAGAACTAAGCGGACCTCTCCTTGCTCCTCATCAGCTAGGATCTCCATCCCCACTACATCTTCAGTCCTCTCTGAAAGCTGCTCTGAGAGGACTGAAGGTGTAGAATTAGGTGTGTCACAACCAAGTACTTGCAGTACACCGACGTCCGATTGTAGCAGGCAAATTTCCCTGCCCCAGCTGCTGGACCGTCGAAAGAAGTACACTCCCAGCCATCCACATGCCCAGCGGTTGAATGCTAGCTTGGCTAAATTGCTAGCACTTCAACTGCTGCCTTTTCAGTTGGTAGACTCGGCCCTCCGTGAGTTTGTTCAATGTGCGGTTCCTCAGTGGCAGGTTCCCAAACGCCACTTTTTCTCACGGAAGGCGATTCCGTCTCTCTACCGGCATGTGGAAGGCAATGTCCATGCCTCGCTGGACAGGGCGGTCAGCGGTAAGGTGCATATTACCGCTGACTCATGGTCCAGCAGGCATGGACAGGGACGTTACCTTTCTTTCACGGCCCATTGGGTCACTCTATTGGCAGCTGGGAGGGATGCAGGACAAGGTGCAGTAGTGTTGGAGGTTGTTCCGCCACCACGCCTCCAAAACGCTACTACTGCTACTCGTTGTGACACACCTCTCTCCTCCACCCCCTCCTCTTCTTCTTCCTCCAGTGCTCTGTCCTCGGAACCAGCGGTGCTCTGTAGGCGTACAAGGGGCTACGCAAGTACGCAGGCAAAAAGATGCCATGCCGTGCTTGCGCTGGTGTGTTTGGGGGACAGGAGCCACACTGGGCCAGAGGTTCTGGCAGCTCTGCAGGGGCAGGCCGAGAGGTGGTTGACGCCACGCCAGCTTAAGCCAGGAATGGTCGTTTCTGACAATGGCACCAACCTCCTCTCCGCCCTGCGACAGGGGCAGCTCACCCATGTGCCCTGTATGGCTCACGTCCTCAACCTGGTGGTGCAGCGGTTCTTGGGCAGGTTCCCAGGCTTACAGGATGTCCTGAGGCAGGCCAGGAAAGTCTGTGTGCATTTCCGCCGATCTTATAATGCCAGTGCTCGGCTGACTGAGCTGCAAAAGGAGCTGAACCTGCCCAAGAACCGCCTAATATGTGACATGCCCACCAGGTGGAACTCAACGTTGGCCATGCTGCAGCGACTGCACACGCAGCAGAGGGCCATCAATGAGTACCTTTGCGACTACGGCACCAGGACAGGGTCAGGGGAGCTTGGTTTTTTTTTTCCCCACGTCAGTGGAGCATGATCAGGGATGCATGCACTGTCCTCTCACCATTTGAGGAGGCCACGAGGATGGTGAGCAGTGACAGTGCATGCATCAGTGACACTGTACCTCTTGTCCACCTGTTGGAGCATACGCTGCGTGGGATAATGGACAGGGCACTTGAGGCAGAACAGAGGCAGGAAGAGGAGGACTTCCTTGCCTCTCAAGGCCCCCTTTATCCAGACAGTGTTCCTTCTGTCCCACCCATCACACAGGAAGAGGATGAGGATGAGGAGGAGGAGGAAGAGGAGGATTGTGTGAGCATGGAGGTGGAGCCTGGCACTCAGCATCAGCAGCAGCAGCAGTCTTTTGGGGATGATGTACAGTCCCAACAAACCAGTGGACTTGTACGTGGCTGGGAGGAGGTGGCTGGCGATCATGTCATCCTCAGTGACCCAGAAGACTCCGGACCGAATGCCTCAGCTAACCTACGCTGCATGGCCTCCCTGATCCTGCAAAGCCTGCGGAAGGATCCTCGTGTTCTTCGGATCAAAGAGAGGGACCATTACTGGCTGGCCACTCTCCTTGATCCACGGTACAAGGGTAAGGTTGCGGACCTTATCTTGCCGTCGCAGAGGGAGCAGAGGATGAGACATCTCAGGGAGGCCTTGCAGAAAGGTCTGTGCAACGCGTTCCCTGAAACTGGGAGGTTACAAACTCCTGGTCCTGGACGACGAGTTGCTGAGGCTTCGGTCAGTAGCAGAAGGAGCGGTGGGGAAGGTGGACGTCTGACCGATGCGTTCAGACAATTTTTTAGTCCGCAGCCCCAAGGTATGATCGGTTCCAGCAACCATCGCCAGCGTCTGATATACATGGTGCAGGAATACTTTGGGGCAAGGTCAGACTTGGACACCTTTCCCACCAAAAATCCTCTGGCTTACTGGGTCCTGAGGATGGATCACTGGCCAGAGCTTGCACAGTATGCAATTGAGCTACTGGCCTGTCCTGCCTCCAGCGTTCTTTCCGAACGCACATTCAGTGCTGCTGGAGGATTTGTCACCGATCATAGGGTGCGCCTGTCCACCGACTCGGTTGATCGACTGACCTTCATCAAAATGAATCAGTCTTGGATCACCACGAGCTACCAGGCACCTGAAGCGGATATAACGGAATAATTTATAATGTCACATCCCTTCAAGACTGCCTATGCTGATGCTGAGTGACTGTCCTGTTATGTTCACTGACTATCCTCTTCCTCCTCCTCAATGATCCATGCCACCACACCAGTGCCTAAGGCACAATTTTTCAGCCCCTGTATAACAGGGGCGTGTACTTACAATTTTTTAAAAAAATGCTTCGCAACACGTGTGACTGCTGTGCTCCAAGTACAGTATCTGTGAGGGGTTGCAGTGTTGTGGCACCAGCACCAATGCCTAAGGCACAATTTTTCAGCCCCTGTTTAACAGGGGCGTGTAATTACAATTTTTTTAAAAAATGCTTCGCAACACGTGTGACTGCTGTGCTCCAAGTACAGTATCTGTGAGGGGTTGCAGTGTTGTGGCACCAGCACCAGTGCCTAAGGCACAATTTTTCAGCCCCTGTTTAACAGGGGCGTGTAATTACAATTTTTTAAAAAATGCTTCAACACGTGTGACTGCTGTGCTCCAAGTACAGTATCTGTGAGGGGTTGCAGTGTTGTGGCACCAGCACCAGTGCCTAAGGCACAATTTTTCAGCCCCTGTTTAACAGGGGCATGCAATTACAATTTTTTAAGCAATGCTTCGCAACAGGTCTGACTGCTGTGCTCCAAGTACAGTATCTGTGAGGGGTTGCAGTGTTGTGGCACCAGTGCCTAAGGCACAATTTTTCAGCCCCTGTTGGGGCGTGTAATTACAATTTTTAGGCAATGCTTTGCAACAGGTCTCATTGATGTGCTAAGAGTACAGTATCTGTGAGGGGTTGCAGTGTTGTGGCACCAGCACCAATGTCTAAGGCACAATTTTTCAGCCCCTGTTTAACAGGGGCGTGTAATTACAAATCTTGATCTAATAGTTCACAGCAGGGCCCATTCCTGCACCCACCAAGAGTAACTGTGAGGGCTTACAGTCTTGTGGCAACACCATCCACCACAACCACCAAAGGCCCAATTTTTCTGCCCTGTTCAACAGGTGCATGCAATTACAAATCTTGATCTAATAACTCACAGCAGGGCCCATTCCTGCGCCCACCAAGAGTAACTGTGAGAGCTTACAGTCTTGTGGCAACACCGTCCACTACCACCACCACCACCACCACCACCAAAGGCCCAATTTTTCTGCCCGGTTCAACAGGTGCATGCAAGTACAAATCTTGATCTATTAACTCACAGCAGGGCCCATTCCTGTGCCCACCAGTCTTGTGGCTACACCAACATCTAATAGGGCAAATTTCTGCAGAGTATATACGCCAGGCCCCTACTTTCAAACATCCAACTTACAAACGACTCCTACTTGCAAACGGAAAGAGAAAACAGGAAGTGATAGGAAATCTACCCCTAGGAAGGGAAATTCTATCCTGTTAGATTTAATTTGGGAAAAAGGTATCTCCTCTCTACTGATGCTTTATCACCAATCCTTGTTTCAATTCAAACCCCACTTTTCCAAAAACATTTGTCATTGGGGCGGAAAGTGAGGTGACATATCGCCAGCGTCTGATATACATGGTGCAGGAATACTTTGGGGCAAGGTCAGACTTGGACACCTTTCCCACCAAAAATCCTCTGGCTTACTGGGTCCTGAGGATGGATCACTGGCCAGAGCTTGCACAGTATGCAATTGAGCTACTGGCCTGTCCTGCCTCCAGCGTTCTTTCCGAACGCACATTCAGTGCTGCTGGAGGATTTGTCACCGATCATAGGGTGCGCCTGTCCACCGACTCGGTTGATCGACTGACCTTCATCAAAATGAATCAGTCTTGGATCACCACGAGCTACCAGGCACCTGAAGCGGATATAACGGAATAATTTATAATGTCACATCCCTTCAAGACTGCCTATGCTGATGCTGAGTGACTGTCCTGTTATGTTCACTGACTATCCTCTTCCTCCTCCTCAATGATCCATGCCACCACACCAGTGCCTAAGGCACAATTTTTCAGCCCCTGTATAACAGGGGCGTGTACTTACAATTTTTTAAAAAAATGCTTCGCAACACGTGTGACTGCTGTGCTCCAAGTACAGTATCTGTGAGGGGTTGCAGTGTTGTGGCACCAGCACCAATGCCTAAGGCACAATTTTTCAGCCCCTGTTTAACAGGGGCGTGTAATTACAATTTTTTAAAAAATGCTTCAACACGTGTGACTGCTGTGCTCCAAGTACAGTATCTGTGAGGGTTGCAGTGTTGTGGCACCAGCACCAGTGCCTAAGGCACAATTTTTCAGCCCCTGTTTAACAGGGGCATGCAATTACAATTTTTTAAGCAATGCTTCGCAACAGGTCTGACTGCTGTGCTCCAAGTACAGTATCTGTGAGGGGTTGCAGTGTTGTGGCACCAGTGCCTAAGGCACAATTTTTCAGCCCCTGTTGGGGCGTGTAATTACAATTTTTAGGCAATGCTTTGCAACAGGTCTCATTGATGTGCTAAGAGTACAGTATCTGTGAGGGGTTGCAGTGTTGTGGCACCAGCACCAATGTCTAAGGCACAATTTTTCAGCCCCTGTTTAACAGGGGCGTGTAATTACAAATCTTGATCTAATAGTTCACAGCAGGGCCCATTCCTGCACCCACCAAGAGTAACTGTGAGGGCTTACAGTCTTGTGGCAACACCATCCACCACAACCACCAAAGGCCCAATTTTTCTGCCCTGTTCAACAGGTGCATGCAATTACAAATCTTGATCTAATAACTCACAGCAGGGCCCATTCCTGCGCCCACCAAGAGTAACTGTGAGAGCTTACAGTCTTGTGGCAACACCGTCCACTACCACCACCACCACCACCAAAGGCCCAATTTTTCTGCCCGGTTCAACAGGTGCATGCAAGTACAAATCTTGATCTATTAACTCACAGCAGGGCCCATTCCTGTGCCCACCAGTCTTGTGGCTACACCAACATCTAATAGGGCAAATTTCTGCAGAGTATATACGCCAGGCCCCTACTTTCAAACATCCAACTTACAAACGACTCCTACTTGCAAACGGAAAGAGAAAACAGGAAGTGATAGGAAATCTACCCCTAGGAAGGGAAATTCTATCCTGTTAGATTTAATTTGGGAAAAAGGTATCTCCTCTCTACTGATGCTTTATCACCAATCCTTGTTTCAATTCAAACCCCACTTTTCCAAAAACATTTGTCATTGGGGCGGAAAGTGAGGTGACATGTTCTGAAAAGATGTGCAAAGACAGCAAATGTTACAGGGGTGATAACCCCTCCCTATGTTCTCCAAAAAGCTTAAAAATAGATTTTTTTGGGATGGAGCTACACTTCATAATGTACCTGTTCAGATTCTACTTAAGAACAAACCTACAGTCCGTGTCTTGTTTGCACCACCTATATACTGCTGTTCAGAATATATAGGGTTGTAGGTATAGGGTTTTATTTTGGGTGCGGGGTCCCCCTTAATATCCATACAAGACCCAAAGGGGCTGGGGTGGGGGGGGGGGTGATGGGGTAGCCATGCCATTTTTCTCAAGGATTTTCAGCCATATGGCGGCCAGGACAAGACATGACATTAAAGCCGCAAGTGGTTTTAAATGGCTTCTTTTTTTCCTTTACAAATGTCATTTTGTGCAAGGACAGTTCTAAACACGGGAAACACATGCCACTTCACAGGCATACTTTAGACACCCCCCAGGTACCATATTTAAAGGAAAATTTCACTTTTTTTTTTTTTCACTTTATGCATCATTAAAATGACTGCTCCCGAAAAAACGTTAGTTTTTTAAAAGTTCTTTTTGCATTGATATATGTCCCCTGGGGCAGGACCCGGGTCCCCAAACCTGTTTTATGACATTAACATGCATACTGGCCGTTGTAATTAGCACTTTTGATTTCGAAAGTTCGCGTCCATTATAACGTATAAGGTTCGAAAATTCGCGCAAACTTTCGGTCCGTTCGAAGGTTCTGGTTCGAACCGAACACGGGGGTGTTCGGCTCATCCCTACTACAGACCAGGGTCTAAAAATAGGAAACCTGATGCCTTGTCACGTATGTTTCCGGAAGAGAAGGAAATTACCCAACCTGACACCATCCTTTCTCCACAAAATTTTCTATTACTGCAAGGAGATTTGGTGTCACAGCTTAAACAAGCTTCTAGGGAGGAGGGGCCACCGCAGGACTTCCAGTTGCAAGAACGAAATGGATTGTTCTTCCATGAGCAAAGAGTTTTTGTACCTTAAACCAGTCAACCTTAAATCTATGTCATGACCACCCCTTGGTAGGGCATTTTGGGATCCTTAAGACTTTGGAGCTGTTACAACGATCCTTCTGGTGGCCCGGCCTGAGACTTGATTGTCAGAAGTATGTGAGGAGTTGTGAGATTTGTATCTGGAGCAAAGAAAAGACCAAAGCTTGGGGTTTGCTAAGGCCCTTGCCCATTCCTAACAAGCCCTGAGAGATGATTAACATGGACTTCATTGTCGAGCTCCCACCTTCTGAAAGTTATACCACTATTTTTGTGATAGTCGATAGGCTATCCAAAATGGCACATTTTATACCAATGATTGGAACACCATCTGCTTCAGAGACTGTACAAGCATTTATCAAGGAGATAGTACGGTTGCATGGGGTCCCTCGGAGAATAACTTCTGACCGAGGAGTGCAGTTTACGTCCACATTTTGGAAAGAACTTTGTAAAGCACTTAAAATTGAGTCATGTTATCTTCAGCATACCACCCCCAGACGAATGGTCAGACAGAACGTACAAATCAGACCTTAGAACAATCTTTGGTGTTTTTCTTAGTTTACACAGGATGACTGGGCTTCGCTTCTTCCGCTAGCAGAGTTTACTTACGATTCTGTCCACTCAGCCACAGGTCAAACTCCATTCTTCGCAAACTTCGGATTCAACCCCTCTTTTTTGCCTGATGCAGTCTGATTCTTCTGTTTCAGCAGTCCAGGAGTGACTGTTTCTACAAATCAACAATAAAATTCTACAGGAAGCTATTGCCAAGGCCAAAGGCCAAGGCCAAACAAGACAACAAAAAATTATTTGATAGAAAGAGAAGGGGTGATCTAGATCTTAAACCCGGTGACAGAGTTTGGTTATCAACCATTAATCTGAAAATTGCTTGTCCTTTCAAAAAACTGGCTCCCAAGTATATTGACCCATTTGCTGTAAAGAGACAAATAAATCCAACAGCTCATGAACTTTTGCTTCCAGAAAAAGAATAAGATTCATCTGGTTTTTCATGCATCTTTACTAAAGCCTACTGTGTCAGATCCCTTCCCTGGCCGTAATCCTGGCCCTCCAGCACCTGTTACTATTGATGACGAAGAAGAGTATGAAATTGAGGCCATTATTGATTGTAGGAAGAGGGGTGGCCATATTCAGTATTTTATCAAACGGAAAGGGTACATTCCTGAGGAGAGCTCGTGGGAACCAGAAGACAATGTCCATGATCCAAGGCTAGTAAGGAAGTTCAAACCCATCCTGCATCCGGAGGCTGCCAATTGGGGGGGGGGGGGGGGCAATGTAAGGTAAACCGGACTCCACCACTAAAAGGCCAGTGCAAATACCTGCTCATACACATTGCACATGTGCTAATAAGCAAAGGACCAACACAATGCCAGTTCATCACGCATGGATATGGGGACGTGTGCACATTGGTGTGTGAATGAGTGTGCATGTGCAAACACCAATTAGCACTTGGCGCCCAGTGGCCTATTTAAACTGCTCTGTCACTGCAAACAAGTGCTGGATGATCTTCAGCTTCTTCCTGACCCACCAAGTCCTGATCCGTTGCTCCTGTTTGTTCGTGTATGACCCAGCTCATCTTTGGACTTCCCCTCTGCTTGTTCCTTTACTAGGGATGAGCTTCGTGTTCGAGTCGAACATCGTCTGTTCGGCGAATTCCGAACATTATGGACCGCTCGCGCCAAATGCGAGTGGCGTGTCACGCCCCATAATTCACTGTGGCATCGCAGTGCATTGCTGGCTGATGACTGGCCAAGCATGCACTATGACCCGCATGCTTGGCCAATCACAGCTCCATCTGTCTATCGAGCCGTAACTGGCCACACACACACACACACACACACACGTTTAGCTAGCTTTGTTCCTGTGTCCTTTGCACAGTGTTCACTTAAAGCTACCCCAATTGCTGGTGTTCTGCTGATCCTGTCCTGATCCTGATCCTGATCCTGCTGATCCTATCTGCAGGCAGCTGTAGCAATTAGTTGGTGTATTGTGCCATCTGCACAGTGTGCACCTAAAGCTACCTAAAGCTACCCCCAATTGCTGGTGTTCGCATGCTAATACTACAGGCAGGCAGTTGATTCTGCTAGCTGCAGTACATCGGTATATACGTCCCAGCTTTGTGCAGCTACATCTCCCTGCAGGCCATTAGTATGTCTGGAAGGCCAACAAGGAGAGGCAGACAGTCACGAGCCAATAAAAGAGGGCAAGCAGGCTCTGTCTAGAGGCAACAGTGCTAGTCGTGGAGTGCATCCTCATCAGCACGTGGCCATGGGACACGCTTGTTCTTTTTTTCGGCAGCTGGCTGCGTTGAGCCGGAACATGCCGTAAGACTTGGTAGCGTGGATGACCAAGCCGTTCTCATCCTCCTCATCCTCTCACCCAGGCTCAGGGTACTGGCAAAGCAGCTGCCAATGCAGCCTCTTTCCTCGGCTCAATGGCAGTCACTCCTTCCCTAGCCCCACCATGTCCTCCTGAGGAGTCCCCCGAACTGTTTAAGCACAGTGCTGGGTACATGCTCCATGAGAATGCCCAGCATTTTTGAAGGCTCTGATGATGATACCCAGCTAGGCAGCAATGTGAGCCCAGAGAGGGAATGCCGAAGAAGGATAGCAATCTGGCAGTCATGTTCCCCCAGCTGCAGCATACTGCCAGGTTTGCTTCAGTGATTAGGAGGGAGGGGATGATGAGGTCACCGACTCCATGTGGGTGCCTGATAGGAGAGAGGAGGAGGATGAGGAGGATGAGGAGGATGAGGAGGAGGATGAGGAGGCACATCAACGAGGCAGGATGCCCTCCAGGGGCCAGCTTAAGGGCAGCACACTGACTGCATCACACTGCAGAGCTCCGCATGTGCGGGGCGCTACCTCTGCGCATTATTCCAAAAGTTCTTTGGTGTGGGCTTTCTTGAGACGAGTGCATCAGATCGCACTGCTGCTATTTGCAACATAGCCACGCGAGATACGCTTGAGACATAACACATCAGCCGCTTGGGCACCACATGCAGTTCGTTGGCAAGCGTACCTAAAAGACCCACACTAAAGAACAAAAGCAGACCTCTCCTTGTTCCTCATCAGCTTGGATCTCCAACCCCACTATACCTTCAGTCCTCTCTGAAATCTGCACTGAGAGGAAGGAAGGTGTAGAATTAGGTGTGTCACAGCCAAGTACTTGCGGGCAATCTGCTAATCGGTACACCGACGTCCGATTGTACCAGGCAAATTTCCCTGCCCCAGCTGCTGCACCGCGGAAAGAAGTTCACTCCCAGCCATCCACATGCCCAGCGGTTGAATGCTAGCTTGGCTAAATTACTAGCACTTCAACTGCTGCCTTTTCAGTTGGTAGACTCTGCTCCCTTCCGTGAGTTTGTGGAATGTGCGGTTCCTCAGTGGCAGGTTCCCAAACGCCACTTTTTCTCACGGAAGGCGATTCCGACTCGCTACTGGCATGTGGAAGGCAATGTTTGTCTCTCTGGACAGGGCGGTCAGGTGCATATTACTGCTGACTCATGGTCCAGCAGGCATGGACAGGGACGTTACCCATCTTTCATGGCGCATTGGGTCACTCTGCTGGCAGCTGGGAAGGATGCAGGACAAGATGCAGTAGTGTTGGAGGTTGTTCCGCTACAATGCCTCCAAAATGCTACTACTGGTGATTCTGACAACTCTCTCCTCCGCCCCCTCTTCTTCCTCCATGGCCTCTTCCTGTGCTTTGTCCTCGGAACCAGCAGTGCTCCGTAGGCGTTCAAGGGGCTACGCAAGTACGTAGGCAAAAAGATGCCATGCGGTGCTTGCGCTGGTGTGCTTGGGGGACAGGAGCCACACTGGGGCAGAGATTGTCAGCTCTGCAGGGGCAGGCTGAGAGGTGGTTGACGCCACGCCAGCTTAAGCCAGGAATGGTGGTTTGCGACAATGGCACCAACCTCCTCTCCGCCCTCCGACAGGGACAACTGACCCATGTGCCCTGTTTGGCTCACATCCTTAACTTGGTGGTGCAGCGGTTCTTGGGCAGGTTCCCGGGCTTACAGGATGTCCTGAGGCAGGCCAGGAAAGTCTGTGCATTTCCACCGGTCATATAATGCCAGTGCTCGGCTGGCTGACCTACAAAAGGAATTTAACCTGCCCAAGAACCGCATAATCTGTGACATGACCACCAAGTGGAACTCAACGTTGGCCATGCTGCAGTGGCTGCACACGCAGCAGAGGGCCATCAATGAATACCTGTACGACTACGGCACCTGGACAGGGTCAGGGGAGCTTGTTTTCCCATTTGAGGAGGCCATGAGGATGGTGAGCAGTGAGTGCATGCATCAGTGACACTGTCCCTCTTGTCCACCTGTTGGAGCACACGCTGCATAGAATAATGGACAGGGCACGGCACTTGAGGCAGAACAGAGGCAGGAAGTTGAGGACTTCCTCACCTCTCAAGGCCCCCCTTGATCCAGACAGTGTTCCTGCTGGCCCGCCGATCACACAGGAAGAGGATGGCTGCGGATTATGTCATCCTTAGTGACCGAGGACTCCGGACCGAATGCCTCAGCTAACCTACGCTGCAAGGCCTCCCTGATCCTGTAAAGCCTGCAGAAGGATCCTTGTATTCGTCGGATCAAGGAGAGGGATCATTACTGGCTGGCAACCCTCCTTGATCCACGTTACAAGGGTAAGGTTGCAGACCTTATCTTGCCGTCTCAGAGGGAGCAGAGGATGAAACATCTTTGGGAGGCCTTGCAGAAAGGTCTGTGCAACGCGTTCCCAGAGACTGGGAGGTTACAAATTCTTGGTCAAGGTGTTGCTGAGGCTTCGGTCAGTCACAGAAGGAGCGGTGGAGAAGGTGGCTGTCTGACCGATGCGTTCAGACAATTTTTTAGTCCGCAGCCCCAAGGTATGATCGGTTCCAGCAACCATAGCCAGCATCTGATTTACATGGCGCAGGAATACCTAGGGGCAAGGTCAGACTTGGACACCTTTCCCACCGAATATTCTCTGGGTTACTGGGTCTTGAGGATGGATCACTTGCAAGAGCTTGCACAGTATGCAATTGAGCTAGTGGCCTGTCCTGCATCCAGCATTCTTTTGGAACGCACATTCAGTGCTGCTGGAGGCTTTGTAACCGATCACAGGGTGCACCTGACAACCTACTCGGTTGATCGACTGATTTTCATAAAAATTAATCAGTCTTGGATCACCACCAGCTACCAAGCACCTGATGCTGATGTAACCGAATAATTTTTGAAATGTCAGATCCCTTCAAGACTGCCAATGCTGATGCTGAGCGACTATCCTCTTCCTCAAATGATCATGCTGATAGCTTGTTAGAACATTTTTGGTTCTGGGCGCCGCCACCAGTGGCTAAGGCCCAATTTTTCAGCCCCTGTTTAACAGGGGCGTGTAATTACAATTTTTGATGCAATACTTTGCTGCAGGGCTCAGTCCTGCGCTCCAACTAGAGTTTCTGTGAGGTATTGCATGGTTGTGGCACCAGTGCCTAAGGCCCAATTTTTCTGCCCCTGTTTAACAGGGACATGTAATTACAATTCTTGTAATTCAGCAGGGCCCATTCCTGCGCCCACCAAGAGTAACTGAGGGCTTACAGTGTTGTGGCACCACCAAAGGCCCAATTTTTCTGCCCCAATTCAACAGGTGCATGTAATTACAATTCTTGATATAATAGTTCACAGTAGGGCGTTCCAGCGCCCACCAAGAGTCACTTTGAGGGCTTACAGTGTTGTGGCAACACCAACACCTTAGGCCCAAATTTCTGCAAAGCATATAGGGCAGGCCCCTACTTTCAAACATCCAACTTACAAACCGAAAGGGACAACAGGAAGTGAGATGAAATCTACCCCTAGGAAGGGAAATTCTCTCCTGTAAGAGTTGATATGGGAAAAACGTGCTTTATCACCAATCCTTGTTTCACTAAAAAACCCAAATATTCAAAAAACATTTGTCATTGGGACAGAAAGTGAGGTGAAATCTTCTGAAGAGGTGTTACAGGGGTTATAATCCTTCCCTATGTTTTCCAAAAAGCTTAGATTTTTTGACTGGAGCTACACTTTAAAAATGTACCAGTTCAAAATTACAAACAGATTCTACTTAACAACAAACCTACACAGGTTATTTGGGTGCGGTGTTCCCCTTAATATCATACAAGACCCAAAGGGCCTGGTAATGGATGGGGGGGGGGGGGGGTACCCATGCTGTTTGTCTCACTGATTTTCATCCATATTGCCGGGACCAGACATTACATTAAAGCTGCAAGCAGTTTTAAATGAATTTTATTCCTTTAAAAATGTAATTGTGCAGGGACTGTTCCAAGCACGGGAAACACGCATCACTTTACAGGCATACTATAGACACCCCCCTAGGTACGATATTTAAAAGGAATATTTCACTTTAAGCATCATTAATTCAGTGGTCCCGAAATAACGGCAGTTTTTAAAAGTTTTTTTTGCAGTGATACATGTCCCCTGGGGCAGGACCTGGGTCCCCAACCCCTTTTTAGGACAGTAACTTGCATATTAGCCTTTAAAATTAGCACTTTTAATTTCAAAACGTTTGCGTCCCATAGACTTTAACCAGTAGCTGACCGCCCACTGTCAAATGACGGCGGAACGGTGCAGCTACTGTGGCGGGACGCCGTCATATGATGGCGCTCGCTTTTTGGCCACTAGGGGGCGCGCGCGTGCCGCGGGAGGGGCGCGCGCGTGCCGCGGGAGGGGCGCGCGCGTGCCCGCCGCGTAGCTGGGGACGTGATGCGCGTGCCCGGCGGCCGCGATGACCGCCAGGCACCCGCGATTGCCCGGTAAGTGAGCAGGACGTGGATCGGTGCGTGTAAACACACCGATCCACGTCCTGTCAGAGGAGAGGAGACCGATGGTGTGTCCCTTGTACATAGGGACACCGATCGGTCCCCTCCCCCAGTCAGTCCCCTCCCCCCACAGTTAGAATCACCCATATAGGGAACATTTTAACCCCTGCAGCGCCCCTAGTGTTAACCCCTTCCCTGCCAGTCACATTTATACAGTAATCAATGCATTTTTATAGCACGGATCGCTGTATAAATGTGAATGGTCCCAAAAATGTGTCAAAAGTGTCCGATAAGTCCGCCGCAATGTCGCAGTCATGATAAAAATCGCAGATCGCTGCCATTACTAGTAAAAAAAAAAGTAATAATAAAAATGCTATAAATCTATCCCCTATAACTTTTGCGCAAACCAATCAATATATGCTTATTGCGATTTTTTTTACCAAAAATATGTAGAAGAATACGTATCGGCCTAAACTGAGGAAAAAATTTGTTTAAAAAAAAAAAATTGGATATTAATTATAATAAAAAGTAAAAAATATTATGTTTTTTCAAACTTGTCCCTCTTCTTTTGTTTATAGCGCAAGAAATAAAAACCGCAGAGGTTTTTATTTGGGTACAGCGTTGCATGACCGCGTTGCATGACCGCGCAATTGTCATTCAAAATGCGACAGCGCTGAAAGCTGAAAAATGGCTTGGTCAGGAAGGGGGTGTTTGTGCCTGGTAGGCAAGTAGTTAACGGGGTTCTAAAGTTCGCACAAATTTGCAGTCTGTTCGCAGGTTCTGGTGCGAACCGAACCGGGGGGGTGTTTGGCTCATTCCTATCCTTTACTCTGTTACCTGGTATCCTGACTTCGGCCTGTTTATTGGACTTGATCTGCCTGCCAACTTGGTACCACATTGCCTGGCTGTTACCCGACCTTGGCCTGTCCTCTGGACTTGCTTTTGCCTGTTGATTCGGTACCCTGCTGCCTGGTTGTTGCTGACTACTGCTCTTCTACTGGTTTCACTCCTGTCCATGCTTTGGTGCAGAGCTGCTTCTACTTCCTGCTCCAAGGACCGTGACTGCCAGCTCTACCCACCTTCAGAGGGGACATCACCAGCCAGCTACCCGGCACTCGTGCCACTCCTTGCCTTTACACTTTCTGTTCCCACCTTCAGGAGTGTAGGCGGGAGGAGCAAGGGAGGCCATCACATTCCAGTCTCCACCAGGTACGTGATAACACCGCACTATCCCTCTTAAAGGCACCACCAACTATCCCTGTATGTTAGCTTGAGTAGTAAAATGGAATTTTAACCCTGAACATCTGAGATGCATCTTATATTATACTCCTGATAATTAAACCCTTGCTGGACCACTCCATACTCATAGAAAATCAGTGTTCTACAACATATTCTTTATTGCAGAAAGCATCCTCTTTTTTGCTTAAACTTCTTCAAGCGCTCCAATGTGGCTGGCTGAAGATTTACTTTGACTGCATTAGAGTGCCTGTTACCCTGTTTAGTCAAGAGTTTACAGGTTATTTTACCATCATTGAAATATAGCCAAGGCGGGGCGTGTCCAAGATGGCGACGGGAGCGGACGTCTTTTAACACCGCTCCGCCGTCCGGACCTTTTATCCGCCGATCCCGCGGTGCCAGTCGCTTGGAAAGGCTGCAGACTGACCCTCTGTAGTCCCTGCAGTCCCCCGCTCATGCCCGGATACAAAAAGGGCGGATCAGCGCGCCCTCAGAGCCAGAAGAAAACCGGGCCCACGCGGCCGCATGCTGAGGGGAAGGCTGCAGCCACACATTGCTCCACGATGGCAGAGCAGAGAGGGGAGGTGAGTCCAGGGGCAGCAGCAGATCCCCAGACGCCCCCGGAGCACAGAGCGCTCTTGGAAGCCATAAATGGCTGCAAAACGGCCCTCACTGAGAAGATAGATCATGTTTATATTGAAGTGGGCCTGATCAGAAGGGACATTGACGCTTTTAAAGGCAGAGTGACAGAAGTGGAGCAGCGTGTGTCTGTGACAGAGGATGTCCAGAGGGAAAACTCGGCTGACATCCATTCCCTGAAAATCAGAGTCAAGCATCTAGAGTCGCGTGCTGAAGATGCAGAAAATCGCAATAGACGCAACAATCTGCGTATCATTGGCCTGCCTGAGGGTGCGGAGGGGAATCACACCCCCCAGTTTACAGAGCAATTGTTGCGCACCCTCCTGCCCAGGGCCTCATTTTCCTCCCATTTTGTTGTGGAACACGCCCACAGGATTCCTGCAGCAAGGGGCCCACAAGGAGCCCCCCCGCGCACTTTTATTTTTAAGCTGCTGAACTATCGGGACCGAGATCTTATCCTGAGGGAAGCAAGGAATGTGGGAGACCTCAAGTATGAGAACGCCAAGCTCCTCATATTTCCAGATTACTCCATTGAAACTCAGCGACAGAGAAAATCATTTGATCATGCGAGATCCCAGCTCTGCGCCAAGAACATGAAGTATAGTATGCTGTTTCCCGCCAGGCTGCGAGTCCAGGATGGAGAGAGAGTGCGATTTTTCACATCACCTGCAGAAGCATCTTCCTGGCTGGATACGATCCGTGCAGGATGAGCAAGTATACATCTCACTGTTCCCTGTGTTCAACTACATTTGCTGCTGTGCACTTGAATTTGGGGGGGGGGGGGGGGGTTCTTGATATGGGCACCTGTTTCATTCCAGGCATCCCTTGGTCATTGAGATGGTGGAAGGGTGATGTCCGTTATATGTTTGCTGCAGTGCTGGGTGCCCTTCCCGGACTTGGGGACTCTTTGTATCCTTGGGGGGCATCTGGTTACTACCTACCCTTCCTGATATGTCCGTCCCAGGGAAACCCTGCCTGGGGACAGCTCAGGGATGGAACTTGTTGGTTTCAACAAAACGGAGCTGCTCCTCAACTTCTATTTTTCAGAACGAACCCCCTGCCTGTTTGCTACTTTGACTCTTATTTTTCAGGAAAACTTTTACCATTTTTTATTTTTATATCCCTCCTATTCTACTATAGCTGCACATGCACTCATCAATGCTCTGCTACCTACTTTAATGCACCCCCGGCTTGCTGGGAGACTGGCACCACATTTTATATCCGGACGACCCCGGTTCTGAAGGGGTCCTCAGACATATGTCTAGAATGCCTCTTGCACACGTTTCCCCCATGACATGGCGACTTGCCGTGTGGTTTTTGGGAAGAGAAGTCACCCACAGTTTTACATGGGGAGGGGGGGGGGGTTGTTTTGTTACTGGTTTTATTTTTATTTGGTAATTTTTAATGTGCTTATATGTTTGACACAGTCATTTGGGCCTCTGATGCTGCCGCTCCCTGGGAGCTGCTCTGTGTGCTATTGAAATGTGGGTTTATACTCTGTCCGGGTTGGGCATAGGCCCCAGGTGTGCTCCGTTATTAATTGCCCACTCATGCTATGTCATCATTAACGATTGTCTCCTGGAATACCAGGGGTCTAAATTCCCCTGGTGTTTAAATTTTTGAAAACCCATAGCCCTCACATTTGTGTATTCCAGGAGACGCACCTAGTGGGGAAGAAAACTCTCAGTCTAAAAAAGCCCTGGGTTGGGCACCAATACAATTCGACGTATTTCAATTTTGCGAGAGGGGTCACTATCCTTCTACGCAAGTCACTCCCCTTTAGACTTCTGGGGCTGGAGCTAGACCTGGATGGTAGATATATAATTTTGCATGCTATGGTTGAAACCTTGGAACTAGTGATCGTGGGTATATATATCCCTCCCCCCGCTTCGGTTAAACTGCTTCATAAGCTGAGCCTCCTCCTGGCAAACTATGGGACTGACAACCTCTTACTTATGGGAGACTTTAATATGACGCCAAATCCAGGGTTGGATTGTCTCAATTCATCAGGGGGCTCCACCTCAGATCTCTCGATCTGGGCTGATACCTATGGGTTGACGGATCTTTGGAGATGGAGGAATCCCTCTGTAAGATCCTTCACCTGCCATTCAGCCACGTACAGAGCTCTCTCGCGTATCGACTTGGTGTACGCAGGACGACCTCTCCTACCCAGAGTACAGGAAGTTTCTACTCTCCCAAGGGGGATTTCTGATCATACCCCACTCCTCCTCAGGTTGTCCCTGGAGGGTTCTCCGGGGGACAGTCTGTGGAGGCTATCCAGGTTCTGGATATCTGATCCCGGGGTGGACTCTGAGTTCCGTTCTCAAGTGGAAACATATTGGATGCTCAATCCGGGTACAGCCTCCCCGGCGGTGGTCTGGGATGCCTTCAAGGCTTCCTCCAGGGAAAATTAGGAAACAGCTGAAGGCAGACAGACATTCTTGAGGGCAGTCTCCTTGGAACAATATGTGTTAACAGGGGACCCGGAGGTCCACGACAGGCTTCAGAATAGCACCAGGGAGGTTATGTTATTGCGCACCTCACTTACTAAGAAAAAAAATGCTTCAGCAGTCACAGAGAATCTTTGAAGAGGGCGAAAGGGGGGGGGGGGGTAGGCTGTTGGCGTGGTTGGTCAGGGAGCAGTCAGGCTCCATGAGTGTGCCCTCGCTGGTTGACGGAGCTGGGGCCAGAATGACCTCCTCTAGGGCGATCAGCGAGAGCTTCACGACTTACTATGCAGACCTGTATTCTACGCGAGTGAACTACTCTATGGAAGACCTACATATCTACCTCTGATGTTGAATTTCCTGTACTGACAGACACATATAAGGCCCAACTTGACTCGCCCATTACAATCCTAGAAGTCCAACAAGCCATATCTTCACTTCAGGCGGGGAAAACCCCGGGACCGGACGGATTTCCCACCGAGTTCTACAGAATGTATGCTGAAGAACTGGCCCCTAGATTCCACTCCATGGTCCCTGCGGCGCCGGGGGATGGCGCACTCCCGAAATCTATGTCCGAGGCGGTGATAGTGGTTATTCCCAAGCCAGGGAAGGACCCGAAACTCTGCAAATCATATCGTCCAATCTAGCTGATTGACGTTGATGCCAAACTGTTGGCCAAGATCCTAGCAACCAGGCTGAATGGGGTGATCACGGCGTTGGTCCACCCGGATCAGTCGGGTTTCATGCCAGGCAGGGGAACTGACATTAATATCCGAAGATTGTTTACCCACATAGATATGGCAAAGGAGGGGGATAGGGGCCTGGTTGCCGCCCTGGACGCCGAAAAGGGAATCGACTCGGTCGAATGGCTCTTCCTATGGGAGGTCCTGGAATGCGTCGGATTTGGTCCCAGGTTCATCTCCTGGATCCAACTCCTGTACAAGGATCCTACTGCCCAGGTCAGGGTCAATGGCCTGCTGTCCCCTCCCTTTAGTCTGTATAGGGGAACCAGACAGGGGTGCCCCCTGTCTCCTGGGCTATTTGCCCTTGCGATTGAACCCCTCGCAATACTAATACGCCAGGATCACAGGGTGAAGGGCATAATGGTTGGTGAGCTGCAGGAAAAAATATCCCTGTATGCTGACGATTGTTAAAAGCTCCCCCCAAGCCTTCTACTAGGAAGATCGACACTATTATCTCTTCCTTTGTGTGGGCTGGGAAGACCCCGAGACTAGCAAAAAGGACACTCCAGCTTCCCCTGTCTCAAGGGGGACTGGCGCTGCCACACTTCCAGCTGTACTACTGGGCGGCAGTCCTGGTAACGGCCCGATGGTGGTTCTCCCAGCCCAAACAAAACCCGGCAGTGACTCTGGAGGCGGCGATCTAACTTGCCCTACAGAGGGCCCAAAGCTCACCCTCAGGCCACGACTCTGATGCGCACTACTGTACAAGTGTGGCAGAAATCCAGGGACCTATACAGGGAAGACTCAACCATCTCGCCTCATACCTCTTTATGGGGTAATCCAACTTTGTCGCACCTTTTTGGGGTTCCTGAACCCCAGGTATGGGCGAGAAAGGGCATAATCACTCTTAGGCATGTTGTTTTCAAGGATGGCTCCTTCCGTTCATTCGAGGCCCTTCAGGCTCAGTACGCCCTACCGAATGCTATGAGGTTCAGGTATTACCAATTCAGGCATGCAATATTGGCCCAATTCCCGAACCCCCTGACACTTCAGACGGACGCGGTGGATAGACTGCTTATTGCCAAGCTGCTGGATAAGCCACTGTCCTCTCTCTACTTTTACCTCTCAGCTGCACATATGACGTCCCTGACTAAGGTATACGATAAATGGAGGGCTGACATACCTGAACTGACTGAGGAGATATGGGAAGATGTTGTCTCAGATTACACCACAAAAATTATCTCGGCAAAGGATTGTTTTATCCAGCTTAAGATACTGGATAGAGCATATTACACCCCTGTCAGACTGGCTAGGATATATCCTGGGGCGACTGAACTTTGCTCCAGGTGTGGTACCTCTGCAGGTACCTTTCTTCAAGTAATGTGGTCTTGCCCTGTGCTGCGTCCCTACTGGGAAGCCGTTATAGAGGTCCTCGACTCCTTTGGGAACTGGGCTCTCTGTATGGACCCAGCCTTGGCACTCCTGGGAAGTATGGAGGATATCGAGGCCTCACGGCACGACAAACTGTTCTTGTTCTACGCCCTGTATTATGCTAGACGAGAGATTCTCCTGAAATGGAAGCAGACCACCCCCCCTACATTGAACATGTGGAAAACCACAATAAACTTGATTCTACCCCTCTATAAACTCACATATGAGAGCAGAAACTGCCCCAAAAAATTTGACAAGGTCTGGTCCCAATGGGTCGATGCACATGGTTGAGTGAGTAGGAATATGTTGATTGTTTTATCTATTTTACCAGACTTTCTAGACGCAAGTGACAATGTTGTTCCGGCTGTTGATTCCCCCCCCCCCCCCCCTCCCCCCCGCCTTACTCTCCAGTTTCCCTTCCTGCTTAGAGGATGCTTGGAACAACGATTCTGCAACTGTGTTTTATATCCCATTGTTGGAGGCTACTGTGATCATGCACTAACATCTGCATTGTACAAGAACGTTTAGACCTTTATGACCGTATGTATCTTTGGTCAATGTGAACTGTGTCATTGTTAACTGTTATAATTTTTCAATAAAAAAAACTTTTCTGTTAAAAGAAATATAGCCAAGGCCCTAGCCTCCTCATCAGAAGTGACTCTAGGTGACTTAGTCATTCTATTGATACCAAATTCACTGTCACCTTTTGTTCATTTCCAGTGGGGAAAGCTACAGTTTATGCAGCCTTATCAAAACCTAAAGAGGCACTCCTACTGCATTGATTGATATTTGAAAACTGTATATGCCAAAAGGTGTACTGCATTGAGAATTCCTGTTATTTTTGACTACCGGTACCCGTTTTCTTAATATAACTTATCATACTTTAAGGTCTCAAATCTTATTTCAGGGTGACCCTGAGGCACTTACCAAAAGTTGTCAATTTGAGCTTGTTGACGGGTATACCCAAGGTGTCAGATGCAGAGATCTTTGTAGAGGTCACGGTAAAGCGGTTGTATGCCATGAGAATAAAAAATAAAAAAAAACTGTAAGGCAAAGGCATAATGAGCTAGTATGCACCACATACTAGCTCATTATGAAATACTTACATTAGACCGAAGCTCCTCCCGGTAACCGCTGAGGGAGCTGACATGTTTCCTGACATGTTTCCTCAGCGTTTCTTCTGGGTTTGTGGCTCCGGCGCTGCGAGTGGCAGGTTTTAGGAGATATTAATTTTACCTACAGGTAAGCCTTAATATAGGCTTACCTGTTAGTAAAAAATCACCAAGCGGAGGATACAACCACAGAACAGAGAACCCAATTCAACCAGTGGCTCCTGTGGGGGTAGCACACTACACTTTTGTCCTTACCCTTTAAAGAAACTAATCACAAGCTAATGATTGTCTATCTAGGCGATTCAGGGTACCCAGGCTTCTCATGCTAGTTGTGAGACCATCCTCAGCAGCTGAAAGTCAGTATAATACTGCTTTCACCAAGACAATAATTATTATTGAGCATACATTTGGCGTCAAAAGCAGATTCAGGTGTGTATCCATGTTTGGGGGGATTTCTATGCTACAGATTTTTCTGTAAAGGTGAACTTGCCCTTTAACCACTTCCGGACTGCTCGCCATCGTTTTACGTTGCTATTTTGAAGAGGAATACAGTTATGGTAGCAGCTAGCTACCAAAAACCCTGGTATCCTCTTCTTCAGCCGCCGGTCCGCTTCAAGATAAAAGTGGTCTCTGGCGGATTTGCAGCGAGATCACTTTTATCGGCGGCTTACGGTAGCAGCGGAGTTGATCGGACCCTCTCCCTAGCCTGACATGGAGACGAGTGAGGGGGAAGATGGTCCCCACCCGTCTCCATATGATTTCAAGCAACGTCAAAATGTCACTTCCGCCCAATGCTCTTAAAGGACATTTTTTTTTTTGTAAATGACATAAATTCATTTTTTTTAATTGCCTTTTAGTGTAAATATGACCCCAGATCTCATATTTAACCACTGGGCACTTAAACCCCCTTAATAACCAGACCAATTTTCAGCTTTCGGTGCGCTCACATTTTGAATGACAATTACTCAGTCATGCAACACTGTACCCATTTGAAATTTGTCCTTTTTTTCCACACAAAGAGAGCTTTCTTTTGGTGGTATTTAATCACCACTAGTTTATTTTGCACTATAAAAGAGAAAAAAAAAAATGCATTTTTCTTTGTTTCTGTTATAACATTTTGCAAATAAGTAATTTCTTAATATATTTTGTCCAAAATGTATACCACTACATATCTTTGGTAAAAAAATAACCCAAATAGGTGTATATTATTCGGTCTTTGTGAAAGTTAGAGTCCATCAAGATTTAAATTTTTTTTTTTCACAAAATTGTTATATTAGCAGGTTATTTCTCACACACAGCATATGCATAGCACAAATTACACCCCAAAACACATTCTACTACTCCTGAGTATGGCGATACCACATGTGTGAGACTTTTACACAGCGTGGCCACATACAGAGGCCCAACATGCAGGGAGCGCCATCAGGCATTCTTGGAGCATAAATTACACATATAATTTCTTGACTACCTTTTACACTTTTGAAGGCCCTGGAGTACCAGGACAATGGAAACGCTCCAAAAAATGACCCCATTTTGGAAAGAAAACAACCCAATGTATAATCTATGAGGCATATCGAGTCTTTTGAACGTGTCATTTTACACAACGTTGTCCATTTACACAATATTTCTAACACATAACATGTAAATGGCAAACATTACCCCCCAAAATAGATTCTCCTACTCCTCCATACTAGTCATACCCTGCCCACTTTGTTAGATGGGGAATTCTGCGGCCACCCCAGGATCAGACATAGGGATCCCATGCCCGTATGAATATATTAAAAACAATCTACCTGGACCACAGGTGGAACCTTTCTGGGCTCAAGTCCAGGAAAGATGCCACCAGTTAGGTATTCATGATCCGGGACCACAAGGTCCTTGTTCAGAGGAAGATTGGAAGAAAGTTAGCAAAATTTGTCAGACGCATAAGCATTCCTACCCCCCGGGTAAATCTAATGACCCTCAATACATGAAAGATTGTTATCACTCATGGAGCAAATGTTTAAAAGATTATAGAAAGAAATATGCTAAAAAGACTCCTGCAGTTAAAACAAATGTATCCGCCCCTACCTTTGAACCCCCTCCACCTTATGTCACTGTAAAAATGGACTCAGGAGAGCCTGGTCCTCGCCTCCAATTATATCCCTCACTAGAACCTCATGTCCTCGCAAGTATGGTATATGGTGTAGCAAGTGATGATCAGATAGCTGAATGGGAAAGAGATGGCAGAATAAAAAGAGAAAGTGAAAGAATAGAAGCTGAAAGTATCAGAGAAAAAGAAAGGCAAAGAAACCTAACCCCTAAAGAGAAACAGTATGAGAAAGAAAAAGAACAGTTTGAATTAGACAGACTGGAAGCAGAGGAACGGATATATAAACAAAGGGAGGAACTAGAACAGTATAAGAAAGCTCTTGAAAAGAAGGCAGAGGAATTAAAGAAAGCTGAGGAGTCCATTATTTCACAACCCTCTACGGCCACACGTAGCCAAACTAAAAGAAAGGAAGAAGTTCCTCCCAAAGGGGAAAAATCCGGGGACATTACACAAACAGAGAGCCCCTTAATAGGTTCTGACAATGCCTCAGAAGAGGAGGAAATGTGTAATATTAAAGCACCTTTAATGCATATTGGTACGACTCAGGTACACATTCCCTTGCCTCTGGGAACCCTTTCTAAAATAAAGGAGTTATGCCCAAATCCAAAGAAAAGCCCCCGAGAAGCAGCTGCCTTTTTGGCAAAATACAGTATTGGGTCAAGCTTAGATAAAGAGGATGTCCAAGGCATACTTAGTATAATAGACCCTGACAGCCCCGAAGAAACCCCTGTAGACACTCTATGGGCAGCCCACGTCCAAGGTTTAAATGACTGGACTTCCTTTTGGAAGGGTATAGGTAGTCACTGGTCAACCTTATACAAAGGTTCATCAGCTCTGCAAGAGTTAATTCTAGCCAAGCAAGGACCTAAAGAGAAATTCTTTGACTTTTGTACCAGAGTCTACCATTTATGGAAAGCGGTAGACAAACCCTCAGCACAAATTTTTACAACCACAGTTATGTCTGGTGGTGACCCTAAAGTTACCCAGCTCCTTAAATTTACAAATCCAAAATGGACTGAACAAACGCCCGAAGATTTTATGAAGGATGCAAGATCCAGAGAATGCTCTGGAGTCTTTGAACAGAAAGGGGGAATTTTTACTTCCATTGGCATGGGGCCAGAGACAGTGTCCCCTGTTCCCCTTATGACCATGCAACCGTATCCTGATCCAGCTGCTATATACCCCCCGGACCAGGGCTGTTATAATTGTGGCCTACAAGGACATTGGAAATCTCAGTGTCCCTATAGGATAGGACAGAATAGGGGTAGGGGTAGGGGAAGAGGAAGAGGATTTTACCCCCCGACCCAGTTCCCACGTTACCCACCCTATCAGGGTCCTCGCCAGCCACAACAATATCCTTCTCAACAACAACAAATGCCACCTCAGCCTCCTAATGGACCACCACCTTTTGTCCCTAACACTCCCCGGATCCCTATGCAGTGGCCATCAAACCGCCAGCAGCCAAACCCCCAATAGGGATGCCTAGAGTATGTCCCTTCCCTCAGTCTAGTGTGTTATAACCTTTCATGGAAGAGTCTTCCCCAAGTTGTATTAAATGTTGATGGGCAGCGTGTCTGTTTCTTGATTGACATGGGCGCCTCATCAAGTTCAGTGAATAATGTAATTTTTGACACACCACAATGTACTGAGGGAAACTCTATTGGTATAAATGGGACCCCTGTTACCCATCCCATCACTCCACCATTAACTGTAACCACTCCCGAGGGGCAACATTTGTGCGATCAGTCTTTTGCTGTGTTGACCTCTTGTCCTGTATCCCTTATGGGAAGGGACCTGTTGTCCAGTTTAAGTATCACTATTAAATTTGACAAAGAAGGGTCACTAACAAGCAAGTTCCCCTTTTTGTGACCTGACTGGTCCTAAACGACACACACATAAAGGATTCTTTATGTTACTGCCCGCCACTTTAGAGACTCACAAAATCTGGGCAGAAAACAAAGGTAGCGTAGGATTTATCAACTGCACACCCTACACTCCCCAATTACGTCCAGATGCACAGCCACAATACCACAAACAGTATCCCTTGCCCCCAGAGAAAACCAATGGAATTGCACCACAGATTGAAGAATACATACGCTTAGGCATTTTGAAACCAGTAATCAGCCCCTGGAACACGCCCATTTACCCCGTAAAAAAGACCAGTGGCGAATGGAGGCTAGTCCAAGATCTAAGGGCAGTTAATAAACAAGTACTACCCCTCCCGCCCTTGGTATCTGATATAACATTCATTTTTTCATGCATACCTGCAGATTCCCTATGCTACACAGTGATTGATTTGGCAAACGCATTTTTTAGCATTCCTATTGCCGAAGAGGCTCAGCCTATATTTGCCTTCTCATGGGCCGGCGCGGGCCAGTTAACTTGGTCGCGTTTACCGCAAGGGTATGTAGACAGCCCCGCCGCCTTCTCCATGGTACTCAACGAGACCGTCAAGTCTTGGACTTCCGAGCATGGGTCGGTACTAATACAGTATGTGGACGACTTGCTCTTGTGCAGTCGTTCTGCTGAAGATTGTGCGGTCGATTCAACATTACTGTTAGAACATCTGGCCGAAGCCGGCCACCTAGCCTCAAGGAAGAAAATACAGTGGTGTCTACCACAAGTAGAATACCTAGGATGTATTCTGGACAAGGGGACCAGGCTAGTGTCCCCCAAACGTGCCGCAGCCTTACAAGCTCTCAGTCCTCCAAAAGACAAAGCAGCTTTGTTGTCGTTTCTGGGCGCAATTGTATATTGCCGCCAGTGGATTCCTGACTGTTCTCATTATGATAGTATCCTACGAGAGGCTGCCGGGTCAAACGCCCCTAAATTGATAGACTGGACAGAAGACAGAAAAAATGCTTTTGATGCTCTTATTAAGAGTTTGTCCACCGCCCCCGCCCTGGGATTGGTAGATTATGGTAAAGCCTTCCAGTTGTACTGTGTAGTTTCAGGAAAATCTTTTGCTGCAGTACTTGCACAATCTCATGGCTCGGGGTATCGCCCAGTGTCATATTTATCTAGAAAACTCCCTATCCCCCCACCCCAACCCCTTCCCCCACCCACACCCACCCCCCCCCCCCCCCGCCACCATCCTCCCATCACACCACACCCCGCACGCAACCCCCCCCCCCCCCCACCCAGCCAAGCCACATTTCGAACCTCCCCAATACAACAACGTATCGGGCGCAACCCAACCAAAACCCCGCGAAAAACCGCCTGAAACCGCCTCACACGCTCCAGCGTTGTCGTTTCTGGGCGCAATTGTATATTGCCGCCAGTGGATTCCTGACTGTTCTCATTATGATAGTATCCTACGAGAGGCTGCCGGGTCAAACGCCCCTAAATTGATAGACTGGACAGAAGACAGAAAAAATGCTTTTGATGCTCTTATTAAGAGTTTGTCCACGCGCCCCCGCCCTGGGATTGGTAGATTATGGTAAAGCCTTCCAGTTTGTACTGTGTAGTTTCAGGAAAATCTTTTGCTGCAGTACTTGCACAATCTCATGGCTCGGGGTATCGCCCAGTGTCCTAGAACCGCCCCCCGCCGCCCCCGCCCCCCCCCCCCCCCCTCCGCCCCCCCCCTCTTGCTCCCCGCCCCCCCCCCCGCTTCCCCCCCCCCCCCCCCCCCCCCCCCCCCCCGCCCCGCCCTATCCAAGTCCAGGGCATGCCGTCCTGTCTTCAGAATGTCGCTGCCTGTGCCATGTCTGCACAGGATGCCAACAAAATAGTATTGGGACACAAAATGACACTGTACACCACTCATTCAGTTACCCACCTCATACAGAATATGAATACACAACACATGACTTCCCAAAGACTCAGTGGATACGAGATCACTTTGTTAAATACTGACAACTTGGTACTTAAATATGTTCCGAATAGCAATCCAGTTGTACGTTTACTACATTCCATGTTACGTTTACCACACGAACCTGATCACACACATAATTGTGTAGAAAAAGTGGAACAAGTCACTTCACCAAGACCTGATCTTTCTGACATTCCAATTATAAATGCCGAAAATGTTTTTGTAGATGGTAGTTGTTCCCGTCCCTCTGACTCTACATTTTTGACTGGCTATGCTGTAGTTCAGTTGCCACATACAGTGTTAGAAGCAAAACCATTGCCCCCTGTTTCTGCCCAAGTAGCAGAACTAGAAGCTCTGACCAGAGCCTGTATTCTGTTCACAAACAAGGAAGTCAACATTTATACAGACAGCAGATATGCATTTGGAGTGGTACATGATTTTGGTGTGATATGGGCCAATAGAGGATTTAAAACAGCAGACAACAAACAGATAGCTAATTCAGAGCAGATCCTTAATCTACTGCAAGCAATTCTGCTCCCTAAAAAGGTCGCTGTTATAAAAGTAAAAGCCCACTCATCAGACAATAGTATAGTATCAAAAGGAAATGCTTTCGCAGACAGAGAAGCAAAAAAGGCTGCTGCCAGTTCACCCAATTCACCAGCCCCTACCACAATCTTCTTTAAAGAGCACTTCTCATCCCCTGATTTCAAAACTGTTGTGGCCCAAATGCAGTCAATGGCCACAGATACAGATGTCCATTTCTGGGCAAATGAAGGTTTGACCAAAGACTCTGAAGGTCTTTGGACAAAAGAGGGGAAGATCCTGGGTATACCTGAAGCTAATTGTATCCTAATTTTATCCTACCTCCATGGCCCAGGACACATAGGACCCGCCCCTCTTGTAAATATATATTCAAAATCTTTTTGCACAAATAATTTACAAAAACAAACTAAGCTTCTAACTAGAAGCTGCTTAACTTGTGCCCAGAACAATGTTCAAGGAAAAAGACATGGCCTACATGGCCATCTACCTCCACCCTTGGGACCATTAACAGATTTACAAATAGACTTCACACACCTACCAAAGCAAAAGGGAAACTTGAGGTGCCTCTGCGTAATCGTTGACAAATGGTCAGCTTGGGTTGAGGCAATTCCCTGTACCGGAGAAACCGCAAATATAGCAGCGAGATGCTTGTTAAATTATTGGATCTGTAGGTTCGGGATACCCACAACCATATGGTCCGACAGAGGACTCGCATTTAGTTCCTCAGTGACCCAAGTTGTAGCCAAATCTCTGGGGATGCAATGGAAACTACATATTCCCTATCATCCCCAGAGTGCAGGAGTAGTAGAGAGAATGAACAGGAACATCAAAGACAAATTAAAAAAGGCTACAGGAGGTACTCTAAAAGGTTGGTTGGAACACTTACCTTCTGTCCTTTTTCAGATAAGAACCACCCCCCATTCTAGGACAGGATTGTCCCCTTTTGAAATTCTAATGGGAATCCCTGCAAATATAGAATTACCCCCATTAGACCCAAATTCTGACATTAACGTTTATTCCCAACAGGAAGTGTACGTGAAAAGTCTGGTAAGTATGCTTCATGAAATAAATGAACAAGTTTCTGTCACCTTTTTTCCTCTTTCAACAGAACCAACCCACCCCTTCATCCCAGGGGACAAAGTACTGATTAAGCAGCTGGCTCACAGGAAAAGAATTGGACCAATCTACTCCGGACCGTGGAAGGTGGAAAAGGTATCCAGGACCGCGGTACTGACGGACCTAGGCAACACCTGGATCCACGCCAGCCGACTGAAGAAGTGTCCCCAGCTCCCCCCAACTCCAGAGCCCCTAACAGTAACCGAGGATACACTCCCTTCAAGACAACAACAAAATCTACAAGATATTCAGGAAGGCATAGGACAAATCTCCCTGGAGGACACGATGATTTTACCTGGAAACTAAACAGAATCTTTCCATCATCAGGACAAGTGAAGAAGAAGAAGAAGAATAGTGAATTTTGAGGACATTAGATATATATATATATATATATAATGTTTTCAACATCAGCAACAGGGAAGACCTTATGCCTCTGGTGCTGTTTAATTTTGGTAGTATTCTTACCTACTTGGCTGATAGCTAACTGTATATACCACCCAGAGGATTTGGGACCACTAAAAGGGATATGTGGGATTCCCAAGTCAAATAACACTCCTATAGTAAGACATAGAAGAAGTGAACCCCCCCAAGAGTTTTCTGATAAAATGTTGTTGTTGAAATTTAAATATAGCTATGCCCAAAAATCAGGTTTTGAAAAGTGCTGGATATGCAGTAAACTACATCCCAGTACTGCCAGAGTTCCTTTAATGGCCATACCTTTAAATTTTACCTCACTCCTAAACGGCACACCCCCTATAGTCCTTACCGACGTTACCAGGAAGAGTCCTAACAAAACCCTCACTTTTCAAATCATAGGCAGAAGCCATTATCCAGATTGGTGTTTTAGGTTAGGGAATACCACCAAAGGAGCCGAAGTTTGTAAACAATCAAAGCTTAATATCTCAATGACAACATTAAATGATACATTCTATGTAACCCAAGATCTTACTCTTAATACCACCCTGTATCAATTTCTGAGTGTTAATACCACTTCTCCCATGGCTCAGCTTCTGGCTACTCTTACACTATCTGGTTTGTCAGACCAAATGTATAAGGTACTGCGTGCACGCCCTTTAGCACTAGGGAACAATATTTACATTTGTTGTGGGAAGCTCTGTCATCCCTGGATTCCTATCCAGCCCCAGGGATGGTGTTATCTAGCAGCCCTGGCCCCACTCATGGGTGTATTGGGAAACAATGAAGGTACTCACCTCCTTGAGGCCAGCATCCACCCCAGGTACCCCCTTAAACATCGCAATAAGAGAGAGATATTCCTGGAAAAAGATATGGCATGGGCATGGTTCCCCTCCTGGACAGGATGGGGAATAGATTTAATGAAGAGACTAAACAATTACACTGGAATCATTGATGAAATCTTGGAAAAGAATTCCGATGACATCACAAAATTAAACATAGAAATCAGGGCAATAAGAAAACAATTAGAACTACAAGATTTAGCTATAGAAAGCATGAGCGCAGCCCTTACCGGCCTTTGTGAAATTACTGAAGATTATGAATGCTGCACTTGGATTCATAATACCAGTATTGAAGTACCAGATTATTATGACATAGTTGCCCAACATCGCAAGGAGGTAAATAAACTCCAGGATGAGGCAAGGAATATTGGAAAAACGTGGGATCCTTTCTCCACAGGTTTTGGCCTAGGGGGACTAACCTCCTGGTTAAAAAATACTGCCATGACCATTGTTATGATATTGCTTTTTATTTTGTTCTTATATGCTTGTTATAAAATAGTTGGATGTATCTGTAAGAAGGGTGTAAAAACAAGTTCAGAGAGTTTTAAACTGACCTTTATCACCAAGGAACAGACTGTGTGGTATGAGAGTCAAGAACACGAAACCACAGAGTACCAGACTTGTGCTATAAAATAAGGAAAGGGATGATCATTTTGTTGAATCAGAATGATCAAAGAGAGGATTATAAGGGGGCTACTTATAATGATATACCATTTTGATAGGGGTTGAAATGAATATGCTTAACTTTCAGCTTTTGAACAAAACTGTTGTAAGTATATTCTGCAGAAAAACGGTTTTGACCAGTATGTTGACATCAGGACGCAGCTGTTATGTGGTTTCTAACTCTGTACTTCACCAGAGGATATGAAACTAGTTAGCAGTGACTCAGGAGTTCTTGTGGTCAAGTCAGCAGGTGTGAACTAACTGTCATACTCTAACCTTTGCCTTATATTTCCTGTTGCAAGCTAACCACCAGCACATGACTGACCTTTGCCCCATATTCCATATTTCAACTGAAGACTGTCACGTGACAAGAAGTTGTTAATGTATGCATATGTGTATAAGTCTGATTGGTTTTTGGGAGAGCTGTCCCCTCCCTCTGCATTTCCCATAAAAGAGGAACGTATTGTCTATTAAACCTTGTAACCGCCTTCACTTACAAACCCGTGTATGTGTGTGTGTGTTAACCACCGGTGAACTGGGACCTCCGCTCCAACCATCTCTGGCCTAGGCATTTAGAATACAAGAAGAAAGACGTGTACCTTTACACCACATGTGTGAGACTTTTCCATTTCTAGGGACATAAGTTTCAAATTTAATTTCACTACCTATTACACTTTTGAGAGGCCCTGTAGTGGCATGGATGTGGCATGAATGAGCCGTGGATGGGTACGACCGAGTATAGCTGAGCATGGATGGCTGGGTATGCAGAGTATGGATGGATCTCTCACTGCTGCCACTGATCTCTCCCCTCTCACTGGACAGAGAGGGGAGGGAGGAACCGGAAATCTCACCGGTTTGTTTACATGTGATCGTGCGGTCATTTGACTCTGGACCCATCGGTCACGGAAGTTCTCGGGTGCGCGCCCCGGGGGGCACGCGAGAGCGGAATTCTGGGAGGACGTCACTGTATGCCCTCCCAGAGTTAACAAACCGCCTTGTAGCCGTCATTTGGCTATGGGCCGGTTATTAAGTGGTTAAGAGGTCCTGTCATGCTTTTTTTCCTATTACAAGGGATGTTTACATTCCTTTGTAATAGGAATAAAAGTGACCCATTTTCTTTTTAAAGAACAGTGTTAAAATTAAAAAAGGTAAAATTATATATATTTTTTTTTTTATATGCGCCCGTCCTGCCGAGCTAGCGTAAGCAGCTCTTGCATATGAAAACAGTGTTCAAACCACACATGTGAGGTATCACCTCTATCGTTAGAGCGAGTGCAATAATTCTAGCTCTAGACCTCCTCTGTTGCTCAAAACATGCAATATGTAGAATTTTTAAACTTCGCCTATGGAGATTTTTAAGGGTAAAAGTTTGTCGCCATTCCACGAGCTTGCGCAACTTTTAAGCATGACAGGTTGGGTATTAATTTACACGGCATAACATTATCTTTCACAATATTAAAAAAAAAAAAAGACGGTTAACTTTACTGTTGTCTTATTTTTTTTTCCCCAAAAAAGTGCGCTTGTAAGACAGCTGTGCAAATACGGTGTGACAAAAAGTATTGCAACAACCGCCATGTTATTCTTTGTGTTAGAAAAAAAAAAAAAATATATAATGTTTGGGGGTTCTAAGTAATTTTCTAGCAAAAAAAAAGGTTTTTAAATTGTAAACACCATATCTCAGACAGAGGCTCGGTCCTTAAGGAGCATATCAACAGGAAAGTCCACCACTCCTTAAATATCCAGGTGGTATGTGATGCCAATATGATTCACCAGGATTAGTTGTCACAGGATTTCAGGGTCCGGGATCTGTGCATAATGCATATTGTGCCAATTACAAATATATGAGAATGTCAAAGACATAGATAAGCATAGGGCAATACCACTGTGTATCGAGTAATCTTTTTCCCCAACAACATGCTTTTAAAAAGAAAAATTCTTCCTTTTTAACCACCCGGGATCTGCTCTATAGCCAAATGACGGCTACAGCGCGGATCTAAGATGCCGGGACGACGTCTATTGACGTCGTCCCGGCAACGAGCGGCCTGCGCGCCCCCTGAGAGGCGCTTTGTGATCAGCGAGTCTGTGAGACTCGCTGGATCACAGATCCAAGTAAGGGGTCGATTCCAACCCCTTACCACGTGATCAGCTGTCAGCTGATCATGTGATAATAACAAAGCCGATCACAGGCGGCAGTGAGAGGGACATCAGTCCCTCACTGCAATGTGCCCAGGGTCCATGGTGCCCACCTTTGCCCTAATAAAAGGGCCCACTAGCTCCATCTGTCAGTGCCCACTAGCTCCATCTGTCAGTGCCCACAGTGTGCCTTTACAGTGCTGCACTTCAGTGCCACCCACCCGTGCCCATCAGTGCCGCATCATCAGCGCATATCAAATGAAGCAGAAAAATTACCTGTTTGCAAAATTTTATTTCAAAGTATTTTATTGAAATTGTTCAAAGAGAATACAATGAGAAATGACATGGCATATAAACATTGTCAACAAGAAAACTGGCAAAAATGGTAAACAAACGTCATTCAGCTGTGACAAATGAGTGAAACTGGTATTTCTCATGGAATGGTTAGACGGGGCCCTATGATCCAGCCCTACAGAGGTGGGAGGAGAAGGCTTTCTAGGCGGTGTTACGTATGGGGATCTCCCCCTACCAGGCACCCCATCTGGGATCTATCTGTGCCCAATAGGGAAAGCCCCCACCGCCCCACCCCCCAACCATGTAGATGCAAAGTTGCAAGTTGCCAGTACCTAAGGAGAAACCCGAAAGTAGGGCACCGTCAATCATATAGTAAGCTACAAAATGGAAGAAGAGGGAAGAGGAGAAAGCAGACAGCAGTAAAGAGAGAGCGAGAGGGGAAATGAGGGAGTGGATAGAAGGAGAGTTGAAGAGTGGAGAGGGAATATAGTCAGGATGTTCGGAGCATCAAATATGGGATCTGGTTCAGGGGATTATCGAGTTAGTGATCCATGGAGCGCCAATAAAAATGGCCCAGGGTTCCCAGGTGGATTCAAATTTACAGACCGTGTTAGAGATAACACTGGCTAGCTTCTCCTGTGACATTATCCAAGAGATTTTCCTAAGTACTGCTGGGAAGGAGACCCTGGGTTTTTTCCAGGCTTTAGCAACTGTCAGTTTGGCACCAAGAAGTATAAATCTGATGAGTTTCTGAGAGGCTTTGGTCAAGTTTGGAATGTGAGCATTAAGAAGGGCTACCATAGGGGATCTGTGGGATCCGTATTCCTACTAGTTTATCAATTAAGTTAAAATTTTTTCTCCAAAATGACCTTATTCTGGGGCATTCCCACCAAACATGGGACATGGAGCCTATGAGACCACACTCTCTGAAACATAATGGGCTTGCTGTCGGAAAAAGCGAGGCAAGACGTGAGGGGGTGTAATACTATCTAGAAATGATTTTCAGACTAGCTTCAGTGAGCGTAGTTTTCAGGTACTCTTAAAAGAGCCAAAACTAGCTTTCTGCCAGGTCCCCAGATCCCAGTTAAATTGGAAGTCTGATTCCCAGCGTAGCATGTAGGAGGATTTAGTGGATGGTGAGATGAGTGATGAGTAGATTGCCGACACCCCCCCCCCCTCCGATCCATGGACTGACCACACCAGATTTCATAGTCTGTAAATTGAGGGGGAAGGGGTTTGTCCTTCCAGAGTTTGTGGAGATAGTGTGAAATCTGTCCAAATCTGAACCGTTCAGAGACCGGTAGGTCCCATTTTTTGGTACAATAAGCAAGAGTAACCGGGCCAGAAACTGTATAAAAGTGTCCAATTCGGTATAGTCCCTTATCCAGCCACCATTTAAACGCTTGTATATTTTGTCCTGGGGGAAAGTTAGGGTTATGGAACAAGTGATTTATAGGCCGAGACCAAATTTGTGTTGGAGCGAACAGAGTCCCAGAGGGCGAACATATGCGAGAGGGTAGGGGCCAAAATCGGTGGACGCAATTTCGGATTTGACCAGAGGAGAAAATCTAGGGTGTAATGCGGAACTGCTTGCCTTTCAATGTGGACCCAATCCGGCTTTTCGTATTTGGAGTACAGCACGGAGAGCTGAGCAATCCGGGCAGCAATGTAGTATTTATGAAAGTGGGGCAAACCGACTCCCCCTTTCTGCCTATGTAGATACAAGGTTTGCTGCGGAATCCTATATCCTTTCGAGCCCCAGATAAATTTAAGAACTTTACTTTGGAACTTTTTAAGGTGATCTCTTACGATAGGGGTTGGTAGTGAGCGGAAAAGATAAAGGAGTCTAGGGAGCAACGTCATCTTTATTGAATTGATCTTCCCCAGCCAAGAGAGATTATGTTTGGACCATGTTTGGAGATCCAGTTCCAATTTTCGATACATGGGAGGGTAATTGGTGCTATAAAGGTTCTCCGTTTTGGCCGTAAGCTCGACACCGAGATATTTAATGGATGAGGTGTTCCAATGAAACTTAAAGTGAGGTCGTAGGGAGTCGACCGTTGTAGAGGGAAGAGACACATTTAGTGCTTGTGACTTAGAGTAATTAACCTGTAATCCAGAAACGGTAGCAAATTCGTCTAGAGTTTGGCAAAGATTAGGTAGAGATGTCGTCGGGGAAGTGAGGAAAAGGAGAATGTCATCCGCGAAGAGTCCGCATTTGTGGGTCTGGGATCCGCATCGGACACCGTGAATATTGGGGTTTTGGCGGATGGAAATCGCAAGAGTTTCTATGGCAATAGCGAATATCAGGGGGGATAACGGGCAGCCCTGTCTAGTTCCTGTAGAAATGGATATAGGTTGTGAACAGTGACCTTGAAGCTTGACGCAAGCGGTGGGATTGGAGTATAGAGCTCATATTAAACCCATAAAGTTGTTTCCAAAGCCCCAGCGTTGGAGGATCTCAAAAATATAAGGCCAGGAGACTGAGTCAAAGGCTTTTTGGAGATTTAGTGAAAGGAGCATGCCTGATTGTTTAGGGCCCCCATCCCATCCAGTCTGAAGTATGGAGACTATATCAATAGCCCTCCTGATCTGGTCAGGGCCCTGCCTGCCTGGGATGAACCCCACCTGATCCCTGTGTATATATCTCGTGATGAAAGAAGCCAGACGATTCGCTACGATTTTGGTAAGGATTTTTAGATCACTATTGATGAGAGAGATAGGTCTGTAATTGTCGACTTCTTCTGGATTTTTGTCTGGTTTTGGAATAACTGCGATGAAAGCAGTATTGAGATGGGGATCAAGTGGGGTTCCACTTATCTTGGAATTGAAAAATTTAGTGAGGTGGGGTGACAGGGTAGACGGGAATGTCTTATAGTAGGAGTTGGGTAGGCCATCTGGGCCTGGTGCTGAGTTAGACTTTAAAGCAGTAATAACATCCTGGACCTCTTCTATTGAGAAGGGAGCTTCTAGTATAGCCTTATGTTCTGCAGAAAGGGAGGGAACGGGGATCCCGTCAAGATACTTGGAAAGAGCAGGCTGGTCAGCAGAGTCATGTTGACTGTAAAGTTTGGAGTAGAAGTCATGGAATACTTCAAGAATTTGGGCAGGGTTGGATGATGTACCTTGTCCTGGGATCTTGATTTTGGGCATTACATAGGAGCGAAATTTGGGTGTTAGCCTAGAAGCTAGCATTGATCCCAATTTATCCCCTTGTGTATAAAATTTATTTTTACTCCACCGTATTTGTTTTTCGGCTTGTGCAGTCAGGGCAAGGTTGAGTTCGAGTCTAGTTTTGTCGAGTTGGGTACACAAGGAGGGCGAGGGACGTCGTTTGTGTTGGGCGCGAAGGGAAGCATATTGATCGTCAAGTCTTTTTATGTCCGCTGCCCGTTCTCGTTTAAGTTGCGTCGTCATTTTAATTATCTCGCCTCTGATGAATGGTTTGTGGGCCGCCCATAGTGTTTCCGCTGAGATCCCGTCGGTTTTATTAAGGGAAAAGTATTCTGTGATTGTTTTTTCCAACGTCTGGACTTTTATCGGATCCGATAGCAGGGATTCGTTCAATCTCCATTGAGCGGGTAGCGTCTGTGCATAGATACAGTTACAATAGCATGGTCAGAGAGGGCAGAATCAGTGATTTTAGAGGAGAGAATCCGGGCAATATTTCGTGTTTGGGTTAGGAGGTGGTCAATCATGGCATATAGGTTATGAGGAGCGGAGAAATGAGAGTAGTCCCTCTTTCCCGGGTTGAGTTCCCTCCAGACATCTGCCATGCCCTGAGCATGGATGAGTTTGGCTATCTTAAGGCTTTCTTTGGTGGGCCCGGTGAGTTGGGAGGAAGGGGATTTGGACCTGTCTAAAGCCTGGTCGAAGACGGAATTGGAGTCCCCCCCGAAAATGACCGTACCCTCGAGGAATGGGGAAAGAGATGCAAACATACTTTCAAAAAAGGTTGCTTGTCCTTTGTTGGGTGCGTAGTATGAGATGAGGGAGAAGAGGACATCCTCAATCGTCCCCTTAACAAGTATATATGTGTCCTCTGGATCTCGCATTTCTAAGGTCAGGGTAAAGTTGCAGCCTTTAGCAAAAGCAATAGCAACCCCTCTGGTTTTGTTTTCTGCGTTTGCCAAAAAGAAGGCGGGGAAGTGGGCATGGAGGAATTTGGGACTATACCGAATCGGGAGGTGTGTTTCCTGAAGCATGACAATGTCAATCTTGGAGGATTTGTAGGAGTTAAATAGCTTTTTCCGTTTTATGGGGGAATTCATACCCTGTACATTGTGCGTGGCTATTTTTAACGTGTGCTGAGTGCGGTCAGCCATGGGTACTGTCGGGGGGAGCGTGCAAACAGTCATCATCACTAACCTGAAAGTGTTCCGGCCTGTAGAAGGTGAGAGGACATTCTTCTGGAATACCGCTGGTTGGTGTCCCCGGAAGCGTGTCTCGTGGGAATGTGCTCACTAGAAGAAAAACAAGGATTAATTGATGCTCTGAAAGATAGAAAGAGGTGGGGAAAGGTAGGGAAGAAGGAAAAGAAGAGAGGCCCAGCGATCTCTCCCTGGATGACAGAGTGAACCAGGGGGAGAGGCCCGACCTAGGAATCCTCCTGCTCTTAGAAGAGCAGGAAGCATAAAAAGAGAAAAAATTCTCCATGCCAAACGTGGCCTGGAGATCCAATCCCAACGAATCCGGATGGGAGTCAAAGGGATAGGAGGAGGTGCATGTGTACCGCCCCAGACCAGGACCTTCCGGGTCTGAGGGAAAAATGAAATACATAAACTTGACATAAAACCAGCCCTTAGGGCAAACGATCGTCAATCAGTGTAAAGATGTCGAGTAGACTGGAACCAAAAAAAAAGCAACAACATTAGAGGGGTTTCCAACCCCAGCTGAAGAAGAACAAGATGTCCACTCGGTAGCGACCAACTAGGGAGTAGTGCAGGCAGTAACATTGGGGTGAAAATTCCGCTAGATCCAGCCGGATACCAGTAAAGAAAGCATGGAGCCTGCGACAATGAACAGTTCATCTGCGTCTTGCTAGAAGAAATGATCCGATCAATTTGGCCGAAGGGGTCAGTGAGCATCTGGGGGCATCATACAGGTAGGAATATCTACCGCAAAGTCCAGAGTTCAGGGTTGGGAAAATAAAACTGGAATCTCAGTTGACAAAGTAGCAGGTCAACGTGGGGGTCGATCAAGACCATGTGAATGAAAGAAAGTTTTCCATGTTGCACTCAATGAGGACCATTGGGTTGCGATCTGCGAGTTTTGGACTTGTTCCATAGTGGATTGGGTGGGCTCGTCGGCAGAGGGCGTTTGTTGGAGGCTGCTGGAGGGATTGAGACGTCCATGTCGGCCTCTTGGGAGATCACCTTGAGTTTCAGAAGCAGGCGTTCGCCGTCGATTAAGTTGAAGGAGTACTCCTGACCTTTTAGAGTGAATTTTACGGCAAAGGGGAAGGACCATCTATACTTGATTTCTTTTGTAGTGAGAGCTTGTAGAAGGGGCTTCAGGGTCCTTCTACGCTGAATAGTGGAGGGGGCAAGGTCAGCAAAAATTTGTACTGGGTGACCCTGACAAGTCACCTGAGGCATGGCTCGGGCTTGTTTCATTATGGCTTCCTTTACCGCGTAAAAGTGCGGTTTGGCTATGATATCCCTGGGAGTACCATCCTTCCTGGGTGGCCCGAGAGATCTGTGGGCCCTATCGAGTTCAAGACGGTGTGAGGGAATATTGGGGATCAGAGATTTAATGAGGTCTTGTGTTGCAGAGGGGACATTCTGGATGGATTCCGGGAGGCCTCTGATCCTAAAGTTATACCGCCTGGATCTGTTTTCCAATTCGTCAATGCGGGCCATAGCTGTGTCTAATTGATCATGAAGGGTGGAGATGAGGTCAGAATGTTGGTGGGCTGTTGTGGTGGTTTGATCTACCCTGGCTTCAATGGCGTCAATGCGTGACCCGATGCTGTGGAGGTCAGCCTTGATGTCGCCCGTGATTTTGGCAGCAGTGGAGGCAAGCCCTTTGTCAAGTAGGGATGAAAGTCTGAGGAATAGGTCTTCCATATTGAAAGATTGATCCCTGTCAGAGGCTCCATAGGCAGGAGAGTCAGTAAGGGCGGCCATTACAGGCCCTGCTGGGGAAAATGGAGGAGCCCCAAAGGTGAGGAGCGAGTCTGTGGAGGGGGTCATCTCCTGATAATAGGGCAGTGGAGGTCCTGGGGTGAGCAGTGAATGAGCTGGGGGAATGACTTGCCTGGAATCCTGCTGTGCTTCCATGAGGGAGATCTGAGGAGAGCTGGCCGTTGTGGCGGCCATCTTGGTACACCCTGGCTGTGTGGAGGCTGAGAAAAACTTCTCCAGGTTGAGCCGTGTGAAGTTCCCTGGCATGCGGGGGTATTCCCTGGTGGTCTGTGAGGCAGATCGCCGCTTGATATCGGTAATTAGGTGGATCGGGCTGGCGCTGTGAGTTCCGGAGCGGTGAGAGAACGCCCTGGCTCTGAGGGGGCTGAGAGAAATGTCTCCCGATTATGTCCTATGAGACTCCTTGACCAGCGGGGGGTATTCCCTGGTGATCTGTGGAGCAGATCGCCGCTTAATAGCGGTATTTCGGCGGGTCGGGCTGGCGCTGTGATGTCCGTTAGGTCTGGAGCGGTGCGGAGCTCCGTGACTAGGCGTCCATCACGGCTCCCTCGCGCATGCGCACTCACCTGTTTGCAAAATTTTATAACAAACTATTCATGATTTTTTTTTTTCTATCTTTTTTGTTTGTTTAGCAAAAAATAAAAACCCCAGCTGTGATTAAATACCACCAAAAGAAAGCTCTATTTGTGGGAAAAAAAAAATATAAAAATGTAATTTGGGTACAGTGTTGTATGACCGCACAATTGTCATTCAAAGTGCGTCAGCACCGAAAATTGGTCTGGGCAGGAGGAGGGGGGTTTAAGTGCCCAGTAATCAGGTGGTTAATAGCAATGTCAGCAGTTAAACAGCACCCCAGGGTAGGGCAAGTAATGTATAATTATAGAAAAAAGGAAGAAAATTCCCCATGGGGTTTTTAGGCAGCAGAAAACACACTTAGTTGGTGAAAAACCAAATAGTTTTTTTATTTTTTTACCAAAAAAAAAGAGGTAATGAGTACAAATAGTTATTTAAAAATTTGAGCTCTGGTTTACAAATTCTGAACAACTTTCGAAATCGGAGTACATACAACAATATTCACCTAAAATTGATTTGGAAGGAAATTATTTCAAAACAGTATTGCAGTAAGTTTACAACAATTATTTTTTTTTTTTTTATAAGGAACACCCCACTACCCCAATGCATTTCGACCATTATGAACATAGAGGTCTTCTTCAGGGGGTGAATGAGAAAAAGAGGGGGGGGGGTCACTTTAAATTTCTGCAAAAGGTAAAAAACATTCAATGCTTTTTAGTTATAATATATTATTTGTCTGTTTTCATGTTATATTTACCCTTCCTCCGAAATAATGTTCATAACCAGAGATTTTTTTGCGCTAAAATCCACAAAATCATTCACCGAGAATGTTCACGAGCCCCTGCTGCTGTGGTATTACTCCCCAATCTCACCACACTGTGGGAAGGGAAAAGGTCCCCCTAGGGGTCAAGATTACAGGCAATGAGAGACAGATTAGTGTTCCCCCGTGGGGTGGATGGTGTTAATGGGTTGGTGGTCACACCTAAAAGCAACGAGTTTAATATCTGGATTAATTTAATCTAAATTATATTTGAAAAGGAACTTTATAGAGAATATATTGATATGCAATTTTTTTATATAATTAAATTGAAACATTTTATCCTTATTATTAAGCAGTTATTTGATGAAATATTTGGCAATAGGTTGTTAATAACTAAGGAAATTGTAATACTAATGGACTGTTATTGGGGGTAAAAAATGGCCATAAAGTGAAAATATGGCTTGCATGTCATTGGGCAATAGCAGCAAGTCGTAAGAATAATGATAACGTGTGCGTGATGAGTGTTAAAAATGCATTGATTTTGATGAACTATTGTGAATGTGGAGGAAAAGGTGAAGGTTGTGATTAGGGTTGAGCGAACCCGAACTGTAAAGTTCGGGTCCGTACCGGACTTTTGGGTGTCCGGGACCCGGACACAAACTATTGGCTGTAAGTTCGGGTTCGGTGTTTGGCGGGGCAGCCAATCGACGCTAGTTTCACTAGTGTGCCCTTAGAAGCCATCACAGCCATGCCTACTAACGGCATGGCTGTGATTGGGCAGTGTAGCATGTGACCCAGCCTCTATATATAGTCCAGACACACAGCACACAGCGTCATTCTGCTATAGACAGGTTCCTGTGCTGCTGAGAGAGAGGATTTTAGGAGTTAGTGTGATAAAGTCAGTCAGTCCACATTCCTTTAATTTTCTTCTAATTAGTTAGATCAGTGAGCGATCTAGATAGCTAGAGTAGAGTAGGGAGTTTCTTTATTAAGCAAAAGAAAGAGGCAGAGAGAATTATTGAAGAGATTCCTAAATCAATTGTACCCTGGCTGGGGTGCAGTGCACAGTCTTTTAACAGTGCCATGAGGCCAGTGCCAGACAAAATATAAAAGTTTTACCTGCAAGCTCAGTGCACCATTAGGACCAACACTGCATATAGTAAGAGATACACCATAGTCTGTGTGTATTCTGCTATTGGAAAAACATTGCAAAATTTTTTTTAATTTTGCAGTGTTTTTTTTCTTCCCAATAGCATTTTCTGCGTGTTCATAAATGCTTTAGACACTGTACGTGTATTCTGCTATAGATAAAAACACCATTTAGGGCGAGATCATACATTTTGAAAATATGAGATCAAAAAGGGGACGTGGCCCGGGTCATGGTGCTGCTGGTGGCGCTCCTGTTGCAGGGAGAGGACGTGGTCGATCTGTGCCAGCTACACGCATTAGTGAAACACCTTCCTCAGGTGGGAGTAGGCGACAGAGCCTGCAGCGGTATTTTGGCACGCCTAATGAGGCTGTACGAATGTTGAGTACAGGCGATAGTAGATTGGGTTGCTGACAGTGCCTCCGGTTCCTTCACATTGTCTCCCACCCAGTCTCCTGATGAAAGTCCAGAGTTGGCACCTGCAGCCGATGTCCATCAGTCTTTCACCTCACCCCCTTGCAAATCAGCCAATCAGTCTGAGCCCCAAATCATGCAGCAGTCTCTGCTTTTTGATGACTCTGTTAGCAGGGTTTCCCAGGGCCATCCACCTAGCCCTGCCCCAGAAGTGGAAGAGATTGTGTGCACCGATGCCCAACCACTTATGTTTCATGATGAGTACATTGGGAGGACCATCGCAGCACATCTCGGATGATGACGAAACACAGGTGCCAACTGCTGCTGCTTTCGCCATTGTGCAGACCGACAAGGAGGGCAGGGGTGAAGACGTGGAGGACGATGAGGTCCTTGACCCCACATGGAATCAACGTCATGCAGGTGACCAGTGTAGTTCGGAGGAAGAGGCGGTGGTCGCACAGAGCCACCAGCACAGCAGAAGAGGGAGCAGGGTGCAAAAGCGGAGCGTCCGTCCCCTAGACAGTACGTCTGCTACTGCCGAATGCAGCATGGGACCGAGCACACCAAAGCCAGGTCCAAGGAGTTCCCTAGCGTGGCAGTTCTTCAGACAATGTGCTGATGACAAGACACAAGTGGTTTGCACGCTGTGCAATCAGAGCCTGAAGCGAGGCATAAACATTCTCAACCTGAGCACAACCTGCATGACCAGGCATCTAAGTGCAAAGCACGAGATGCAGTGGAGTAGACACCTCAAAAACCAAGAAAGGTCTCTGGCTCCTCCTGCTTCCTCTTCTGCTGCAGTCTCGGCCTCTTCATCCACCTCTGTAGTGACAGTGACACCTGCAAACAGAGGATCTGCCAGCAACACTACCACCTGGGTCACCAACCATCTCCACAATGTCCCATGGAAGCGTTCAGCTCTCTATTTCCCAAACACTGGAGCGGAAGAGGAAGTACCCCCCTAGCCACCCGCAATCCCTGGCCCTGAATGCCAGCATTTCAAAATTCCTCGCCTTTGAAATGCTGTCATTCCGTCTGGTGGAGACGCAGAGTTTTAAAAGGCTGATGTCATTGGCTGTCCCACAGTACGTCGTGCCCAGCCGCCACTACTTTTCCAGACGAGCTATCCCTTCCCTGCACAACCAAGTGGGGGACAAAATCAGGTGTGCACTGCGCAACGCCATCTGTGGCAAGGTCCACCTAACTACTGATGCGTGGACCAGTAAGCACGGTCAGGGACGTTATATCTCCCTAACAGCACACTGGGTAAATGTAGTGGCGGCTGGGCCTGAGGCGGATAGCAGTTTGGCGCATGTCCTTCCACCACCGAGGATTGCAGGGCACTTCAGTTTGCCTCCTGTTGCTAACTCCTCCTACTCTGCCTCCTCATCCTCTACCGCCTCCTCATCCGGTCAGCGCAACACCTTCACCACCAACTTCAGCACAGCCAGGGCTAAACGACAGCAGGCAGTTTTAAAACTTTCCTGTTTGGGGGAAAAACCCCACACCGCGCAGGAGTTGTGGAGGGACATGGAACAACAGACCGATGAGTGGTTGGTGGCAGTGAGCCTCAAGCCTGGCCTGGTGGTGTGCGATAATGGGCGAAATCTCGTAGCAGCTCTGGGCCTAGGCGGTTTGACGCACATCCCTTGCCTGGCGCATGTGCTGAACTTGGTGGTCCAGAGGTTCCTTAAGAATTACCCCGATATGCCAGAGCTGCTGCAGAAAGTGCGGGCCGTCTGTGCGCACTTTCGGCGTTCTCACCCTGCTGCTGCTCGCCTGTCAGCGCTGCAGCGCAACTTCGGCCTTCCCGCTCACCGTCTCATATGTGATGTGCCCACAAGGTGGAACTCCACCTTCGCACAGTCTGGCAAGCATGTGCGAGCAGCAGCAGGCGATAGTGGAGTTTCAGCTGCAGCACACACGCGTGAGTCGCTCTGCAGAACAGCACCACTTCACCGCCAATAACTGGGCCTCCATGCGAGACCCGTGTGCCTTGTTGCGCTGTTTCGAGTACTCCACCAACATGGCCAGTGCCGATGACGCCATTCTCATCATTACTATCCCAGTTATATGCCTCCTTGAAAAAACGTTTCAGGCGATGATGGAAGAGGATGTGGCACAGAAGGAGGAGGAGGAGGAAGAGGGTTCATTTCCAAGGCTTTCAGGGCAGTCATTTACAAGAGGCTACGAGGGTGGGTTCCTGCACCAGCAAGCGCCAGGTACACAATTGTCCGGCAGCAAGGGCACAGTTCTGGAGGATGACGAGGTGGAGGATGAGGAGGAACCAGGTTCACAGCAGGGTGGCACCCAGGCCAGCTCATGTCCATCACTGGTGCGTGGCTGGGGGGGGGGATACAGAGGACACAGATGATACACCTCCCACAGAGGACAGCTTTTCCTTGCCTCTGGGCAGCCTGGCACACATGAGCGATTACATGCTGCAGTGTCTCCGCAACCGTTACAAGGACAACGTGCCGTCCTTAATTACCTAACTGGAGCGTGATCGTAAGATGCGCAAGTACAAGCGCACGCTGGTAGACGCGCTGCTGGTGGCATTCCCACTTGGTAGCGGGGGTACGGTGGAAGCACAAGGCGAAGGCAGAGGAGGAGGAAGAGGTCGCCAACGCAGCCGGGGCACCGCCAGCACCTCGGAAGGCAGGGTTTTCATGGCCGAAATGTGGAAAAGCTTTGTCAGCACGCCACAACAACCAGCACCACCAGCTGAGATGGGACGTCTTAGCAGGAGGCAGCATTTCACCAACATGGTGGAGCAGTATGTGTGCACACGCCTACACGTACTGCATGACGGGTCTGCCCCCTTCAACTTCTGGGTCTCCAAATTGGGCACATGGCCTGAGCTTGCCCTTTACGCCTTGGAGGTGCTGGCCTGCCCTGCCACCAGTGTATTATCTGAACGTGTATTTAGCACGGCAGGGGGCGTGATCACAGACAAGCGCAGCCGCCTGTCCAGAGCCAATGTGGACAAGCTCACGTTCATTAAAATGAACCAGGCATGGATCCCACAGGACTTGGCCGTACCTTGTGCAGAATAGACACATACCGGTGTTCTGACGAAAACTGTCTTGCTATCGGATAGTGTCCGGCCACTTACTGCGCAGGTGCAGTGCTTGCGCAGTACGGAGGACAAGGAGATTCACAAAATCTCCAAAAATGAACGTTGCCTGCGCAGTGAGTGCAGGTTCAAGCCCGACCATCCAAGTGGACATACGGTAGGCTTCAACCTCGGATGATGTGGCTTGAACCTGGAGTCACCGCGCATCATCTTCGGAGAGTTTCAAAATCCCCTTGTCCTACGTACTGAGCAAGCGCACTATGCGACGGGGGACAGAATTCGACACATCATTCACCACTAGCCTTACCCAGCCATTGTTGTATTTTTGAACCAGTGTTGGCTACCTCGTCCTCCTCCACCGCCGCTTCCACCTACACCACCACATCCACCGCCACCTCAACCTCCTACTCCATTTGAATTTCGTCCTCCTAGGTCAAGATTATAATTTTTTCATTTTTTTTTTAATTTCCAAGTATTTTATTTTCCCACTATCTTATCCATTAAATTGAATAATTTTTTCCAGAAAGTGCGTATTCTGGGGTATTCCCACCATATGTGCGGCATCGTGCCGTTGAGTTTCTGAGGTTCTTAATGACTTCCTGTACCTCTTCTGCTGAGAAGGGGGCCTTCATTTTTTTTATTTTTTTATTTATTTTTTTGTTATTTTAAGTTATTTCCCTATCCACATTTGTTTGCAGATCACGTGCCATGCTCTTAACAACATTTTGTTGCCATTTGCAGCCCTCTAGCCCTTTCCATTACTTTTTTACAGCCATTTTAGTGTTCAAAAGTCCGGGTCCACATTGACTTCAATGGGGTTCGGAGTTCGGGGTCAAGTTCGGTCCCGAACCCGGACTTTATTCCAAAGTTCGGCCGAACCCGAACATCCAGGTGTCCGCTCAACTCTAGTTGTGATGTGTGCTGAAATTAAATAATGTGGGCTGAATACGATTGGGAGAGATGGTGAGTGTGTGGAATGAAATGACTGATAGCCTCAAATGTGAGAAAAAAAAAAAAAAGGGGGTGAAATAAAGTAAAAAGTAAAAGTAAAATTGCAAGGTGTGGAAAATGTGCATGGTGATGCAAAATATGTGATATTTAAATTGTGTAAAAGGGACCATATTCATTATTTACCTTGTAAAGCTGAGTTGCTGATTTAGACCAATTGCATTATCCACAAGTGATAACCAAAACGGTGGCAATCAGGGGAAAAAGTGATTCAGCGCTTAAAATAAAATAAAAACACAGTAAGAATATCACATCTAATAAAACCCAATAAAGGATCAATAATTAGTAAAAATAAATATAAGCACGTAATAAACACCACAAATAAACTGGTTAATAAAGAAGGTGGTCTGTGAGTCTAATAAAACTTAAAAAAGTCAGATGAATAAAGGAGTTTAAAAAGTTCAAATCGGGGGATAGCTCTTGTTGACATCACTGGGAGATAAGTCTTGATAACATCAGTAGTATAATTGGTTAAAAGACAACTAGAGCTATCCCCCGATTTGAACTTTAACTCCTTTATTCATCAGACTTTTTTAAGTTTTATTAGACTCACAGACCACCTTCTTTATTAACCAGTTTATTTGTGGTGTTTATTACGTGCTTATATTTATTTTTACTAATTATTGATCCTTTATTGGGTTTTATTAGATGTGATATTCTTACTGTGTGTTTTTATTTTATTTTAAGCGCTGAATCACTTTTACTATCAATTTGTTGTTGTGTATTGTGAACACATTTAGGTTTGGCTGCTAGTAATTTATTCATGTAAGGTAATATATCTACACTGAATCACACTTGACATTATTTATTGGAGCTAATTTTTTTCACTTACTATTTGATTTATATTCATAAGTGTCCTTTGCACATTTGCACTTTATTCATTTATTCACTCACACGTGTGGATTTATTTAATCCATTATCCATTAGTAAAGCGCGAAGGTCACTTTCTATTTTTTAATCAGGGGAAAAAACTGCAATCAAATAATAGAGTTTGTAAATGAGGGAAGCTCAATATTCAGACAAAATTTCCAAGTTTCTGATGGTGAGACCATCCTTACCTGTTCAGTCAGTGTTGTGTTCATACTGCATGCCAGGGGTCAACTGAATGATCCCTGGCTAGGATGTTGTAATTTGTAGTGGGCTAATTAGCCTTACCTCATTGCTGGTGTGTGTGTCTCCTCCCCCCCCAGGTTCCCACCTCTTTCCCCAGGGGAATCACTAAAAGCCAACATGGACGGCTGGTCCTTCACTGACTCGGCGTTACGGAAGGCAAACAATGCCCCAGAACTTCGTCGTCTCCATGCAAGATGCTGACGTCACTCAGTAATGTATAATTAAGCTTAAAAAAAATAAAATAATTTACAGCAATGTCAAGTGCAGACATAAATCCGCATAGGGCAATACCACTGTGTATCAAGCAATCTTTTTTCCGACATCATGCTTAAACCACTTGCTGCCCGCCCGCCCACCGCCAAATGACGGAGGGACAGTGCGGCTCTCGTTCTGGGTGGATATCATATGACGTCGCCCCAGAACGCCGCTCTCGCATGATCTCTGTGAAGAGCCAATGACGCGTCTCTTTATCCATGTGATCGGCTGTGTCCAATCACAGTCGGTCACATGGTTAATGCAAACGTGCCAGGAATCGGCTCTCATTATATATATATTGTGTAGTGTATAATTCCACGCTTAGGTGTAAATATGGCTGCTGCCTCCCCTGGAAACTGCACTGCGTGAAGTAGAGTGCAATATAAATATAAAGAGGTAGGTGGTGCTACCAAGAGTCTTAGTAACGGAAAATTGTATCATACTTACCGTAATTTTCCTTTCCTGGTGCCAATCCATGGCAGCATACATGTGATAGAGCTCCGCCTCTACTCCGCCTTCAGGACTAGTGAATAGCATAAATTAAAGGGCATAGCCCCTCCCCCAACATTCTTCGTAATATAGAATACCGAGGGTGGGAGTTTATGCTGCCATGGATTGGCACCAGGAAAGGAAAATTACGGTAAGTATGATACAATTTTCCATTTTCCTGGTGCCTCCATGGCAGCATACATGTGATAAATAACTAGATCACATGGGTGGGTTTAATGCTTTAACAAAAAATAAACTTTAATCAAACACAGACATAGCAGCATGAAGCGCTTTTCTCCCAAACTCTACGGTTGTAAGAGCCCCGGGATCAATACGATAATGTTTGAGGAACGTGTGTCGGGAAGACCAAGCCTAATGTTTCAAGAGAAACATTTGCCCTCGCTGCTCAAGATGCCGATACTGCTCTTGTTGAAGGAGCATTCACCTGAGCCGAAGGATCCAAGTTCCTCACCCTGTAAACTTTCTGGATTAGCTTGACAACCCAGGATGCCAAGGTTCTGGTAGAAGCTTCCTTTCCTCTATCCTTACGCCATGGGATGATGAATAACCTTTCAGAGTTCCTTAAACTTGCTGTGGCTTCCAAGTAGGCCCTGAGAACTTTGGATATGTCTAACTCATGACAGAAGTTTGATTATGAGTCCATGAAAACTAGTAACGCCCATGGTTCTGATAGGTTTGCCATTGAGGCGACCTTGAGTGTAAAACCTCTGAGAGGGCGAAGTTCTACCCTATCTGGAAAAAAAAAAAGGATATGTGATCATCCCCAATGCCCAGGTAGTGGATTTCCAAAATCCTCCTGTCGGATGTAATAGCCAACAGAAAAGTTGTTTTTAAAGTCAAGTTCCAAATTTAGACCTCTTCAACCGGTACAAACGGATGAGTGGATAGGACTTCCAATATTAGAGGAGGATCCCACTTTGGAAAGGAACGTCTGGATGGGGGACACATCTTCAATACTCCCCTGAGGAACGTAACCACTAGAGATTCTTTTGCCCCCCTGGTGTTAGTTGCTGCAGAAATTGCGGAAACTTGTACCTTGAGGGAACTCTGGCTGAGCCCCAAATCGAGACCAGTTTGCAGAAAACTCAGAACATCAGCAGTGGAAAGAGATAGGATCAAATCCTTTTCCTGGGGCATAGGATAAGAACTTGTCCCAAATTCTTGCATAGATTGTGTTGGTTGTAGGCTTCCTAGCTTTCAACAGGGTGGACATGACCTCTTGGGAACAGCATAATGATCCAAACCTCCTCCTTTCAACCTCCATACACAAAGATCCAGCTTCTGTGGGTCTGGATGGTCCAGCCTGCCCTGGGTCAACAACTGCAGAAAGGGAGGAATTCTGATCGGAGGATCCATACTGAGGTGCATGGCTAGTGGAAACCACGGTCTCTTCGACCAATAGGGTAGCACTGCTAGCACTTGGACTGGTTCGTTCAGGAGTCTGAGGAGAAACCTCAAAATGAGTGGGCGAGGAGGAGAGGCGTAAGCTGTCTTGAAGGTCCAAGGACAAGCTAGCGCATCTACTACTTCCGCCTGTGCATGTGGAAGGCAAGAGAAGAATCTCCCGATTTTGCAATTCTCCTGCGTAGCAAAAAGATCCACCAGTGGGGTCTGCCATAGATTGGAGATTTGGTTGAACACATGGGGATGTAGAGACCACTCATTGTCCCCAAACCTCCTCGATAAGACATCTGCCTCTGTTCATCTTGCCTGGGAGATACATTGCCCTGAGGTCTACCAGGTTCCTCTCTGCCCAGAGCATTACAGGTTCCACTTCCCTCAGAAGTGTCTTGCTGTGGGTGCCCCCTTGTTTCTGAAGGTACGAGACCACCGCCTTGGTGTCCAAACATAGAAGTACTCTCTGTCCCTTGACCTGAGATGCAAAAGAGGTTAAGGCTAGAAATGCTGCCCTCATTTCTAGGACGTTGGACACTATCCCTCTGGTGGGAAAGGACCATCTTCCCTGAATTCTCTGCAATGGGCACCCTACCCCTGGCCACTTGCATCTGACATAATTGTGGTCCATGAGTGGGAACCCAAATTATAGAACCGGGAGAGATTCTCTGGATTCATCCACCAGTGTAGACTCCTGCTCATCAGCGTTGTTAAACAGATTGTCTGAGACAGATTTTGCCTTCTCCATTGTATTAAGAATCCCGTCTGGAAGTGTCTCAGATGCTAGTGAGACCATGGGACTAGAGGTATGCACGAGGACATCGTGCCAATAAGGCTCAGACACTGCAAGGCTGATAGATGGGATCTCTGTATGACCTTGGATACCTTCTGAATGATGCCCTCCATCTTCATCTGGGGTAAAGAGACTGTGCCTAGGAGCGTATCGAACATTGCTCCTAAGTAAACCATCTGCTGTGTTGGAACTAATTGGCTCTTCCGATGGTTCACCAGCCACCCGAACTCCGACCACGACTGGAGAAGAATCTCCCTGTGGACTATAAGCTGGCTCGGGTTTTTTTGACAGCAAGAGGATATCGTCCAGGTAGTGATAAATTCTTAACCCCCTCTCTCTCAGAGGGGCCAAGACAGATATCAACACTTTTGTGAACACCCGAGGGAAGGTGCACAGCCCGAAGGGCAGAGCTTGAAATTGCAGGTGGACATGACCCACTGCGAACCTTAAGTATTTTTGGAAGGATGGTAGAATAGGGATGTGGAGGTACGCATCCTGCAGGTCTAACGAGATTAATCAATCTCCTGGTAGTATGGTTTGGATGATCGTTTGGAGTGACTCCATCTTGAAGCTTTTGAGATGGATGTATTGATTTAGCTTTTTCAGATCTATTACAGGTCTCCAGTCGCCTGTTTTTTTCTGTACCAGGAAAAGGGTGGAATAAAAACCTGTAAATTGCTCCGATGGGGGGACAGGTATTGCTGCCCCTTGACGCTGCAGGGACTCCAAAAAATTGGTTTAAGGCCAGTGCCTTCTGTGGGGAGGCTGATAACTTTGTCTCTTTGAAGGACGTGTGAGGAGGCTGCTGAGAGAAAGTCCAGAAGTGACCGTCCCGGATCGTTGATAGGACCCATGGGTCTTGACATTTGGAGGCCCAGGTGAGGAAAAAGTTTTTTAACCGGGCTCTCACTGGGGGCTTCTCCGCCCGCTGGCGTCAAAAGGACTTTGTCCCCTCCTGGGGAGCAGTGAGAGACTTCTTCTTTCTGGCTCCCAAAAAAGAAGTCTGGGTGCCTCTCCACGATTTCTTGTTGTCCCTAAAGGGGCGAGACTGCCTGAAGTCTCTAGAATTTGATTGCCAGAATCGTGATAAATAGGCCTTTGTTCTCCAGACCTTCCTGTCCTGAGGAAGTAAGCCAGACTTGCCCCTTGTTACTCTGGAGATTGTAGAGTTTCTCACCAAACAAAGATTTTCCATCAAAGGGAATCTTGCACCAATTCTGCTTTGATGCTAGATCGGCTGTCCAAGGCTTTAGCCATAAGGCCCGCTTTGCCATAACAGAGTTGCAGCATTGAATTGGCTGAACACCAGATTGTGTCAACTGCAGCTTCTCCCACAAAATCCGCTGCCAACTTAAGCTCCTCCAGAGCTTTGATTATGTCATCTTTGGGAACATCTTGGTGCAGGGCTGTCTCAACATTTTCCGTCCAATACCTGATGGCATTGGAAACGGTTGTCAGCGCAATGGCTGGTCTGCAAGCTTCTAGATAGATGTATTGATCTAGACCTCAAAAGGAGCTATCTAGGGGATCCTTGAAGACGTTGAATCCTCCATTGGCAACGTTACATTTTTTGCCAGACGCACTACAGCCGCATCAACCACAGTCATTGAACTTAAGGACCGAGTATCCAAATCTGCCAATGCATACAGTTTGGATAAACGTGCTAGAGAAAACTTTATTAGTTTTGTTCCACTCATCCTCTATGATCTCCCTAATCTCCCCCATCAATGGGAAGAAGATCTTTCTCTTGAGGAATGAGAAATAGGTTTTTGATTTAGATTTTTTAGGAGGCTCTTCCGGGTCTTCCCAGGCAATGGCGCTTCTCACCGCTTGTACAAAGTGTTGAACCAGGGAGAAATTGAAACCAGATGGTTCAGTATCATCTGAGGATGAATCTACCGGTGGGATTTGTTTAGCTGTTTTTCCTGATGGAGGCAAAGGAGTATTAACAGCTGATGGGCCCGGAATGTCGGGGTCCAAATCCAACACCTGAGCAGCTTGTGAAACTGGGTGAGCGGCAATCATGGCCGTCAGTTCAGAAAGAGAGTCTTTCATGGTTTGAGTAGGTCAACCACCTGTTGGCCTTCTAATTCCCAGTTAGCTGCATAGTCCCTGAGACAGTCTTTGCAGACGAACTTATCAGGGAGTGGAACCGCGCCACAGGCCCAGCATTTTTTTCCTGATCTTCTAGAAGATTTTTGGTGAGAAGAGTGTGACCTCCGCTCAGGACTATCGTCATTGTCATAGCGCCTTGAGGACTTTCTGGACCGCTTTGAAGGAACAGGGCTGAAACAAACAAAGTTTGTCAGTGGCGCACTCTTTTTTATTTTTTTTAAATACTCACGTACAGGTGGTCCACATACCTATTGGATACGAGAGGATCTTGACTTTGTGACGAATGGCTCATGGTAAATAATGGGCAGGAGGATCAGCTGTAGGAAGGCGAAGTAAGAAAGCAAAAAGAAATAGAGTCTATTTGTACACCAAATTTTTAAACGAAGTCACCGCAATAGGAGTGAGATAAAAGTATAAGGCTGGCCATACACTACACAACCCCCGTCTATAGATCTCCCTCAGATCTACCAAAGCCATACAAAATGAAGTCAAATCTAATCACCCCCAATTTGCATGCAATCAGGCAGGCCCCAGTACCACACAGTTGAAGGCAAACCTAATGGAAATTGAACAAGATAATTGCATGGTGCATGGCCAGCTCCACACATACCTGTAATGCTGAAGTAATTTGGACTGCAGGGCATACACCTGACATGCAGAGCAGCCCTGAGTCCAATTTGGAGCCAACATTTTAAAGCTAAAAAGGGAGAGCAGCTTAATTAAAAGGACCTACCCTATTACTGGCAAAAAAAAAGAAACAAAACCAAGGCCACGGCAAGAGAGTGAGAACCCTGAAGGGTAGTACAAAAAAGCTAGAGAAAAACCATCAGGAATAGCAAGGAAACGCCCGTTCTGCACATGTGCAGACCAGGAATAAATGTCTTAAAGGGGACATTTTTTTTTTTTTTAAACCTATAGATTTTAACCACCAGGGCTCAAAAACAGTGCAGACATGGATGCAAAAAGAAAACCTAACCTGACCAAGAAGGAAGAGAATCTGATCCTCCCGCCGTCATCACCAGCATTCGTTTTTCTGGAAATTCAGCAGACTGCGTTCCTATGAGGAAACTCTGCAAGACCCAAAAGATCCTCAGAAGGAGTTCCCAGTCTTATCAGCGCTAATAGCGGCCCAAGAACAGGGACTGCACACGGGAGAGGCTTAACCCGGCGGATGCTGCCGACTGCAGAGGTATGGACATACTGCTACTCTTTACCAGTCAAGAGGTATGAGGAAAAAAAGGAGAATGTTGGGGGAGGGGCTATGCCCTTTAATTTATGCTATTCACTAGTCCTGAAGGCGGAGTAGAGGCGGAGCTCTATCACATGTATGCTGCCATGGAGGCACCAGGAAAATATATTGCCTAAGGCAATCTTGAAAAAGTGCATGTGCAAGTGCAAATTGTTACCAAGACTCAAATGATCCTATTGTGCCAAAAACTTCATCAATAAAAATAAAGAATAAAAAGTGTTTTTCAAAACTGCAAATAGTGTTATGTGCCAAAATCTTCATCCATAAAAAGAAAAAGTGCTAATAAGGAAATATATATATATATATAATAAAAAGAGAGAGATAGATATATAAATCTCTCATAGGGGTTCTGTCAAGAACTAAGTACTCACCGAGGCCAAGATGCCGAGAGCGGTTGCCCTTGCGACTCGGCCCCCACTGCCCTGGAAGTGATACAGGCAGTGGCGGCCCGCCCATAGGGGGCGCCCGGGCGCCCCCCCCCCCCCCCCTCCTTGCAGTTCAAAAAAAAAAAAAAATTATTTAAACATGTCCCTTTAAAAAAGGGCGCCGGGCACAGTGCAGTATGCACCGCTCTATCACCAATAGATAGATTCATGCATTGCATGAATCTATCTATTGTCACCGCTGCCGCCCCCTATTCAGGTGTCTGGCCCCTGATCGGGCGCCGGGCATCTGAATTACAGTGGGGGGGGGGTGTTGCTGGAAGCGCCCTATTAGAGCTGTAAGCTCTAATATGGGACCCTATTAGAGCGGTGTGCTCTAATAGGCTTCCCTAAGTGTAAACAGCGGGCGCACTGCTGTGCTTTCGCTGATTACACAGTATTGTGTTAGAGAAGCGAATACATCGCTTCCCTAACACAGACCCGCCTCTCAGCCAATCAGGTTGCCAGGTCTGTTACCTGTAACCTGATTGGCTGAAGTCACAGGCGCTGTGATTGGACGCTAGGCATCCAATCATAGCAAAAGACAGGCGCGGGAGAAGAAGACCTCGGACGGACGATAGCAGAAGACAGGAGGAGCGCGGGAGAAGAAGACCTCGGACGATGAGACACCGCTCGCCGCCTGACGCCATCACCAGCTGCACATCGAGACAAGGTAAGTGCAGAGGGCAGGCAGGGGGCACAGTGGCAGCACTTGGAGGGGCACTTAAAGGGGCACTCTGGCAGCACTTAAAGGGGCACTCTGGCAGCACTTGGAGGGGCACTCTGGCAGCACTTAAAGGGGCACTCTGGCAGCACTTAAAGGGGCACTCTGGCAGCACTTGGAGGGGCACTCTGGCAGCACTTGGAGGGGCACTCTGGCAGCACTTGAAGGGGCACTCTGGCAGCACTTGAAGGGGCACTCTGGCAGCACTTGAAGGGGCACTCTGGCAGCGTTTGAGGGGCACAGTGGCAGCGTTTGATTGGCACAGTGGCAGCGTTTGAGGGGCACAGTGGCAGCGTTTGATGGGCACAGTGGCAGCGTTTGAGGGGCACAGTGGCAGCATTTAATGGGCACAGTGGCAGCGTTTGATGGCACAGTGAGGCTGTTTGTTTGCGCCCCCCCAAAAATAGGTCCACGAATACCTAGTTAGAAGCACGGCAAGCAGGCTGGGAATCAAACACAGGCAGGTTAGCTGGATGTAGGCCGGGGGTCAAACACAGGTAGGTCAGTTATAAGGCAACAGGACAAAAGGTATCTTTAAGCAGGAGAGTCCAAGGCAGGCTGGGGGTCAAACACAGGCAGCAGAGAAGAGAGTCCAGGGTACAGGCCAAGGGTCCAGTGCAGGAGAAAGTAACAGATCCAATAGGCGAGCCGAAGGTCAAGGTCAGGAAAAGGCAGAGTAGTCAGGACGATCCGGGTTTGGCAACAGGTAAGACAATCTTCAAGGGTCAAGTACAGGATACAAACAGGAAGCAGCTGTCAGACGAACCAGCGTCTGTCTGGGCATAGAGGCCCTCCTTTTATAGGGCCGTTGAGGTCACATGAGGTGATGCGGCGCTACTGCGCATGTGCGCGCGCCGCTTGGCGGGAACGCGAGTGCGCATGCGCCGCCGCATAATCTCTCCGTCACTGGCTATGAGCCGGGGAGTCGGACCCGTGCGCCTGCGCACTAGAGTGCGCAGCGGACGGAAGCCCTGACAGGTTCCCACAGCATTATTCCATCTAACTAATTGCTTAGTTAGAATAACATGATACACAGGAGGACAAATGGACTAAATGAATGTCCGTGCCCTCAGTGGTCAAGTTGGGGAACTTCCAGACACGTCCACCCACTATATCACATCCAGATACTACCTTGTAAAACTATGAGAATTATATGCAATTATTGCTATGTACCAAAATCTTCATCCATAAACAGAATAATAAAGTGCTAGTAAAGGAAATATATGTGTATAAAAAGCAACACTATATATATATATATATATATATATATATGTAATATCCTATAATAGTCCAAAGTGACTTGTGCAATCAATGTCCATAAACGTGACTCTCCAAAGTGACTATATACAACAAATTGGTCACAATTTCTGTGCAGAAAGTGATCGTGCTCCCCTCTCGGTTTCACACTCACCAGATAGCTGCACCCCTACAGGGGTAAAACGCATGTAGTCTGATTAGCCTTTGTTCCAGGTATCCAATGCAATTCCACGGTTAGTGTAAATCCAATTAAACAAAATAGTTTTTTTTATTTATAAAAAGGCAGTTCTAGATCAGCATAGGGCAATACCACTGTGTATCAAGTAACCTTTTTCTGACATTATGCTTTAATCCTTTCGCTGCCAGGCCCTGTGCTCCATTTTTACACTTATAGCTTTCAGGGTTTGTAAAAGACCCCCCAAACCATATATATTTTCTGAAAGCACATGACCAGTAGAATAAAAAAAAGGTGCTGCTGGTTTTTAAGGTCCCACGATATTTGCGCAAATGTTTATCAAAACAATATTTTTGCTAATAATCCACTAAATCATTATTGGCAGATAAAAAAAAAAATGTTTTTGCAAAGATCCTACTAAATATAAAAGCCTAACCTGTATTGAGTTAATAAATAACAAATATTTGTAACTTTTAAATTTGCGCCTTTTTGCGAAATGGTGAAAATCGAACAGACGCAAAAGTGTAAATATACAAATTTCTCAAAAAAATCTGTGGGTTTTCATTTTTCCCTTACAGCTTCAAGAATTTGTAAAAGACCCCCCAAGCCATATATTTTCTGAAAGCACATGACCTTTAGAATAAAAAGTTGCTGCTTATTTTTTTAGGCCCTGCAATATTTGTGCAAATGTTTATCAAAACAATATATTCACAAACAATACACCATTATACACCACAACCATTATTAGCAGATAAAAACACCGCTAATTTTACAAAATGCCTGCTAAATCCCTACTAAATATAAAAGCCTAACCTGTATGGAGTTAATAAATAACAAAAGTTAAACATTTTTACATTGTACCTTTTTGCAAAATGGTGAAAATTGAACGGATGCAAAAATGTAAATATCCAAATTTCTCAAACAATCCGAAGGTTTTTATTTTTCCCTTACAGCTTTCAGAATTTGTGAAAGACCCCCAAAACCAGATATTTTCTGAAAGCATATTACCTCTATAATTTTAAAGAAGGTGCTACTGATTTCTTGGGCCCTGTGGTGTTTGCGCAAATGTTTATCAAAACAATATTGTCGCTAAAAATACACTAAAATCATTATTAGCAGATAAAAACACACAATTTTACAAAATTCCTGCTAAATATAAAGCTTGTCCTGTACTGAGTTGATAAATAACAATATTTTAACATTTTAAACTGCACCTTTTTGTAAAATGGTGAAAATCGAACGCACCCAAAAATCTCTCCAAAAATCTGGAGGTTTTCATTTTTCACTTACAGCTTTCAGAGTTTGTAAAAGACCCCCATATATTTTTTGAAAGCATATGACCTCTGGAATAAAAATAAGGTGCTACTGATTTTTTAGGCCCAGCGGTATTTGCGCAAATATTTATTAAAACAATATTTTCGCTAAAAATACACTAAAACCATTATTAGCAGATAAAAACACAGCAAATTTATTTTTAAATCCCTGCTAATGCTTATCCTGTGTTGAGTTAATAAATAACACAAACTTGTAAATGTTAAATTGCGCCTTTTTGCAAAATGGTGAAGATCAAACGTACCCAAAAATGTATATTCATGTCAAATGGGACACAGCAGCTGCAATGACAGATCTGACATCCATGTGGGTGTAGGTGCATGGACCCAAACACAGACAGTGTGAGTTCAGGGACATGCATCCACAAGAAGCCAAGTTGGGAGCAGTGGCTGTGTCCTTGCAGCTGCTGCATCTCAATTTACATGAACTGCCTGCACAGGAATGCAGGGAACACCTGTGCAATCACGTGCAGCTACTTGTGTCCCAATTGACATCACTGCCTGCATGGGGATGCACAGAACACCTCTGCATCCCTCTGCAGCTAAACACAGCCCTGTAGTGGTATGCCCTGTGTGAACAAGTTACATAGTTAGTAAGGTTGAATAAAGACACCAGTCCAATTTAAATAGTGCTACTGTATAGTAAGAAATCTTTGCAGTACCGTCGTTCTAGAATTTTGAAAAAAATGGAATGGCAGAAAGAATGAGGCAACTGTGGACTTTCATGGTACAGATAAGGACTCACATAGAGTTATATAGAAAAATTTAAATTTATTACAGCAATATAAAGAAAAATTATACAATAATGAAAAACAATTTGTTTAAAAAGGAGAACAAGAGACAATATTTGGACAATACAGAGCAAAAACCCCTCTTATAGTAGTACAGTACGGCACAAAATTATTGGTCCATGGTAACGGAAATAATAAAGTGACATTCAAACTGATGCAAGATGACACTCGACATGTTTTGTGGACTGACTGCTTCTTCAGGAGTATATTTACGAAAGAGGTTTGTGTATAGTTGTCTCTAAAAAGGAATTTGGAGTAATTAGTATCAAAAAGGTATAAGAATACAAAGAGCACCCGAGAAAGCCCAGAAGACGCCTTACTGATTCTGCCATCAAGGGAGGCGTGGGCATGACGAATCAACGGAATGCATGTCAAATAGAAGATTTAAGAAGAGAGTAATTGAGCCCACTCACACACATGTATGAGAGGCGTATTGCGACTTACCATCAAGGGGTGAAAAATCAGGTGAGGCTAAGCGCCCCCAAACAGCAGCAGGAGCAAATTCCTGGGTAAATATGGGAGCCAGTGCAGGATAAGACAGGTATTCACAAAGGAATATATAGAAACTGTCAAAAAAGAAAAACATAGGATAAATAGTCATAATTAGCATAATGTGGGCATCTCAAAGGGGGGAGCATCCACAATGTTTGCACAAAATTCCAAAGATTAGCAATATGTATGTTATGAAAAAAACATAACACATGGAGGTGTAAAAATAATAATGATCAATACATACCCAGGGATTATAAAAATAAGAGGAAAAATGATGGAGGGGGTGGCATAAGGCAAGCAAAACTCCACAATGGAGAAAGACAGGTGAGGCTGAGGAGTGGATATACTGAAAGGAATAAAAATTGGATAAATGTTGGTGTACAGGTAAATATATCGAGATCTAGAATAGAAACAAGACAGAACCAATGCCAGAGCCGAGTAAAGTTACACAAATGAGATACATATAAATATAAACAGGGAAGAGTATCAACTCACCAATATTGATCTCAGTGTCAAGAGACGCACATGAAATCTTTTTTAGAATTGCCAGCAGGTTTGCTGGTAACCTGCCGGTAAACAGGTGTGTTTCAAGCAAAACACACTGGAATAAAAAATAAAAATATATTGACAATACAAGGCTATAAACTGCTTCAAGAGTAAGCCAAAGACTGTTTGTAGATATATAATGCAATACAGAGGAATGCTTACCAGAGAAAGTCAGAGGCAGTGGAACACCCTCCAGGAACAGCATCTGAATAAGCACTGCCAATCGAGGCAACATTAAGGAAAATGTAAGTAACTACACCCCAAGGCAGATTCTATAAAGCAGATATACATATAAGGCAGGTCAGAAAGAACCTATGGTTAGAAACACTACAGAAGCTCATCTATCAAAAGGGAAGGATTTACCTTAAATCAGCAGAGACCCAAAAGTCAGCACCATCAGCCACACAGAACCATCAGATCCGAAAGATCCAATGGACATAGTGTCCATTTAAATAGTGCTCTGGCGCCGATCCGAATGATGTCAGTGTTGGGCACCGTCGGCGCCGGTCAATTGACGTCATCGGACCCGATCCTCGATTGCGCATGCACGTAGCGCATGCGCAGTAGTGCAAAAATGGCAAAGTAGGTCTAAAGAAGCTGAAAACACCCAAAGAGATAGCCACAGCTGAATACATTGTAATACACAATGATAAGCCTGGGAAGACTCAGAGGGCAGAGAACATGCCAGTAAACCAGCCATTTAAATCCCGACCATAGGAACCAACACACAGCAACGCCATCTAGCGGGCGGACATGGAACTGCAGGAAGGGAAGGATCGCATATTTACTCAGGAAAAGAATAGCCAACACTAGACTGCACCACAAATATGATTTAGGAATGGCAACATCGCAAAATACTCACGAAATAGAGCAAGGGGGCATAGGTATAGAAAATTTAATGAATATAGAAAAAATATATACAAGAAATAATACACGAGATGGTATAAATAATCTGAGCCAATGAATGTAAGGCTTTGAGAGAAAAACAAACAATAAAAAGATTTATGTGTCAACATATATAAACAAAGAAATGAACCACAAAAACAAACAAGGAAGACAAGATTGATGAGTTGTTTGAGTCATTGAGTCATAGAGCAGGACAGTCCCTGGGATGGACAAAGTAAATGTATAAAGGATATATATACAAAATTAAAAAAAAAGGATTATATAGGAAAATCCTAACCAGGCAATTAATGACATATAGGGAGGTGTAGACATAGCCTACAGAAAGGGCTTGTAGGAATTATTCACGTTGATGCCAGGGTGTATAGTGGCTGATAGCCTCTCGATCCATAGGGTTTCTGCCCTCAGGATCTTATTGTCCCAATCACCACCACGTGGGGGTTGGATGGACCACTTCAAGAACGAAGAAGGATACTACACTATTATCAAATCTGTGGTGTAAACCTATATGCCTAAAGACTCATGTTAGGATTTTCCCAGATCCTGAGCAATATACGTGGTCACGGATACGTTGGCCGAACTCACGTATGGTCTTCCCAACGTAGAATGCCTGGCAAGAGCATGTCTTTAGATAAATGATGGCCCGGGTAGTACAATCAGCATGGCACCGAAGGCGATGCCACTGTCCATCTGGCAGCTTAACCCCTTTGCCCTCAGTGACCCATGGGCATCGGCTGCAATGACCGCAGCAGTATGTGCCCCATAGGGATCTTGAGGGTCTGGCTTGAGTGATCATATAGTGACTGGAAGTAAGGGTATCTCGGAGCGATGTAGCTCGTCTGAAAACAAGTTCAGGGGTAGACCTGACGTATTTTGAGAGAGTTTGATCTTCAGTTAACAGGTGCCAATGGCGAGATAGTGAAGCTCTCAAAGGGTCCTGATGTGCAGAAAATTTAGTGATAAATTTGACCGTTTGAATTTCAGTCTTGGAAGATGTTTTGTAAAGTAAATCGAACCTAGATCTTCCATTGGCCTTATTAAAGGCTTTTCTAAGGAGAGATCTCGAGTAACCTCTTGTTAATAGTCTGTCCCGCAAGAACCCTCCTTGTTGGACAAAATCTTTGTCAGTCGAACAGTTCCTGCATAAACGCAGGTACTGTGTGTAAGGGATACTCCGGATTAAGGGAGATGGATGTGCACTAGACGCGTGCAGGATGGTATTTCCTGCACTGGGTTTGCCATAGAGGTTGGTAGTGAGATTACCTTCGGCATTAATCCTGATGGAAAGATCCAAAAAGGATATGCTCTCAGAGCTGAAAGTATGAGTGAAGCGTAGATTATAGTCATTTATATGTAGAATATTGAGAAAAGATAACAAATCATCGCCAGTGCCCGTCCAGATAATCAACAGATCGTCTATATAGCAAAACCAGTACAATATGTGGGTCAACCATCTATCATAACCTTCGTCATAGAATATCCATCTCTCCCAACCGCCTAGGTATAGATTCGCGTAAGAGGGAGCAGAGCATGTGCCCATGGCTACCCCTTGACACTGAAGGTATACCTTATCCATGAACGTGAAATAATTATGCGTCAAAATAAACTGTAACAATTTCAGAATAAAGGGATTATGTGGCCAGGTAGTATCATCTTGTTCATCCAGAAAGGACCCGATCACCCGGATGCCCCGCTCGTGCGGGATACTAGAGTAAAGTACCTCTATATCCACTGCAACGAGCAGGGCACCCATGGGTCCCCTCCAGATATCTCAAGAGATCTGAAGTATCCCTGATATATGAGAGCAGACAGGTCACATGTGGCATGAGCACTGAGTCCACATAACGACTAGCCTTCTCAGTCAAGGATTCATTCCCCAAAATGATAGGGCGACCTGGGGGATTGACAAGGTGCTTGTGGACCTTCGGTAGAGCATAGAAGGTAGCAATACAAGTGAATTTGGGATTGAGATACTCAAACGTTTTAAGATCGATAAGTCCTTGAGAGTAGGCCTCTATGCAAAGTGATCGTAGTTCCTCGGAGTATGAAGCAACTTGATCCTCATCAATGCAACCATACCAATGCTTGTTTTTGAGAATATCTAAACATATTTTCTGTCACAAGGTTTAATCACACATTCCTTACATGACCTTAGGGACTCCAAGGCCTCCGTTTGTTCCAAAGTAAGGTTAGAAAGAGGTTTAGACCAGGTACGTGTTTTTAGGTCACGAATCGTTAATTGTAAAAATGCCCATATCTTGGGACAGGTAAGGAGGTCAGGGAAATAACGGGATTTTGGTTTAAATTGTTTACGATGTTTGGTAGTGTAACCACTATTTTGGATGGTAGTATCAATCGGTACCGAAGGGTCACCAGACGATTCATCATACAGAAGCATGAGGTCGTGGAGGTCTCTAAACTCTTTCATAGTAAAGTTCTTTATTTGCTCGGTGAGCTCAATTTCTAATCGTTTTTGATTACGTTGGGAGTCGAACATGAACTTATAGGTCAGGCAACATGCAAATAGGTAAAGGTCCTTTATAGTCTCTGAAATATTAATTGGTTGTGCTGGACAGAAACCCAAACCTAACTGGAGGATGGATTTCTGTAGCGGGGTAAAAACTAAGGAAGTAAGATTGATTATATTTAGGTCGGATTGGTCTGGGTGATTTGCGAATTCCCGGGACGGACCATGTAAGCGCTGAGATTGCTCTGTTTTTTGGCTTCCAAAAGGGCCAACGTTGGGTCTAAAAAATCATCGACTAATACATTGCGGTTAGAACTGTTGGTATTACTGGTACCTTTCTGAAGAATATTTTGTAGGGCTGGTGTTAGATTACCAGCAGTGCCTTGTTCTTTTGGCTGTGAAAGACACCAGTCCAACCTGAGTGAGTGTGGGTGCATGTCTACAATTGTCCCTATCCCTGTACATTGTGTCTCATTAGGATGCTTATCTGTTATATTATTATTTATTTAAGGTATCCATATAGCGCTGTCAATTTACGCAGCGCTCCACACATACATCGCACACTCACATTGGTCCCTACCCTCAAGGAGCCCACAATTCAAGGTCCCCAACTCAAATTCATATACAAGGGCCAATTTTGGACAGAAGCCAATTAACCTACCAGCATGTTTTTGGAGTGTAGGAGGAAACCGGAGTACCCGGAGGAAACCCATGCAGGCACAGGGAGAACATGCAAACTCCAGGCAGGTAGTGTTGTGGTTGGGATTCGTACCAGCGACCCTTTTTACTGCTAGGCAAGAGTGCTACCCACTACACCACTGTGCCCCCTAGGCCTCAGGCTTTGTTTAAACTTACAGTTGGGGGGGGGTATGCAGTTCCGGCACCTTTGTAGGCTAAAACGGGGTTAAAACAGAGTCAGTAACTTCTGGAGGGTAACCTCGGGCTTCAGAGACAAGGGCAATTTAGACACATTTCTAAATTTACCTTTAAGACCCTTTCACACAGGCTGTCCGATCAGGTCCACCTGTCAGTTTTTCAGGCGGACCCGATCGGACCCTCCAGTCTCCTCTATGTCCGCTGACATCCACCACTATCCGATTCTGCCTGCAAAAAAACTGATGGATGGTGGTCCTATTTTCCATCTGTTTGACGAATCGGATATGATCGGATGAAAATGGACAAGCAGTCTGTTGTCATCCGATCTCCGCATAGAGGAGAGTCCGTCTCTGCTATGCACAGTGGAGCGAAGACGGACCTGTCATCCGCGGGGGATTAGCAGAGCGACCCCACCACTGAACAAGTGGATTTCGTTGCATGGAGGTGCCTGTGTGGTACCCCCTACCCATTCACATGGGGGGGTGAGATCTGGTGCCCCCCTTGTTAAAGGGGACTTCCAGATTCCGATAAGCCCCCCCGCCCGCAGACCCCCACAACCACCGTGCAAGGGTTGTGGGGATGAGGCCCTTGTCCCCATCAACATGGGGACAAGGTGCTTTGGGGGGACCATTTTGAGGGCAAGCAGCCTGTCTTGGTTCAGGAGGGGGGGGCACTCATTCGTCAGAGGGGGTGCTCGTTTATCGCCCCCCCTTTCCTGGCCTGCCATGGCTGCTCGCTTAAGTAAGGGTCTGGTATGGATTTTGGGGGGACTCCCATGCCATTTTTATTTTTATTTTTTATTTTTACACTGACTGAATATAGAGTCTACACTAAATATCTAGTCTACACTAAATGCAGAGTCTCCATATATATTAGACTGTATATATATATATATTAACTACTTCACCCCCGAAAGATTTGTCCAAGCCATTTTTTAACTGACAATTGCGCGGTTGTGCGACGCTGTACCCAAACAAAATTGACGTCCTTTTTTTCCCACAAAGAGCTTTCTTTTGGTGGTATTTGATCATCTCTGCGTTTTTAATTTTTTGCGCCTTTAATCAAAAAAACTTTTTGCTATAATAATTATACCAATTTTTTTTTAAAAAAAGCTAATTTTTTCCTTAGTTTAGGCCGATATGTATTCTTCTACATATTTTTGGTAATAAAAATCGCAAAAAGTGTATATTGATTGGTTTGCGCAAAAGTTATAGCGTCTACAAAATAGAGGAAAGATTTATGGCATTTTTATATATTTTTTTTTTTTTTACTAGTAATGGCGGGGATTTGCAATTTATTTTTTTGATCGGGACTGCGACATAGCAGACAGGTTAGATAATTTTAACACATTTTTGTGACCACTGACAATTATACAGTGTATACAGTATACATTTACAAGTATACATTTTCCAAAACGTCTTTCAGGACAGCACCCGAGAGATCATGGCTCCTCCTCCCACAGGAAACACCTTCTCAGTCAAGTTTTTAAAAGGAGGCCTCCACCTAGCTTCCATCAGTTTTTTGTGTTTCCTCCAGCCGGAGGAACACCTCTGGTGGGAGCCATGATCTCTCACGGATTTCCTGGGAGACACCGGTTCTCACCTTTGAGTCTTTGCTAAGGAGAGTGCTCCTCCCACTTGCCTCCTGCTGGACGGCCCTCTCCCTCTTCTGTGCTCGGGGAGGCTGTACAGTTCCCCGCTTTTTTCTTCAGACAGGCGGCGGCTGTGTTTGTTTTTCCCTCCGACGCTGTATCGCAGGATGTAGTGTCAGCGGCCGCCATTGTTTTGGTGGCTGAGGAGAGCCTCGGCCGTGTCCTAAATGGGAAGGGGCGGTACTTCCAGGTCGGAGCGTGGCGTCATTTCCAGCCGCAAAGCGCAGGGGGAGAGGGCAGGGTCACCTGGGGTCTTAAAGTTACGGTTCCAGGTCGGCGCAGTTGCGTTTTCAAATCTGGAACTGGTGTTTTCATTCACCACGCGTCCGCAAACAGCTATGGATAGCGATGCAGCATATAAGGGGGCAAGCCAAGGCACCAGCAAGGCTAATGTAGGGAACAGTGTTTTCTGGTAACCTGGGCCATTTTCTCCTGTGGGGGAGGGGGTTACTCACCCTTCCCCCCCCTCTCCCCTCACCCCCCATTTCCCTGGGAATGTCTGCTGCCAGTTTAAGGCACACTACATTACTGCTTAGCAGTGGGGGATCTTAGGTGGTGGTGGTGAAGGCTTGCTGGACACAGGGAAGTATGGTGGTCCTTCCTAATTGCACCTGGGTTTTTTATTTGCGCTATGTCGCATTTATTTTAAGCGTGGTTTCTTGTCTTTTTTTTTTTGCCCAGGCCAAACATGCTGTCCAACCAGTTAAGAGAAGATGCCCTGTCTGCAAAGAAAAGTTGAGCGTAGCTTGGGCTAAAACGCTCTGTGCAGTTTGCATTGCAAATCTGGTCAGGGAGGAGTCTCCATCCATCTGTGGCGATTTGGTTACAACCATAAAGGATGAACTCAGGGCCACCTTTCAAGCATTTAGATCAAAGCTAAGGGAGGAGCCAGGTCCCTCAGGGGATCCTAGGATTCCGCAGCCATCTTCGGAACCCCAAGATGGCTCCCAATTACTAATAGGGGGTCCGATATCCCAGGATACTTCTCAAGAGTCCGTTTCCCTTGTTTCAGATGAATCAGATTCTGAGGAGGAGGGAAATGATACAGAGGCCACTTCTAAGTACAAGTTGTTGCTAGAAGAGGTGGGGGGACTCCTGAAAGTAATTCATGTTACTTTGGGGATAGAAGAGGAAAAGAAGGAACTCTCCCTATATGACCGTATGTACGCTGGTTTAGGAGATTCAAAAAGCCGCTCTTTCCCAGTCCATTCAATCATCTCAGATATGATTAAAAAAGAGTGGCTGGAACCTGAAAAAAAAAAAACATTATATTCCAGGGCTCACAAAAGGAGATCTCCTTTTGAGGATAATTTGGACTTTATATGGAACAAAGTCCCAACATTGGACTCCGCCTTTTCTCAGGTCTCAAAGTTTTCAGACTTCACCTTTGAGGATATGGGCATGCTGAAGGAGCCCATGGACAAAAGGATGGACCTGCTTCTTAAAAGAGCCTGGCAATCAGTGATGAATAATATAAAACCGGCAATGGCAACAACCTGTGTTGCAAGGAATTAAGATCACTGGGTTAACCAGTTGAAGGCACATATTACAGCAGATTCCCAAAACAGGAGATAATAGACTAATTTTCAACTTTATCTGCAGCAATATCCTATATTGCGGATGCTTCAGCAGAGTCTATTCGCATGACGGCCAGGTCAGCAGCGCTAACTAATTCTGCTAGGAGGGCGTCATGGCTAAAAACGTGGACAGGGGATGCTGCATATAAGAATAGATTGTGTAGTATTCCCTTTACGGGAGATCTTTTGTTCGGCTCAGAGCTATTCTTGACCGTATGGCGGACAAAAATAAATAGTTTCCGCTCAAGAAGAAACAGGTGCAGACCCGTAAGCGTTTTTTTTCGGCCTCAAAAAGGGCAGCAGGAAGGAAAAACGCAGAACAAGAGAAAGCTATGTTCTTCCCAGAAGCCCAAAAGTAGGGGTGGAGTGCTCTTTAATCCTCCTACGACCGCCGGATAAACACAATGACTCTCCCCTCAAGGTCGGGGGAAGACTCCAGGAGTTTCTTTCTCAAGAGAGAGACATCCTTTCAAACCAGTTTATTGTGAACATGCTCTCCCAGAAAAACGTAATAGAATTTACGGAAGAACCTCCAAAAGGATTTTTGATGACAAACGTCCCAAGGGATCCGGTCAAAGCTTTTGCCATGAAGTCCCTAATTCAGGAACTGAAAACTCAGGGAGCCATATTTCCGGTCCCAACAGGGGAGTTATTCCAGGGTTTTTACTCACATGCTTTCCTGGTTCAGAAACCTTCAGGAAAGTTCTGCCTCATCCTAAATCTCAAAGTGCTGAACAAGTCAGTACAGTACAGAAGATTTCGGATTGATTCCATCTTTTCTGTAAGAAACCTCCTGAATCAAGTGTGCTACATGGCATCAATAGATTTGCAAGATGCCTACCTCCACATTCCTATTTCCACCAGGTCACAGAAATACCTGAGGCTAGCACTGAAAGAGGGAAACAAGGTAGTACATCTGCAATTCAGAGAACTCCCATTCGGTCTGTCATTATCACCAAGAGTGTTCACGAAAATAATGGCCAAAGCATTGGCGCCCCTACGTCTAGAGGGAATCTCAGTCATTCCTTATGTGGACGACTTGCTATTTTTTGCTCAAACCAAAGAAAGTCTTCAAGAAGACTTGATCAGACCCCATATTCACCTAGAGTCAATAGGGTGTATCCTAAATATTCAAAAATCAAATCTGATTCCCTCACAGGAAGTGTTATTCCTGGGTTTCTGTCAGGAGAACAACTCTCCAGGGCGGTCTGGCCGCGCTCCGGTGTGCATGCGCATGGGTTTGGCGCTCCGGCGCATGCGCACTCGCGGCTCGTGGGTCCGGTGCTCGTGCATGCGCACTGGCGCACGCCTGTGCAATGGTGCACGGTTAGCGTCCCCTGGGCACCTATAAAAGCTGCCTGGCACACAGGCACTTTACTTGTTTGTCTTTCCAGCTCAGTGCCTGTGTTCCTGTGTCCCTGCATGCCTGTATCTGCCTGCCTGCCTGTGTTTGACCCGGATTGCCTTGACTCTGCTGCCTCTTTGTCTGTGTTTGACCCCCTGGCTTGTTTAACGGACTCCGCTCTTCTCCTGTTCTTGACCCCCTGCTTGTGACCCGGACCTGCCTCCCTTCTCCTTGCCTGACCTCCTGCCTGTGACCTGGACTTTGCCTTGTGTCTCCCCAGACACCCTTCCCCAGCCTGTGTTTCCCTCCAGTGACTATTGTGCTAGACCCTCGGCCGTGTCCTGCTGCTCCAGTTCTCTCCTCAGAAACCGGTTTCCGCTTGTGGCTCTCACAAACCTCTGGCTCAAGCCTGGATGGACTTCCTGTCACCACCTGTGTTTGACCCCCAGCCATGTCCTTGTGTTCCTACCTTCACGCAAGCGCCACCTACCTAATGGGGGTGACCTGTGCCTCCTGGTGCCATTTGCTCCCTGTACCACCTCCGGGGGGCAGACTGCGCTGCGTTGCAAGGGTGAACCGCTCTCGGCCTCGGTAAGTACGTTCCTGACAGTACAAACCAGCCATGTCCGAGGCCGACAGAGCGCGTTCTCCCCTTGAGATCCTGTGCCAGCAGGTGCCAGCACTCACGAAGCCGTCCAAAAACTGCAAGAGGGATATACCCAGATTGACAGCCGCCTCCAGCAATTGACCGGGCCATCTGCCCCAGCAGCTGTCAACCCTGCCCCCACCAGTGGGGCGTCCTCCTCTGCTGTACCTACAAACCCCACGGTTATCATGGCCTCCCAGGGTTTCAGGGTTCCTATACCAGAGCGGTTTTCTGGCAACCGCAATTTAGGGCCTTCAAGAATGCCTGTTCCTTGTACTTGGCCCTTCAACCTAGGACCTTCTCCTCTGAGGTGGTGAAAGTGGGCTTCATCATTTCTCTCCTGGCCGAGGAACCCCAGGCCTGGGCCCATAGCCTGATGGAGAAAAGGAACCCTGTACTGAACTCTGTGGACACTTTCTTTGAGAGTATGGGCCAGCTCTACGACGACCCCCAGAAGGGGGCCACGGCGGAAACTACCCTCCACAACCTCTCCCAGGGCCAGAGGCCTGTTGAAGACTACACTGCAGAATTTCGGAAATGGTCGGCTGACACCGGCTGGAACGAGCCGGCCCTTAAATATCAGTTCCGCCAAGGACACCCTCAAAGATTAACTAGCCCGGATTGACATTCCTGACTCCTTGGAAGGCCTAATACAAGCAGCTACCAAAATAGACCGGCGCATGCGGGAACGCCGCGCTGAACGCTTCCTGACGCCTCGTCCCAATTGGATGCTGCCCAAACCCAGTCCCGTCCAGCCCTCCTTCCCGGCACCACCAGCTGTCACTCCCGGAGTCGAACCCATGCAACTAGGCCTGGTCCGCGCCCTCCTGACCCCAGAGGAACGCTCACGTAGGCGACAGGCCAACTTATGCCTTTATTGCGGAGGCTCCGGGCACTTCCTTCGCACTTCCCCGTTAAGACCTAGTAAGTCTTGCCCTAAGTTTAACCTAAACTACCAAGTTTCTGGTATTTCTCAAACTTACATTACCCTCTTTGTTTCTCTACAACTAATGGGAAAGGAGGTCCGCCTCCCAGCCATAATTGATTCCGGAGCATGCAGCTGCTTCTTGGATTCCTCACTCGCTGCCAGGCTTCATCTCCCTCTTGTCCCCAAGAAGCGGTGTCTTTAGGTACACCTAGCCGATGGGTCCCTTCCTCGTTCCGGCTTAATTACCTTAGAGACCAGTCCCATCCTCATCACCACCGATTCCGGTCACAAGGAGCTCCTCCGCCTGGACATCATCCCTTCTCCCATGTTCCCCATCATCTTGGGGCTCCCTTGGCTACAAGCACATGAACCCCTAATCAACTGGCGAACGAAGGAGGTCTCTTTCGTTTCCCAATACTGTTCCCAAAGTTGTTCTCTACCAGCCCCAGCTTCTTGCTCGGCCCTCGTACCGGTGCCCGATAGCCTGAAACATGTGCCTCCCATTTACCTTGAGTTCAGGGATGTTTTTGAAAAGCAACAGGCTGACCGCCTACCACCTCACCGGCCCTACCACTGCCCCATAGACCTCCTACCTGGTGCCGCAGTTCCCTTCGGCCGTATCTTTCCATTATCTGAAACTGAGTTAAAGACCCTCAAGGCATACATTGACGAGAACCTAGAAAAGGGGTTAATTCATCCCTCTTCATCACCGGCCGGAGCCGGTATCTTCTTTGTCGAGAAGAAGGATGGCTCGCTGAGGCCCTGTATTGACTACAGAGAACTTAATAAAATTACCATTAAAAATAGGTACCCGCTCCCCCTCATTCCTGAGCTGTTTCAGCGCTTTCGGTCTGCCCGGATCTTCTCCAAACTTGACCTTCGCGGGGCCTATAACCTCATACGGATTAGGGCTGGTGACTAGTGGAAGACCGCTTTCAGATCTAGATTCGTTCACTATGAGTACCTCGTGATGCCATTCGGGCTCTGTAACGCCCCGGGGACTTTCCAACATTTGGTAATAGACATTTTCCGAAGATACCTGGATGACTTCTTAGTGGTCTATCTAGACGATATCCTCATCTCAACTGCCACTCCCGAACTCCACCAAATGCATGTTAGACTGGTCCTCACAATCCTCAGGCAACACAAACTTTATCTCAAAGCAGAAAAATGTGAATTCGAAAAATCTACGGTACAGTTTCTAGGATTCATCATCTCAACAAATGGGGTCGCAATGGACCCTCAAAAGGTCAAGGCCATCCAGGACTGGCCAGCTCCCAAGGACAAGAAAGGGCTTCAAAGGTTCATTGGGTTTGCAAACTTCTACCGGAGGTTCATCACTGGCTTTTCCTCCATTGTGGCAACAATCACTCGGCTGACCCATCAGCACAGTCATTTCTGCTGGTCCCCAGAAGCCCAGGCAGCCTTTGTCCAGTTAAAATCTCTGTTCTCCTCTGCCCCAATCCTTCGGTACCCGGACCCTGCATTACCGTTTGTATTTGAAGTGGATGCCTCAGAAATGGCACTCAGGGCCATCCTCTCTCAGCGACAAGGCGCTAAAGCTCTCCTACACCCGGTAGCCTTTGCCTCTCGGAAACTGGGCCCTCCAGAGAGGAATTACGATGTGGGAGACAGGGAACTGCTAGCTATCAAATTTGCCCTCGAAGAGTGGAGGTATCACCTGGAGGGGGCATCTCACCCTGTCATGATCTGGACCGACCATAAGAATCTAGAATATCTGAGGACAGCTAAACGGTTGAGACCCAAGCAAGCCAGATGGGCCCTTTTCTTTTCTAGATTCAACTTCCTTATCGCCTACAGACCAGGCTCCAAAAATGGAAAAGCCGATGCGCTCTCCCGGATGTTCCACGAAACCACCCAAGAAACTGAGCCCAGTACCATTCTGTCCCCACAAAACTTCTGCATGATCACCCAGGTTGATCTAATGACCGCCATTAAAACAGCTACCAGGCACAACTCGGTCCCTACCAATTTCTCCCTGGAGGAACGTGATAACTTGCTATGGGCCGGAGAGAAAATCTTTGTCCCTCAAGAAGTGAGGCCTCTCATACTCAGGATGTTCCATGACCACAAGTTGGCAGGTCACTTTGGGTCCCAAAAAACCACAGAACTCGTTTCCTGCTCATTCTGGTGGCCAGGTGGTAGGCGGGATTGCAAAGACTGTGTCTCCTCCTGCATCTCATGTCATCGCAGCAAGGGGCCAAAAGCCAAATCTTGGGGTCTACTGAAACCCCTGTATATCCCTGAATGCCCATGGGCAGAAGTCTCAATGGACTACATTGTGGATTTAACCCCATCAAGGGAATTCACCACCATCCTTGTCATTGTTGACCGGTTCTCCAAAATGGCACATTTTATACCTATGGTCGGGACTCCTTCTGCCTCAACCACTGCCGACGTGTTCTTCAAAGAAATTGTAAGGCTTCATGGGGTACCGAAAAGCATCACCTCAGACAGAGGCACCCAGTTCACTTCAAGGTTCTGGAAGGAGCTATGCAAATCCCTAGAAATAAAAATCTGCCTTTCCTCCGCCTACCATCCCCAGAGCAACGGCCAGACGGAGAGAACCAACCAAACCCTAGAGCAGTACCTCCGTTGCTTCTGTTCAGATTCCCAAGGTGACTGGTCCACTCTCCTACCATACGCTGAATTTGCGTATAATAATTCCTTTCACTCTGCCAACAAGCAAACGCCCTTCTGGGCTAATTTTAGCTATCACCCCTCATTTCTTCCTGGATTTCCCCCAGAAACTTCTGTCCCTGCGGTCTAGGACCGCATAGAGTCCTTACAAGACAACTTTCTGAAGCTGCAAAAAACAATGCAAGAGGCCCAGGATGGGTACAGTAAGTACTTTAACAAAGGAAGGAAGGAAAATCCTGCCTTCAGGATTGACGAAGGTTGAACTTCCACCAACCTAAAATTGCCCGTTCCCTCTCTAAAGTTAGGGCCAAAGTTCATTGGTCCTTTCAGGATTAAGAGAGTTGTGAACCCTGTAGCCTTTGAACTCGATCTACCCTAGACTTACAGAGTCCATCCGGTCTTTTATGCTTCTCTTCTAAAACCTGTTATGCCCAACCCTTTCCCAGACAGGGAGAAACCACCACCTCCACCCATTCTGATCGAAGGTGAGAATGAATTCAAGGTGGAAGAAGTCCTGAGTTGTCGAAAAAAGGGTAGGCAACTCCAGTATCTGATTAGATGGAAGGGTTACCCCCCTGAGGATAATTCTTCGGAACCCTCTAAGAACCTACATGATCCACGCTTGATTCGTGCATTCCACCAGGCTCACCCAGAACTAATGGCCAGTTTAGGTGTCCAGAGGCCACCCCTCGGGGGGGGGGCACTGTCCGGAGAACAAAGCTCCGCGACGGTAGCGCTCCGGTGCGCATGCGCGGGGTTCGGCGCTCCGGCGCATGCGCACTCGCGGCTCGGCGCTCCGGCGCTCGCGCACTGGCGCACGCCTGTGCGCAATGGCACACGGTTAGCGTCCCCTGGGCGCCTATAAAAGCTGCCTGGCACACAGGCACTTTGGTGGTTTGTCTTTTCAGCTCAGTGCCTGTGTTCCTGTGTCCCTGCATACCTGTATCTGCCTGCCTGCCTGTGTTTGACCCGGATTGCCTTGACTCTGCTGCCTCTTCTCCTGTGTTTGACCCCCTGGCTTGTTTAACGGACTCCGCTCTTCTCCTGTGCTTGACCCCCTGCTTGTGACCCGGACCTGCCTTCCTTCTCCTTGCCTGACCTCCTGCCTGTGACCTGGACTTTGCCTTGTGTCTCCCCAGACACCCTTCCCCAGCCTGTGTTGCCACCCAGTGACTATTGTGCTAGACCCTCGGCCGGGTCCTGATTATCTGCCTGCTGCTCCAGTTCTCTCCTCAGAAACCGGTTTCCGCTTGTGGCTCTCACAAACCTCTGGCTCAAGCCTGGACGGACTTCCTGACCCCCAGCCTGGTCCTTGTGTTCCTACCTTCACGCAAGCTTCGCCTACCTAACGGGGGTGACCTGTGCCTCCTGGTGCCATTTGCTCCCTGTACCACCTCCTGGGGGCAGACTGCGCTGGGTCGCAAGGGTGAACCGATGTCGGCATCTCGGCCTCGCTAAGTACGTTCCTGACAGTTTCAGTATCAACTCTTTGGAACAAAAAAATTTCCTGCCAGAAGGAAAACAGGAAAAGTTGGTACAATTGGTGTCGCAACTACAGTCCAATCAGATGTTGTCCATCAGGAAGATCATGTCAGTATTGGGAACCCTGACCTCTTCCATACCGGCAGTCCGGTGGGGAAAGCTCCATTTCAGGCCTCTACAAAGCTTTTTGTTAAAAGCCTGGGACAAAATTCACTGGATTCTCTAGTGAAGATCCCCACCACTATAAAAAGAAGTCTTTGGTGGTCTTTCAGAGGGTCTGTTATGGTCCTTCCCAACACTGGTACGGTTAACAACCGATGCCAGCTCCTGGGGTTGGGGGGCTCACATTAACGGTCGGTGGGCCCAGGACTCGTGGTCCACAAAAGAAGCACTGAGGTTCTCAAATTGAAGGGAGCTAAAGGCAATAGAAATGGCCTTATTAGCCTTTGCCGAAGTAGTCCAGTGACAACATGTTCAAATTCTGTCAGACAACGCCACGGCGGTGGCCTACATAAACAGACAAGGGGGAACCAGAAGCAGAGTACTACAAGATCTGGTAAGAGGCATTTTGAGTTGAGCAGAGCTTCATACTCTATCCTTGTCCGCGGTCCATCTAAAGGGGACTCTAAACAGAGTAGCGGACTTCCTCAGCAGGATCCGTGTATTCGAAGCAGAGTGGCAATTGAATCCAGAGGTCTTCCATTCAATCATAAAGAAATGGGGGCAGCCCAAAGTGGATCTCTTTGCGACTCTCAATTCTCATGTACCTCGCTTCTTCTCCTTGAACAGGCACGAGTCATCACTGGGAGTGGACGCCCTGGCGCACAGTTGGAAGTTTCATCTCTGTTACGCGTCCCCCCTGTTTCAGTTGATCCCTCGAGTCATAAACAAAATCAGGAAAGAGGATACAACTGTAATTCTCATCACTCATTTCTGGCCCAAAAAAGTCCCTGGTTCTCATCCCTTTTGCAGATGCAACTAAAACCATATTGGCACCTTCCGTTAAGACAAGACCTCCTGTTACAAGGTCCTCTGCTTCACCAGGAAGTAGCAAAACTAAAGCTCACGGCTTGGTTTCTGAGGAGCAGCTCTTGAAGAGAATGGGTTTCTCAGATAGGCTGGTGGCTACCCTCATATCTAGCAGAAAGAAGGCCACAAGAGCAATATATTCCAAAGTCTGGAAAGTCTTTAACTCCTGGTGCACAGCATCTGCCAGATCACAAAACAAATTTCCTCTGTTCTGGAATTCTTGCAAGAGGGAGCAGACAAGGACTTAGCGGTCAGCACCCTCAAGGTTGAAGTTGCTGCGCTGGGGGTATTCTTGGAAAGATCTATTTCATCAGAACCTTTAGTGATTAGATTCTTTAAAGCGCTCACCCGGTCTAGACCAGTGGTGATTAAAAGTTGTCCAGTATGGGACTTGTTGGTTGTTCTACAGGCCCTGACCAGGGAACCTTTTGAATCCATTAATTTAGCCTCCATGAGATTAATTACACACGATCGGATTGTTGGCCAACAGAGCGTCAGACTTTTGTCCGAAGGGCGTGTGCCGGGAACTTGTCTTGCATAGTAATGGCACACAATTGTCGGCCAACAATTTCAGCTCTTGAGCGCCACCCTTTGGGCCCCTTCTGCTAATGTCATGTTTGGTGAGCATTGATTCTGAACATGCGTGTTTGTACTTTGGACTTTTGTGTGACGGATTTGTGTACTGACCATATGAAAATCTGACAACAGACCGTTGTCCGACGAAAATTTACTAGCCTGCCATCCAACATTTGTTGGCCGAAAGTTGGACCACAATTGTCTGATGGAGTGTACTAACAGTCGGATTTTAGGCCAACAGTCTGTCATCACACAATTTCTTGCCGAAAATCCGATCAGTGTACGAGGCTTTAGTGTACTTGCAATGGGATACATCTAATCCGTTGGGCACTCAGGGTAGCAGGCTGGTCTGTTCCTGCAAAGTCAGGGAAAAGGAAGGACACACTCACTTCTGCAACTCAGCAGTTCATGTGGTACTTTATAGTGGCTATACTCCAACAGTCCCTCCCAGGCGTAAAAGTGTGGGTCAAGTAACTTCTTGCTGCCACACCCTTCCTCCCTGATGGAGACAGAGTGACTCTTTGTAGACTGTCCCTTCCTGGCAGCCATCACTCTGTCCCTGTAGATGGACCTCCCCAGCCGTCATTCCTTTTAAATGTCCACAAAATGGGCCCAGGTCTCCTCACACTCTGGCACCCACAGCGGCTTAGGGATGTGCAGAAACTCCCAAATCAGGTCATCCTACCATTCTCCCAGGGAGTCCTCACCAATGTCCATGATATCAGGAGGGACATAGGGGAAGTCCAGACCCCACTCCAAAGCGACCCTCCTTTGTACCTCCTGCTGAAGCCGGGAAAGCCTGGGCAGCTCTCTAGGCTTTCCTTTCCTGGGAAGGACACAGACATCACTGGACTTTTCACCAACTGCCTGTGAGTGGGCGCTCTTTTCTGGGTGGGAGAGGGTCTCCGGACAAAAAGCTGTCTGCTGCAGATAGGGGTTCCTGTAGCTCCTCTTGGTTCCCCAGCAAGATCTGGCTCCTCTCCTCCCTCAGATGGCACATCTAGGACCTGGGAACCTCCTGTCTCCCATTCCTCCTCTGAGCAACTTTCTGGAGATGACCACTCTGCTAGCTTCTCTAGGGACCCAAACTCCGCTATCAGCCTGGGGGATTCCCAATCTATGGCTTTGTCCCCGCACTCCCCTTCCAGCTCACCTGAAGGCAGACCAATGCTGGCTCCCTATGGTCAGGGATAGTGATGGATGGCATTTCATGTACAACTGGCTCCTGCAGGGCAGTACTCAGTCACAAAATGTTCGACCAGGCTGCAAGCCATAGCATTATTCTGCTCTGTTGTTTATAATGCGGGTTTCAATTCCTAACCTTCCTCAAGATCTCCTCTTTGCACTGAAAGTTCACTAAGCAGCACACTACGTCCCTGGGGTATCTGTGTCTCTGCCCCTGGGTCTATGTGCACAGTGAAGTCTTTCCATCTCGATGGGGGTTTCATGTGATCTTTCGAGTAGGTCATTGAAGATGGTAAGGATGACCTGAGGCAGCTGGCATGGTTCTACTGCTTCGGAAAGGCCTTGCACACAAATATTTTGTCAGCGGGCCCAGTTGTCTAGATCTTCCAGGTGTCGTTGGAGTTCACGGATGTGGAGGGTATGTGCCTCAGTCACTTGGTTAACATGCTGAATGGCGGCATTATGAAGGGCCGACGTCTTCTCAACTTCTTCCAGCCGCTTGGACATCTAAGCAGAGATCTGAGGTGGCCGACAAAAGCGTGTCTTTAATTCTGAATCCACGGCTTGTAAATCTCCCAGACTTAGCTGTTTGCGTGGTTGTGAGTCAGAGGCAGTGGACTGCGAGCCAAGAGAGCATGCTGGGTTTCTGCTAGCAGAGCAGGACTAGTGGAAGCCATTGAGGAGGCCATGCTCTGGGCTGAGTCCGGAAAAGTTCCGGGATATGGGTGATGATCAGGAGCGGGAGGCAGAGGCATTCCTGTCAGTTTTCCCCATGGTTGTGCGGTATATCTCCTTCGTTAGGCAGAGAAGTGGACCTCAATGTGCAGGAACAGATAGTTCAAGCAGCCATCTTAGTCCAGGTCCAGACCACGCCCCCTACCTTATGTCCACTTTATGGGTACCGAGGCACAATTGGCTCTGAGACACATTGGTTTATTAATCTAGGGTGGTATATTGTTGACAGGGTTCATCTGTTTTAGCACGGTTATGCTGTTTTCGCTGCCTTAATACCTCTTAACTAGACATTACGTGTACCATGACTGTTACCTATTTGGACTTATTTGATTTCTCTACAGTCTTACTGTGTCTGTTCTGTGATCTCTGTACAGTATACCAAATGATGAAAATTTATAAAGATTGCATAAAAAATAAAAAAACTACCATGGTTCCTGATGAGCGCTCTAGGTAGTTTGATGCTGCCTGTCATTTAGTAACTGCCTGCCTGTTTGAGGTATGGGTAGACAGCTACACAGACAGAAATTGCACCCACAATGCTTTACAGGCTTCCCCCCAAAAAAATAAAAATGCACATTTTTTTTACCTGCAAAAGATGGCCATTTATAACTATGGCATTTAATGTATTTTGATCTCAACAAATAGCTAAAGGAAGTTTGTTTTGAAAACTGTGTGTTTGCATATTTGCTCCCTGTCTTTAGACCTCTCTTCTTCTTCTGAGATGTATTTTGCAGAATATTTACCAGTTCCCAAGGGCAGTCTGTTATCTTGGGACTCAAGGTTCAGTAAACATTAGAAATTCTGGAGCTCACCCAAACAGAAACACATTGTTTAAATATCAGCTTGGGTTGAATGCATAAACAAAGTAGCAGTAGCACAATTGCTGTCCTTTGCAGCCACAAAGTAATATATTCATACCCCAGCAGAATTCTGGTAACTTTGCTCTTACAATCTAAAATCTTACAGAAAAACCATAGACACAAATGTTTAAAGTGTGTTAGAATTTGAAATACTGTATTTTAGGCTGCTGGTCATATGGTAGGATGTTAATAGGGACTATTTACCGTGTAACACACGTTAAAGTGATACTTAAGTCTTGTTTTTTTTTTTATTTGTTAAAAATAAATAACCTGTTATACTTACCTGCTCTGTGCATTGATTTTGCACAGATAAGCCTGGATCTTACTCTTCTTGGGTCCCTCTTTGGTGCTTCTGGCCCATTCCTCCTGTTGAGTGCCCCCACAGCAAGCAGCTTGCTATGGGGGCACCCAAGCAAAGCCACAGCTCCCTGTGTCCATTCAGACAAGGAGCCACGGCCCAGCTCCCTTTCTATCCTCATTGGCTGACTGACTTTGACAGCAGCAGGAGCTAATGGCTCTACACTACTGTCTCAGTCAATGAGGAGGGGTGTCCTGGGCAGCCAATAAACTCATGCAACATCGCTGGATCTAGATGGACCTCAGGTAAATATTAGGGAGGCTGAGGGGGCTGCTTCACACAGAAGGCTTTTTATCTTAATGCATAGGATGCATTAAGATAAAAAGCTTTCTGCCTTTACAACCACTTTTTTTTTTTTTTTTAACAGGTAAATTTTTATTGGAATCACAGATATGTACCATTACAACATAGCAACAAATGATAACTTTACAAAGCCATTTTTGTACATTACATATTACACTTCATCTATTACCTTTTTTTTCCTTTTTTTTTAAAAAACTGTATAACTTTCTAATGCAAGCATTCAATTTTCGAAATAAATCCCAAATATTGGTCAACACATTGCTAAGTCTATGTTTCGTTCATACTGAGTACCATTTCTAACACTGTGATGTAACTTCTGCTACATGAATCCACTCAATGCACCTATACATTTACACATGTCATAGTAATCCTTGTTAGTCTAATGTCTCTCCTGCCACCTTTTCGGTCCATGTGCCCCAAACTTTATTAAACTTTTTCATACTCCCTCTTGCCTGATACGTAAGTTTATGCAGTGGTAATGCAGTGTTGACCAGCTTCAGCCATTCCCCTATCGTAGGGGGGGGTCCGGCTTTTCCATTTCAGGGCTATTGCTTTCTTGGCATAGCAGAATACTATTCTCAAGAGAATTTTTCGTGATGAGGGTATGTCTTCCTCCTCCAGGTCTCCCAACAGGCACCTGGCTGGGGAGTATATATTTGGGATCTCCAGAGTATCCTCCAGAAATGTTAATATTGCTCTCCAGTATACTGTTATCTCCGGGCACCTCCAAATTATGTGGAAGAAGTCCCCTTCCTCCGCTCTGCAGCGAGGACACTCTGGAGACTCCCCCCTACCCATCCTGTGCATCCGCTTAGGAGTATAATAAATCCTGTGAAGGTAATTGAACTGAAGCATTTTATCCCTTGCAGACACCACTGAGGGCAATAGTGTATCTAATATCTCAGACCAGGAGTCCTCCCCTAGGGAGGGAATGTCCTGTCTCCACTGTGCCTCCACCCTCTCCATCCTAGGAGAAGAGGTTGTCAGCAAAGCGAAGTAGTATTTAGAAATCAGCTTAGAGACCCACAGGGAAAAGCGGCTTACATGCTAAAGTGGGAGCACGACCTACAATTTGATTGGGAACTGGACACCTGGCACTCAAACTTTGCCCGATCGTACAAAGGCATACTAAACACCTCCCTTATAGAGGCATATGGTATGTAGTATGGAAAAGAGGTGCCTTAAATTTATGGCAGTTGATCTTTCGGGAATAAAACCCGTCTAGTCGGGGTGTATAATAGAGGCTATTACCTTGTTCAAACGTCTAGCTAAAAGTTTGGCTAGAATTTTGGCATCAACATTAATAAGAGATATTGGCCTGTATGATTCACAGAGATCATGGTCCTTGTTTGGCTTGGGGATCAGAACGACTAGTGCCTCCCTCATAGATTCAGGGAGCATATTTTGTTTATATGCCTCCACATACATGCCTAACAATTTTGGTGCCAGACTCTCAGTGTAGGTAGCATACCATTCCACCGGGAGTCCGTCCAAACCCAGTGTTTTGTTAGAGTTCAAGGATGGCTGCTGTCACTTCTTCTACAGTTAGAGGAAGGTCAAGTTCCTCTGCCCCCTCCCTGGAAATCTCCTGCAGGGGTATAGGGGTCAGATAACCCTCCACCTCCTCCCCGGTATAGTCAACCTTAGACGTGTAAAGGTCCGTGTAGAATGTTACAAATGCCTCTGCTATCTCAGTATGGGATGTGCAGATTACCATATTTTTGTTGTAAATGCGAGGGATGGAGGTTGGGGCTTGGTGCGAATGTGCTAGGTATGCCAGAAGCCTACTATTCTTATCCCCAAATTCGAATATTCTTTGTGCTTGATATAGTAACTTCTTCTGCGTTTTTTCCACTAGTACCAGATCTAGTTGGCGTATACTCTCCTGCCATATTCTATGTGTCTCTGTGTTTGGGTTTCTAATGTATTCTACTTCCGCCTCTGCGGCTTTTTGTTCTGAATCTTTCACTTTCCATGCCCTGTCCGCCTGAAACTGTTTAACCAATCCTGAGATAGAGCCCCTAAGTGTGGCTTTAAACGCGTCCCATGTAACACCCACAGGCGCCACATTTCTGTTTTCAACCCAATAATTATTTATAGCTGTTGCCGTGGCCCTCTCGAAACACTCCTCCTTGAGCCATAATGGGCTCAGTCTCCACACTACATATCCCCTTGGTTTTTCCATATTTATGGTGAGAAGCATGGGGGAGTGATCCGAGATTGCCCTCGGCAAATACAGTACCTCCGTCACTCTTGGTAACAGCTCTCTGGATACAAAACACATGTCTATCCTAGACAGAGTCCTGAAGGTGGAAGAATAACATGAATACCCCTTCTCTTCTGGGTGCTTCCACCTCCAGGCCTCCACCAGGTCGTACGTTTCAACACAATCCCTAAGAGGTGAGCCCCCCACTTTCGCCATTCCAAATCTATCCTTGTCAGGAGACATTACTGCATTTACATCTCCAGCCAAAACGATAGGGCCTTTGGGCTATTTTCAGTACATCCGCCAGCATCGCCTCCCACACCTTTATCATAAACGGGGGTGGGATATATACATTGACAAACGTATAGAGCTGGCTGTTGATTATTAGAACCAGGGCTGCATATCTCCCCAAGGGGTCTAGTAATACCGTTTTAACTGTGCATAATAGGGCCTTGGAGATAAGAATAGACACTCCCCTAGCGTAGCTAGAGTAGGTAGGATGAAATGCTTTGCTTATGAAGGCTCTATGTAGGGCCAGGGTCTTGGAGCCCACTAAGTGTGATTCTTGGAAAAATACAATATGGGGTTTCTTAGTCAGGATATATTTAAATAATTTTTGAGTTAAGCCCTCTCACATTCCACGAGAGAAGATTAAGGTGCTGCATTGGGGCTGTAGTGCAATATGTACAACAACATATCTAGTGTAATCGGAGGCGATGATGGTAACCCCATCCCTCCCTCCTTTAGGCATATAATGTACAGGTACATGTTAGTTCGCTTAAGCAATCTAGGCATACATGAGATACTCATTACATTCAGATATAGACTGTTAATACAGTCTCATTGTGACCAAAGCTTGCAAAAAAGAAAAATGCTTGCTAGCAAAACAGGTGTCAGCAAGATTAAAAAAACAAAAACGTTTATACCTCCTGTTGATCCATAACCGCGGATCCAAGTACCCCCTCCCCCCACCCTGTCTGTAGCCCCAAACATCCCACAGACTTGTATACCCGAACTTGTAACTTTGTAGTCCCCTTTAAGGGAAGATTGTCTTCCTGTACCAGTCAGTCAGGAGGGCTTGGTGAGGGGCGTGTGGTAGGCCACAGAGTCTCCATATGACCGCAGTGTGCAAGTGTAGCGCCCTCTTCTGGCTCGCACCCCCAGGATATTTTGAGGCTATGAGCTGTGGTGTGCATGTCTTATTGGTCATCTTCAAAAGGGAAAAGGTGGGTGGTTTGCGCAAATCGCCTGGGCCACCAAAAGTATCTCACTAAAACAGAAATCTCCTAAAAAAAATAAAAAATAAAAAATCTATGAAAAATAATAATAAAAAAAAACTTAAAGTGACAAAGCGGAGAGGGGATCACTCCCCCTCCTTCTCCTCTTCATTGGCAGATAGCATGTAAACAACACAGGATGTGACTAATAATAGTTGGGGGGCGTGGCCAGCCGGCAAGAGAGATGGACGCTTAGTGCTGAGCTCTGCTGTGAGGGAGACGAACCGGAACGATTAGGGACCGCTGGAGCCGGTATTTTTGTACAAAAACTTCCCCACATTAGTCCGGTAGTGACCCACAACAATGTCCAGTAAGAGAACTGGGGACCACAAGCCCCAAAAGCTCACCACACTCCTGTACCCTCCTGAAGCGCTGGTCAGTCAGAATCAAAATGGAGCTGAAGGCATAGCAGCGCCTCAGACTAAACATACAGAAATCCCTAATAACATTTCTGGTGACTCACCAAACAGGGAGATGTCTAGCTCCCATGACAATGACACAGAGGGGGATCCCTTAATGAACAGCCCAGCTAAGGCAAAAATGAGAATGGATGCTCTAGCACAGCGGCCACCTCACTCAGAAATTGAGCCCCAGGCTTTTATTCCACTACAATATAACCAGGCCTTACATTCCTCAATGGCATCCTTCCCAACCTGCGGTCAGCCTGTTATTGACACTACACTGAAAGAGATGTTAATATCACTGCATTCCTCTCTTGTGACTGATTTATCCACTCTATTTACTAAACTCACTACAGATGTCAGTCTAATAGATAACAGAGTATCCACTATTGAGAAAGGTATGATGGAATGCTCCTCCACAGTCAATGACATCATTGATTCTATTGATGAGGTAAAAGATGAACAAGAGTGGATAAGGGGCAAATTAGCAAATTTAGAAGACCGCTCTAGACAAAACAATGTCAAGTTAAGGGGGGTCCCCGAAAATATAACAACTCCAGAATTACCCAAATACGCCAAAGAACTTATACGCACTATTCTACCTGAAGTTACGCCACGTGACATTATAATTGACAGAATACACAGAATTGCAAAACCTTCACACCTGGCTGCATCAGTGCCTAGAGATATACTTATGAGGATCCATTTTTTCCATATTAAAGAAAAAATGATGTCAGAAGCCAGATTGAAAGGCCCTCTACCACGTCCGTTTGAGGGTGTTCAAATATTTCCTGATTTATCAAGATATATGCTTCAACTACGTAGAGATTTGAACCCCATAACTAAAGGAATGCAAAACCATAAGATTCTATACAAATGGCGCTACCCGGCCACACTAATTGTCTCCAAAAACGGATCCACTCATATAATAAATGACCTACACAAGGGTTTGAAGCTTTTGAAAGAATGGGGAATAATCCCGGAATACCACAAAGATGAAACTTCGCTTCTTCCAAAACGTCCTTCAACATATCACTACAATCAAAGATCCCGGAATCATCAACCTATGGAAGTATCTGGCTCCTGAGCGGTCCGCTAACTACGTTTATAGCGCCCCCTCCAGGAATTTTGTTTGATCTCACTTGCCTTTGGTATTAACTGTTCCACGCTGCAGCAGTAAAAGCTGACTCTTTGCTTTTTTTTTTGTGCTTGACACAAATCTGCCGCATCCTGTTTTCATATCTTTTGCTATATTTTTAAATAGCTGTTATATATAATTGTAATTTCATTCCAGGTTTTATAGAAATACATCTAGTTACGGAACCCAGGTATCCTGATAAGCCGAAAGGAACTGAATTTACTGTATACACCAAGAAATATCTGCAAACTGTAAGTGTTATAGTCTCCCACAATCCATCACTTAGCCACAACAGGAAATATGCCATTCACGATAGTATCCTTGAACGCCAAGGGTCTCAACCACCCAGCAAAGAGACGATCTTTGTGGCATACTGCTGAAAAGCTTGATAGTGATATCTTATGTGTCCAAGAGACACACTTGACCCCACTTTCAGACACTTTATGTCGCAGTAACAAATTTCCCCATATTTTCTATTCTAATTTCTCTTCCAAGAAGAGAGGAGTGCTTGTAGCGATCAAGAAAGACACTGACTTCCACCTCATAAAAGAAATAGGTGACCCCAATGGTCGTTTTCTTATTTTAATCTGTATGATTAATGGAACTAAATATACCTTACTCAACTTGTATGCTCCCAATTCTAGACAGGCAAATTTTGTCAAAAAGACTTTGACCAAAATTAAAGAGTTACAACAAGGATATCTCCTTGTATGCGGAGACTTTAATATGGTTGCAGATATTTATATGGACACTACTTCAGCGGATAAGAGAAGACCCTCACCCCTGGGGCAAATCCTGACATCGTCTGATCTTTACGATGTCTGGAGATGCCACCATGGATCAGAGAGGGATTATACTTATTTCTCCCCGCAACACAAGTCGTATTCCAGAATTGACATGTTTGTTGTTGATAAATTGTTATTACAAAAGGTGACTACCTGTTATCCACACCATGACATGGTCAGACCACAACCCAATTTCGATAATTATTGATGATACGTCTCCTCAACGGAACTCTTTTCTCTGGAGAGCCAATAATTTCATATTACAACATGCTACATACTCCAAAGAAATTGCTACTCATTTGAAAAAATATTTTGAATTAAACGCTGATTCAGTGGGGGATCCTGCCGTGGTGTGGAACGCGCATAAAGCGGTAATGAGAGGTGTTCTTATAAAACTGGGCTCCATTCACAAAAAAAAAGAACACAACAAATAGACTCCCTTACTTCCCAAATTGCTCATTTGGAGGCAGACCATAAGTCATCTGCATGTCCCACTACACTAGCACAATTAATGTCGCTTAGACAGGAACTCAGGCTGCTTCTTCTCCATACATACGAACATATGCAACGCAAATTCAAAGCCATCTCTTATTCCACATCCAATAAGGCAGGAAAAAGATTAGGGGCGTGGCTTGGCGCGCAGCGTGCATGGACGCTGACTAGGAGAGCTCCGGCAGATCGGGAGGCCCACAGCTAAAACACGGCCATTCTCCGGGTTGAATATGCCCACACACACCAAGAAAGGGATACACAACCGCTCCCTCAGATCTTCTGGGACACCGAAGGGGAAAATATCGGCGGCAAGCCTCAGCAAATTCCGCTACAGCGGCGAGCATAGCAAATCCAAGATGGCGCCGCCGTACGGGACACGAGGAGGAGAAGACAGAGAGGACGATGAGATCTCCCTACCTGCCTCAGAAGACTCCTCAGGAGGTAATGCTGCACATGACCTACCCCTAACATACTCCACAATGACAGAAATAGCAGCGGACATTAAAAACTCGTTCTCAGCGGCCATCACTGACCTGAAAACTGAACTCCTCAGACTCACTGAGCAAATGGCGGTAAGCGAAAGAGCGGGGAAAAGGAGGGACAGGGCCCTAGTGAGACTGGATGATATTACTGACACTCACTCCCTACACATGCTGGAGATGAATCGCCAAATAGAAGATTTGGATAATAGGGGGAGGCGCCACAATATCAGGGTGAGGGGGGTCCCCGAATCAATCACCCCTGAGCAAATTAAACCCTGTCCACCATCTTTAACGGTCTTCTAGAACGGCCCGCAGATTCTCCCATCGAATATGACAGAGCGCACAGGGCCCTCAAACCCAAAGCACCTGACGATAACCCACCGAGGGACATTATCTGCTGTCTCCCAAACTACCCCCTAAAAGAGGAAATTCTCCAAAAGGCAAGACTCAATGAACAAGTGACATTCAACGGCGTAAATGTTCAGCTTTTCCAAGATCTCTCCCCAATCACATTAAGAAACAGGAGAGCACTCAGACCGCTTCTAGAAATATTAAAAGAAAAAAGAATACCTTACAGGTGGAAATTCCCTTTTGCCCTCCAAGCTGCCTATAATGGTAAACAACACCTGCTCAGAGTCCCGGACGACTTGCAGAAGTTTCTTGAAAACCTACAGATTGCTCCAATAGACCTACATGATTGGTACGCAGAATACAAGCTGCCACCACATGTAAATAACATGCCCTCCCCTTCAGGGCCTTCCCCAGCGAAATCCCCTTACCACCAGGGAAAGGTCAGAGGAAACGCCGGCAGGCATAACCACAGTTCTCCCTTCGGTAAGGGACCCAGGATGTATCCTACCAACTAACCCAACTTGAAATCAGAGATATACAGACTGATAACTTGAATCTGTCTAACCCACAGAAACAAACCTACCTGACCCAACAAACTCACCCCAAGCCAAGGCAAATTGTTCTGTTCCTCTCTCGCACCCATCACACCTAGCATAACATCAGAAGTGTTATACAAATTAACAAAAATCCCCCTTATTTTTCCCCTCTTTCCTTTTTTTTTTCTTTTTCTCCCCCTTCTTTTTTGTGATCATCCAAATTTCAACACATGGAAAGCACCTGGAAACTACAGCTATCCTGCACTTTACACTCATCCCCACTAGATGGCAGAAGTGCACTTAGAATGGGGAAATTAGCAGGCTCCCAATGCTCACTGACCAGGATGGCTCTTTACCCTTTAGCAAGGCTACCCACACCTCGCAGACTCAGCCAGGGACTACAACTAAAGGAAGGAACGACCAATAAAACAAATGTGATTTGAAATAGACAACTTAGACAGAAAGTCCAACAGCGCAACAAGAGAGACAGTAAATAATGCTGCTAAATGATTCAGAAGACTCTGAAAACTAAAACGTCATTTTGGCTACTTGGATTGCACAATGAGGATCACATTTACCCTTTGAACAGATATTCTCTGCAACTCAGGGGAAAACAACACAAGGGTCTTAAATGCAGTCCAATCGCAGACCATATAAAAATGTTGTCCTTTTTGCTTATTTACCTCTTCATTTTGCCTTATAGTCATGGCGCTCCAGCTAATTTCTAGCTCCATTCATAACAACCAATAGCCGGATGGCATCCACTCGTGAGTACAGCTCGCTGGAATACAGGTCAGTACAGTACCTTATCATTCACATGTATGCCTCTACTACATTTGGAGTACACATTCCCAAGGTAGCAATCTAAGGGGCTAGCAAGATTTTTTGACATGCAGGCACACCTGTAGAGGCTGAAATGACAGAACATCTCTCACCTATGCAACTACTGTTCTTTCAATCCGCCAACCTTCAAGCTCCTAACAAGGACACACAAACAACAGTGACCTTTAACCAGGGATTATTTACACTTGGCAACGGACAACCGTCTGACACTAGTGAGCAGAAACTCAATGTCACACCTCAACTTTTTCTTTTTGGTGCAATTTTTTGATATTTTTTGATATTGGTCCCCTTGTATTTGTTGCTCATCCTTTTCTGTACATGCATCCCACTGAAGGGAATCAAAGTACTTATATGGTCGTTTATTCCCTGACAATGGCCAGGTAAACGGATAGACATCAGGATCTATCCCAACACAGAATGAGACTGCATTAAGCCTGCTATACCCAATACAGGACACTTAATAGCTTATATAGAGATGTATAGTTTACATTTATATTTTTCTTTTACTATGGTTAAAATCTTAACTTCAGCATTCCACGTCAGCTGACCAATTATGATCACTGTGAATTGTCACACCGTTGGGCCAGGTGAGTGACGGACCCTTCGCTGGGACATGCAGCAACAGATCTTAACACATTTTAAATGTACCAGTTCGCTTAATTACAAAACACCCACCCTTGAGGACTGGGCAGTAACTATCCCCCCTTATAATGCGAACCTGAAATACACAAGAGGATGTATGTAAAGTTGTACTATGCTACATTTAAACTTAATACAGAACAGTTAACAGCTCATATATAAGCTGTATAGCGCTTATCTATATTTTTCTATTGGTAAGATTAGAGCCATGCCTTCAACATTCAGGTCCAAGCTAACTAGTATGTTTATTGCAAAATGTTGCACCGTTAGACCTGATGAGTGACAGGCCCCCCGTTGGGACATGCAGCAAAAGGTTTTTGATTTGTATTACAAAGTTTTAAATTGCTTGATCACAAAATTCCCAACCCAGGGATCTGGGGGGATACTACTCCTCCTGTGACCCAAATACGGGGACATAGGAGGAGTTCACTGTGAAGATACACCTGGTTATATTGATGTTTAAATCGTTGTTTACTCTAATCCCGGACCCTAAACTAATGATACCGTTTGACATTAGGCCTAAGACAATTTTTATTAAGCCCCACAATTGGGCCCTCCCGATGTGCCCAGAACTCATAGGAACTCCTACAACAGACCCACCTCTACTACACCCACGGGTGCGCCTCCCACTAACCCCTCAGAGTCGACCGGCGTTGCCCAATAACGCCATTGCTGATTCAGTACCAAGCGGCTGCTTGTCTGAATCAAGACTCACCACAAACCCATCCAAACCCCCTAAAAACTCATCCCAATCAACCCATCCCCCCCTAGAATAAAAGAAAGTAAGTCCTATACCTAACACACAACCCCCTCTTCCCCCCCCCCCCTTTTTTTTTTTTTTTTTTTTTATACCCCGACAATGTCTTACTCATTCCTAGGGAAAAACCCGACACTGGTGTCACACAATATTAACGGCCTCAACACCCCAGAAAAAAGGTCCAAACTCCTCAAAGAACTCAGAGCAGCAAACCCCCTACTGGTATACTTACAAGAAACACACTTCAAGGGACAAAACATACCCAGAATCACCAATAACCTCTTTACTAAAGCATACCACGCAACAAACCCACAAGCCAAAACAAAGGGTGTCTCAATCCTCATAAATAAAAATGCCCCCTTTGAACTGACCAGCCAATTCATAGACCCAGAGGGACGGTACATCTTTTTAAAAGGTGTCTGGGAAGGTTCCCCCATAACCTTGGCGAACGTGTACTTCCCAAATAAAGCTCATATTACCTTCTGTAACACGATAATAAGCGAACTTAAATGGTTTGCTGAAGGATGTATCGTCCTAGGAGGCGATTTCAACATACCATTATCCCCACTCCAAGACACCTCAACCAGACACACATATGTCTCTTACAGAATCCTGAAACGTATCAAACTTCTATTACATTCCCTTACTCTGGTGGACTCATGGAGAACAACACACCCCACTGACAAGGACTTTTCCTATTTTTCACACCCTCATAGGCGTTACTCGAGGATCGATCTGATTTTTATAACCCAACGTGACTTGCCCAATATTGTAAGAGCAGACATAGGCATTATCACATTATCGGACCACGCACCCACAGCCATCACCCTAAAATTCAACCAGATCAACCGCCCCTCTTTTAACTGGAGACTAAATGCTTCCTTACTCACCGACCAAAATATCCATGACGACATACACGAATCAATCACCAACTACTTCAGAACCAACATTGATTCAGACACGAACCCACTCAATAACTGGGAGGCACACAAAAGCGTCATCAGGGGGGAGTTTATTAAGTGGGGAGCCAGAAAGAAAAAAGAAAAGAATAAAACGATCTCAGATCTAACAAATAAAATAGCCCAACTAGAAACACAACATAAACAATCCCTTACAGCCATAACAGCTGCTGAACTTACCCAATGCAGGAAGGAGTTACTGCAAATCTTGCAACTCCAAACACAAAAAGCCTTGTTCTTCCGAAAAAGCGTTTTCTATGAACAAGGAGACAAGAGCGGTAAACAGCTGGCTAGGGCTCTGAGAGATGCCACAATGGCTAATCACATACACGCTATCCGTAACAAGGAAGGCACCTTGGAACACAACTATGAAAAAATAGCAAAACTATTTCAAGAATTCTACTCTAAACTTTATAATCTACCCACGCAACATAAATCAGCACATGTAGAGCTCAACAGGGAAGACCTGATAAAAACTTTTCTGGAAAACAGTAAATTGCCCGCCCTACCCACCCTAGACTCAGACACCCTGAATGCTCCCATAACCCTAACCAAAATCCAAGACGTAATCAGACAATTAAAAACAGGAAAAAGCCCAGGACCAGACGGCCTAACCTCCCAGTACTACAAGACGTTCTTACCCTTACTCTCTAAACCATTACTTACAGCCTTCAACTATTTAGCTTCTCACAAAAATAACTCAGACTCTCTTCTTATGGCCCACATAGCGATCATCCCCAAACCCGACAAAGACCACACCGACTGTGCAAATTTTAGACCGATATCACTCCTTAATATAGACGTTAAATTATTAGCGAAAATCCTAGCTAACAGGCTAAAACCCCTTCTATCCCAAATCATCGGCCCTGAACAGGTAGGCTTCATGCCGGGCAGAGAAGCGAGAGACAATATTACAAAGACTCTAAACCTAATTTATTATGCACATCAACAAAAGCTCGAAGGTCTTCTGGTCTCCACAGACGCCGAGAAGGCCTTCGATAGGGTCTCTTGGGAATACATGTTTGCAACCTGTACACATGTAGGTCTCCACGGCAATATGATGAACTGGATCAAGGCCCTCTATCAAAAACCACAAGCCAGAATCAAAATTAATAATACCCTATCTGACCCAATTCATATATATAATGGTACGAGACAAGGCTGCCCCCTCTCCCCCCTGCTCTTCATCCTTACACTAGAACCACTCATCAGAACGATCAACCAGTCACCAGATATTAAGGGCTTTAACATACACAAAAGAGAATACAAGACAGCTGCATACGCGGATGACCTCCTTTTCTTTATTACACAACCACACACCACACTCCCAATCCTTATAGACATATTTGCAACATACGGATACATCTCAAATTTTAAAATAAACCTCTAAATCTGAGGCCCTGAACCTAAATATTCCACCAGACAAGATCAACCCACTTAAAGGGAACTTTAAATTTAAATGGGAACTCGCCTCCCTTAAATACTTAGGAATCAGACTGACCCCTCAAATTGACGACCTATATAGGACCAACTTTTCTACCCTACTGAATGATATAACCAAAGACCTCCAAAGATGGTCCCCAAAACAATTCTCGTGGTTCGGAAGAGCATCAATCTTAAAGATGACAATTCTCCCCAGACTACTATATTTTTTCAACGCACTACCCATAAACATACCCAACACCTTTTTCTCAAAATTGCTCTCCATCCAAAGAAGCTTCTTATGGTCTACTAAGAAACCCAGGATTGACTTTAGTACCTTAACTAGGCCCAAAGATCAGGGAGGCATAGGCCTCCCCGACTTCAAAAAATATTATCAGGCCTCACATATCTCCAGGGTCATTGATTGGCACTGTCATAGCCACACAAAAGACTGGGTGAACCTTGAACTACCACAAAGCAAAATACACTTACCTTTCTACCCATGGACTATACATTCTAGACACACCAAAGACATTACCCACCCACTTGTCGCAAACACCATCAAAATCTGGCACGCAACTGCCACCAAACATGAACTAGCTACCATCCCAGGCCCGCTGACTCCGTTAACCAATAACCCAGACTTTCCGACAGGACGAATATGCACTCCACTTTCAACTCAGGAACAATCTCACAAACTTCTGGCCAAACACTGCATCTCTGGCAACAAGATTAAATCCCTAGAGACACTCAAAATGGAATATGGAAACTTCTTCTCAAACTATTGGTTCTATATACAAGTTCAGGACTTCCTCTTAAACAGCAAATACCGTCCCTCATGCTTCCAAAAACTCACAGCCCTAGAAGACATATGCCTCAAAGGCGCACAAACAACCAACACAACCTCCCTTGCCTACAAATGGTTACTCCACTCACCCAAACAAAGCAGAAATAGACACAGAGAAAGATGGGAGAATGAACTCGGGGTTGTAATCGCCAGCGCACAATGGGATAAAGCGTGTATATTTGCACACAGATGCTCACTCAGCACAAAATACCAAGAAATCTCATACAAACTCCTCACGCAGTGGTACATAACACCAGTTAAGACCAAAAAATGGTCACCTCAGGCCTCAGATGTGTGCTGGCGATGCAACAACGACACAGGTACTCTTTTACATCTCTGGTGGGAATGTCCCCCAGTCCTTGACTACTGGAACCAAATTATTAGGTGGATTAAGCACATTACAGACACAAAAATCACTTTAGACGCAGCTGCATGTCTATTGCATATTAACACGTTTTCAATCAGAAAATACAAAAGGTCCTTAACCAGGCACCTCCTTACAGCAGCCAAAAGCCTAATACCTTTGCACTGGAAAACCACTCACACCCCCACGGTCAAGGACTGGCTGGACAGAACCAACTATATGTACAGAATTGAAGAAATACTTGCAATGAAAAAAGAAGACTGTTCTAACTTTTCATCACAGTGGCAGCCCTGGTTAGTTTTCACGCTATCGACGGAATACATTAACCTATCCTCCTAAATCACTGAATTAACGTGTTACAAACACTAATAACCATAAGCCAATTAGTGTCTGTTAATGACAAGAACCGACCTTGACCAGAATCCTAAACACACTTAAGACATTCCTGGCCCCCCCCCCCTTTTTTTTTTTTTTTTTTTTATTTTTATATTTTCCCCCCCCCCTCTACCCCCCCCCCTCCCTCCCCCCCCACCTCGCAGACCTCCCCTCACCCCCCCCCCCCATACCCTCATACAAACAATGAATGTTCAAGTGAACTCTCCAATGATAATTCATAATGTACGATATATAAAAGTTATGCTTACTGTTGGTTTACTGTTGAGACATTGTATGTCTCCTAACTTGACTGTAACTTGCCTTCTAAACTGCCTCTTTGTTAATCTTACTGTATGCAATTTTTTTCTAAATAAAAACCTTTTGATTGTGAAAAAAAAAAAAAAAGATTAGCACAACGTATCAAAGGGGCTAGAGTTAAATCTAAAATTCCCTTCTTATTCCACCCACACTCGAAAGTGAAGCTATCTAATCCACAAAACATTGCGAATGCTTTTAGCGATTACTATAGTGACCTATATAATCTCAAGAATGACCCTGCAACCCACCAACCATCCCCAGAGGAAATTGATGACTTTCTCCATAAGATAAATTTACCGACTCTGACAGAAACACAATTGTCTTATTTAAATGCTCCTTTTTCAGCACCAGAACTTCTAGCTACCATCTCATCACTGCCTTGTAACAAAACACCAGGCCCGGATGGCCTTACAGGGGAATACTTCAAACAATTCTCTACCTATTTGATTCCACACTTGCTGAAATTTCTTAACCAAGCTGCATATTCTTCCAAATTCCCTGTAGAATCGCTAAACGCATTAATTATCACTCTCCCAAAACCTGAAAAAGATCCGACTGCCCCACAAAACTTCCGGCCAATCTCCTTACTTAACCTTGATTTAAAAATATACGCCAAAACTATTGCTAGACGCTTAATGAAGATTATGCCAGACCTGATTCACAAAGACCAAACAGGATTTATTAAAGGGAGGCAAGCATCCGACGCGACGCGTCGCATGATTGACTTAATCCATTGCGTAAATTCCAGTGGAACACCTTCTCTGCTTCTTTCTTTAGATGCAGAGAAGGCATTTGATCGGGTGCACTGGACCTATCTACAGAAAGTTCTCATGAAATTTGGGTTTAAAGACAATATTTATAATGCTATCATGGCACTATATACTTGCCCAGCTGCTCAAGTTTTTTCGGCTAATATGATATCTCATCCATTCCAAATTTCGAACGGTACCCGTCAGGGTTGCCCATTGTCGCCCTTAATTTTTGATCTAACTATAGAACCTTTAGCTGAGCACATACGCACGAACTCGAACATCTCAGGCATAACTGTTGGCAACACTACTCATAAGATTAGTCTTTTTGCTGATGATGTGATTTTAATATTATCAAATCCTACCTCCTCCTTAGCAGCAGCCCGAGACGTTTTAGATTGGTTTGGACGAATATCATTTTACAAACTAAATGTCACCAAATCACAAATACTAGATCTCAAATTGAATTCCACCACTAAATTACTATTACAAGCCCAATACCCCTTCACATGGTCTGAACACAGCATTTCTTACCTAGGTATTCAACTCACTAGAGCCACTAAACTCCTCTTTTCATCAAACTTCAAGCCTCTCTTGGATAAATTACGTACTGAATCTCAGAAATTAGCTAAAATGGAACTGTCATGGTCTGGCAGATTAGCGGCGTTCAAGATGATGCATTTACCTCAAATTTTATACCTGTTTAGGACCATTCCTATTCCTATTCCTAAATATTACTTTAAGTCACTTCAAACGATACTCAACCGATGTATTTGGCACGGTACAAAACCTAGATGCGCTCATTCTATACTTAGGATACACAAATTAGCGGGAGGATCAGGTTCAATAGATTTTACAGATTATCACATTGCAGCGATCATAGCTCAAGCAACTGAGTGGTTTCAGCAAGATCCGAATAAAAACTGGTGCAATATAGAACTTTCCTTACTATTTCGTCCTAGTTTAAAAAATTGGTTGTTGAGCACTCCATTAGACGCTAAAATACCGAAAGCGATTCCCCCTACCATGATAGCCACGGTCAGAGCATGGAAAATTCTAACCCAAACTATCCATCAAGAACCCACTACTACACAGATACCGATACCTATAGAAGTCTTAAACCACATCTCACCTGAATTATCTACATCCCATTGGTCTAACCGAAAAATCTCATTCATAAATCAACTATTTCATGACTCAAACCCAAAATCCTTTTCAACCCTCCAAAATGAATTTCACTTGCCTGAATCAGACTTTATTGCATATTCCAAACTTCTGAAATGCCTTAACAAAATCAAACCTCTCTTATATACAGTTTCTTCAGTAATATGGAAATACCTGCACTTTGAATTTCCTAAACAGAAGGGTATTTCACTTGTATACAGCACCCTGAACCAAAAGCGTGTATTTACTAAATCCACACCACATACACACTGGGAAAATGATCTAGCAACGACTTATACAGAATCACAATGGGAACAAGCTTCACGAAGTGTATACAAATCCACGAAAAGCTCTGCGTTGTGGGAACTCACACAAAAATTGTCCCTTAGATGGTATTTGACGCCTTCTCGCTTGGCAACATTCTATCCCACATTATCTAATAAGTGCTGGAGATGTAATTCCAACATAGGAAGCATATTCCACATATTTTGGGAATGTACCCTCATACAGGAATACTGGAAAACCGTTTTTCTTCTCTTAAAAGATATATCCCAGATAGATATACCAATGTCTCCGGGTCTAGCTATCCTGAATTTATCCATTGAAGATATACCCTTTTCATTTCGTCATGTGACGACACATATCCTATTGGCAGCTAGGTTAACTATAACCAGATTATGGAAGTCAGATACAACTCCCTCTATCACTCACCTCTTAGATACCGTAAACCTACATTATAGTTATGAATTAATGATGGCATCCAGTGAGGGTAAATTACCCAAGGAAAAAACCAAGTGGGCATCATGGGAACAATGGTCGACTATTACTAACTTTTTGTAACACTCATATCTAACAGATTGATATACACTTTTGCCTCTGGGTTCTAGAGTATGGACACAGGTTCCTGGATAAGTTCTATTATTGTGGCAACGTTCTCCTCTTAGACACAGTGTAGTCCCCATGGGGGTGTCTAGAGGACATATACTTCTATTTGATCTTATGTTACTATATTGATCTTATATTTCTATATTGAATGTATTGCGTTTTGTAGCATTTTAATAACAGTAATTCTTGTTCTGTAACACTTCATTGATAATTGAGTTGACATTATTTAAGTGCTATTCTGAGTTAATTTATTTTAACGGCATACAATGTGTAATTTGCATCTTTACTGTATGTTATGAAATTCAATAAAAACTGATTGAAAAGTAATAATAGTTAAAGTAGTTATAGTTACCCAGGGCCCTGGGTTGCCGCATGCATAAGCTTCGTACAGCACAGTGGTGAGGTCATCATCCCTGTCCCAACGATTCCAGCCATCTATTCGACTCCTTAGGAGAAAGGAAAAATTGTGTTTGTCCCTTATGGACTACTCTCAGCTTTGCAGGATACAGCATACTATATGGCAGGCTTCTTTCCCTCAGGTGCTGTTTCACACTCTGAAAGGCTGCTCTCATCTTCTGAGTGGCCGCAGAGAAGTCTGGAAAAATGGTGATTCTGCTATTATTAAACATCATCTCAGGCATATTGCGTGCTTTCCTCAGTATGGTTTCTTTATCCCTGAAATACAGGAATCTCGCCAACATGGGTCTAGGATATCTCCCCGGGGGGGGGGGGGGGGGTGCTCTCAGGGGGATCCTGTGAGCCCTCTCTATGGCAAATAAATGAGAGAAGCTTTCAGCTCCAAATACCTGCTTGAGCCATGAGAGTAGGAATTCCTCAGGGTTTTTCCCTTCAGAGCCTTCTGGGAATCCTAGGAACCTGAGGTTGTTCCTTCTCAGTCTGTCCTCGATGTCCCCCATTTTGGCTTCCTGCGACTTGTTGTCCGCCGCCATATTTCGCACTTGTAAGAGCAAAGGGTTAAGGTTGTCTTCTGCAGCACTGATCCTGTGTTTAGCATGTGTGACCCGTTCCCGGACCTTTTTCACATCTTCTTTGAGGATGGCAAAGTCCACATTCGATCTGTGTGGTCAGGGCCGCATGGCAGCTCTTGATGGTATCCATAATCTGCATCAGTGTTGGTTCTTCCAGTGACCCGGAGCCTCCTTCCTCCACTTCTTACTGAGGAGAGGGCAGGGGATGTGCCAGAGGGTCTGTGGGATCTGGCCAGTCATTGTCCCCCTCGGGCCAACTACGCTGCTGCGTGGCTGCTGTGGCGCGTCTCTCCCTCTGCTGCTGGGCGCCATTTTGGGGGTCAGCATGGGCGAATTTAGCCAGTCTTTCTGTGGGCGTGGAGTCTATACTGGGGCCGTATTTGACCATTCTGGGTAGCCCGGATCGTTCTGCTCACCTGTCCGGTCACTGTGGGGTGGAAAAAGCGAGCCAGCGGGTCAGCAGGATTAGTCAGGATGTTGGCGCGGTCGGAGCTCTGAAGAGATGCGACCTCACATACCGGAAGTTGGACACCATTCCAACCCATTCTTTACAACCACTTTAAAGCATAACTCCACTTTTGTTAAGAAAAAAACATTCCCCTTTGGGTGATCTGTGTACATTGCAAGGATTATAACAACCTTTGTTGCAGATTCCTACCTTTTGTTATTCTGAAAAAATCACTGTTTGTTCCTCTTTGCTCCTGTGCTCAGTGGGTCTAATGGGAGTGGTTTCATAATTATCAATCAACTGTGCAGCTGCAGAGCATGAATGAGAAATCTGCTGGGCCTGCATCCTCCTTACATTGAATGGTACATAAAGGTGAATCAGTCTGACTCTCTAGGCAGACTAAGAATTCAACAAAGTAACTTCTATTATTGATGAGCATTTCCTGGCCAAATTTTTGGTGAAATTCCAAAAATCTACAATATTATAATCCATGATACTATTGAATAATGACAGTTATTTTCCAATATAGCAAATGTAAAGGGATTTTTCTATATCTATTTTTTCAAATGTTATTTGCTTTTATTCTTTTTTTGTGTTTTTCTTTCATCTTCATGTTGTTGTTTATTCATAGCAGATACTTTCTATGGATTGGTCAGCTGTGCTATTTGTCACACATTATCTATACACACCAACAGAGGCGGCTCTCTAATTAGGCAAATTAGGCGATCGCTTTAGGCCTTGTGGTCACAGGGGCCTCGCAACCGCCTAACACATGTAGTGGGTGCCGCCGATCCCCATTCCGCTTGCTTTCTCCATGGGCAAATTACAGGATCGGATCAAAGGAGGCTGCCGCCACTGTCAGCAACCGGAATCAGGCTTTCTGAATTTACTGCCCATTACCCCTCCCTCCTCCTGTCAGAGGAGAGGAGAGAAACAGCATGAGATTGGAGCATCTGTGGGCTCTTCTTCCCCCCTCCCTCTCCACCTTGCGCCACTGTACTCATGAGCGGCACTTGGCAGGACAGCCACCCGCTATGTTTGTTACGCCTCCTTAATGTTGGCCAGGGGAAAAATGCAATCAAGAAGGAGCAGAGAAGATGATTGTGGGACATGTAGTTCCAAGGACTGGCGAGGACTGGCCATTGCAATCGAGGAAACTGCAGCCCACAGCATGCCCAGCTGAAGGGGAGAGAGAGAGAACCAGGAGCCCGGGAAAGCTTTCAGGGAAGTGCACCCAGGACTCCAGAGGTAGAGGACAGTGCTGAGGGAACACCATCAGAGAGAGAACCCTGCTGCCCCCCTCCACCAGAGGGAAAGCCACACAGCCTAGCACTATTCCTGGTAAAGAAAGTAATGAAGTCATTGTCAGAATACAGATCTGAGCACTACCCAGGGCAGTCGCCACGGGCAACCCAGAGTGAGCTGACTCCTGATCAGGGGACCGTTGTTGCTGTATCGCCAGGTCTGGTGAGAGGGCCAGTCGGCCATTATCTACTGCCATCCATAGGAAATGCAGTCTTTGACCATCTCCTGTGGTATGTCTGCAGTCTTTGACCATCTCCTGTAGTATGCCCGCAGTCTCTGACCCTCTCCTGTAGTATGCTCGCAGTCTCTGACCCTCTCCTGTAGTATGCCTGCAGTCTGACCCTCTCCTGTAGAATGTCTGCAGTCTCTGACCATCTCCTGTAGTATGCCCGTAGTCTCTGACCTTCTCCTGTAGTATGCCCGCAGTCTCTGACCATCTCTTGTAGTATGCCTGCAGTCTCTGACTGTCTCCTGTAGTATGCCCACAGTCTCTGACCGTCTCCTGTAGTATATTTTCAGTCTCTGACCCTCTCCTGTAGTATGTCTGCTGTTTCTGACCCTCTCCTGTAGTATTTCTGCACTTTCTGACCCTCTCTTCTAGTATGTCTGCACTTTTTGACCCTCTCCTGTAGTATGTGTATTAATGTGCCACTTTATTTGGGATTGCTCCATTGCTAAGGGAGTGCTAATGATAAGCAGTATAACCTATAGCAACCAATCAGTGAACAGTAGTGATCTGCTGTATTCTCTAGCAACCAATCAGTGAGTGGGAATGATGTGTTGTAACCCCTAGCATCCAATCAGTGAGTGGTAATGATGTGCTGTAATCTATAGCAACCAATCAATGAGCAGTAATAATGTGCTGTAACGTCTAGCAACTAGATAGTGAGTGGTAATGATCGGCTATAACCTCTGGCAACCAATTGCAATCGCTGCCTGATCTGCTGCAGAAAAACAGATTTTAAGTCTACCTGCTATTTGTTTGTATGTCTCAGAATAGAGAGGGTCCCAAGAAAATGTTTGCCCAGGGTCCAATTAATATTGGTGGTGGTGGTGGGTCAGCAAAATGTACCTTCCCCTAAGTAGACAAACATCGTTACAGGGTCTAGTTTGTTGTTGCCATTTAAAGGAGTGCCCCACCTTCTCTCATTTCTGCGAATGCACTGAAAAACCAGTAGGAAACTGATAATCTTTTAGACACATTTAGAGTACAGTTGTGTTGCTAAATATTGATTTACCTGTTCTCGTATTGATTTTTCTACTATTGATATAGAGCTGCTTATATAGATATATTTGTTTACCTTTATTACCTGAGGGCTAGACATGTGCGATTCAGTTCGTAACAAATAGATTTTCATACAAATTTGTTAGTATTCGTACATTCGAATCAATTCGAACATCCGAATAGCTGACAGAACCAAAATACGAAATTACGAATAAGCAAAATAACGAACCTGCAAAAATATGAAGTTGCAAACAGACAAACTTATGAAAATACAAAACTCTGAAACAGTAAAAGGACGAAAATTACATCTACAATGAATGAATTGCATTTCGTATTTTCAATCTTTTGTCTGTTCGTAATTTCATATGTTCATATTTTCATTCATGTAGTCGTAATTTTGTTTCTTTGTATGTTTGTGATTTCGTTTGTTCAGGTTCTCGAATTGTTCTTTTGAATGGACAGTGTAATGCCCCATACACACGCTCGGATTATCCGATGACCAGTTCCGTCGGATCATTTCCGCCGGACGTTGTCCGATGTTGGTGTTGCGTACACACGGTCGGACAACGTTGTCGGAATTTCCGGTCTTCAAGAACGTCGTGACGTAAGTCGTCTTCCACGAGACTAGAAAAGGGAAGTTCAGCACCACGTCCTGCACCCGTTGGGCTCCTTCTGCTGATCCCGTGTTTATCGCAAGTTAGTTGAAGTTTGGGGACTTACGATTCGCGCTTCTCAGTTTTGTGACTCAGATGGTTACTGCTCTTCAGTTTGTGCTTGTCGTGCGTATCTGTTTATTAGTGCGTGCAGTCAGTTCGCATTTTTGATCATTGCGGCCTATATCTTGATATAGGACGCTTTGATTTTCACTGCTTATTGTCTGCTCGTTTATGGTATTCATTTCGTTCTTTCAGGCCTTGCTGTTTATCGGTGCTTTCTGTTTGTTCGTTCTGACCAGCCGACCGTTTGCGATGTTTCCCGTACGTACTCGTCGTCGAGTTCGTGCTGTACGCGGAATTGGTGTCGGGCTTTTAGCTTTGAGCCAAGACCCGTCCATGAACAAAGTGACGAGGAGTATGTGGACCAAGAATTGGTTGCTTCAGCGTGATCAGTTCTCGCACATGCCTTTGCTTCGTGAGATCCGGGAGAATAATCCTGATGATTTCAGGAACTTTCTCCGGATGACGGACCCCGTTTTTCACCGTCTTTTGGCTTTGCTGACCCCTTTTATCAGCCGGCAGGATACCTGCATGAGACAAGCCATCACTCCGGAGCAGAGGCTTGTTGATACGTTGAGGTACTTGGCGACAGGGAGAAGCCTTCAGGATTTGAAGTTCTCCTCAGGTATCTCTCCCCAGGCCCTGGGAATCATTATTACAGAGACCTGTTCTGCCATCATCCAGGTCCTGCAGGAGGACTATATTAAGGTAACATTTCTAATTTACTATTCCCTTCTATGTATGCTCTGTTTGCTAATGTCTTGTATTTTTGACCTCCTTCCCTAATTACCATGATTGCAATATGCTCTAATATGCTGTGCCCCTTTTCTCCTTCCTGCATTTTTCCCTTCACTTACCTCCCCAGCATGCTCTCCTGGCCCAATATACATCTATGGCCTAGTCACTTAAGCAATGTATTTTGTCTGCTGCATAGTATTGTTTTCCCCCAAACACCCCCTAAAATATGCACAAATGTTTGCTGTGTGTTTTACTTCATGCATAGCCCCTTTTTTCCCCATTTTTTTTGGGGGGGGGGTGCCAAACTCATTAGGAACCCCCTCCCCCAACTGCTTTGTCAGATGCTACCAATCCATGTAGTGCAAGGGGCTGGCTCCATACTTTCTATTTGCTCTTTTTTTTGGTTATTTCCCTCCTATTAGCTTGCTAGGTAATTGCAGAATGTCAAAATGTGCTTCCCTTTTTTTTTTGGGGGGGGGATTTGGAATGTTCCTTTATCTTTCCTGTGGGCTGCCAATAGTGTTAAGTAAGGAGGGTCTGGCCAAACTAGCACACATTATTGAGCCATTTGGCAATCAATGAAGTGCAGAGGGTTACCTGTCCAAACCCCCCCCCCCCCAAACCCCTAGTTATTGTCAATGGCCCATCAGAAGTGGGGGGTGAGTAATCTGCTAGGGGGACCCTCTACTTTTGGGTGCAAATACTTTCAAGCTTAAAATTTAAAAGTCTGATCATGTTCCAAGATGTTTAGTGTCTAATCGGCATCCTGGCCAGCCGCTTCCGCCTGTTTTTGACGGCTATTAACTTGGCGGAATACAAACTGAACCACATAGTTCTTGCCTGCTGCATATTGCACAACTTTTTGAAAAGACACAACAGCAACTATGTGGTGCCCGTTGGCCCAGATGTGGACGGGCCTTCCAATGCCGACCTCACAGCCCTTCAAGCGGCACATCCAGGCTTGCCTCCTCTAAATGCCCGCGAGGTCCGCAAGCAATATATGGAGTACTTTGTGGGTAGGGGGGCCATTGCTCTGCCTGACGATGTGTGAGAGGCATTTTTTAATAAATATATTTTTTCAACAAACCTATGATTTCTTGTCATTTCCGTATTATAGCTTATTTGAGATAGAAAATTTTGCCCTTTAGCTTCAACAGTGGGAATGCACTTTCTGGGCAAAAGGAGGTAACAGTCTCTTCTTCCCAAAAAGAATCTTCTCATGTTGTGTGTGTGATACCTAATCTTTTGTCTAGAGAAGGTTTGTAGTGCATAACTGACACCCAAAATACTCCTTTTCATCACCATGCCAGAAATGTGTGTATTCACAAAAATGGTGTGCTACGTGTTTTCGTACAAAGCACTGTGGGTGTCATTTACATAAGCCAAATCCACTATGCTCTACAAGTGCACTGCAAAAGTGCCCTGGAAAATACACTTGCAGTGCAAACTGGAATTGCCTTTAGTAAATAACACCCATTGCCCCCCAAATCCTTTACTTTTGACATACATAATGCTTTTGTGTTTTTAAATAAGGAAGCCACACATTTTGAAAATTACAAAAGTTTACTTACAACACATTCACAAGTGCGTTTCCAAACTTCTTGGCAAAACTGACAAGATCTTGGTTCTTTCTAACATTGTTTACTAACATTCCGCATTTGTAAAAACCAGGCATGGAGCAAAACAGAACAGACTGAACATATGAACTTGCAAAGTTCAACTTTCTAAAGTGAAGACAAGATCAGACATGACTATATGTTGAAAGTGTGTTTGATCTTGCCTTCATCACATGGGGGGTCACCCCTGGAAAATGGTAATTTAGAACATGCACACAATTTGGGTCTCAAAATGGACATTAGATGGTAAAACACATGCCTAGAATGTTCAAAAGTGCAATTTCCCATCATGGGGATCAATGGACGTGTTTTGGGGGTGCAACCCCTTCACCACACCCACTTTAGTAGTTAGTAAAGTGGTTGCACCCCCAACAAAATGTTGTCATTCATCCACCATGATGGGAGCTAGCACATGTGGACACAATGTGTGCATGTTCCAAATTTGCCACAGTTCTTAAGTTGCAAATGTTGTCACAAACAGCCACAAATGTGTGTTAATTACTTGGTGCGTTTTCAGATTTTACCTAAAACATCAATGATGTTCTTCAATTTTTGTTAAACATCATTGATGTTTTGCTTTATCTCATCTAGATCTCGATTGCAGACCATTATCTCCCCGATGAGTATGTGTGCACTTTCAGTGGTAAAGTGCGATTCTTCTTCCACAACATCCACGTCACCTAAAAACACCAAAAAAAATAAAAATGTCTCTTGGAAATGAGGCAGGCATACATTGATTAGCTTACCAGTAGCTGTGTTCTCCCACACTCACCTGTTGTGGTGACAAGTTCTCCAAGTTCTATGATCTCTCCTTCCTCCTCCTCCTCCTCTGCTTCTGGTCTTTCCCCTTCTTTGGGAGGTGTGGGTTTTCTGGTTTCCTCAGACGTCCCGAGTTTTCGCTCCCCTATGAGAATGTACAAAAGGAAGATTTAGCACCACAATCTATTGAGGGCAGAAATAGGAAATGTCAAACATTGCTTGAAAGTGAGGGACAATATTTTTGGTTGGCCAGTTACAAATGACAACAACATGAATGTAGTCACTTTGTAAAGGTGCTAAACTTACTAGCTTTTTGGTAGAAGTTTGTCTGATGGAGACACCCCTCTAGTATCCACTGGAGCACATGTGTGGAAAAGCATAATAAAAAGGGTGTTTGGGTGTCCCAGCACTAGTGCTCTAGAGTCCAGATTGGTAAACAGCTACTGAGTGACCTCTCCTTTACATTGAATAAATTTGCTTTACATTCTTGATGACATCTCTATTGAGAACAAACTTCCTTTCACTAAAAACTTCACCAAACCTCGTATTATAAGTGGCCGAACGATCGAGGTTGAGTACGATCGAATGGACACACACGAACATGACAGTGGCAGAAAGATTGAGGTTTAGTACGATCGAATGCACAGACGAACATGAAAGTGGCCATTTTCAAATGTACAACATTGAAAAAATCCAAACACATGGAGCAGTATGCAAGCAAGAAATCAAACACAAAACACAACTACTTACTTTTTTGAAGAACTCGCTTGATCTTTCTGTACTGATCGGGCTCCCTCAGTTTCAGGTCTGACCAGCATTTCCTCAGTTGCTCCTTGGATCGTTGTACCCCAAAATGATTGTACAGCCTCCTCACAACTTTAGACATGATCTTGGCCTTTCTGACATTTGGGTTGAGGTAAGGCCCATACTTCCCATCATAGTCGCTCCTCTTCAATATGTCCACCATCTCCAACATTTCTCCAAAAGACATATTGGAGGCCTTAAATTTCAGCCGCCGGGATCGGGACGTTTCTGCCTCCGGCCTTTCCTTGTCCTCCTCCTCGTTGCTGCAATATTTGGGGCGCACCTGCTGTGTCCCCGACATGTGCACCGTAAAGAGAAGGGGTGGGGAATAGACGAGAAAGATCGTCAGGGGCGGGCGGAGTTTCACGCATGCGCACTGTATATAAAACGTCACACGCCTGTGTCATAGCCACGATCTGTGAGACGAGGGGAGAGAAAGCTCACGCACGAGACGATCGCTAGAACGAAGGTACAATTTGAACTTGGTACATAACTAGCCTAGACTGATTAGACCTTGAGGCTTATTTATGGAGAAGATTAGGAGAGTTTAGCCTGACATTATTTATAGTGTTTGTGTGGTGTTGTGTCTTGCAGAGAATATGGAGGGGTTCAACGATGTGAGTTTTCTCCCCCTCTTCATTGATAAGTTCAGGGAGATGCCCCTTTTATGGCAGGCTAAACACCCCGAGTACAGGAACAAACCAAAGAGGTACGAAGCCATGAAGAAACTTGTGGAATTTGTAAAGCCAAGGATCCCCACGGCAACCATAGAGAAGTTAAGAGTTAAAATTGACAGCCTGAGGAGTACCTATTTCAGGGAGCGCAATAAGGTCCTGAAGTCCCAAGCATCTGGAGCTGGAGCAGATCAGGTCTATGTCCCCAAGCTCTGGTACTATGAGAGGCTACATTTTCTCAAAGACCAGGCTGATGTCAGGGAGTCACTCTCGACTCTTCCTTGCACGTGTCCTTCCACGCAGGCCATCCCTGATGAGGCTTCCGAGGAGCAACCTGGGCCTTCCAGTCAGGAAGAGGTGGAGGAGCCCAGCTTGAGACAGGTATAGTAGTTTTGTACCCATTTTTGTGAAAAATGAATGATGTTCACTTAATTCAGGATCCACGATTGCTTAGTTCCTAACGTGTTTGACATATCAACGGACAGTAGTGTTGGAGACATTTGGGGCAAGAATATAAACTGCTGGGCTGAGAATTGTATGGTTTTCTATTTGTAAACATTTTGCAACAGTCACTAGATGAAAATTGTGTGTGTTTGATGAACAAATAACTCAAACTATGTCCCTTTTTCATACACAGGAAGACCTCAGCCAGGAGGTGGCTGTGGAATGTGGCAGTCAGGAGGAGGCAGGGGTTAGTAGCAGCAAAGAGGTGGGTAGTGGCAGCCAAGAGGGGGGTAGGCCTAGGAGCCTAACTGTCTCCCAAGTCCCTCCCCTCCGCCTTCCCTACAAAAGGGCGAGAAGGGTGGGGGAGGTGGGAGAGTCAGCGTTCCGGCTGATCAGAGATGCTTCAGCCTCCCTACATGCCACACCCACCTACGAGGAGGTCTTTGGCTGCTTGGTTGCCACTAAAATGAAGGATATGGAGGTGGGGCAACGCAACATGTGTGAAGAGGTCATCCTCAGGGTCCTAAATAAGGGGATGGCTGGGGGGATAACCACACTCACACATGTTTGTGATAGTGACCATGCTCCGCCTCCTCCTCCTCCTACTCCTTCTGCCGCCCCACCAGCACTACAGCGTGGAAGGAAGCGTACAAGGAAGACAAGAGAGTGACGACCTGGATTCAGTCGGGTCTGAGAGAAGATAGAGCCTCTCGTAGTACCAGAGCCTGGGGACCTAGATGGCATCTGCTGCAGTTCCGGATGTTTTGGACTTCAGGACCAGATAGCACTCCCTTATTATTTAGATAGGTACTCCTCAGGCCACCAATTTTCGAAGCTTCAAAAATGATGTTTGCCGTGGGTGTCCAAGGCTTTGCTAATTCCCCAAGTTTCTCCATCGCTGCGTTCCTCTTTGGTTTGTTGCTGAGACCTAAATAAAGGTATTTTTGAGTTGAAAAAATCATTGCCTATGTGTTTTACTTTTCTACAATGACAGTTTATTTGTGAGTAGGCAGGTACATTTCACAAATAATAAAGTCCAATTAACAAGGGGCACCAACAACAAACAAACTCCTAGTACATTTAAGCAACAAATACAAATGTTAATAATGTTGTTTTGCTAAGTTGAGACACACAACCCCCCCTCAAAAATCTAAATAAATTATCCTGAAAATATGTATTCCAAACAAAAAAAAAAAAAGACAAATCATCCAAAAAATATAACAAACATTCTTTTACGATCTGAGGAAAAATAAACATCTAGTAAAGAAATCCTGAAAAAGAATAAATAAATAAGTTTGTGAGAAGTGAGGGTGAATAGGAGCAGCTAAAACACGTCATTCTTCTTGTATTGTAAAGAAAAAGACAATGCGCTGCATTGACCACTTCAATACCAGGCACTTAGACACCTTCCCGCCCAGACCAATTTTCAGCTTTCAGCACTGTCGCACTTTGAATGACAATTGCGCGGTCATGCTACACTGTACCCAAACAAATTTTTTATCATTTTGTTCCCACAAATAGAGCTTTCTTTTGGTGGTATTTGATCACCTCTGCCATTTTTATTTTTTGTGCAACAAATAAAAAAAGACCAAAAATTTTGAAAAAAAAACAAGTTTTTCTTTGTTTCTGTTAATTTTTTTGTAAATAAGTACGTTTTCTTCTTCAATGATGGGCACTGATATGGCTGCACTGACGGGCACTGATAAGGCGGCACTGATGGGCACCGATGAGGTGGCACCAATGAGGTGGTACTGATGAGGTGGCACTGACGGCCACTGATGGTGGGCACTGATAGGCGGCACTGATGGGCACTGATAGGTGGCACTGATGGGCACTGATAGGTGGCACTGGTATGTGGCACTGATGGGCACTCATATGTGGCACTGATGGGCACTCATAGGCGGCACTGATGGGCACCCATAGGCGGCACTGATGGGCACTTATGGGTGGCACTGATGGGTACTTATGGGTGGCACGGATAGGTGGCATGGATGGGCACTGATGGGCACTGATAGGTGGGCACTGATGGACGCTGATAGGTGACACTGCTGGACACTGATGGGTGGCACTGATTACACTGATGGGTGGCACTGATAACACTGGGTGGCATTGCTGGGTGATGGGTGGCACTGATTGCTACTTGATGGTGCCAGCCAGTGCCCATTTGTGGGCACTGACTGGCACAGATTGGGCATCATTTGCACATGTGGATGGCCAGGGGGTACATACCTGGCCATCCACATGTTGCCCACTTCCCTGGTGATCCTAGTAGAGTCCCTGGTGGTCCAGTGTGGGCATCTGAGGGGGGCTGCGCTGATAAACAATCAGCGCAGACCCCCCCTGTCAGGAGAGCCGCCGATCGGCTCTCCTCTACTGGCGTCTGTCAGACGCGAGTGAGGAAAAGCCGATCACCGGCTTTTCCTGTTGACATCGTGATCAGCCGTGATTGGACACGGCTGATCACGTGGTAAAGAGCCTCCGCCGGAGGCTCTTTACCGAGATCAGTGTAGCGGTGTGTCAGACTGACACACCGCTCCACCGATCGCCGCGATGCGCGCCCCCACGGGCGCGCGGCGGCATGTTATCCTGAAGGACGTCATATGACGCCCAGTCAGGATAACGGAACCACTCCCCGGAAGTCAATATGCTATTGACCGGGCGGGAAGTGGTTAAAGACATTTTAACATTGCCGCGTGACGAATGTGCTGTGTCGATTAGGAACGGTAGTTTTACCTGACCGAGCGCTTCCGTCACAGAATTTCTTCTGAGCATGCGTAGCACTTTGTCCGTCGGACTACGCTACACACGATCGGAATTGGTGTGATCAGACTTTGTTGTCGGAAAATTTATCCAGCAGGAGATAGAACTTTGTCCGTCGGACAATCCGATGTAAACTGTCCGATGGTGCCTACACACGGTCGGAATTTACGACAACATTGTCCGATAGGACAGAATCCATCGGAAAATCCAACCGTGTGTATGGGGCATAAGTGTATCTTAACATGTAGGTGATGTATCTTACTTAATATCTTAGCCAATCAGCTTATCCCTTTTGTGTCTGAGTCACACTGCATTCCTGAATCTTTTTAGATTCAGTTGAGGAGGAGACTGAGTCAGGTCTCGTGACTGAGGGTGTGGACTGGGAGTAAATACAGGACTTATTAGAAAAGCAAGCATAGGATTATCATTCTTTATTTCCTGTATACCTAGATTGAATAGTAGCGCTAAATAGTAATCTTCCACTAATCTAAAGTAGTAGCTTGCATTAGCAAAATACCATGTGATTCTAAAGTTATATGCAAGACGTGTTACAGTTGTGTATACAAATATATCAAACTTCCACCACGTGATAAGTGAATATCTTAAAATAGTGAAACAATATATGCATATACAACCTATATAAAAAAACAAAAATTAAAAAAATGAGAAAATTAGTGTCACAAAAGTTCTTATTGTGTCAGAGAGAAAATGTGCAAAATTTAACCAAAATCCTTTGAAATGGCAAAAATATTTCCTCAAAAGTGCTTAATCAGTCTTCTTAATCTTCCACCACACCACTGTGTTCGTGAAAAACAAACGACCACCGCTCCAAGACTCTCCCTACAAGCGAATGCTCCTGCTCCTGTGTGGGAGCCCCAGGTGCTGGCTAATAGCACAACGATTAGAAATCAAACGGAAGAACTCCGGACAGCCGCACACTGGGAAAATAAAATCCAAAGGGTTTATTTAAATAAATGAATGGGTGAATAAAGGAATTGCTAAAAAAAAAAAAAGTGTATTTCCCATAAAAGTGTGCGTGTGAACGCGTGAACAAATGTGAAATAAAAAGATAAAGTATAGTGAAGTGAAAAAAGAAAAAAAAAAAAAAATTATTTTTTTTCTTCTTATTATTATTTTTCTTTATTTTTTTTATTTTTTTTTCCTTTTGGAAAGACTCCAAGTTTATGGACATAGCCTGCCCTCCATGTGAAATGTATATTTTAGCCAAATTCCTTGAATAAAGCCCATTGAGCAACACATGTGGAAATCCAAAAATATTTGCCAAACTGTTACATTCATAGTTATGGCAGTATACAATGTGTAATGAAAAAGACCGTGTTTCCTGAAGAATCAATGTCAAATCAATACAATTATGCTATATTGTGTGAATCAATACATCAGTGTTATATTGTGTACACATAATGATCTTTTCTTGTAGTAATCCCATTATAGACAAATTGGGTAACACACTAACAGCAAAAAACTTTTGAATAATAAAACATTAAATCTGAATGGAATCGGCAGCTGTAAAACCTATGGAGGATGTATCCACATCGCCTTTTCATCATTGTTAATGTGATTGTGCCCTATTGGTAACCTGCACAAGACACAGACCGCTGTGTCTTAATAATTGGTTTGTTGCAGAATCCTGCTTGCTACACACAAATGAAGCCGATGTTTAGCCTTTATTGGTTACTCTGTGTGTGTAGAGGACGTACGGTCAGTAACTGGGATTCATCGCCACTGTGTTCACTGTATCCTCTCCCATAAGAATCTCACTCACCAGATCCTGGTGCTTGCACTTTCGTGACAAGCAAACACGCTTATAAGATCTTAAACAGTAGTCCGGTGATTCCTCCACACTATCCAATATGTGATGCAGTGATTTTCCACATGTAAACAAAAAAAGAGCTCCAATAGTGTAATCCAATAAAACCACTTTATTAAAACCACACAACACAAAAAAGCTTCAACCAGTTCACTCACATTTTTTTAAATAAAAACCAGCAAAAGTGAATTAATAATCTCCACAGCAAGCTCCACTTTAAAATGTCACAATCACAAAACCGATCTGTAGTCGCGGCGGACTCGAGGTGTAATAATATCTCCTTTATCTCACCCTCTCCTCACTACTCAGACCGCAAAATAGCTAGACGTTCTCCTGTTTGAAATTTGGTGCTGTTAGTGCTTCAGATGATTGCTGCTCAGCTAATGCAAGCTACTACTTTAGATTAGTGGAAGGTTACTATTTAGCGCTACTATTCAATCTAGGTATACAAGTACCGTATTTTGAATATATACATTTCTGATTTCGAGTCTTTTAAGTAGCAGCTTTAGTTTAGTTAGGGGATCACTCTTTGGCACAGTGGTGGAAATTTTAATTGTGGATTAGTATTCAAATTCCAGTTTTTTTTACATTCTTTGTTTCCTGCAATTGTAATTTTGTAGGCTTTTGTGGGACAGTGGGTGCATACATATATATACAGAGTATTCTCCGCTTCTTCCTATGAGGAAAGCAAGAGAGGAAAATGTTCATTATGATACAGCGTCAGCAACAACTTCAAAAAAAGATGGTACTAGCAACAGGCCTATTGTAACACCTGCTCTTTTCTACAAGAGAGGCCGGTCAGTTTCTGCAAAGGCTGTTGCTAGTGGCCACAGTTATAGGGAGCCAAAAATGGAGATTTTTCATTTACAGCAGGAGACAATTGCTCAAGATAAAAGCATAGCTGCCACTGCCAACACCAAAAGTGCTAGCAGCAGCTCTACAGATAGAGGTGAAGTGACAGCTAATATTTTACAACCTGAACCTGCTGCTGAACAACATGATGATGACAATGACATACCTTTAAGTCCCACCTTTGAAGGTTTTGATTTAGGAATAGGATTGGGTTTAGAAGAAGAGCAATTACTACAACAATATCAAGTGTGTAGTCCAGGTTCAGATATTGGTCCTCCTCTGTCTCCTCTGTTTACACACACAATAGTCACCATCACCCGCCTCTTCTGTCTTAGAAGATTTAATCATTGCCACGGTAAACCAGTGTTAGGCCACCATCTTCTTCTATCACCCCAGAAGCCAGTGCCACGGTAACCAGTGTTAGGCCACCACCTTCTTCCATCACCCCAGAAGCCAGTGCCACGGTAACCAGTGTTAGTCCCCCACCATCTTCTTCCATCACCCCTAAAGCTACTCAATCTCATAGCCATCACCCTGAACAAATTGTAGAACATTCTTTCCCACCCAGTGGCAGTGGTAACCGCAACCGGTGGCCAAAAGTATGGGAGCATTTTGTTTCTGTTGGGTATGGTCGCATAGCCAAATGCAAACTATGTGGCAGGGAAGTGAGCCATTGAAAATTGTAGGGCATCTCACTAATGCTGGGATGAGTCATCATTTGCACTCTCACCATAAGCTTGTGCTGCTGAGAGAGGAAAGTGGGGTGGCAGCTCCACCTACTAAAATGAATGGAACCACCAGTACTAGTGCTACCATTTCCACCGATAGGCATGACAAGGGGCAAGGGGATCAAGGCACCTCTTGTGCAACTGTTAGGCATCCCAGTCATCAGCCTACCCTGCAGCAATTTAGCGGCTTTCATTCTAGTGAGATGTCTAGGCAGCAGTCTCACAAAATTACATGCCTTATTGGTCAATTGATAGCTATCGGTGAAGCACCTTATAATTTGGTGGAAGGGGAGCCATTTAAGCAGCTAAGGCAGGCAGTTGCACCTCAGTATATTGTACCCTCCCCTACTACATTCAGCCGTAATGTAGTACCCTCTTTATACAAGTCATGTGTGCAGGCATTAAAAGAGGAGTTGAGCAGAGCTGCTGACCAGTCTGTGCATTTTACCTCCGACTTGTGGAGTGCTCCTAGTGGCCAGCATGCCTTTTTATCATTGACCGCGCACTGGTGGCAGCCCACTATCTCAGAACCTATGAAACCAAAACCAGGGGCAAGAAGCACAGGGGCTGAGGCAGTAATTGTTAAGCAGAGGCACCGTTCCTTCCTCTTGCATGCAGAGGTTATAGACGAGCAACATAGTGCTCAAAATATTTTGCGTGCACTCCAAAAAATGGTGGCAGAGTGGTTGGAGACCAAGCAGGCATGCAGCCAAAGTTAGGGTTTGTGGTAACAGATGGAGCAGAAAGTATGATTAAGGCTCTGCGTGATGGGTGATTTGTAGGAGTTCACTGCTCGGCACATGTCCTGCATCTTGTGGTTAAGGCTGCTCTGGACGACGACAGTAGTAAAAAGTTGTCAGCAGTTCTGGAATCCTGTCGCAAGATAGCAGGCCATTTTCACAGAAGTGTAAATGATAGCCCCATATTCGGAACTGAGCAAAGTAAGGCTGGCCTTAGACATCCCCGCTTGAAGCAGGACATAAGCACTCGTGGAATTCTACATTAGAAATGCTTGAGAGAATACTTGAGCAACAAAAGGCAATTCATGCCATGTCCCATGAGCATTTTATAGGCATAGCTTGACCATTAAGCAGGGAGGAGTGGACATTAATTGGTCAGTTGGTGGCAGTGCTTAGTCCCTTCCATGCTATCACAGAAAGCTTGAGCCAAGAGAATGCAATTTTGTCTCAAGTTATCCCCCTATTCACACACCTTAACATTAAGCTGGATGACTTTCTCAGCAATAGAGAGCTGTTACCTGGTGGCGAATTAGTTGCTGACATTGCTGCACTTCTAAGAAGGCTAAAGGGTCAACTACCTCGAAGGATTAACGACCTAATAGAAGCTTGCCCTGAGCTAATGTTTGCCTCAGTGTGATACTCGAATAAAGGGCAAAATGCCCCTCCACAGCAATGTACTAACCACCTGGAGGGATAAATTCATTGAGAGGGTGTGTGACAGGCAAACACAATTATTCATGCCGCTAGAGGTGGAGGAAGAATAAACTGGAGGAGCCTGCCGATGACACTATGTCAACACCTATCAGTACCACTGCTGCGAACACAACCAGAGCAGACGACATTTGGGCACAGACATTAGATAGTTTGATTGGACCCACGAGACTGCCCCTCAGGAAACAAAGTAGTTTATCTTAGTAGCTTATCTTTCTGAGACACATTTGCCTGTTACTGAATGAATGATTTGTATAGCGCTGCAACTGCGAACTGAATCGCCTCAAGGCGCTTGATCCGACCTGCGTTGATCCCTTCTTAGAAGAGGTGGGTCTTGAGTTTCTTCCAAGCGGAAGTTCGATGTACTACTGAGCCTTTACAATATTGGCATGAAAAGAGGGGGATTTGGCCTGCTCTCTCTCCATTGTAGCCCAAGAGCTTAGATCCTGCCCCCAACCTTAGTCAAAGGTGAGCGGTTATTTTCCATTACTGGAAATATTCCCCCCCCCCCCGGAGCGATCACCACTGGCTCCACATCTGATGGAGCAGATGGCATTTCTAAAAGTAAACCTACCAAAACTGGGATACCCTGCCCTATACTTTGATACTCATTAAGAGTGCTACTTTGTCTTGAACTTATACCTCTATTCTATGTGTCATAAGTCTATCTTTAATTCAATCGCTTCCAAGATTAGATGCCAAATATAAAATTCAACAAAAACAAAACCAAATATAGTGCAGGACAGGTCATGATATCTATCCAAAATTAAAGGAATATGTTTGTTTATTAACATATGAAAGTTATCACTCAGTGAGAAAGTACGGCTGCGTACACACGATTGGACTTTCCCGCGGGATTGTCCGCCGGACTAGAGTCCGCCGGACATTCCGACTGTGTGTGGGGCTCTGGCGGACTTTTTGTTGCCAAAAGTCCGGAGGACTAAGTTTTAAGTTTTGACTTAAAATTGTCCACCGGACTCGGCAGTCCGCCGGACAATCCCGCCGTATGTGTGCTAGTTCGCGGGACTTTTGAAATGAACGGACTTGCCTCACACATGGAGGAAAGTCCGTTCATTTAGAACGTGACTCCAGGTAGACGGGACTAGTGAAGGCAGTGAATGCCACCGCGCTAGCCCTGTCACCTGGTATGGATTTAAAGGGGAATCCCTACGCCGAAAAAACGGCGTGGGGGCCCCCCCAAATCCATCTCAGGCCCTTATCTGAGCACTCAGCCCGGCCGGTCAGGAAAGGGGGTGGGGACGAGCGAGTGCCCCCGCCCTCCTGAGCCATACCAGGCCGCATGCCCTCAACATGGGGGGTGCCCTGGGGAAAGGGGGGCCCTGCGGTCCCCCCACCCCAAAGCACCTTGTCCCCATGTTGATGAGGACAAGGGCCTCTTCCCGACAACCCTGGCCGTTGGTTGTCGGAGTCTGCGGGCAGGGGGCTTATCGGAATCTGGGGGCCCCCTTTAATAAGGGGGCCCCCAGATGCCGGCCCCCCAACCCATTCACCTAAGGAAAAAAGTGTAAATAAAAAAAACTACACAATTTTTAAAAATACTTAATTGCACAGCTCCGGGGGTCTTCTTCCGTCTTGGGGGGTCTTCTCGCCGGACTTCTCCACTATCTTCTGCTCTTTTACTAGCTCTTTCACCTTGGAGGAGCCCGGCTTTCTCCTTCGTCACCGCCGGCATCTGGGGGTCTTGTAAAAGCCCCGGCCATCGCTTGTAAAAGAGCTGGAAGAAGAAAGCGGAGGCCCGGCAAGAAGAACAGAAGAGACCCCCGAAGTCGGAACAAGTCGGAACAAGACCCCCAGACGGTGGCGGCGACAAAGAAGCCGGGTTCCTCCAAGGTGAAAGAGCTAGTAAAAGAGCAGAAGATAGTGGAGAAGTCCAGCAAGAAGACCCCCCAAGACGGAAGAAGACCCCCGGAGCTGTGCAATAAAGTATTTAAAAAAATTGTGTGTTTTTTTTTTTATTTACACTTTTTTCCTTAGGTGAATGGGTAGGGGTACATCTTACCCCATACTCATTCACATAGGGTGGGGGGGCCGGTATCTGGGGGCCCCCTTATTGAAGGGGGCTCCCGGATTCCAATAAGCCTCCCGCCCGCAGACCCCGACAACCAACGGCCAGGGTTGTCGGGAAGAGGCCCTTGTCCTCATCAACATGGGGACAAGGTGCTTTGGGGTGGGGGGGCCGCAGGGCCCCCCTTTTCCCAGGGCACCCCCATGTTGAGGGCACGCGGCCTGGTATGGCTCAGGAGGGCGGGGGCGCTCGCTCGTCCCCACCCCCTTTCCTGACCGGCCGGGCTGCGTGCTCGGATAAGGGTCTGAGATGGATTTGGGGGGACCCCCACGCCCTTTTTTCGGCATAGGGATTACCCTTTAAATCCATACCAGTTGACGGGGCTAGCGCGGTGTCAATGTCGCCGATCGAGGCGGTGGCATTCACCTCCTTCACTAGTCCCATCTACCTGGAGTCAAGTTCTAAATGAACGGACTTTCCTCCGTGTGTGGGCAAGTCCGTTCATTTCAAAAGTCCCGCGGACTTTGGGCAAAACCCCGGCGGATTGTCCGGGGAAAAGTCCGGGCGTGTGTGGGCAAGTCCACACGTTCGGAAAGTCCGGCGTACCTCTGCTGGAAGGTCCGATCGTGTGTACACCGCATACTAGAGACTGAGAGATCTTGGGAAGCTGGGATCAGCCTCATGCCGCGTACACACGATCGGACTTTCCCGCGGGATTGTCCGCTGGACTCGAGTCCGCCGGACAGTCCGATCGTGTGTGGGCCTTCGACTGACTTTTTTTCCCAAAAGTCCGGCGGACTAGGTTTTAAGTTTTGTTTTAAAATTGTCCGCTGAACTTGGCAGTCCGGCGGACAATACGGCCGTCTGTAGTATGGTCCGGCGGACCGAAAAGGACGCATGCTCAGTAGCAAGTATGTCATGGAATCGCTCGGTCTGGTAAAACTAGCGTTCGTATTGAAGCTAGCACATTCGTCACGCTGCTGATTCTTTGATATTTTAATACAGCGCAATTTGTATTTTATCGTGCTTGAAGAATGAGGTTGCCTTACTGCTTATATTCACGCAGAGTCCTCTCGAACGTTTTTCTTCATCATTAATTTGTGAAATTATATATATATAGAGCGAGATATATCTAGATCTAGACATAAATACATCTAAATAAATATATATATATATATATATATATATATATATATATATATATTTATGGTCAGAGCCCTCGGTCCATAACGATGTGAAGGAGCAAAACATAAACACGCCACAAGACAGACAACAAACTAGACCTGAAGTGTGCCCTGGTCTACCGTAAGGTAAGCCCTGGTGAGCTGGGCCGTGAGGCCCTTTCTGCTAGGAGAGTAGTTAAGAAAAGGGCGCTTATCTGAGAAGTAATGGCTGTTTCTGTAGAGAACCATATCAGAGTATTCTGAGAAAGGGAATGGGTGGGCGGGTACGGCGCGCTAGAACCGACACCAGCCTCGTGGAGAGGTCTGGTATTTATACCCTCCGGGCTCCTCCCATAATTGCAGGCCACCATGCTGGCCTTCCTATTTATGGTCGGAGCCCTCGGTCCATAACGATGTGAAGGAGCAAAACATAAACACGCCACAAGACAGACAACAAACTAGACCTGAAGTGTGCCCTGGTCTACCGTAAGGTAAGCCCTGGTGAGCTGGGCCGTGAGGCCCTTTCTGCTAGGAGAGTAGTTAAGAAAAGGGCGCAAAAGACTTGTTTTTAGGGAGGTAATGGTTTATTTGTTTGGTAAAGGCAAATGCTACAAGGCAAGGTTACTGAAGGCCCGGGACATTTCGGTCTGGGGATCGGGAATGTAACGGGCAAAACAGGTGGACTTCCATCGTCCCATCCTCCTGATCACGTGATCGGGGACTCCATTGCGGGAGGCCGCGGAGGCTGCTCCGATGCGAAAGGAGTGACCTGAGAATTTCGCTGGGTCAAGACCTAAGTTGCGGAGGAGAATCCTGACGTGCGTGACGAATTGATTGCTACTAAGGGGTCTGACCGGAAATGGTAGCAACGGGCTGTCAGGTGAGGGATCAGGTAGGTGTGCTAATAGCTGATCTAGAACTGCCACGGGGCACCAGGCATTGAGAGTTTCGAACAGTTTGATGTCGATGCCTGGGCCAGTCTGCTGCGTTTTGGATGCCTCGAGGTGCAGGATGAAAAAGGTCTGATGGCGTACGAGGTGCCGCCTGCGTAGCGTCTTGCAGCTAGGGCCAGTAACTGAAAACTCGCTGGGCCGTAAGAAGCCGTAGAAGGCCAGGTACATGGCAGCCTGGATGACCAGGCTGGGAAAAAGGCCAAAAGGTGAATGCGAGAGCATGATCGATAACTCCCGGAAAATGGCACCGGTTACTGGGAGGCGTTTGGCATTGACCTGCGGCTGTTTTTTGAGGATGCCGCGCAGGATTGCCTTGACTGCGTGGGAAGCGAACAAAGATGGTTTGGAAGGGTCTTGTAAGGAAATGAAGTGCTGGATACCGGCTAGATAAAGCTTGATGGTATTGTGTGATAACGCCAGCCGAGTGTAGCAGTGGGAAATGAAGGCTAGAATATGGTGGAGGTCCCCTGGTGACCCCCCGTGGCATGTGTCCAGAAACCGTAGGTACGTCCTCCAAGCAGCTTGGTAGGCTTTCAGCGTGTTGTGTGACAATGAGAGGTTTATGAGACTGGTGGCGCCGTGAAGGTGGTGACTCAGACTGGGGTTAGTTGAGACCAGTGAGGGATAGCGGACATGGTCGGATCGGGTCCGGATTCTTGTAATGCATGATGTGGGGGTGGCGGGGGCGACAGCTGGTGGAGTGGGGGTAACTTGCTGGAGCTCCAAGGTCCCCACTCTGGCCTGGACGTCAGAGATGGTAGTTGATAGGGAGGAGACCAGCGTGTGTAGCTGGGACACTGCCGAGGCAATTGATTGCAGTGATGCCTGCGTGTCTGGTGGGTTTGGTGGGGATGGGCTTGGGAACAGTAGCCTGAACAGTTCAGCTTTCCTGGCCGTGATGGGGTGGGGGATGTTCCTGCGCCTCAGCTCGGCTGAGAGTCTGGGGATGGTCCAAGCTCTGAAGGCTTGTGCGAAGTTGTCTGCCGGGCCCGCTTCGGGAGGTGATGGGGCGGGGTTGAGATTGTCGCTGCCGGCCAGAGACATGGCGTCTGCTAAAATAAAAGAGGGGGGGGGGGATGCATGTTTCTCTCGTTTACTTTTTTTTTTTTTTTTGAAGGGCAGGAGAGGATGTATCTGTGTTTGTGGATTGCGGAAATATGAAGGGGGGGAGGGGGGGGGGGGCAGGGCGGGATACCTGTGTGACGGGTATTGGGGACAAACGGTTTGCGCGCGTGCGCTGAGTGGGATGTTTCCATGGGCCTATATGTAAACTCGGAGGATGCGTGACACCCGAGGTGAGCCAGGAGGTGACTGGCCGGGTGGCTGATGCTCGGGTGTCCGTCTGTGCTCGGCACGGACTGGTTAACCAGAGCCCCCCCAGGGCGGCACTGGGGGGAGTGGCTACTGATTGGTTTGCTAAGTAGGAATGTTTCGATCTGTAGTAATTTGACGTGGGTTCGGTCAGCTAATACTTGCACTGCCAGCAAGTCATGAGATTAGGTGACCTTGTCTGCGTAGTGAAGGCTTGTGCTTCGAAAAATAGAGTGATATGCAAAGAAGTATGTGACAGTCACTAACGCCTGGAAATTTCTGTATCAAAACTATGGTGTTCTGCGTGGATGGGAAGGGGAAGTGTGTGAACGAAGCAGGATACCGTTCGACGGTATGGTGAGAATAGGGGATGCGCGTGAGCGCTGGGTGAGTTTGTTTCATTGGCCTGTGGAACTCAAAGAATGCGTGACAGCCGAGGTAAGCCAGGAGGTGACTGGCCAGGTAACCGATGCTCGGGTGTCCGTCTGTGCTCGGCACGGACTGGTTAACCAGAGCCCCCCCAGGGCGGCACTGGGGGGAGTGGCTACTGATTGGTTTGCTAAGTAGGAATGTTTCGATCTGTAGCAATATGACGTAGGTTCGGTCAGCTAATACTTGCACTGCCAGCAAGTCATGAGACTAGGTGACCTTGTCTGCGTAGTGAAGACTTGTGCTTCGAAAACAGAGTGACATGCATAGAAGTATGTGACAGTTACTAACGCCTGGGTGCTGAGCCGAATAAGTATGTGTGACAGGGATATGTAGTGAAAAGGTGTGTGAAGAGAATGGAAAACTGAACCAACGACAACCTACGCACCTGCTTGCTGCCCTAGTGATAGAGTCTCTGATTGGGTCAAGCCTGGGAGACCTGGTGCCTATGGTGGGGTGACATGAATTTATTTGTGAGAGATGGGTTGCAAGAGCTGATTCGGGGCCGTAGTTGACCCCCTGGTGAAGAGATGCAAGCCCTCGAAATTACCTGGAAAGAGAAAGGGGTGGTCCGATCCTGTTGTATAGGAGACCAAGGGACGACTTACTGACCTAAGGGAAAGGTGAAAAGGGATAGAGAAAGGCGTGAGTAGCTGAAGTTTGCTACTGGGGAAGTTGTGGCTGCGAGGCCAATGGAGATCGAGCTGCAACGATTGCAGAGGTATGTGGGAGGTGGATGTGGGAGCCGTGACACAAACCTGCGGTGAAGCAAGATGTGCGGGGGACGGCTGTGCCTCACATTGGCTGGGTTGCCGTGGAAGGCAAGGAGTGGACTGTCTTGCTGAGGTTTGCAAGGTGTGGGGGCCCATTTACACGAACTTGCGGTGGTTGCAAGAAGTGCGTGGGGAGTGCAGTGACATGTTCTGGTGGGTGTGTGTGTGATTTATTTTGCAAGGTATGGGGGCCCATTTACACGAACTTGCGGTGACTGCAAGAAGTGCGTGGGGTGGGCAGCGACAGATGCTCTGGTGGGTGTGTGTGTTTTTTTTTTTTTTTTTTTTTTTTTTCTTTTTTTTTTTTTTTTTTTTTTTTTTTTGGGGGGGGGGCAGGAGGAGGAGGGGGGGGGGGGGGGAGGTGTTGTGGTGGACGTGTGAGTGAGGGGATGCTTGCACTGGGTAGCGGGCGTAACAACCAGTGGAAGTGGGGTGAATTGTGGGGTGGAAAACAAACAAACAATAGCATGGCAGTTGAAATGACTCAGTGGAAAAAACAGGGGTTTCGACGTAGCGACGAAAAAGCATAAATCCTACCTGCGACGCTGAAGCGGAACGAACTGGGGGTGCGACCGGGAATCGAATCCGTAACCTGGAACGAGGAGCGTCGGACAACTCAGGAACGTGTACTGAGTTGCTTGTCGGCCTGGTGACGTGTAATACGGCGCGCTAGAACCGACACCAGCCTCGTGGAGAGGTCTGGTATTTATACCCTCCGGGCTCCTCCCATAATTGCAGGCCACCATGCTGGCCTTCCTATATATATATATATATATATATATTTTGTAATTTTTTTTGGTTGGTTTCGGTTTTAAAAAGCATTTTGGATTACACATGATTAAATTAGAAAATCAGCAGAGCTTCCCCTTTTTTCAGATGTTACCCTCACATTTACAGCGACTGCACTTGCAGTGCAATTGAAGTTGCACTTTCCACTTGTATTGTCAAATGAATGTGCGTTTTGTAAATAACCCCCATAGTCTTTTGACATGTACCTGCCTACTCCTAAACAAACTATGTTTTTCGATTACAAACACATATTACATTATTTTGGTTAAATTAAATTTCCATTTATTCTGGTTAAAACAAGGGCAAAAAAAAGAGGAAGGCAACACTGGAGACACTTTTAGATTTTGTGAAGGCTTTTTCCCCCACGGCAGACATCAAGTTTGTGAACAACAAAATGAAGATTGGGCATATTCAATACAATATGAAGCACAACATTGTCCAGGAATCACACAGACCAGGAACAGCAGCAGATGACATCTATGTCCCCAAGCTGTGGCACTACAACAGCCTGCGTCTTCTATCAGACCAGACTTAAGCCAGGCAATCACTTCCGACTCTTCCTTGCAGCCTTACCACCACGCTGCCCTGCAGTCTTCCCTGCACGCTTCCTTGGAGGCTGTACCTCTGGTGGTGGACTTGTGGTAGGAGGAGGAGGAGTTGCAGTAGGGTCTGCATTATATAGGCTGGTGGATGGAGTCAGTTCACCCCTCAAACCCCTCTGAAGAGCCTCAAAAAATAGGCCCTCACACAACTGCCGTTGGCCCTTCTCCATTTCCAGCAACCTGCTGGCCAAGTAGGTGGCATAGGCCTCTTCAGGATTGGGGTTTTTTCGGAGAACCTCACTCGCCTCCCGAATGAGGGCAAGTGATTCCTCCTCAACCCTGGTAAAGCCTTCTTGTGGCTATGCGCAGGGGAGGGACTTGACTGATTACAGTCTGGCTCCTGCTGGGCCCAGCCACCTCCTGGCTGTGGCTGGTCATGGCCTCCTCCTCCATACCACTTGTCCCGGCATCCTCCTGGGTGAGCTTATCCTGTGTAAAAAGAAATAAAAAATTAAAAGACATGTTTTTTTTTTTCTCCTCCTCAATCAGACAATTTTACATTTCTTACGTGCAAATTAATTTGATCATATATCAAAAAGGCTATAATTTTGACCCCAGCATTTTACAAGCAGTTCACTAATATGTTTTCAGCATTTTTGGCCACTACTGTATAGTTATATGTATACATATGTAGCACCAACACTTTTTAGAAGTGTGCGCTAGTTTTTCAGGTTGTTTTTTTTTTTTTTTTTGGTTAAGAATTCTGAGTTCTGGGTGTAAATTGTTTGACATTTTTACTTTGACATCAGTTTGTCTGGGCTGTACTGGAGTTCTGCCTGGTCATAGGTGAGGCACCTGTGACAGGCTGAGAACACAGTCTGGTTGTACACATTAGGTTACAATTGCTCGGACCCAATCAGTGGGAGCGTCTGGCCCCACTGTGTATTTCGGGAAGCGGTATTTGAGATGCTGAGGTCACGTGTTCAGGGTTGAGCTTCACTTTTGATTCCTGGTTCTGGTCCGCAACAACCCCACAAGTGTTCCTGGGCCCAGGAGTGTCTGCTGGCCCTGTAAGCCTGGTCACCCTGACCAGCCCCAGAGGCCCTCGTTGTCTGTGGTGGAGATCCATCCGTTCCCGAGCCTCAGAACTGGCTAGTTTGAGGCACAGTAATTGAAGGAGGATTCTGAAGTGTCCCCGTGTCCTCTCAGGATTGGAGAGGCATAGCGACTCGTACCGGCGAACACGGGGGGAGGGGGCTCTTCAGAGGAGGGCAGTGGGGCTGGCTGCTTGTTAGGAGCCTGGGAGCTGAGATGTATGGACACTAGTGAATTGCCATGTTCTACTGTTTTGCTGCAACGGCTGAAAGATAAAGGTAACATCGGAAATGTTGCTAAAAAACACCCTTTCCTTACAACATCAGTCTGTGGCGGACACTTTGCTGGTTCCAAGTCACTTGTTGTCTGCTACATCTGTGGACAAGGGTTTATCCAACAGTGAAGTGTCCAGTTGTGAGGGGCTACTCTCTGGGCTTTCTTAATAAAATTTAGTGGGATGCCAGCAGTTCAGAAGTGCCTGAGCTTTATCACCCATGCCCTCAATTTACAACCGAGAGACTGTGTCATGTTTAAACGTTGTGAAATAATGATCCAAAATCTTAACAAATTAAAGGTGCTTTGAGTATCGGTCTCCGCAATTGATGGTTACTAACCCGGGGAACCCCTAGACAATGAATGACAAGCTACAAGAAGCGGGTAATAGGTAAGCCGTGAAAAGACGTAGCGGCCTGTTATAGAGTGGGAGTGGAGGTGGTTACACATAATAGAATTTAGGATTAAAACATACATTTGTAAGCAATTCAAATCTTTACATTTACATCATTAATATTAACACAATTACTATTTAGGCAAAGAAAATATACCTGGCTCCAGCTGGGCGCATCAACTTGCTCCAAGGTGTAAGGGTCTTCTACTTCCTTGGAAGCCTCAGCTGGGGTGGAAGGAAGGGTGGAGGGAAGAGTGGACAGTGATTGCCTCTGGTCATCAAGAAAACGCAGTTGGTTGTAGTACCACAGCTTGGGTACATAAATAGCATCTGCTGCTGCTCCTGATGTTTGCGACTCCAAAATCTTGTTGTGCTCCCGCCTGTACATATGCCTCAAACTTGCAATTCTGTCTTCAACAAACTTGATGTCTGCCTGGGGGAGGCGAGTCTTCACAAAATCCAAAAGTGGCACCAGTGTTGCCTTCCGTACATCTCTATTACAATATAAGTTTTTTTTTACCTCCCACAGGTTTTTGTTTTTCATATACATAAATTGGCTCATGAAAGCCTCCTCCTTAAATAGATTTAATTTGAATGTTGACATCTTTCTGTTTTTGTTAGGAACGACAATACACAAGACAAAAAACACAAATGTCACTACAAACTCACATTATGATTTTATTTTAAAAATTGACACACCCACACACACACACCCACACACACCCACATACACATACACCCACACGCGCACACACACATACACATACACCCACACACACATACACATACACACACACACATACACATACACACACACACCCACACACATACACATACACCCCCACACACACACACATACACACACACACACACACACACACACACATACACCCACACACACACACATACACATACACCCACACACACACACACACACACATACACATACACCCACACACACACACACACACATACACACACACACACACACATGAGTAAAATGCAGGCCCCAAACACTATAAACCATAGTGAAGTAACCTAAAAACTTACCTTCGTTCAGAGCGCTCGCTACTTCCGTTCAAAAAATACGTTGCCGTCGAAATAGCCTTATATACACTGCGCACGCGTCGAGCTCCGCCTGCGTCCTCCACTTTGCCCGCCCATGACGTTCCTTGTGACGAGAATTCCCCGCCCCGCTTCCCCTCGTTGCACTGTGGGTGAATAATTAGATGAAGATGGCGGCCACATTCTCATCAAGTAGTGCGGAGGAAAGCCCAGAATCACAGACATCTGCATCCAGCAGCAGATATAAGGCCACCAATATGGCCTTTGAAGAGATGGTGGAGATGGTGGACATCCTCCAAAGGGAAGATTACGACGGGAAAAATGGCCCCTACCCTCGACCCAACTTACGGAAGGACCAGATTCTTACTGCAGTTGTTAGCACCCTGGAGCATAAATTCGGCGTACGAAGGGGCAAGGATCAACTGCGCAAGCGATGGTCCGACATTAAATCCAGGGAGCACGATCAGTACAGGAGAATAAAAAAAGCGCTCAAAAAAAGTAAGTAATTGACGTGCGCTACTATGCTTATATTTGAACGTAATTACCGTTCGTAAATATTTATCTTGAATATTGCGAAGTTTTTAGTAGATATCGTTCGTGAATATTGCAAAGTTTTTAGTAGATATCGTTCATGAATATTGCAAAGTTTTTAGTAGATATCGTTCATGAATATTGCAAAGTTTTTAGTAGATATCGTTCATGAATATTGCAAAGTGTTTAGTAGATGTCGTTTGTGAATATTGCAAAGTTTTTAGCAGATATCGTTCATGAATATTGCAAAGTTTTTAGTAGATATTGTTCGTGAATATTACAAAGTGTTTATGAAATTTCGTTTGTCGGTATAAAGTTCGTTGTGTTTAACTGGCAGAGGGTTATTTTATTTTTAATGTTTTTTATTATTGTCAGGATATATTGTATTACTACTGTAGTAATTGTTTTGGGGGTAACTCACACAGGGACTCCAGAGGATGGTTTGGGGGGTCTCCATCTGTAACCATGTTAAAGAGGGTGTCCGGCTAAAAACTACAAAGAAAAGGTCAGCACCTACAATTACTGTAGCTGATGACTTTTCAAATAATGACACTCACCTGTCAGAGGGTCCAGCGACGTCAGCACCCGAGGCCGAACCGTCCCTCGGATGCTGCAGCCACCATCTTTGATATTGGAATCAGGAAATTAATCTTTGCGGCTTCACTTCCCGGTTCCCTATTGGGCATGCGCCGGTCGCGCAATGTGATAGGACTGGTCCGCGCTAGCTCTGGGACCCGTGTGTGTCCCAGCAGACAGCACGGTGGGACGGGAAGTGGCGTAGACTTCTGTGGGAGTCTATGGCCGGATGTGTGTGCAAATACCTGCCTTAGACAGGTATCTGCACCCCCCTCCCCCCTGAAAGGTGCCAAATATGACACCGGAGGGGTGGAGGGATCCAATGAGCGGAAGTTCAACTTTAGGGTGGAAGCCCGCTTTAAGTATTGGAGTTTGATTAGATAGGGATTTCAATTATGTCTTCAACTAGGATCTTGTAACAAACTGCTAATAATTGGACACCACTTTGAACCAATGTTTAATATTCCTATTTAGGGACTCAAATATCACTGCACTTAAAAGTGTACCTTTTGGTTTCCATTTCCAAAAGCAAACAATACGAAAACCACAATTTTTTTTCAGAAATAAATGGATTTATTTTGTAAAAATAAATACATTTTTAATGGTGTGCTGCCATTGCAATGGCCCCCCTACCATTAAAATAGGTGACATATCTGTCGCGCACTTGCTGTGCAGATTGGGGGGCCAAGCCAAGACGGCCATGATCCAGGCCTGTCATCTCGGGGGGAACTCCGGCCTCAGGCCCAATAGGTTGCAGGTATCTGCCCGAATGTTTGCGTAAAAAATTATGGAGTACGCAGCAGCTCAGGATAATGGTGTTAAGTTTGTATTCTGCCAGATGTATTGAAGTTAAAAACAAACGGAACCGGTTGGCCATAATTCCGAAAGCATTTTCGACCACCCTTCTTGCTCTGGCCAGCCGAAAATTAAAAACCCTCCTCTCAGGGGTGAGGGATCTTTGGGGAAACGGCCTCATCAGGTGTTCGCCCAGACCAAACGCTTCGTCAGCAATAAACACAAAGGGGAGTCCCTCTACATTCTCTGCATCTGGTGGCAGTTCCAGGCCACCAGTCTGGAGACGACGGCAGAACTCCGTCTGGTTAAAGACTCCTCCATCAGACATCCGGACGTTCTTCCCCACATCAACATAGAGGAAGTCATATTGTGCCGACACCACCGCCATCAACACAATACTATTGAACCCCTTATAGTTCCAATAGTAAGACCCCGAATGGGGTGGTGGCACAATTCGGACATGTTTGCCGTCAATCGCCCCTCCGCAGTTAGGAAAGTCCCAAGGGGCAGCAAACTGGGAAGCCACAGTCTGCCATTCCTGTGGCGTGGAAGGAAACTGTGGAGTCAAACAGAAAGATACAATTATAAGTAAATACAAAAAAAAAAAAAAAAAATGCAACAAATTTAAAAACATTTTTGAGCAACATATGTATTTTTTAAAGTAGTCGTTTAAAAAATATAAAATATGAAAGATAAGGCCCAATTCTCTGATTGATGACCCCTCTGATGGCCCATAGAACATAATGGGGATGTGGGTGGGGAGTAATTAATTATAAGGCCACACAGTTCACCTGAACACATTTAAAAGAGGTGGGGGGGGGGGTCATTAATTATAAGGCCACACAGTTCACCTGAACACATTTAAAAGAGGTGGGGGGAGTAATTGATTATAAGGCCACACAGTTCACCTGAACACATTTAAAAGAGGTGGGGGGGTCATTAATTATAAGGCCACACAGTTCACCTGAACACATTTAAAAGAGGTGGGGGGGAGTAATTAATTATAAGGCCACACAGTTCACCTGAACACATTTAAAAGAGGTGGGGGGGGGTCATTAATTATAAGGCCACACAGTTCACCTGAACACATTTAAAAGAGGTGGGGGGGTCATTAATTATAAGGCCACAGAGTTCACCTGAACACATTTAAAAGAGGTGGGGGGGAGTAACTAATTATAAGGCCACACAGTTCACCTGAACACATTTAAAAGAGGTGGGGGGGGGGTAATTAATTATAAGGCCACACAGTTCACCTGAACACATTTAAAAGAGGTGGGGGGAGTCATTAATTATAAGGCCACACAGTTCACCTGAACACATTTAAAAGAGGTGGGGTAATTAATTATAAGGCCACACAGTTCACCTGAACACATTTAAAAAAGAGGGGCGAGGGGGTGAAAGGGGGGGTGAGTAAAGCAGTACAATGGAGCTGTTAAGATACATTTTATTTATAATAAAGGGACTAGGCTATGGGTGTATATGGGCCCAGGATTTTATGCTGGGGAGGTTGGTGCAAGCAAATATGCATGTAGGCCACTAAAGGAGAAATTAAAAAAAAACTTCAAATAAAAGAGCCCAAAAAAACACTAAAAAAATTATAAACTGCATGCATGAATAGGGGACATTCATAGAATATTCCTATCATGCTAATTAGCTAATGATGAAATGAATGCACTACATTAGCAAACATACAATACATATTATGTAATTTTAAAGGATAAAACTTACCTTAATATATTCCTCCTGCAGGACCTGAATAATGGCATAACAGGTCTCTGGAATAATGATCCCAGAGCCTGGGGGGAGATGCCTGTCGTGAACTTGAGGTCCTGCAAGCTTCTCCCCGTCGCCAAGTAACGCAACGTGTCGACTAGCCTCTGCTCCGGAGTGATGGCTTGCCGCATGCAGGTATTCTGCCTGCTGATAAAAGGGGACAGCGAAGCCAACAGGCGGTGAAAAACGGGGTCCGTCATCCTGAGATAATTCCTGAAATCCTCAGGATTATTCTCACGGAGCAAAGGCATATGTGAGAATTGGCCACGCTGGCGCAGCCAATTCTTCGTCCATGAACTCCTCCTCACCCTGTTCATGGACTGGACTCGGGTCAAAGTGTTAACTGCAACACCGAGCCCCTGTACAGCACGAACTCGGGAACGAGTACGTCCACACTCCATGGCTTCAAAACGGTCGGCTGGTCAAACAAACTTAACCGAACGCACTGAAGAACAGCAAGGCCTATGAAGAACGACCAGAAGGACAGGAACGAGCGGACCAGAACGGCCTGAGAACAGGTACGAACTGATCCACACGCACTGAAAGACAGATACAAACCTCACAAGCACAAACTGAACCGCAGAAAACGAGCGAATTAAGCTGAAGTCTGAGAAGCGCGAATCGTCTCTAACCAAACGTCAACTAACACGAGATACACACGAGATTAGCAGACGGAGCCCAAAGGGTGTCGTTTTGGATCTTGAGCTTCCTTTTTATAGTCCCGTCGTACGTGCTGTACGTCGTCGCGTGAACCGCCAGACTTTTAGCGTGATCGTGTGTGGTCAAGTCCGTTCGCTTTCAAGTCCGGCGAAGTCCGGCGAAGCTCAGCTGGAAAGTCCGGCGGTTAGTCCGCCAGACTAGGTTCGGCGCACAAAGTCCGATCGTGTGTACGCGGCATCAAGGTATTATTGAATGGTCTATTTTTGGGCTTTACATCATCACCTTTCTTTTATGTTGTTGGGATTGGGAAATCATCCCAAGTCAAATCGTCAGGTAGGTGATTATGGATCACTTGAGATGTATCCGTCTGCCACACAAAAAAGGAAGATTGTTAACCCAAAAAGAGTCCATGAAATAAAAACATGAGGCTAATCCCAGCTTCCCAAGGCTCTCTAATGCCCCATACACACGAGCGGAATTTCCGTCACAAAAACCTTGGATGGTTTTCCAATGGAATTCCGCTCAAGCTTGGCTTGCATGCACACAGTCACAGAAAAGTTCTCTGAACTTTCGACTGTCAAGAATGCAGTGACGTACAACACTACGACCAGCCGAGAAAATGAAGTTCAATGCCTCCAAGCATTAGTCGAATTGTTTCCGAGAATGCATAGGAATTTTGCACTTCGGAATTGGTACAGACGATTAGAATTCCGACCGAAAAATTGAGAACCTGCTCTCAATCTTTTGCTGGCGGCTTTTTCGATGGCGCATACACACGGCCACATTTTCCGACCAAAAGCTCATATCGGTCTTTTGCTGGCGGCATTTCCAGTCGTGTGTACCCTGCATAAGTCTCTACTTTTGACTGAGTGATAACTTTCATATTAAACATATTCCTTTCATTTTGGATAGATATCATGACCTGCACTATATTTGGTTTTGTTGTATTTTTTATTTGGCATCTATTCTACTCTTAGAACAGGTTGAATTGAAGTAGATCCATCCATTCCTGTGAATAATTTTTCTAAATTACCCACCAGTTGAGAGATTGTTATGATTCAACCCAAGTTGCAGTTTGTTTGTTAATTGTTATCATTTGTATATTTTTTTTCATTCAAGTTTTTGGAGTTGCTATTGCATGCATAGTGCATATACACAATACTCAATGCTCCTTCTTATATTAGTATTAAATTAAGAGAAACAAAATAAAATAAATCCTGCACTTACTCCATGGCTCAATACTCCCACAACCAAAACTCCTTGGATACTAATACTCCCACAAAAAGTGGTACTCCATTTCTTTGTACTTTCTCCTCTTATGCCTTGTACACATGGTCGGATATTCCGACCACAAAATCCGTCAGATTTTTTCTGTCGGATTTAGTCCAAAACTTGTTTAGCACACACGCGGTCGGACAAAGTTGTCGGAAAATCCGATCATTTCGAACGAGGTGACGTACAACACGTACGACTGGACTACGTAGAGGCCAGTAGCCAATAGCTTTTGTCTCCAAATTTCTTCTGAGCATGCGTGGCACTTTGTGCATCGGAATTCTCTACACACGATCAGAAAAAGTCAGATTGGAAAAAGCACGCTAGAGCCCACACACAATCGGATTTTCCGACAACATAATCCGATCTGACTTTTTCCATCGGAATATCTGACCGTGAGTATGGGGTATTACTGTCTATGGTGTTGCAAATGAAGACTGCACCTGCTACCATCTACCATCCAACCAATCAGGAAGTCGGACGGTGGCTCCCTCAAGGCACAGCAGATCAGAAGGAGCTTTTTTTTCTGATCTCTCTCTGCTGTCGCAAAGATTGAAAAAAACATGCATCTCCTAGTCAGGAGGTGTGCGTTAAAAAGAAACCTCATAAAGTTTATATTAAGTTTATAAACTTTACTTCAATTACATATTTAATTACATATATACTTTAAAAAGTTTTGTTGGTTTATTTCAGTTTTGTTTTCATAGGAGTGTAAACATGTTTGATAAGTACACCAACTCAAATATAAAAACTGATTTTGCTCAACTATCCCAATAAAAACTATCAGTCAACTCACTGTTTATGTTGGAAAATGTCATATGTTTATTATTAGTATCAAAACAGAAAAAAAAATCAATCATTAAAAATTGGTACCATTCAATTCATGCAACACATTCATACTCATAAAAACCTCTAATGTACATGTAGCCATGGGTTTGCTACTATAGTTATTACAGTGGTTATTATTTCAAATGAGTTTGGCCCCCTTTAGTGTCTTCTTACTGTGGTTAGGATTTTCTTCTAATTCCTGAGAAGTAACGCAGCAAAGCATTGTGGGAAATGTAGTTTGGAGGAGGAAGTGTCTCTGTTAGCTGGATCAGCCCTGAACTACAATACAGACAATGCAAAGCGTGCAGCACTGCATGCTGGGAGCAGTAATAAAAGGATCAGCGCGACCATCTTTCAGCCTCTCTGGATGCTATTCAATACCTGCCAGCAAGAGGTCTGTGTGTGAGACCAGGAGTGAGAGACTATACAGCAGGGATATGCAATTAGCGGACCTCCAGCTGTTGCAAAACTACAAGTTCCATCATGCCTCTGCCTCTGGGTGTCATGCTTGTGGCTGTCAGAGTCTTGCTATGCCTCATGGGACTTGTAGTTCTGCAACAGCTGGAGGTCCGCTAATTGCATATCCCTGCAGCGTGGAGCCGGATCTCCCGCCTCTGAGGTACTTAACAGTACAGCCTTGTCAGCCTAGCAAGCAGACCGGTTTGTAGCACCAGAACATCTGAAAGCTTCCTGCACTTCGGCCATCCGGATTGTGGTACAGCACGGTGGTGCCAGCTTTTCACCAGATGGAGACATCAGGAGGGGAGTCCGGACGGAGCCTCACAGCCTCAGAGTCCATTGTGGTGAGAGGGCACCTGCCCATTCCAGTAAAGTGCCCAGTGAGTTATTTTACAGACTGCTGGTGAGACTTGTAGTTCCACGGAGGTGAATCTACTTCTTCACAGGCATCATACAGCTGAATTAAGGGGTTTGTTTGTTCTCTGCGCTATAAGGTCAATACTGTATTCCACTCACATATCAGGTGGAATCTTCATGTGCCTTATTTGTTCAGTTAAGCATTTATCAAAATATCATTAATTTTACCATCCTTTCTTTCTACCAGGCACTGTTACTTTACAGTTTTACCCCCCGCGAGCGGCCGAAAAAAGGGTTAAACCCGCCCGCAAAGCGCCGCTGCAGCGGCGCTTTGCAGGCGGATTTGGAGCGCTGCCCCATTGTTTTCACTGGAAAGGGGCGCTTTAGGAGTGGTGTATTTACCAAAGATGCGGCTTGCAGGACATTTTTAAGCATCCTGCAAGTGCACCACTCCAGTGTGAAAGCCCTCGGGCTTTCACACTGGATACACAGCAGCGGCTGTTTGAAGGCGCTTTGCAGGCGCTATTTTTAGAACTGCAAAGCGCAAAGCGCCTCAGTGTGAAAGGGGCCTTGCTATTTGTGTTTATCCACACTGTTCATTGTGTTCTATCATTCATTCTAGTAAACTTTCTGAATAGTTCAGTGACATTGTTTGAGTTTCTCATTGATAACATCCTATTGCAGAATGGAACCCAAGGTGTCAGAGGTAAGAGAGGATCTGCAGAGTCGGGGTAGCCAGTGGGATATAGAGTAAATCAGCAGCCCTCATGGGGGTACGGCTACATACATGTAAAGCAATTATGACCAGGAGTACAAAAATATATATATTTGTTTCACCCCCTGGCTCATGTTGCCAGTGTGGGGGAGTTAATATATGGATAAGCGCAGCAAGTACTAGTGTATGTATGTATTGGACTAGTACTTCTGCATATTGGACCCCGCTTATACATATCTAGTACTAACTGAAACCAATATATCTATTTTTCTACTTGTGGTCATAATTAGGGATGGACTTTATGTTCGGGTCGAACATGAGTTCTGGCTGTTCGCCCGTTCGCCGAATAGCGACCAATTTGGGGTGTTCGTGGCAAATTCGAAAGCCGCGGAACACCCTTTAAAAGTCTGTGGGAGAAATCAAAAGTGCTAATTTTAAAGGTTAATATGCAAGTTATTGTCATAAAAAGTGTTTGGGGACCTGGGTTCCTGCCCCAGGGGACATGTATCAATGCAAAAAAAAGTTTTAAAAAACGGCCGTTTTTTCGGGAGCAGTGATTTTAATAATGCAAAAGTGAAACAATAAAAGTGTAATATTCCTTTAAATTTCATTCCTGGGGGTGTTTATAGTATGCCTTTAAAGTGGTGCATGTTTCCCGTGTTTAGAAGTCTGACAGCAAAATTACATTTCTAAAGGAAAAAAAAAAGTAATTTAAAACTACTCGCGGCTATAATGAATTGTCGGTCCCGCAATACACATAAAGGTTAATTGATAAAAATGGCATGGGATTTCCCCACAGGGGAACCCCGAACCAAAATTAAAAAAAAATGCTTGGGGGTCTGGTATGGATTTAAGGGGAACCCCGTGCCAAAATAAAAAAACAAATGGCGTGGGGGTCCCCCAAAAATCCATACCAGACCCTTAAGGTCTGGTATGGATTTTAAGGGGAACCCCACGCCAAAATTTAAAAAAGAATGGTGTGGGGTCCCCCCAAAAATCCATACCAGACCCTTATCCACACACAGAACCTGGCAGGCTGCAGAAAGAGAGGGGGGATGAGAGCGCTCCCCCCTCCTTAACTGTACCAGGCCAAATGCCCTCAACATTGGGAGGGAAAGCACCTTGTCCCCATGTTGATGGGGAGAAGGGCCTCATCCCCACAACCCTTGCCCGGTGGTTGTGGGGGTCTGCGGGCAGGGGTTTATTGGAATCTAGAAGCCCCCTTTAACAAGGGGACCCCCAGATCCCGCCCCCGTGTGAATTGGTAATGGGGTACAAATGTACCCATACCATTTCACAAAAAAAGTGTCAAAAAAGACAAGAGACGGTTTTTGACAATTCCTTTATTAATTTCTTCTTCTTTACCCGCTTCTTCTTCCATCTTCTTTTTTCTGGTCTTCCTTTGTTGTTCTTCTTCCCCCGCTTCTTCCTCTATCTTCCTCCGGTCATCTCGTCCAGCATCTTCTTCTCCGCTTCGTCTTCCGCACGATCCACCTCAGCAGGTTCACCCGTTTATGTAAATGGGTGACCCCGCCCCCCCTCTGACAACACGGGGAAAGCCATAGGGAAGTCCCCGTGCGTCAGAGGGGGCGGGGTCACCGGGTGGCCCGCCCTTCATTATATAAGAACTGTCACCTGAACAGAAGCGTCACAAAGCGGAATACTCCCACTGAGGCGGATCGTGCAGAGGGCGAAGCGGAGAAGAAGAAGATGGAGGAAGAAGAAGAACACTGAAGGAAGACCAGAAGAAAGAAGATGGAAGAAGAAGCAGGGAAAGAAGAAAAATGAATAAAGGGATTGTCAAAAACCGTCTCTTGACACTTCTTTTGTGTGAAATGGTAGGGGTACATTTGTATCCCATTACCAATTCACACAGGGGGGGGGGGCGGAAAATGGGGGTCCACTTGTTAAAGGGGGCTTCCAGATTCTGATAATCCCCCACCCGCAGACCCCCACAACCACCGGGCAAGGGTTGTGGGGATGAGGCCCTTCTGCCCATCAACATGGGGACAAGATGCTTTGCGGGCTAACCCAAAGCACCCTCCCAATGTTGAGGGCATGTGGCCTGGTACAGTTCAGGAGGGGGGCGCTCTTTCGCCCCCCCTCTTTTCCTGCGGCCTGCCAGATTGTGTGCTCGGATAAGGGTCTGGTATGGATTTTTGGGTGGACCCCACGCCATTTTTTTAAAAAATTCTGCACGGGGGTTCCCCTTAAAATCCATACCAGACCTTAAGGGTCTGGTATGGATTTTGAGTGGGACTCCCACGCCCTTTTTTTTATTTTGGCGCAGGGTTCCCCTTAATATCGATACCAGACCTGAAGAGCCTGGTATGGAATTTGGGGGGACCCCCACACATTTTTTTTTTTAATTTTGGTTCGGGGTTCCCCTGTGGGGAAATCCCATGCTGTTTTTATCAATGAACTTTTATGTGTATTGCGGGACCGACAATTCATTATAGCCGCGAGTAGTTTTAAATGACTTTTTTTTCCTTTAGAAATGTAATTTTGCTGTCAGACTGTTCTAAACACGGGAAACATGCGCCACTTTACAGGCATACTATAGACACCCCACAGGTATGAAATTTAAAGGAATATTACACTTTTACTGTTTCACTTTAAGCATTATTAAAATCACTGTTCCCGAAAAAAAAACGCAGTTTTTAAAACTTTTTTTTTGCATTGATAAATGTCCCCTGGGGCAGGACCCAGGTCCCCAAACTTTTTTATGACAATACCATGCATATAAGCCTTTAAAAATGAGCTCTTAAAATTTCTCATGTTCGTGTCCCATAGACTTGAACATTTGAACAAATTTTTTGCCTGTTCGCATGTTCTGGTGCAAACCAATGGGGGGGGGGGGGGGGGGGGGGGTTTGGCCCATCCCTAGTCATAATTATATGTATATTAGAGGTGGACAATTGGACTTGGGTTTTTTCATGAGTATGAATGCTGTTGCATGAATGGTACCAATTTTTAATGTTAAATTTTTTAAAATGTTTTGATATTACTAATAATCATATGACATTTTCTAACATATACAGTGAGTTGACCAATAGTTTTTATATTGGGATGGTTGAGCATAATCAGGTTTTTTTCTTGGAGTTAAGGTACTATGGGATTGATTTACTAAAGACAACTCCACTTTGCACTGCAAGTGCACTTGAAAGTGCAGTCCCTGTGGAACTGAGGGGGAGATTAAAATGAGGGGAAGCTCTTCTGATTTCTATCATCCAATCATGTGCAAGCAAAAATGCTGATTTTTATTTTCCTTACATGTCCCCCTCAGATCTTCAGCGACTGCACTTCCAAGTGCACTTGCTGTGCAAAGTGGAGTTTAGTAAATAACCCCCCTGTTTCCTACTGATAGCTGAGCTCCCATCACATCTCATTCCCCCTCTTTCTACTTTGAGAAAAGCACATAGGGAATTTTTGCAATGTGTATGAGGCTGTATCTTTGAGAGTCATTTAATTTTGAAGTTAAGACCATTGTGCTAAATAGAGAAGATAAATACTCAAATAGGTGAATATTAATATTTCCAATCCATTTCAGCAACTTTGGACTACAATATAAAATTATTTTGGAAAATCAATTGACATATTTCAAAAGATCAATAAGAGCAGTGGGGCACCATAAAATCTAAATGAATAGTTAAAGGAAGTAGAAACTGGGTTCCTTTAACTACTGTGGACTTAGAGTGTGAGGTTCTGAATGATTACTGTGTGTGTGTGTGTGAATAAATTATTAATCAGATATGTGATGTATTGTAAAAAAAACACATAACCAAACTATCAAGGTATTACACAAAAAATATTTTTATTTACAGTGACAATTTTCAAAAATACCAAACACGTATGTATTAAGGATTATTATTTACATGTACGTTAAAACAGATGTTGACCTGAAATGGTCAACTGAGTTGGCTTGGGTCCTGGGGCGGAGTAAGATGTTGCCTTCCTTCAGCTTTCAGAGGGAGAGTGTTCTCTGCTGCTTACAGTTGCCAAGGAGCTCCCAGGCAATGGAGCACTGTGACGGGAGATAGCTTCAAGTAACGAATTCCTCAATTGCTCCATTGCCTGGTTGTGCTGTTGGTTTACCCGGGTCAACATTAATTTGAAATTGTCAGTTTGCTGTCTGCCTATAAGATGTATGGTCCGGGTAAGCCTTCTCATGTCTCGTGACAGCCTTCTATACTCACTTGACAATCTCCTCACCTCTCTAAGGAGCCTCTCAAGTTGCATAGTTGGGCCAGACGGTACAGTAGGTGGCACTTGGGCAGGAGGTGGCAACTGCTGTGGCTCCTGCAGTACATGCACACTGGGGGCAGCATTAGATGGTAGCAACATGCCTGAACCTTGGCCCCTGACCTCCTACTCTGACCATGGAGTCTGTGGAATTCCAGGGATCAGCTCTGGCTCATTCCGCAGCTCAATACCCTCCAAAATAAGGACAGGCGAGTGCAGGCTGCACTGCACTCTCCCCTCAGGCTGGTCTTGTTGATCTGAAATAGGTGAGATAGCCAATGTTGACGATAGCATTCATAAACAATTCTAGGTTACACATACAAGCATTAGGGTTGATTTACTAACACTGGATAGTGCTAACTCTGGTGAAGCTATGCATAGAAACCAATCAGCTTTTAACTTTAGCTTGTTCAATTAAGCTTTCACAATAAAACCTGCAAGCTGATTTGTTTCTCTGCAGAGCTACACCAGATTTTGCACTGTCATTTTTAGTAAATCCACTTCATTGTTTCATACTTTAAAACACAACACTACACTGTATGATTTTATGGAGAAGTGATTGAGGTATGAGTTGTGCGTATGAATTTGAAAATGGATGGTAATATCTTTTACATGATAATAATGCCTGTGTGTAATGTGTACATGATTATGGCGTGTCCTGTTTCTTTATATTGGCAGCTTGCAGTGGCGGAACTATAGGGGTCGCTGAGATCGCCAAGGCGACCGGGCCCCATGCTGCAGGGGGCCCTTGAGGGCCCCCTGTATATTCAGATAGGAGCAGGGCGGCTGATACCGAGCTCCCCATTCATCAGCCGAACTGTAATCTGCACTATGTGGGGAGTTTATCACACTGATCTAAAGTGAAAGCAGTGTGTGCTGTGCTCTTTGTCTCCCCCTACAGTGCAGTACCCGGAAGGAAGAGGTAAGGTAAAGCACTGGCATTTTTGAAAAGGCTTTCTGTATGTATGTATGTATGTGTGTTTAAATGTGTGTGGTCATTTATATATATGTGTGTATTTAATATATGTATGTGTGTGTGTATAAACAGTGTATGTGTGTGTATTATGTGTGTGTGTTTAGCTATGTGTGTGTTTAGATGCAGTGGCAGCCCATGCATTAAGGATGCACGGGCGCTGCCCCCTCTCTCCTGCCACCCCCTCTATCACCAATAGATAGATTCATGCATTGCATGAATCTATCCATGGCCGCCGCTACCACCCCCTATTCAGGCGCCCGGACCCTTTTCTGGCACCGGGTGCCTGAATTACAGCGGCAGGGGTGTTTTTTGAAGCTCCTGATTAGAGCCGTAGCCTCTAATAGGCGTCAAAAAAGGTGACCTGCGAGCGCCATGCTGGGCCCTCGCAGGTCACTTAGCTGTGTTAGAAAAGTGAATGACTATTTACTTTCCTAACACTAAACCGCCTCTCCGCCAATCAGGTGCTTGGGTCTGTTACCTGTCACCTGATTGGCTAAAACGACAGGCGCCGCCATTGGACGCCTATCAGGAGAAGAGGATAGAGATGAGGACGGCAGTAGATGCATGGAGGACCCCGCTCATCGCCGTCACCCGTTGCCCCACCAAGACAGGGTAAGTGCCGGGCAGACGGCGAGCAGGCGGGTGTCACACTGGAGTAATTTAAGGGCACATGTCAGCATATGATGGGCACACTGGCAGAATTTGATGGGCACACTGGCAGCGTTTGGCACATTGGCTGCATTTGATGGTCACAGTGGCAGCATTTGATGGGCACAGTGGCAGCGCTTGGCACATTGGCTGCGTTTGATGGGCACAGTTGCAGCATTTGATGGCACAGTGGCAGTGTTTGGCACATTGGGAGCGTTTGAGGGCACAGTGGCGGAATTTGAGGGCACAGTGGCAGCGTTTGATGGGCACAGTGGCAGTGTTTGATGGGCACAGTAACAGCGTTTGTGGGCACAGTGGCAGCGTTTGATTATTATTTTTTTTCACTGTTTAGATGTATGTATGCACATTTTATGTATGCCCGTTTAATCCTGACCCCCTATATGTGTACAATCAGAACTGATTTTTTTTCTTGCTTGTTCAAAGTACTAGCAAAAAAATGCTGTTCCTCTGAAAAGCAACCCATGCTCAGAACGCTTTTCAGAGGCATTTGACAGCCAGTAAAGAGGCAATATGTTGCCTCCTGACCACCTGTTTTAACCCCTTAAAGTGATTGTAAAGGTTTGTGCTTTTTTTTTAAAATAACAAACATGTTATACTTACCTCCACTGTGCAGCTTCTTTTGCACAGAGTGGCCCCGAACACCGACTTCTGGGGTCCCTCAGCGGCTCTCGCGGCTTCTCCTCTTATTAGATAACCCCCTAGGAGAAGCGCTCTCCTGGGCCAAATGCCGGACTCGGCCCCGCCCCCCACCCCCTGTGTCATTGGATTTGATTGACAGCAGTGGGAGCCAATGGCTGCGCTGCTGTCAATCTATCCAATCGGGAGCCGAGAACCCTGGGCAAAGGAAGAGCTCCGCTAGGTGAAGTTCCAGGGCTCAGGTAAGTAAAACAGGGGGCTGGGGGGCCAGTCACTGCCAGGTGTTTTTTCATCTTAATGCATAGGATGCATTAGGATAAAAAAACACAAGGGTTTAAACCCCTTTAAATGCATCGTCACTATGCTGCAACTGCATGCAATGCGCACAGTTGCAAAGTGGTTGCAGTTCAGCCACATTCACCTAGGGGTATACTTCAAGGGCACCCTGACTGAAAAAAGATTGAGAAACACCAACATAGAGGAACCGATCTCTCCTGCATCCGCTGAATGCCTGTGGGAGGGAGAGGTGGAGAAGCGGGGGGGGGGGGGGGGGTGGAGAAATTGTTTCCTTTATATGCAGCCACCCACTTGTGACCGGGCCCTGTTATTCAGCCACTGGGCTCGGTGGAAAGGGCCCTGTCCATGGGTCAGGGGGGCCCTTCATGGTTTCTTGCATAGGGGCCCTGAAGGTTCTAGTTAAGCCACTGGCAGCTTATGTACTTACCCTGAGGAGTATTGGGCCGCTGTTTTCTGCTTCACGCTGGAGGGATACGTCTCGGGCTTTGTGTTAAAGATGGAAGAAAAGAGTCAAGATAATGTTCAAGATAAAGTTAGGTCAAAAGCGCTATTTATTTTTTCCTGTTAGAAATTGTACAACAACATCAAAGCATCATGCAAAAGGTACCCAGGATGTATCCTGACTCTTTTGCCATGTACACACGGTCTGAATTCTCGTCGGAAAAAGCTCTGATGAAACCATTCCTATCGGAATTCCGACGGAATTTCACTCAAACTGTCTTGCCTACACACGGTCACACCAAATTCCGACGGTCAATAACACCACGGCATACAACACGTTCGACTGCACTATAAAAGGGAAGTTTAATGCTTCCGAGCATGCGTCGGAATTTTGCGTGTCGGAATTGCATACACACGATCGGAAAATCCGATAGAAAGGTTTTCCGTCGGAAAAATTAAGGTTAAGGCAACAGGTTCTCAATCCAAAGTCCGTCGGAAATTCTGACTGAAAAAGACCGATGGGCATACACACGTTTGGAAAATCCGATGAAAAGCTCCCATCGGACTGTTTCCATCGGAAATTCAGACCGTGTGTACACGCCATTTGTATCATAAATTACTTATCCCCATCTTGTTGCCCCAACTATAATTGCCAAAAAATATACTGACACAAAGGTCAGAGTAAAATGTCTGTTTTCGACCCCTTTATTAAAATTAACAAACTAATATTAACAAACAAAAACATAACACTTTTGGTTGACGATCCTTGGAGGCACTAAGTATCAAAAATGTTTCCCTTATATCTGCGTACACTACTTCCATGGTCCCTTCCTACCACACTGCACCAACTCGGGGACAAACCACATTCTGCAGATACACAATTGTAACTACCAGTTAATCCACCATAACTGGCATTCCACCGAGGACCCAATACCTTAGATGGGTCCCAATCATCTGATCACCGCAAGTTATTTAAAAATGCCTCCAAAGACCCAACCGAACGTACCCTGTAAAATAAAAAAAACAACCAACACAACAAAAAAGTAAGAATAGAATGGACCAAGCCTATGTAGGGAGGGTGGGCGGGAATGTCCAGTTTGCCCTTGTCTTCCACACTCCCCCATGCTGGCTGCCCAATCCCCTGCAGCCCCATGTTGCCTGACAACATGTTTTAATCCCGACTTGCCTGGCTTCCCTGTGCTCCTATTTATGCTAGCACTAAGCAGTTTTTTTTTTTGGCTTCGGCTATACTCTCTATTCACAAAAAAGTGCACTTAGGTGAATTAAAGTGGATTGTATACCCCACTTTGTAATTTTTTTACCTACAGGTAATCCTATAATAAGGCTTACCTGTAGGTAAAATGAATATCCCTGAACCTGTACGGTTTAGGAGATATCCACCTCAGATGCAGCCGCTGACATCAGTGGTGCATGCACTCTAAGGCCCCTTTCACACTGGGGCGGTGAGGTTTTCGGCCGCTCGCGGTGCGGTTTTACCCCCCGCGAGCGGCCGAAAAAGGGTTAAACACCCCCCGCAGAGCGCCGCCGTAGCCGCGGTATTGCCGCGGTAACCGCAGTATTGCCGCGGTTTTACCGCGGTCTCCCATTGTAATCAAGGCCCCTTTCACACCGGGGCGTTTTTCATGCGGTGCAGCGCTAAAAATAGCGCCTGTTCACCGCATGAAAAAATCCGGCCCCTTTAACTCCAGTGTGAAAGCCGGCGGGCTTTCACACTGGAGCGGTGCGCTAGCAGGATGACAAAAAAAGTCCTGCTAGCAGCATCTTTGGAGCGGGATAGGAGCGGTGTGTTCACCGCTCCTATACCGCTCCTTCCCATTGATTACAATGGGAGACCGCGGTAAAACCGCGGCAATACCGCGGCTACGGCGGCGCTCTGCGGGGGGTGTTTAACCCTTTTTCAGCCGCTCGCGGGGGGTAAAACCGCACCGCGATGAAAACGACGGTAAAGCAGCGCTAAATATAGCGCTGCTTTACCGTCACCGCGGCTCACCGCCCCAGTGTGAAAGGGGCCTAAAGGTGTAGCGGACGCTGCTGAAAAATCAAAGCTCCTTGCCGGAAAAAGGACTCCCACGCGCGTGGAAGAGACCTCATTGCGGCTCCGGCCACTCACAGCGCCTACGCCCGCAACCCCGGAAGAGATGGCGAGGCAACGTGTCAGCCCCCTCAACGATGACCGGGTCGGGCTGCTGGGGCCCCGTTCTAAGATATTTCATAATGTGCTAGTATGCGATGCATACTAGCACATTATGCCATTGTCTTGCAGGTTTCTTTTTTTTTCTTCTGTGGTTTACTGTACTACCACTTTAATTTGCACTGGAACTGTAAAAGCTAATCTGAAGTTGCTGATGTGTTAAAACAGATATTATATTTCTTGGCAAATTGTACAATTAACATTTTTGTGAATAGCCTTTTATATATACTATACTACAGCCCCCAAATACATACTACTATACCCCCCTCTTTTATTACACAATCCCATGCCTACTTCAGTTTCCTCAGTCCCCTTCACATCAGTTTCCCCTTCACAGTAGTGTTCTAAAGGTATGAGATGTCATGTGTGTATGAATATGAATTAGAAAATTGACCTTTTATGTGTATTATATGATAATGCTTGTGTGTATATAATGTGTAGATAGGGTGAATGATGATGATGTTGTGTCCTGTTTATTTCCAAATTATGTACACTACTTACCCTGAGGCGTAATGGTCCGCTGCTTCCTGACAGAAGTTGATGCTGCTGGAGAGTACGGATACGGATCGGGCCTTCTGTTAAAGATGGAAGAAAAGACAAGAGTCAGAGCCGGTTCACACCAGGGCGACTCAGGATCCGATTTCAGGACGCCCGAGACGCCCCAAGTCGCGCTGTAATGTTAGTCTATGGAGCCGTCTTTATGCACACTACAGAAGTCGCTCCGACTTAAAAAAAGGTTCTTGTACTACTTGAAAACGACTTCTAGGCGACTTGTATCCATTGAGTTCAATGGAAGTCGCCTGCAAGTCGGATCAAGGATCAAGTACAAAGGAATTTAACCCGGTTATACACCCCCACTGCAGGCAGCCCCTCCTCCCCAAACACAGAGATCAGTTTACAGACTTGTCTTCTTTCTGTATTCTGTATATCAGATCAAAAATGTCCAGCAGAGCCAGGGTGATTAGAAGTGGACAACGAATCCCTTATCAGATACATAAGGGAGAGAACATGTCTCTATGACAAAACCAACAGCAACAACAGAGACCAGCTGAAGAGGAACAATGCCTGGCTGGAGATCTGTCGCCTGTCCTATGAGGATTGGGATGTATTGTCTCAGAAAGACCGCACTGACCAATGTAAGTCTAACCTTTATATGTCTGTTGTCTTTTACTAGGCATGAGTGTTGTAGTTACATACAGGTCTTCTGTTTCATAGAGAATATGTGCATAAAAAAGCAGTGTTTCAATACAAACACGAGGCAGGTCATTTGGCACTTGTGGCAGGTCATTGGCACATGTGGCAGGTCATGTGGCACCTGTGCCAGGTCATTTGGCACCTGTGGCAGGTCATGCGGCACCTGTGGCAGGTCATTTGGCACTTGTGGCAGGTCATGTGGCACCTGTGGCAGGTCATTTGGCACTTGTGGCAGGTCATGTGGCACTTGTGGCAGGTCATTTGGCACATGTGGCAGGTCACGTGGCACCTGTGCCAGGTCATTTGGCACCTGTGGCAGGTCATGTGGCACCTGTGGCAGGTCATTTGGCACCTGTGGCAGGTCATGTGGCACCTGTGGCAGGTCATTTGGCACATGTGGCACCTGTGGCAGGTCATTTGGCACTTGTGGCAGGTCATTTGGCACTTGTGGCAGGTCATGTGGGCAGTTGTGGCAGGTCGTGTGGGCACTTGTGTCAGGTCATGTGGCACATGTGCCACTTTACGTGGCACTTGTGTCAGGTCATGTGGCACATGTGTCAGGTCATGTGGCACATGTGCCACGTGACGTGGCACTTGTGGCAGGTCAACGTTGCAACTGACAGCAACAGTAGATCCCTTGACAGCAACATTATATCCACTGACAGCAACAGTATATGCATTTTGCTTTTGAGCATTTTTGTAGTGCTTTTTGCGTTTTTGGACACACGTTTTTTTTTACATTTTTGGACATGCGATTTTGCCACGATTTTGCCACTTTTTGCGTTTTTTTACATTTTTTTTACACTGTGGTTGCTTAGCAACCAGCTATATACAGTGTAAAAAAAACGCGAATCGCAGCAAAATCGCGGTAAAAACGCGGCACTTGCATTTTGGATGCGGGTCCATTGACTTCTATTACATGCAAAACGCTGCATTTTGCATGAAAAAAGTCCCCAACCCTTTCCAAAAACGCAGAGGCACAAATGCATTGATGTAAACATGTTCCTTTCGCTAGAGACAACGGTTTACTAACCAAAAAGGAGTTTCAGTATCTTGTAGTAGGTGAGTTCAGTGTGCCGACTTTTTACATTATACCCAAGATTCACAAAAACTTGGAAAATCCCCCAGGCCGTCCTATCGTATCAGCCTGTCAGGGTCCTCTTGAAAGGATAGGTCGGTACCTGGACTCACTACTACAAGACATGGTCCAAAGCCTCCCGTCATATGTCCAAGACACTAGACACGTGCTGTCTATAATTTCTAACCAGGATCCATATTCCAACCCTGAAGAAGTATGGCTGGTAGGCATAGATGTGGAATCCTTGTACACATCTATTCCTCACCAAGTGGGCATAGAGGCAGTGTCAAGTTTTCTGGAGACAACCTATCCCCAGGCGTGCCACCAAAACGAGTTCCTCATTGATTTATTGAAATTTGCGTTAACCAATAATTTTTTTCAATTCCTGATGGTGTACTATCACCAGATACGAGGAACATCTATGGGGGCAGCTTGGGCCCCGTCATACGCTTGCCTTCATCTGGGCCAATGGGAGAAAGAGGAAGTGTACCCCTCGTCGATGTACCGCAGCCATGTACAAACCTGGCTGCGGTACATCGATGGCGTGTTGATGATATGGCGCGGCACATTGGATGATTTGCATAATTTTATGCTAAATCTTAACTCCAATCAGAGAAACATTAAACTCACTTACAGTTACGACCGCTCGTCTTTACCCTTCCTAGACCTCAACGTTTTTATTAAAAATGGCTTATTGGGCACTAGCACTTTCCGGAAATCCACAGCTGCAAATACTCTGTTGTATGCCTCTAGTCATCATCCACAGTGGCTAAAAAACGGGATACCAGTCGGTCAGTTCCTCCGTATCAAAAGGAACTGTACAGACCCAATTCAATATAAAAAAGAAAGTGCAGAGCTGTATACTCGATTCCGGGAACGTGGCTATTCCCATAGCCAAATTAAGCGAGCAAAAAAGAAGGCCGCTTTGAGGGACAGGGAAAGCCTGCTACAAATCAAACCTAGACATGAGTCATCCTCTATGACACCCCATCTTACTTCAGCCGAGCCCGTTAGGATTATTACAACTTTCGGATATCAGTGGAACGAGGTCCGAACCGTACTAGAAAAACACTGGGGGATCCTAACGGGTTCCCCGGTACTCAGCAAAATTGTGGGCAGCACCCATACTTTGATACAATCTGAGTTCGTCAAGGAACCTGACTCGACTTGGCTCTCTGATTATCCCAGAACTAAGGGAATGTTTCCCTGCACAAAGTGCCAGGTGTGCCCTTTTGTGCATCGAACTTCTACTTTTTCAGATGCCCTGGGAAAGGAGAATTTCAAAATAATTGACCTCATTAACTGCTCCAGTACCAGAGTCATCTACATGATAACTTGCCCTTGCCCGAAAATCTACATAGGAAAAACGAAACGCTCGCTCAAAATTAGGATCGGCGAACATCTAAGAGAGATAAGAGAAAAGGGCAAAATACCAGAAAAGCCACTGGCTAAACATTTCTCCTTGCATCATGGGGGTGATACAGCAGGGCTAACCGTCAAAGGCATTTACTTGTTAAAGTTGCCAACAAGGCGTGGTGACTTTGACAAGATATTACTCCAAAAAGAAAAATGGTGGGTATACCGCTTGAAATCCCTGGTTCCGCTAGGCCTCAACACGGAGCTGAATTTTCAGGCCTTTTTGGAAACGTAATATCTATGAACTTCTTAAGACCATTTTAAGTAAAATAAATTAAAATAGCTCTCCAAAACTATAAATACCAACTAAAACAAATAAATAAAAAATTAAAAATGTAAAAAATTTTACAAAATTAAAAAATACATAGAGACCCACTGAACCGCAACAACTAAACACAGTGTTATTAAACACCGCACACCCTATGTCTATTCGTATCTCCTTTTTCCGCCCTATTCCTGATCACTCTAGATCACACACAAGTGCGATACCCTGATTTAAAAACAAAATAATAATTTAATAATTATATATAAAAAATAGGGAAAATTTTCTATTTATAATCAGTGATAATACTTAGCCTGCATTCCTCTTCATTCCTTTGCTTCTGCACCATCAATTTGCAGCTTATGAGAGATCATCTCTATAGGCTACCCAGTGGATAGATGGATCTTTGCCCCCTTAGGGTCATCCCGGTCCCTAAATGTGCTAAGTAAAGTTGCCTATGGGTTCAATGATCTTTTCGATTTACCAACTCCTCACCGCAACATAAATGTGTTCTTTATCGAGTGACATGATTGTTATCTCACTCGATATTGCAGTATTCGCTAATTGTTATCTGTTAATTTTGTCTTTTTTGCCCAAGCCCTATCACACCAATTTAACTAATGTTAAAACGGAATAAACAAAGGATATATTTAAAAAATCTTCTGACTTCCAAATTCCCATGAGAATTATCTAACTACCAACGAATGGTTGAAATGGTCACAACACCTCATTCGTAATCACCCCTTCTTTACTCAACACCTGTTGATGTCAGTCAATTACAGCATAAGAAGGCATTCTAAACACCTTCCCAACATACGTCAGGAAGAAGCACACGTAATTACGCCCTTTGCGAAACGCGTCACGTCACGCACCATGTGACGGGCAGCGGACCTGCATTACACAGAGCGGAGGCTCTAAGCACGGAGCACAGCACTGCACGGTCCCGAGCGACCTCTGGAAGCCGCGCACGGCCATTACGGAGCAACACATTAACGGCCACTTGGCCTTCTCACCACCCGGCACCAGCCCATTCAACGACCTATAATGGATATCTCCACCCTGGACCACAGCAGCCGTTAAAAGCCCTGGGCACCCGACATCCCGGTTGAAGGTCCAAAATTCATAGACAGCTCCTCCACAGGGAAGACGCCAACGTGGTAAAGTTATCTACTTGTCCATGTAAATGATTGTCTGTTTAACAGCATACCGCTGTCAATTAGTGTCTCCTTACCAGCTGTGTATAGTGGGCTGACATTTGCCTTGTGATTCTGCTCGGACTTTGCGGGACTGTACTTGTCAGTGATTAGGCTGACGGAACAGCTGATTCTTTGGTGGAGAGCCATAAGTCTGTATCACAGTCGTGTTGAATATATAAGACTTGTCTTGAACCAGGAGTTCTTTCATAAGCGTTGTAACGGCGTTCATGCCAGCGTGGTCAGCTGTGACTATCTATACTGCTTTCATATGTTGCTCCATGAGATTAATGCTGGATCCTATTCTGATAAGAGTTACAAAGTTGCAAAACTGAACACTTAATCTTTGCCCAATCAGAACTTTCTTTCCAGATATCCAGTGACAGTGTGTACCCTAATCAGGTTAATAGAAACTATAAATTAGGGGGCGTCCCCATAAGCATGCCAGCAAATACAAAATCTGCCTCTAAATAATGCTCAGTAATGCAATGACCAACTCCTAACAGGAACTTACTCCAATGGTCTACATGAATTCACTATTATAGTTATTATATCATTTATATAATTTCATGCATTTTATATTGGTCATAATCCGTTGTTCCAGTCATACGTGGTGCATTTATTGTTGTTAAATGGTGTTTTGTCTACGTTTTGTCCTGTGTTGTCAATATTTGTTAGTCAAGATATCCAGGTTTCTGGAATCATTTTTTATGGGAAATACACAAGTGTACATAATAAAATACCTTTGATTCAAATGAACAAGGATGATTCGATCTGTATCTGTCTCCATTTAGTAGCCGCTTTTTTCTGGGACCGTGTCTTTAGGTCCCAGAACCCCCTCCCTGTTTTCCACGTATGCTTTGGCTACGGCGACATTTAACCATACATTGGTTTTGATCGATGGCCGAGTTATTTCCAATATCGGCAACAATTGACAGTACCCTGCCAATCTATCCCTTCCACTTCCCTTTTTCCCTCACCCCTATTCCCCTCATGTTTATGTTCCATAGGAACCCATGTTAAAAAATTTCCCTGCATTTCTGCAAAATGCTAAATGCATCAAAAAACGCGCTAGTGTGAATGGAGCCTTAGGCTCGATTCACATCTATGCATTTTGCTTTTGAGTGTTTTGGCAGTGCTTTTTGCGGTGCTTGCCGCGTTTTTGGACACACGTTTTTACTGCGATTTTGTCGCAATTTTGCCACGATTTGCGTTTTGCGTTTTTCTAATTTTTTTTTTCAAGTTTTTTTTTTTTTTTACACTGTGGTTGCTTAGCAACCAGCTATATACAGTGTAAAAAAAGAAAAACGCAAATTGCGGCAAAATCGCGGTAAAAACGCAGTACTTGCGTTTTGGATGCGGGTCCATTGACTTCTATTACATGCAAAATGCTCCATTTTGCATGAAAAAAGTCCCCGACCCATTCCAAAAACGCAGAGGCACAAAAATGCATTGATGTAAACATGTTCCATAGGAACCCATGTTAAAAAATGTTCCTGCATTTCTGCAAAATGCATCAAAAAACGCGCTAGTGTGAATGGAGCCTTATGCCGCGTACACACGTGCGGACTTTTGCCGGCGGACTTAGTCCAGCGGACAATCCCGCCGGACTTTCCAGCTGGGTCCGCTGGACACACGCACGGACTTCTCCGGCGGATAATCCGCCGGCCAAAAGTCCGCGGGACTTTTGAAAATGAACGGACTTGCCCACACACGGAGGAGTCCATTCATTTAGAACGTAACTTCAGGTTACGTAGCTAGCGTAGGCAGTAAATGCCGCCGCGCTAGCTCCGTAAGCTGGCATGGATTTAAAGGGACTCCCCACGCCGAAAAAACGGCGTGGGGGTTCCCCCCAAATCCATGTCAGACCCTCATCCGAGCACGCAGCCTGGCAGGCCAGGAAAGGGGTGGGGACGAACGAGCGCCCCCCCCCTCCTGAGCCGTACCAGACCGCGTGCCCTCAACATGGGGGGTGCCCTGGGGAAAGGGGGGCCGTGCGGCCCCCCCACCCCAAAGCACCTTGTCCCCATGTTGATGAGGACAAGGGCCTCTTCCCGACAACCCTGGCCATTGGTTGTCGGGGTCTGCGGGCGGGGGCTTATCGGAATCTGGGAGCCCCCTTTAATAAGAGGGCCCCCAGATCCCGGCCCCCCACCCTATGTGAATGAGTATGGGGTACGATGTACCCCTACCCATTCACCTAAGGTGTAAAATGTAAAGTACAAAAACACACACACTTTTGAAAAAATATTTTATTGCACTGCTCCGGGGGTCTTCTTCCGTCTTGGGGGTCTTCTCGCCGGACTCCCCCGCCATTTACCAAGCTCTTTTACCGAGCGGGGGAAGTCCGGCTACCTTCTTCGTCGTTGCCGCCGTCGTCTGGGGGTCTCGATCCGCCTTCGGGGGTCTTCCGGGGTCTTCCGGGGGTCTCTTCTGTTCTTGCGGCGGTCGTCGTCTTCCGCGCCACCGGTGCCTTCTTCTTCTTCTTGTCCTTCTTCTTGTCCTTCTTCTTGTCCTTCTTCTTCTTCCGATGTTGACCCGATGCTCTCTCTGCCCGGAATGGCAAAGCCGCGCTGCGCTGGGACTTATATAGGGACATGGGGACAGGGTCACATGCTCATGTCACATGGTGACCCCGCCCCCTTGTGTTGTCACAGTCCCGGAGGATGCTGGGACTGTGACATCGATGAGCATGTGACCCTGTCCCCATGCCCCTATATAAGTCCCAGCGCAGCGCGGCACAGGCATTCCGGGCAGAGACAGCGACGGGTCAACATCGGAAGAAGAACAAGAAGGACAAGAAGAAGAAGGCGGCGCCGGCGGCGCGGAAGACGACGACCGCCGCAAGAACAGAAGAGACCCCCGGAAGACCCCCGAAGGCGGATCTAGACCCCCAGACGACGGCGGCGACGACGAAGAAGGTAGCCGGACTTCCCCCGCTCGGTAAAAGAGCTTGGTAAATGGCGGGGGGAGTCCGGCGAGAAGTCCCCCAAGACGGAAGAAGACCCCCGGAGCAGTGCAATAAACTATTTTTTCAAAAGTGTGGGTGTTTTTTTTACTTTACATTTTACACCTTAGGTGAATGGGTAGGGGTACATCGTACCCCATACTCATTCACATAGGGTGGGGGGCCGGGATCTGAGTGCCCCCTTATAAAAGGGGGCTCTCAGATTCCGATAAGCCCCCGCCCGCAGACCCCGACAACCAACGGCCAGGGTTGTCGGGAAGAGGCCCTTGTCCTCATCAACATGGGGACAAGGTGCTTTGGGGTGGGGGGGCCGCACGGCCCCCCTTTCCCCAGGGCACCCCCCATGTTGAGGGCACGCGGCCTGGTACGGCTCAGGAGGGGGGGCGCTCGTTCGTCCCCACCCCTTTCCTGGCCTGCCAGGCTGCGTGCTCGGATAAGGGTCTGACATGGATTTGGGGGGAACCCCCACGCCGTTTTTCGGCGTGGGAAGTCCCTTTAAATCCATGCCAGCTTACGGAGCTAGCGCGGCGGCATTTACTGCCTACGCTAGCTACGTAACTTGAAGTCACGTGCTAAATGAACGGACTTGCCGATGAGCGGCAAGTCCGTTCATTTCAAAAGTCCCGCGGACTTGCCTACTAACGGCGGGATTGTCCGCCGGACTGCCAAGTCCAGCGGATAATTTTAAAACCAAACTTAAAACTTTGGTCCGCCGGACTTTGGCGCCAAAAGGTCCGCCGGCACCTACACACGAGGGGATTATTCTCTGGACTTCAGTCCAGAGGATAATCCCGCGGGATTGTCCCTTCGTGTGTACGCGGCCTTAGTACTAATGGTACCTGAACTAAAATAATCACAATAGAATTTCAACATCCAAAATTGAATAAAACAATAACAAAACAGTACAACATAGCAGGCTTTTGTACAGCAAAAACAACAATATTAATGAAAATATTTTATTCATAGTAAAAAAAAAAAATTCCTTTAGTCAAGTAAAGAGTTCACATCCGCAACTCAGAAATCAGACTAAAAATAACTACAGATATAGGTTGTTAAATCAAAACAGTTGAAAATAAAAATGTATGAATAAAATTAGGAAATGGCGTCCATTTGCCACTGTATTTCACCAGCCGGGGAAATGAAGTAAGTGTTAAATAGATCCCTAACAGTGGCACCATCAGTGGATCCCCTTGTAGCACTCATTTGTGCATTCTCCATCTCGTGCATCGAAGCAATAGCCATCCCGTACTCTCACAAAATTATGCAGCACGCATGCTGCTTTCACTGCAATTATTGCATTTTCGAAAATTGAGTCCAATGGCTGTATGTAGGAAACGCCATTTGTTGGCTAGGATTCCAAAGGTGCATTCAACCACCCTTCTTGCCCTGGTTAAGCGGTAATTGAAGATTTTTGTTGGAGTGGTCAAACTCTAAGGCCCCTTTCACACCGGGGCGTTTTTCATGCGGTGCAGCGCTAAAAATAGCGCCTGATCACCGCCTGAAAAAATCCGGCCCCTTTAACTCCAGCGTGAAAGCCGGCGGGCTTTCACACTGGAGCGGTGCGCTAGCAGGATGACAAAAAAAGTCCTGCTAGCAGCATCTTTGGAGCGGTATAGGAGCGGTGTGTTCACCGCTCCTATACCGCTCCTTCCCATTGATTAGAATGGGACACCGCGGTGAAACTGCAGCAATACCGCCGCAAAGCGCCGCTACGGCGGCGCTCTGCGGAGGTGTTTAACCCTTTTTCGGCCGCTCGCGGGGGGTAAAACCGCACCGCGAGCGGCCGAATACCGCGGTTAAAACAACGGTAAAGCAGCGCTAAATATAGCGCTGCTTTACCGTCACCGCGGCTCCCCGCCCCAGTGTGAAAGGGGCCTAATTGGAGTACGGCCTCATCATGTGTTGACCCAATGCAAATGCCTCATCAGCTACAAAAACATAAGGTAGCGGGGGTTCTGTTGTGCCCGGAAGAGGACAATTCTCTGGAAGATCCAGACGATTTTCCTGCAAACTTTGGCCAAATGAGGAATTAGAAAAAAATCTGAGAATTGCAGCTACTTCCATAGGAACCTATGTCAATATAAGTAAAGCAATAGTTGGCATTCGCAACGGCAAGCAATACGAAATAACAGTATTTCTTATAATTATAGTACATACTGCCGCTACCAACTGGCTTTATGACCCGCACATGTTTGCCATCAATAGCTCCATGCAATTGGGAAAATTGCACCTACTCCAAAATAGATCAGCGATAGCTCGCCAATCCTCTGCTGTAGGCCTCTTCATCACTACGCGGTTGAGCACGTCCCATAAAACTTGGCATGTTTCTTGTATGATGTAGCTGATAGTGGACCTGCCCACCATATTGAAGGCTTATTAAAGTATGACCGGTTGCCAGGTATCTGAAAGACAAAATAAATAATTGATTATGTTCCTGTTTATGTTTTGCAGTGATAACTTTACAATCTTGGTGGAAGGGTTTAACCAACCGAGTTCCAGGCCAATTCTGACATTTCTCTCCTACATGTAAAATTCCAAATTTTTTTGCTAGAAAATTACATAGAACCCCCAAACATTATATATGTTTTTTTTTAGCAAAGACCCTAAAGAATACAATGGCAGTCGTTGCAACTTTTTATCTCGCACGGTATTTGCGCAGCAATTTTTCGAACACGTTTTTTTCAGAAAAAAAACAGTTTCATGCTTTAAAAAAAACAAAACAGTAAATTTAGCCCAATTTTTTTGCATAATGTGAAAGATGAAGATACGCCGAGTAAATAGATACCCAACATGTCACGCTTTAAAATTGCATGCGCTTGTGGAATGGCGCCAAACTTTGGTATTTAAAAATCCCCATAGTCGACGCTTTAAAAATTTTTACTGGTTACATATTTTGAGTTACAGAGGAGGTCTAGGGCTAGAATTATTGCTCTCGCTCTAACGTTCTCGGCGATACCTCACATGTATGGTTTGAACCCCGTTTTCACCGTTTTACGTATGCGTTCGCTTCTGCGTAGGAGCTTGCGGGGACAGGGCGCTTTAAATTATTTATTTTTTTATTGTTAATTTTACTTTATTTTTTTAGTTTGACACCTTTAAAAAAATATATATATATTTGATTACTTTTATTAAACATCCCTTGTAATAGGAATATGACACGATCGAACACGATCGGACCTATTTATGTTGTATGTTGTATTCTGTCGCTCAAGATGGATACCAACCAGACCAAGCAATTCATCAAAACTGCAACACAAAAAGAAAAAATATAATGTAATTTACTATGTATAAAATAATAAATATCCACCAATGGTAGCTACACACACACACACACACACACACATATTAACGCTTAGTTAACCATATGCAAATATGCATCCTCAGATTTAGGGGGTTCTGCTAGGGGGGGAGGTGACGTGGCAAGTGATGTGTGAAGTGTACAATACACAAATTATGGCACGTTACGTGGCCAGTGATGTGTCATTTGTGGCAGGTGACATGACAGGTGGACAATCCACAAATGGTAGCAGGTGATGTGGCAGGTTACGTGGCACCTGACGTGGCACTTGTGGCACGTTACTTGGCAAGTGACGTGTCATGATCTTGTGGTACTGTGCAAGGATAACGTATTGCCTTCAACTAAAGTTTATAATATATAATTCATTTTGGTCAAATTGTTACAGTGTATACTTCTTCTCACAGATAAATAAAACCTACCTCTAGAAGAGATGAAGAAGAGCCATTTACAAATACCAAAACAGATTTAGGTTGTTGGGTAACAAATGACCTACAACAACTGCCCAAATGACCTGCCACAAGTGCCACATGACCTGCCACAAGTGCCACGTAACATGGCACATGTGCCACATGACCTGCCACAAGTGCCACATGACCTGCCACAAGTGCCACTTAACATGACACATGTGCCACATGACCTGTCACAAGTGCCATGTAACGTGGCACATGTACCACATGACCTGTCACAAGTGCCACGTAACGTGGCACATGTGCCACATGACCTGCCACAACTGCCCACGTGACCTGCCACAACTGCCCACGTGACCTGCCACAACTGCCCACGTGACCTGCCACAAGTGCCCAGGTGACCTGCCACGTGGCACCTGACGTGGCTCTTGTGGCAAGTGACGTGTCATTTGTGGCAGGTGACATGACAGGTGGACAATCCACAACTGGTGGCAGGTGATGTGGCAGGTTACGTGGCACATGGACAATGACATAAAACATATGTACTTGTCTTGCAATCGACATCCGTGTATACTTGAAAAACTTGTCCTCAAAACCATGCAGGTTCTCATACATAGCCCAGAACTGCCCTCTGTTAGGTTTATCGGCAATAATTGGATGGATCCAATAGTGACGTCTTGTTCTCCTCCTTAATCTTCGCTTCTTTTCTTCCTCTTCCTCTTCCATCAATACAGCCAAACCAGCTGTTATGACAGCTGACATTAGATAACGCACAGACAGTATTTTCCTCACAGAACAACAGGGCACAGGGAACAAGGAAGTAAACAGGAACAGGAATGATGTCACAAGAGCTGATGAGCTCTAATTGGCCACTTTTACAGTTCCCTGTCCTGGAGGCGACTTCAAGTCGTGTTGTAAGTCGCCCCAAGTGGCCCCAAGTCGCGCTGAAGTCGCCCCAAGTCGCGCTTCTATTTATACTCAAGTCGTGTCCAAGTTGCCTCACTAAGTCGCCCTGGAAGTCGTGTTGCCCTGGTGTGAACTGGCTCTCAAGGTAATGTTTAAGATAAAGTCAACAGCTTTATTTATTATTTTTGCCTGGTATATGTTGGACAACAACATATTTGTTAAACAAAGCGTAAAAAAGTTTCCCCTTCACAGTAGTGTTCTGATCTGAACCCCCTTCACAATGGTATCCTCTCCCCCACCTTCATAGAACCTGAGCTCAGCTGTCTCCTCTGCCCCCCCTTCATATCCTAACCCCCCCGCAACTCGACCCTTCTTCACATCACAGCCCCGGCACCTCTGGCCCCCTTCACATTACACAGCCCCCGCACCTCTGACACTTTCACATCCCCCCGCAGCTCTACCCCATACCACCTTACATGGGCACACAGAGCCAGAGACACAGCAGCACTGAATAATGGACAATGAATTTAACCAGCAGTTGATTGTTTGCTAGGGCCGCATAGCAACCAATCACCTGCTGGATAAATTGAAAAGTTATTTTCAGCAGCTCTGCCATAGTGACAGCGGCAGAGGCAGGCAGACAGAACCGGAACCACTGTGGCGGTCCGGATGGCACAGTAACTCGGTCCACATCTGGCCCACACTCCGCCATTTAGTGATGCCTGATTTAAATGTTAAATAGAAGTTCATCATTATACATCCTTTTGTGTTAGCTACTCACCAGAATTTCGATGGGATGGACTTGGAGCTGCTCGCTCTACAGATGTTGCTCAATCTGGAAAGCATGAATGTAAAGAAAAACGTAAGTCTCACATGCGTAATCATAAAAAATAGTGAGCTTGAAACAACCATATAACTGCAATATAAAATTATATATTACATTTTACTCACCACCAGCTATTTGATGTGGACCCCTGCTGCTGACTCCATGGACATCCTCTGCTAGAAGGCCAAGGCCATCTCTCAGCTCTGCCTCCCACTCTCAGAACTCAAAAGGCTTTCCCCTATGTACTCTCCCCCTAGACACTTTTTGATGACTGTCGACCCACAATCATAGAATCTGCACATGAAAAAAAAAAAAAACATTAGTTACATAAATTAGAAACCAAACAGATTTTTTTTTTCTACAACAACCTGTCGTTTCACACAGTGATGGTTTTATATATACACGTTTACAATATTTCCATGTATGTTAATGTTCTCTTCTGTATGTGGCTGTGCCAAATAAATATTTTTGCAAAGTAGAACTGTTACTTTTTATTGACTACTACACTGTGTATTTTTTACAAATGTGTGTATTAAGAGTGAAAGAATATTGGAATAATTACCTGTGTCTAATGCCAGTGGTGGGCCTGCAAAACTTGAAGACCGCATTCACGGAGTGCCGGACTCGTCCCCAGCCTGCTGCCTTCTCGGATGTTGGCGCGGTTTGGCAGAAGAGTGTCACTTTTTCTATTAGAACTGCAGCAACCAATGCAGCATTCTCCTCTTGGGTATATATGGGCCCCCTTGATCTTTGTCGCTTGCTTTGGTGGGGCTGCTGCATGTCTGAGTCACCACTCTCTGATGTAGGGGGGGGACATGTCTCCGTTTTTGGCCATACTTCCGCTCCACTCCAACTCCACACTCCCTTCCAGGCCTTTGCTCCACTACATGTCTCCGTTCACCTCCACTCCTCTCCCCTCTATGCCTCCTCTCCCCAACTATACTCTCCCCTCTCCTCTTCTCCCCTCTACTCTCCTCCTCTGAGTCCCCTCCTCCACTCCCCTCCACTCCTCTCCCCTGGTGCCCTCCACTCTCAGTCACACCAACAACTCTCATACCAACACACTCACCAACATTCTCACTCACAAGACTCACACGTCCATTCTCACTCCCAGACATGACTGGTGTATTGCAGACTTACCGGCTGCTGTGACCCAACTTATTACTACCTCACCCACTTTATATGAATAAGAAAGAAACTTTTAATGGGTTTAAATGGCCATAGCAGCCTTTTATTAACAAGGAAAAACATAAACCATACTTATTATTCATAATAACTGACTCTCTTAGAGCAGGTATTTGGAGGCGAGCATGGTCTACCAAATATGCTGTATCAAGCTACATTTTTCATACCACGGCCCCCAGCTGCAAATACCCTGACTCTGGGACAATTTGTTACACATTACCACCTGATACAAACCCAATACCGTTCTCGTCTTACGGACGTCACTTATTCGGGAGGGTACCCATACAAAAGATGAGCCCCTCCCATCATTATCCACAGAAAATTTTTGACCATGCCCACCTTCAAAAAACCTGAGACCCCTGCCACAGACGCCCAAGTGGGAAACCTCACACTTGAGCGGCCCGCCACAAACTAAACGCCCTCTGGACACCATCCTCAAGGCCCAAGAACCACACGTCGATGTCGACAGCATTCAAAATGAACTCCGTCCCCTCGCAAATAGAGCCAGTTGTCACCCTCCAACTCCATATGGCGCACAGCAAGGCCACCATTCCTGACAAAGAATCGTGCCACTTCCTTATTTAATTTAATTCTCGCCTTATTAAGCTTGTCCACAGAGCAAGCCAGATGACAAGAGGCTCTGCCCACAATGTCGGACCAAACTAAAATAGTGTCCGGGAAAAAGGATTGCAAACGCAGGAAGTCCAACTTAATATCCCGAATCAACTCCCTGGCAGACCGGAGCCCGAGATCATTGCCAAAATGTCCAGGGGTCTATCCATCCTGGCATACCGATGCACTTCCGGAAATACCCGGGACCACAGCATGCCCGGAACTCCGATCCACCGCACTATGGCCAAGTTCCGTGGGAAGCCTAATTGCCTGCCTTTCAGTCTGACTGCTGCTATTTTTGCACCCCAAAAAACATAAGAGTGGCCGAGTATCCACACCAAACAGTCTCTGTCTGAAAACATGAAATTACAAGAACAAAAGAATAACAGTGTAGTGAAACAACCGAAGCAGACAAAGACAAACAAAAAACTAAACACAACCACTACATACAAAGACAGAGGGGTACAAGGACAACAAACAAAGTTAAAGGAGATGAGGACGAACATACAAAACGAAAACTCCAGGATTCCCAGTGACCAATCCGCTGTAAGATCTGGTCACCCAAACCCCATCTGGCCACCCCCGTGGCGGCCCCTATTCGTAACGAATGGGAAGCATATGCAGACGGATCAAAACCAGCCGCCAGCAAGCATTTTCTAAAGACTGAAACAAACTGGAAACGGGACAATGCCGAGCCATCCGTGTGCATCAAAAAAGGCCCGGGCCCAGCCGCCCGGATTCTTAACCAAGTGAGCACGGCTGCGACCAGGCAGGAAGATGAATTGAGAACCCTTCCGAGCACCACGTTAGCCCCACGGCCCAGCTGGTCTGTCTTTGATTTTCTAATGAACAAAGACACCTTGTCCCCCGGAACCATGACATCGCAAACACCCAAACCACCCCCAACATGAGTAGAAGGACTAACTAGTTCCCCAATCACAGTGACACCTCTCCTCTGACACCTCCACCTCATCCCCAGCACCTCCACCATGCTTGGATGTGGGCGGGGCACACTTGTCTTTGTAATCCTCATCTGGTTGCCACTACACACGCTTGACACCGTCTAACCCCCCCCACACCAAAACCCACCCACATGTATCCGGTAATAGAGCCTAGCCAGGAAGACGAGGCAACCAGTCCTACACAAACACGTTAGACTCAGGCAACCAGTCCTATTCAAACACGTGAGATTTAGACAACTGGTCCTGGTCCTACTCATCCCGGTCCCACCCATCAAAGTCCTGACCAAAGTCGCACCAGCCCTGTCAGAGTGCCTGGAGCTGACATGCATGCCAGAACAGGTACAATCCCAAGACGACTGTTACATTTCAAGGCACACCCCGCATTGAGCCCATTCTCTTGTATGACCCAGAAGGTGGAGACCCCTGATGTACATAAATTTCAACCCCACTCAGGTTGCTACTCTTGTCACGAGCCTACCGGATCCTGAAAGGTATCCCATGCCATTTTACAGAAGGATCGCCCAAATCCAAAAGACATACTCAGCTGCATGGCGGAATTTAGTGAGCCTGTGCGAGATAAAAGCAGGGGATGCTTACTGGCCGGTGATGGAGAAATGCTTTGATGAATATCATGTTGACAGTACCTATGACTCAGGATGTGATTTCGTGACCCAATTAAAAAGATGGGCCCAAGACCGCTTGGCAGACCAAGCAATGAGTATACAAGAGATTACACAGGACAAAGGTGAATCTGTTGAGAAATATCCCAATAGGATAACACAAGTGTTTACTGATTTGGGTTTTAGCACACTGACTAAAGCACATAAACACATGCTGGCTGCTGCATTTGTCTCAGGTCTTAAAGAGTCAATCCGTATGGTGTGGCGATGGCAGGATGCGGACGTAAGGACGTGAGACGCCTCGTAGAGGGAGGGGCCTGATTACGGAGCCGGTGGACTGCACGAGGAGACCCTGGAGGGAAGCCCGCTGAGTGAGAGACATCGGTATCCCTCGCATGAAGACCCACTCTGTGGAAAGCCGCCGCGCACACTACAGCCGGGCGTAATGGCAGAACTCTGCTTAGGTTCGGCTGAATGTATGCAGACCGAGGATAGCGGCTGTCCTCCCCCGCACGCTCTTGCACCAGGTCACTTTATGGAAGCTTGCTCCGGACCCGATCCAAGGTCTGTGGATACAGACACCCGGCTGTGACAAGGAAACAGCCAGGAAAAGCCAGATTATGAGAGGCAAAGGTAATTTGAAGGGCTGAAGGGCTGAAAAGTCAATGGGAAGCATCGGTGGCATTTGTGGATGGAACAGCAGAACAGAACAGGAGTGAGGTACCATTGTATTTATACAGCTACTCTGAGTTTAGTCTGAACTTATACCGCTAAACACCTATACCTATGCTGACCGTCTTTTATATATGAGGCAAAAAAGTAAAATATATGGTCTATTACTCGGCAAGAATCTGACACTTAGAGCCTGTTCACATAACCGCGACTTGGGGGGCGACTTGTTAGACCGCAAGTCACCCCAAGTCGCTTGACATTAGAAATTACATGCAAGTGAATGAGAGCCATCTTAATGAACACTACTGAAGTCGCTCCGACTTCAGAAAAGGTTCCTGTACTACTTCAATCCGACTTCTAGGCTACTTGTACCCATTGATTTCAATGGAAGTCACCTCCAAGTCGGATCTCTATCTATATGGACGCGAGTCCTCCTTGAGGAGGAACTCCACGCCAAATTTTAAACAAAAAAACGGTATGGGTTCCCCCTCCAAGAGCATACCAGGCCCTTAGGTCTGATATGGATTTTAAGGGCAACCCCCTACTCCAAAAAAACAGCGTGGGGGTCCCTCCAAAATCCATACCAGACCCTTATCCGAGCACGCAGCCTGGCCGGTCAGGAAAGGGGGTGGGGACTCCAGCCTGCCAGACCCCAAAGCACCTTGTCCCCATGTTGATGAGGGCAAGGGCCTCTTCCCGACAACCCTGGCCGTTGGTTGTCGGGGTCTGCGGGCGGGGGGCTTATCGGAATCCGGCAGCCCCCTTTAATAAGGGGGCCCCCAGATCCCTGCCCCCCTACCCATTCACCCAAGGTGTAAAAGTGTAAATTAAAAAAACACACATTTTTTTAAAATATTTTATTGCACTGCTCCCGGGGTCTTCTTCCGTCTTGGGGGGTCTTCTCGCCGGACTCCTCCGCTCTCTTCTGCTCTTTTACCTAGCTCTTTTACCGAGCGGAGGAGCCCGGCTTTCTTCTTCGTTGTAGCCGCCGTCTGGGGGTCTCGTTCCGCCTTCGGGGGTCTTCCAGGGTCTCTTCTGTTCTTGCCGCTGTCGCTGCTTTCTGCGCCGTCTTCGTCTTCTTCCTCTTCTTCTTCTTCCGATGTTGACTCGTCGCTCTCTCTGGCCGGAATGGCATAGACGCGCTGTGTTGTGACTTATATAGGGACAAGGAGGCAGGGTCACATGCTCATGTCACATGGTGACCCCGCCCCCCATATGATGTCACAGTCCCAGCATCCTCCAGGACTGCGACATCATAGGGGGCGCTCCCTCGTCCCCACCCCCTTTCCTGACCGGCCAGGCTGCGTGCTCGGATAAGGGTCTGGTATGGATTTTGGGTGGACCCCCACACCGTTTTTTCAGCATAGGGGGTTGCCCTTAAAATCCATACCAGACCTAAGGGCCTGGTATGCTCCTGGAGGGGGAACCCATGATGGTTTTTTGTTTAAAAATTGGAGCGGAGTTCTCCCTCCAGAGCTGATTATTCTCTGATTGGCCACGGCCAAAGTCGCCTGGCCTGGGGCGACTTAAAGTCGTGTTGTAAGTCGTCCTAAGTCGTGTTGAAGTAGCTCCTCAAGTCGTGTCCAAGTTGCCTCCCAAAGTCGCGCTGGAAGTCGTGTCGCCCCTGTGTGAACCGGCTCTAAATCAGCAAGTTAATTATGTCTGCAGAATAACAGGATATTTAGAACATGTATCAAGGAGAATGTGATTACCAGCTGATTGAAATATTATTAAATGACTGACTGACTGGTTGCAACAGCCATATTTGTCATTTCAATCTAACAAATTTTCTAGAGGCAGAGGAGACAAGGAGAATCAGATTACCAGCTGATTAAACTGAAACAAATTTTGAATAACGGTTATAACTACTGTATCTATCTGTGAAAACAGCTAGGAACAAGGGACTGTCATATCCATATAGCTGCTCTGAGTTCATATTTACATCTACACTGACTCTTTTATTTCTTGTGCATGAGGTAAAGGAGGGAAGCATATGAACTATTACTTGGCAGTAAACCTGATTCTTTACCAGCAAGTTATTTAACATGGCAAAAATTCCAGGATATCTCTAAGTACGTATTGAGGAGAAAGTGATTACCAGCTGATTAAACTGAAACAATTATTGAATGACTGATTGACTAGTTACAACTGCCACATTCATTTGTCAAATAAAATTTAACAAATCTCTCAGAAGCAGTGGAAACAAGGAAACAAAGGGAGATAAAGAAGATGGGGGAAAAAAAAAATCGCTATTTATTCTAGTATATAAAGCAAACATATTAATGCTCCCTATCTGCTCCATTCTGTTTTGAAACTTTTATTTTTTCTACTATCAGTTTGCCTAGCCTTTTTGTCTTCTTCTTCCTGGGAATCAAAACATAGGCCTCGAGAGTATAAAAGTCACTTTGGTACATGGAATTTTGTCAAGTAATATAAGTCTAAAAATTACAGTGGAAAAGGAAACTTGAGGAGGAAAATACAAAATTGAAGACTACTAAACTGCTTAAAATGTTTTGGATGGTTCTTAATTGATATCGTTTGATACCTTTATATACGGGACTATAAACATTGAAACTTGCACTTGTTTCTTTTTTTTTTTTGGGTTGCTCCAAACCCCTGCTTTAATCCCTGCTAAATTTTTGGATAGCAGGTTATACACATATTAGGACTGGGTAAAATAAACATGGGGGTAGCACAACAATAAGATGGCAACGATCGTGATACTGTGAAGAATTAGAAGATATAAAACTGGGGAAACGTAAAATCACAAACAAAAAGATTAACATGAAAGGAAAGACCACGAAAGGAAGTGACCGCAAAACCCCCAAGGAAACAGGGAACACAAGTACAATTAAACAATACATGGTAAAAGGATCAAGCCCCAAAAGCGCAGGACCTGAAAAACAACTTGGGAAACAAGATAAGAAGAAAGAACCCACTAAGAAGAAAGGAGATAGCTCTGACCTCTCTAGAGAAGATACATGTATAGAAAGTGAAGCAGAGATGAGCAGGATGGAAGAACTGAATGCAGGGGCACAATTTCCAACAAAGACAGAAATGTCAGAGATGTTATCTAGACTAGAAAACTAAATTAAAGGGGAAATCACGGCATTACGAACGGATCTGGGGCATCTGCTGGCACGAGTGGAAGATATGAAGAAGAAAACAGATAATCAAGCACAGGAACTCTCTAATGCAGCGTACACACGAGCAGACTTTCCCGCGGGATTGTCCGCTGGACTGGAGTCCGCCAGACAATCCGCCCGTGTGTGGGCACTGGCGGACTTAGTTTTAAGTTCAGACTTAAAATTGTCCGCTGGACTCGCTAGTCCGGCGGACAATCCCTGTCCCCGGTCTGTGTGCTAGTCCGCGGGACTTTTGGAAATGAACGGACTTGCCTACACAAGATCAGAAAGTCCGTTCATTTAGAACGTGACTTCAGGTAGATGGGACTAGCGAAGGCAGTGAATGCCGCCGCGCTAGCCCCGTCACCTGGTATGGATTTAAAGGGACAGCACAGTGGTGTAGTGGTTAGCACTCTCACCTAGCAGTAAGAAGGGTCGCTGGTTCAAATCCCAACCACGACACTACCTGCCTGGAGTTTGCATGTTCTCCCTGTGCCTGCGTGGGTTTCCTCCGGGTACTCCGGTTTCCTCCCACAATCCAAAGACATGCAGGTAGGTTAATTGGCTTCTGTCCAAAAATTGGCCCTAGTATATGAATGGGGACCTTGGATTGTGGGCTCCTTGAGGGTAGGGACCGATGTGAGTGTGCAATGTACAGGGATAGGGACAATTGTAGACACTCACTCAGGTTGAACTGGATGGACTGATGTCTTTATTCAACCTTACTAACTATGAAACTATGGAATCCCTACACCGAAAAACCGGCGTGGGGGTCCCCCCAAATCCATCTCAGACCCTTATCCGAGCACGCAGCCCAGCCGGCCAGGAAAGGGGTGGGGACGAGCGAGCGCCCCCCTCCTGAGCCGTACCAGGCCGCGTGCCCTCAACATGGGGGGTGCCCTGGGGAAGGCTGTGCGGCCCCCCCACCCCAAAGCACCTTGTCCCCATGTTGATGAGGACAAGGGCCTCTTCCCGACAACTCTGGCCGTTGGTTGTCGGGGTCTGCGGGCGGGGGGCTTATAGGAATCCGGGAGCCCCCTTTAATAAGGGGGCCCCCAGATCCCAGCCCCCCACCTATGTGAATGAGTATGGGGTACGATGTACCCCTACCCATTCACCTAAGGCAGTGGTTCTTAACCTCAGTCCTCATTACCCCCCACCAGGCATGTTTTGGGAATTTCCCTTAGATAAAATAGCTGTCCAAAATACCAAGCCATTGACTTAGATTTAAAGCACCTGTGCAAGATAAAAGGAAAGCCTGCAAACATGGCCTGGTGGGGGGTAATGAGGACTGAGGTTAAGAACCACTGACCTAAGGTGTAAAAGTGTAAATAAAAAAAAATACACAATTTTTTTTAAAATATTTTATTGCACAGCTCCGGGGGTCTTCTTCCATCTTGGGGGGTCTTCTCGCTGGACTCCTCCGCTCTCTTCTGCTCTTTTACCTAGCTCTTTCATGAGCAGAGGAGCCCGGCTTTCTTCTTCGTCGTCGCCTGGGGGTCTCGTTCCGCCTTCGGGGGTCTTCCGGGGTCTCTTCTGTTCTTGCCGCTGTTGCCGCCGCCTTCTTCTTCTTCTTCCGATTTTGACTCGTCGCTCTCTCTGGCCGGAATGGCAGAGACGTGCGGTGTTGTGACTTATATAGGGACAAGGGGCAGGGTCACATGCTCATGTCACATGGTGACCCCGCCCCCCTATGATGTCACAGTCCCAGAGGATGCTGGGACTGTGACATCATATGGGGGCGGGGTCACCATGTGGCATGAGCATGTGACCCCACCCCTGAAGGCGGAACGAGACCCCCAGGCGACGGCGAAGAAGAAAGTCGGGACTCCTCCGCTCGTAAAAGAGCTAGGTAAGAGAGCGGAGGAGTCCGGCGAGAAGACCCCCCAAGACGGAAGAAGACCCCCGGAGCAGTGCAATAAAATATTTTTAAAAAATTGTGTGTTTTTTTTTTTATTTACACTTTTACACCTTAGGTGAATGGGTAGGGGTACATCGTACCCCATACTCATTAACATAGGGTGGGGGGCCGGGATCTGGGGCCCCCTTATTAAAGGGGGCTCCCGGATTCCGATAAGCCCCCCGCCCGCAGACCCCGACAACCAATGGCCAGGGTTGTTGGGAAGAGGCCCTTGTCCTCATCAACATGGGGACAAGGTGCTTTGGGGTGGGGGGCCGCACGGCCCCCCTTTCCCCAGGGCACCCCCCATGTTGAGGGCACGCGGCCTGGTACGGCTCAGGAGGGGGGGGGGTGCTCGCTCGCCCCCACCCCTTTCCTGGCCGGCCGGGCTGCGTGCTTGGATAAGGGTCTGAGATGGGTTTGGGGGGACCCCCACGCCGTTTTTTCGGCGTAGGGATTCCCTTTAAATCCATACCAGGTGACGGGGCTAGCGTGGTGGCATTCACTGCCTTCGCTAGTCCCGTCTACCTGCAGTTACGTTCTAAATGAACGGACTTTCCGATTATGTGTCGGCAAGTCCGTTCATTTCCAACAGTCCCGCAGACTTTTTCCCGCGGATTGTCCGCCGGAAAAGTCCAGGCGTGTATGGGCAAGTCCACATGCTCAGAAATTCTGGCGGACCTCCGCTGGAAAATCCGGCGGTTTGTCCGCATAAGATAAAAGAACAAGTAAGATTAACCAAAATAAACCAGAGGAGAATCCTTTATAAATTAGAGGACCAAGAAAATCAAAACAGAAGACAGAATTTGAGAATACGAGGTCTCCCAGAAGAAAATGGAGAAGATCTGAGGAAAATTATGAACTTGATATGCAAACCCCTACTGAACAAATGGACAGACGAGTGCTTGAAATTCGATTAGAAAACCCCAAAATATAGCAGCAGATAGCCCTAGAGACATCATAGCCAGATTTCAGAATTATGAAGAGAAGGCGGAAATTTGGAGCAACCTGAGGAAAAAAACCCCACTGAAGTATAAAGAAACGGACCTCCAGGTTTTCATGGACTTAGCTCCAGAAACACTAGCTAGAAGACGATTTCTTAAACCACTCTTGGAACAAATGCGAACAGTAAACAAGTATAACTGGGGATTCCCGGCATGTTTGATAGGCCATAAGGATGGCAGATCTGCAAGACTAAGGTTCCCAGAAGAAATACAGGAATTTTGTACCAAGTTGGACTTACAAATCATAGAAATACCAGAATTGGCAGAGAAAGAAAGTCTAGAATAGAAAGATGGTTATTAAGGATTTCCTTGGGAAAATTCTCTCCTCACTTCCCCCCCCCCCCCCCTTTTTTTTTCTCTCCTCTCTTTCCCTTCTCTTGGGGATGGGAAGAGAGAAGATATTGTGCAGATAGATCTACCTTCCTGTACTTGGGGTGTGGTTGGGTTACTAGGGATGGGGGATGGGGGTTGGGACTGCTATTGTATGGTGGCTGGGAGGTCCCCAAGTACAACTATTAAAGGTGGTTAAATGAAAGAGGATGGGGGAGGTACCTGGCCTGTGCCATGAGGTGATATACTTGAAATGGCCTAAGAAGGTGAAGCGGGAGAGTCAGTGTGGTGGGGAGTAGAGGGGAGGAATAGAGGGATGGGTTGGAGGTGGGTGGCCTTGTGGTTCATCGGAGTACCCCCAGTCCACGCCCCCCCCCTCCCTCACAGGGGGGGGGGAGGGGACAGCGGATGGGAATCGGGATCAGAGCTGCACCTCTAGGATGGAAAACCAGAGGTGGAAATTAAGTTCAGATCCACCTATGGGCTTGAGGCCAGAGGTGGCCTGGAAGGGGGAGGGAAGGGAGGGAGGAATAGATGGGGAGGATGGGGGAGAGGGAGTGAGGGTAAGGATACCTCTTTGTCAGATGTAACAGCCAATATTAGGGGGAAAAATAATTAAGTTTTTGACATATAATGTCCGCGGTCTGTAAGCTCCAGCCAAAAGACATAAAATCCTTGGAGAATTAAAACATTGTGGGGCCGAAGTTGTGTTCCTGCAGGAGACACATCTCCTACAGGACACAAATGTCAAATTATTCTACAGGAATTTTCCGCTATGGTATTACGCAGATTCAACCACAAAGAAAGTTAAAGGGGTGGCAATTGGATTTGCTACAGGGACACGGTTTAATCTAGAAAAAAGGGTGATGGACCCCGATGGCAGATACCTCTTTCTGAGGGGCTGCCTAGGAGAAATGGAATGTACACTTGCAAGTATATATGCCCCTAATAGGAACCCAATGAATTACATGAGAGGAATTTTGGGAAAACTCATGGAATTCAGGAAAGGTAGTATTATACTAGCAGGAGATTGTGTATGGATCCTGGAATGGACAGTACGTCCCGTGCACAGGGGATGGGAAGTAGAATTTTAAAACTATTTAAATAGAAAATGCACCAACATCAGCTACTTGACGTGTGGAAAATTATGCATCCCAAAATACGGGACTACATGTTCTTCTCCCCTGTGCACGGGACGTACACGAGATTGATTACATATTGGTAGATCATAAAGCTTTGGAGAGGGTAACCAAATCAAATATAGGAATATCAACACTGTCCGATAGGACTTTGTTGTCGGAAAATTTAAGAGCAGGAGATAAAACTTTGTCCGTCAGAAAATCCGACGGAAAAAGTCCGATGGAGCCTACACGGTCGGAATTTCCGATAGACATGTGCACAACAAAAAAATTTGTTTATTTTCGTTTCGTTTTTTTCGTTTCCGAAAAAAATTCATTTTTTTTCATTTCGTTTTTTTCGTTTCCGTTGATTCGTAACGATTCGTACATTCGTAAGTCGTCGGTGTTCGGATTCGTAACGATTCGTACATTCGTAAGAGTTATTTTTCGTTGATTCGTTTTTTCGTTAGTTTCATTTTCGTTTATTCAAAATTTGGACGCATTCGTATTTATTCGTACATTCGTAACATTCGTAGATTCGTAATCAGGGCATAATTCATAATTTTATGTAATGTGTGCTATTATTACATTTTAATAATTTACGAATCGAAAAAAAAAAAAGTTACGAATCGAAAAAAAAAAGTTACGAATCGAAAAAAAAAGTTACGAATGTACGAATTTTTCTGTTCAATCTATTCGAAGCACGTTAAGCAGCACCATTGTAAGGGACACGGTAAATTACCAATTCAATAAAAAAAAAAAGTTACGAATCGAAAAAAAAAAGTTACGAATGTACGAATTTTTTCGTTCAATCTATTTGAAGCATGTTAAGCAGCACCATTGTAAGGGACACGGAAAATTACCAATTCAACAAAAAAAAAAAGTTACGAATGTACGAATTTTTTCGTTCATTTTCGTTGTTCCTTTTTTCGTTTTTCGGATTTTCTTCATTCGTACATTCGTTGTTTCTAATTTGGTTTTTCGGATTTTCGTTGTTTTTCGGATTCGTTCGATTCGAACGATTCGTTAATTGGATTCGTACGATTCGAACGATTCGTTATTTGGATTTGTTCGATTCGAACGATTCGTTCATTCGTACGAAAACGAAAGAACGTAAAAAACAAAAAAAAACGAAAAACGAAAAAAAAAACGAAAGGAATTGCACATGTCTAATTTCCGACAACATTGTCCGATAGGACATTTTCCGTCGGAAAATCCGACTGTGTGTACGGGGCATTAGAAGACAAAAAAGAAGAAGAAATTGTACAAAAGGAGATAGAACATTACTTTTTGATAAATGATACAAATGAAATATCATATGCAACATTATGGGAGGCGCATAAGGCTTATATCCGGGGTATTCTTATCTCTATAGGGGCGGGGGAAAAAAAAGGAGAGAACCAGAAATATGAATTCTCTAATAGAGGAGATATATGGGTTAGAACAAACTCACAAAAAGTTTAAAGGACAACATCAGGAAACTTTTCATCTACTGGTAACAAAAAGAGAAGAACTAAAAGATCTTATGACACAAGACATTAAAAGAACGTTTAATAGAGTACTGAATGATAAATACCTCTGGGGAAATAAGCATAGTAAACATCTCGCCAGGAAGTTAAAAAAGGAAAAATCTAAAAATGATATAGAAAAGATTCAAAACAAACATGGGGAAATGGTCTACAAAACAAATGATGTAGCAGAAGTGTTTCGGAACTATTATGGGGCATTATATGCAGTTAATAAGGATCTGCCAGATAAAGAGAAAGTAAGTAAAATAAAACAGTTTTTGGATAGGGCAGGAATCCCCCAAATATCAGAAAATGACAGGGATATGCTTGAAAGAGCTATAACTGAAGAGGAAATTAATAAAGCTTTACAAGAAACTGCCTCTGGGAAAAAACCCTGGACCCGACGGGTTCTCGATCCTTTATTTAAAGAAATCTAAAGAGATTCTAGTACCAAGGCTATGCCAATACATGAATGGACTGGGCACGGACTATGAAATGAGTAGAGAGGCACAGGCAGCATTGATTACGGTAATACTAAAGGAGGGGATGGATGCAACAAATTGTTCAAGCTATAGACCAATATCCTTGCTTCCACCGATATAAAGTTATACGCAAAGGTCCTGGCAAATAGGCTGAAAGATCAGATGAAAATTCCTGTCCATCCTGATCAGGTTGGGTTTACCCCTGGGAGGGTAGGGAGGGACAATGGAGTGAGAACGTTGCTCCTCCTCCAGGAAATTATAGACATGAGCGATTTAGTTTTGTACGAATCGGAAATTCGTACGGATTTTTTGAAATTTGTACGGATTTTTCGAAATTCGTACGAATCCGAATTACGAATTTTTACGCATACGAATTCTGTATGTAATACGAAATTACGTTTACGAATCTTGGCTCCAAATTATCCGAATCCAAACTACCAAATAACGAATTTCAACTAATATGAAAGAAATTATAGCGGATATAATGACTGATTCGAATGAATTAGAGATTCAGTATAACGAATATCGACACTCTACGAATAATAACGAATTTGTTTTCGGCCCAAATTTCTTTACTACAGAAACATGTGACTGTTGGTTGACCAATCAGAGGTTTTCTTCTGATGTTGAGGCCTACAGGGCAGACCCGATTATGTGACTTCCCTTTGTGGGTTAGCTAGTGTAGTGGAGCAGATCACACAATTATTTGTCTGTGCATCTGAGCGCACGCAGGAGCAGGCGCACGCAGGATTTGACCGCCTATTGCCCAGAACTGATGCTGGCTGCCATGTGTGACCCTCGCATCAGGGGCAAAATGGCTGTGCAGTGCTCTGACAACATGGCGGGACAGACTAATCGACAGGGTGCATCAGAGGGAAAGGCCGATGGTAAGGCCGCTAGAGCTGGGAGAGGAGGAAGAAGATATTGAACACCCCCTCTCCCATGCAACATTGACATATAGTGAAATGAGCAGAGCTCCTGCCAGCGGAGCATCTTCTGTCTTGGCTGAGGCACTTGACACCCTAATGGGAACCTCCAGCATAGTGCACCCCAAGAAACCCATTTCAGCAAAGGAGGTTGTCATGTCCTATTTGTCAGCCCCACCAGTGCACCTCACCACAGATCCAATGTTTTTTTGGCAGGAGAAGAGCGAGGAGTGGCCTGCCCTCGCAGATATTGCCAAGGAGCTACTGTCCTGCCCTCTGACAAGTGTCCAGAGTGAGCGGGTGTTTTCTGTGACGGGAAACATCCTGTCACCCCAAAGATCCCAGTTGTCCCCCCAGCTAATGGAGCAGTTAGCATTTTTGAAAACCAATTTGCCAAAGCTGGGGTACCCCTCCCTCACTCTGGACATTCCTTGAACTGACTGTCTGCAGCAGAGATGGCCACTTGGTCTTAGTTGGCCCCTGTCCCTTCCCACAATCACAGTTTATTAAATGCCCAAAAAATATTTATACTCAATTGTTGGTCAATGTGCCAAATTTATACAATAATCCACAAGCTGGTAAACGCTGTGCCCTGATGTTCCCCAATGTGCCCCAATATGCCCTGATGTGCCCCAATATGCTCCAATATGCCCTGATGTGCCCCAATATGCCCTAATGTGCTCCAATATGCCCTAAAGTGCCCCAATGTGATCCAATATGCCCTGATGTATTCTCCAATGTGCCCTGGTATGCCTTAATGTGCCCCTGACATTCTTCTCATTTACACATGTGACTGCTAGAACAGATAAAAAGACATTTACCGCATATTACGGCTTCTCAACACCGCATAAGGACTTGGGGAAGTGCCACCACAGAACAAAAGGCTCTGCTGCCCATATGGAGCGATTCCTGGTGCCGATCCAGCCGGCCGCTTCCACCCCGGACACAGCCAAGATGGTGCCGGCACCTGCCACGAGGGCAGAGCTCAGCCTGTCTGCTAACGACGGAGGGGGAGTAAGGTACGATCAGGGGAATGACATGCCTCTGTTCTCCCCAGCCAGTGATCTCTCCCCCTGCCTCCCCCGCTCGCTGTCCCTCACATCACTTGGCAGCCCTGGAGGAGACATAGGCGGCTCTACACAGTGGGCTGCACGGGACACACAGGCCTCCCAGCCAGTATCAGGTCTTCATACCTGACACATCGCTGCTCATATCTCAATGCAGGCAAGCCACAATGAGTACTACTCCCCTAGCTGTGCCCCCACGAGAATCCTCATCTCAGCTTTTCAATGAGCAAGCTCTATGGGCTCTCCTACAAAAGCTTCCCACCAGAGATGACATGGACTCTCTAGCTGCCAGAATGGAGGCAGCACTCTGCAGTGAACTCACAGGCATTAAACAAGAAGTGGCAGAAATGTCCACCCGGGTCTCCTCAATTGACACTGACACTGCTGCCCTCCGCCAAGATGTCTCCAGTCTGCAAACTAAACAGGAGGAAGTGTCAGACCAAGTCGCACAGTTGCATCTTTTGGTAGATGACCTGGAAAACTGTAATTGCAGGCGTAACATAAGAATTTGCGGCCTGCCTAAAGTAACTCGCCAGGCAGATCTTAAAGCAACCGTAATTGCCATATTTAATAACTGTTTGGAACGCCCCTTGGAGACACCCATTGAGATTGACAGAGTGCACAGAACCCTAGGTCCCAGAGATCCTGCGGCAGACAGTCCCAGAGATGTCTTATGGTCACGGTCTGGAGTCAGGCTCAGAGGCCAGAAGCTATAGCAGCTGATTAGGTATTCACGCAGGTCACCCTGGCTGATGACACGGGTTCACCTGAGGTGCGGAGTCTAAGCACTAACCGGTATTCATCAGAGCTCCTGATGGTGGAGACGGGCTTTGCTGTGTGTTAGTGCCAGGTTGCGGTCCTCAGGATAGCCCCACCAGGAGGTGAGCAAGCCGGGGTCCGGTAGCAAATATAGCAGCTGGGGATCAAGCAGAAGCGTAGTCGAGAAACAAGCCAAAAGTACGTAATAAATAGTTGCAGGTTGGGATTCAGCAGAAGCGTAGTCAAGGAACGAGCCAGATGTCGGTAACGAATGGTAGCGAAGATACAGTCGGCAGCAGGAGAAACAGGAGCAAGATATTGGCTGGTGAAGGCACAATATTCTGGCAACCAGGAAGTGCAGAGACATGGCTTAAATCAGGAAGTTCATGGGAGGAGCAAAGGGTTCAAGGTTCAAACAAGATTCAAGACAAGATCATTCAAGGAATTGTCTAAGTAACTATCCAAGGAACTGTCCAAGGAGCTGTCCAGCATTCCAGGTGGCTCAGAAAGCTGCCAGACACAACAGAGGTCCCAGGTTCAAGCTCAGGTCCTAACACTTATGTTGCCTACATAACTACTCAGTCAAAGAAAACATATTGCAACGAGCCTGGCACAAGGGACACAGACTTTGATGGGGTACAAATCATTCTGCTGCCTGATGTTTCCCGGAGGACCCTACAGATGCGCCGCTGTATGAAACCACTGCTAGAGAAGCTCAGTGAACATGAGATCACCTACAAGTGGGGCCACCCTTTCCACCTTATTGCACGAAATTGCACGGGGCTTGACTGTTTCCTGAGAAAACTTCAGGGGGCCATCGGCTCGTCATTGACCTATTCAAGGAAGGGAGCTGCCCCGTAAGTCTTATTTAGCGATGACACCCTAGGATTTGGTTTAATCCAAAGATAACTAGGTCCGGCTGGATGCTTACATCGGGGCTCCAAACCCATTTGTTCCCCGTTTGTCACATGGTCGTTTCAATGGATGTCTTGGATGGATTTAGATATTTTTAGTTCTAACCTTTTTTTTCTCTCTCTTAATGTTCAGGTTATACTCGGGGAGCCGGGAGAGATCTTTTCGGAGCTGGCCAGTACAATTGCCTATCCTACAGGCTTAGATCGAATTAAAGTGCCGTGGGCGTTCGCCGGAGGGCCGACCTCCAGAGGGTCTCTCCCTCCTACCTGACTGACTCTTTAAAGCATTAGTTAATACATGTTTACCAACGAATCATAACTCTTATGCCCCATACACACGCTCGGATTTTCTGATGACTATTTCCGTTGGATCATTTCCGTCGGAATCTGTCCGAAGCTGGTGTTGCGTACACACGGTCGGACAACGTTGTCGGAATTTCCGGTCTTCGAGAACACCGTGACGTAAGCCGTGTTCCACGAGACTATAAAAGGGAAGTTCAGCACCACGTCCGGCACCCGTTGGGCTCCTTCTGCTGATTCCGTGTTTATCGCGTGTTAGTAGAAGTTTGGTTACATTCGATTCGCGCTTTTCAGTTTTCAGACTCAGATCGTTACTGCTCTTCAGTTTGTGCTTGTCGTGCGTCTGTTTATCGGTGCGTGTAGTCAGTTCGCATTTGTTGGTCATTGCGGCCTATATCTTGATATAGGACGCTTTGATTTTCACTGCTTATTGTCTGCTCGTTTCTGGTATTCATTTCGTTCTTTCAGGCCTTCCTGTTTATCGGTGCTTTCTGTTTGTCCGTTCTGACCAGCCGACCGTTTGTGAGCTATGTTTCATGTACGTACTCGTCGTAGAGTTCGTGCTGTGCAGGGGCTTGGTGTCAGGCTTTTAGCTTTGACCCAAGAGCAGTCCATGAACAGGGCGAGGAGGAGTTCATGGACCAAGAATTGGTTGCTTCAGCGTGACCAATTCTCGCACATGCCTTTGCTTCGTGAGAACCGGGAGAATAATCCTGATGATTTCAGGAACTTTCTCACGATGACGACCCCCGTTTTTCACCATCTGTTGGCTTTGCTGACCCCTTTTATCAGCAGGCAGGATACCTGCATGAGGCAAGCTATCACTCGGAGCAGAGGCTTGTTGCCACGTTGAGGTACTTGGCGACAGGGAGAAGCCTTCAGGATCTGAAGTTCTCCACAGGTATCTCTCCCCAGGCTCTGGGAATCATTATTCCAGAGACCTGTTCTGCTATTATCCAGGTCCTGCAGGAGGACTATATTAAGGTAACATTTCTCCTTTACTATTCCCTTCTATGTATGCTCTGTTTGCTAATGTCTTGTATTTTTGACCTCCTTCCCTAATTACCATGATTGCAATATGCTCTAATATGCTGTGCCCCTTTTTTGTCCTTCATGCATTTTTGCCTTCACTTACCTCCCCAGCATGCTCTTCTGGCCCAATATACACCTATGGCCTAGTCACTTAAGCAATGTATTTTGTCTGCTCCATAGTATTGGTTTCCCCCAAACACCCCCTAAAATATGCACAAATGTTTTCTGTGTGTTTTACTTCATGCAGAGTCCCCTTTTTTTTTGGTGTGCCAAACTCATTAGGAACCCCCCTCCCCCAACTGCTCGGTCAGATGATACCAATCCTCTATCTGCTGGCTTTGCCAAGCTCAATACACACTATATACCTACCTCTTTATAGTGGTCATATTTAGGGATGAATTCAGCAATTTTTATTTTTATTTTTGTTTTTTCCTCCTATTATTAGCTTGATAGGTAATGTGCTTCCCTTTATGTTTTTTTTTTTTTTTTTTTTGGGATTAGGAATCTTCTTTTATTTTTCCGGTGGGCTGCCAATAGTGTTAAGTAAGGAGGGTCTGGCCAAACTATCACACATTGTTTAGCCATTTGGCTCTCAATGAAGTGGAGAGGGTTACCTGTCCAATCCCCCCCCAACCCCTAGTTTTTGTCAATGGCCCATCAGAAGTGGGGGGAATGATGGGGGGTGAGTAATCTGCTAAGGGGACCTTGTACTTCATTTTGTAAATACTTTCTTGGTTAAATTTTAGTCTGATATTGTTCCAAAATGTTTGTGTCTAATCTGCTTGCAATGTTTATGTGCAAACTGACTATATTTTTTTCTTGTTTGACTCCACAGTTTCCTTCAACGCCACAGGAATGGCAGACTGTGGCCTCCCACTTTGCCAGCCGTTGGGACTTTCCTAACTGCGGAGGTGCAATTGATGGGAAACACGTCCGCATCGTCCCACCCCCCCAACTCGGGGTTGTACTATTATAATTACAAGGGGTTTAATAGTATAGTGATGTTGGCGGTGGTGTCGGCGACATACGAGTTTTTGTATGTGGACGTGGGTAAGAATGGCCGGATCTCGGATGGTGGTGCCATTGCGCACACGGAGTTCAACTGGCGTCTCCAGAGTGGCAGTCTGTGCTTGCCACCTCCAGAGGAGAATGCGGAAGGACTCCCCTTCGTCTTTGTCGCGGATGAAGCGTTTGCGTTGTCAAGCCATCTGATGCGGCCCTTCCCGATGAGGACCCTCACCCCAGACCAGAGGGTCTTCAATTACCGGCTGTCCAGAGCCCGCAGAGTGGTGGAGAACGCCTTTGGAATCATGGCCGCTTCCGCCTCTTTTTGACACCTATCAACATGGCGGAATATAAACTGAACCACATTGTGCTTTCCTGCTGCATATTGCACAACTTCTTAAAGCGACATAGCACCAACTATGTTGTGTCTGTTGGCCCTGATGCCAACATGCCTACAAATGACAACCTCACAGCCCTTCAAGCTGCACGTCCTGGCTTGCCCCCCCCTAAATGCTGCGAAGTCTGCGAGAGGTATATGGAGTACTTTGTGGGTAGGGGGCCATTGATATGCCTGACGATGTGTGAGAGGCATTTTTTAATAAATATATTTTGGAACCTGAACTAAGATTTCTTGTCATTTACTGCTTGTGTTTCTTGTAGGTGTGTTCTAGCTTATTTTTTGTTTTCTTTTTGGGCGTTTATTCAACAGTGGGAATGCACTTTCTTGGTGAGAGGAGGTTACATTCTCTTCTTCCTAAAAAGAATCTTCTCATGTTGTGGGTCTGATACATAATAGTTTTTCTAGGTAAGGTATGTAGTGCATAACTGACCCCAAAAATACTCCTTTTCCTCACCATGACAGAAATGTGTGTATTCCTGAAAATGGCGTGATAGGTGGTTTATTACAAAGCACTGTGGGTGTCATTTCCAAAAGACAAATCCACTATGCACTACAAGTGCACTGCAAAAGTGCACCTGAAACTGCACTTGGAGTGCAAAGTGGAATAGCCTTTAGTAAATAACACCCATTGTCACCAAATTTATTTACTGTTGACGCTAATAATGCTTTTGGGGTTTGAAATAAGGAAGCCACACATTGTTTATATGTTAAAATTTTACTTAAAACACATTCACAAGTGCCTTTCAAAAATGCTTTTGGAAACTCAAAAGATCTTTGGTCTTTAGAACATTCTTTACTAACTTGGCGCATTTGTGTAAACCAGGCATGTAGCAAAACAAAACATACTGAACATAGGAACTTACAAAGTTCAACTTTGAAAAGTGAAGACAAGATCAGACATGACTATGTCTAAACTGTGTTTGATCGTGCCTTCATCACATGGGGTGTCACCCCTGGAAAAGCTAAATTTAGAACATGCACACAATTTGGGGATCAAAATAAGCACTTGATGCAAGAACACATGCCTAGAATGTCCAAATGTGCAATCTCCCATCATGGGGATCAATGTACGTGTTTTGGGGGTGCAACCCCTTCACCTCAGCCACTTTAGTAGTTAGTAAAGTGGTTGCACCCACAAAACGTTGTCATTGATCCACCATGATGTTGACACAGCACATGTTGACACACTGTGTGCATCTTCCAAATTTGGCAAAGTTCTGACGTAAACATTTTAGGGTTACACACCCACAAATGTGTGATAAGTCGTTTGTGTGGTTTCATATTTTCCCTAAAACATCAATGATGTTCTTCATTTTTTGTTGAACATCATTGATGTTTTTCTTGATATCATCTAGATCTCGATTGCACACCATTATCTCCCCGATGAGGACATGTGCACTTTCACTGGTAAAATGTGATTCTTCTTCCACAACATCCACATCACCTAAAAAAAAAAAAAAAACGGGGTATTTTTAAGATGCAGGCATACATTGATTAGCTTACCTGTAGCTGTGGTCTCCGACACTCACCTGTTGTGGTGACAAGTTCTCCAAATTCTACAATCTCTCCTTCCTCCTCTGCTTCTGGTGTTGGTATTTCCCCTTCTTTGGGAGATGTGGGGTTCCTGGTGTCCTCAGACGTCCCGAGTCTTCGCTCCCCTATGAGAATGTACAAAAGGAATACTTAGCACACCAATCTATGAGGGCAGACATAGGAAATATGAAACATTGCTTGGAAGTGACGTACAATAGTGGTTTGTGGCCAGGTTCAAAGGACAACAACATAAATTTTGACACTTTGGAAAGGTGCAATACTTATTACCTGTTTGGTGCAAGTTTGACAGATGGAGACACCCCTATAGTATCCACTGGAGCACATGTGTGGGACACCCTAATGAAAAGGGTGTTTGGGTGTCCCAGCACTAGTGCTCTAGAGTCCAGATGTGTAAACAGCTACTGAGTCACCTCTCCTTTACACTGAAGAAGTTTGCATTTCATTCTGGAAAAAAACCCTATAGACAACAAACTTCATTTGACTAAAAACAGGCCTGAAACAATGTAGTTAACTCCAACTTCACCAAACAGCGTATTATAAGTGGCCGAACGATCGAGGTTGAGTACGATCGAATGGACACACGAACATGAAAGTGGCCATTTTCCAATGTCCAACATTGAAAAACAAAGCACATGGAGCAGTATGCAAGCAAGAAAAAAAAAAGATGAACACACGACAACTACTTACTTTTTTGAAGAACTCGCTTGATCTTTCTGTACTGATCGTGCTCCCTCAGTTTCAGGTCTGACCAGCGTTTCCTCAGTTGATCCTTGGATCGTTTTAATCCAAAATTCTTTTGCAGCCTCTTCACAACTTTAGCCATGATCAAGGCCTTTCTGACATTTGGGTTGGGGTAAGGCCCATACTTCCCATCATAGTCGCTCCTCTTCAATGTGTTCACCATCTCCAACATTTCTCCAAAAGACATATTTGACGCCTTAAATTTTAGCCTCCGGGATCGGGACGTTTCTGCCTCCGGGCTTTCCTCGTCCTCCTCCTCGTTGCTGGAATAGTTATGGCGCACCTGCTGTGTCCCCGCCATGTGCTCTCCCCACTGCGCCGTAAAGAGAAGGGGTGGGGAATAGATGAGAAAGATCGTCAGGGGCGGGCGGAGTTTCACTCATGCGCACTGTAAATAAAATGTCACACGCTTGTGTCGTACAGACAATCTGTGAGCAGAGGGGAGAGAGTTGACGCACGAAACGATCGATCGCTATAACGAAGGTACAATTTGAACATCACTAGCCTAGACTGCTTCTCCGTTGAGGCTTATTTGGGTACAAGATTAGGAGAGTTTAGCCTGACAGTATTATGGTTTGTCTTGCAGAAAATATTATGGACCCATTTAAGTTTCCTTTTTTCTATGATTTGATCATTCATGAGCTCAGGGCGATGCCCTGCCTGTGGCAGAATTCCCACCCCGATTTTGGTAATAGAACCAAAAGGAAGGCAGCGCTGGAGAAACTACTCCATTACGTCCAAATCATGGTCCCCAAGGCAGACATCACCTATGTGATGGCCAAAATTGGTGCCCTGAGGAGCACCTATCTGAGGGAGCGACAGAGGTCCCAGCAGTCCTTGCGATCAGGAGATCCAAATGCCATTTATGTTCCCAGTATGAAGTTCTACGAGAGGCTACATTTTCTGGCAAACCAGAGGGAACCCATGCCATCACCTTACCATCTTCCTTCAAGGCTTCCTTCCCCCCCAGCTGAGGCTTCCGATGTCCAACCTGGGCCTTCCAGGCATTTAATGATGTTAACTAGATGTTATTATTGATCAGTTAAGTTGTGAGTTAACAAAGTGGTTGACATATCAATAGACAGTAGTGATCAAAGAGGATTGGGCCAGGAATGAAAAATGCCGGGCTCTGAATGATAGTATGTTCTATTTCTTAACATTCTATTTGCAACAGTCATGAGCTGAAAATAGTGTGATTGATGAACAAAGAACTAAAACTATGTCCCATTTTCATACACAGGAAGACCTCAGCTGGGAGGAGGCTGTGGCAAGTGGCAGCCGGGAGGAGGCTGTGGCAAGTGGCAGCCACGAGGTTGCCCCTTGCCCTCCTCCTCCTCCACCTGCTGCCACAACTCGAAGATCTGAGCCACAGCCTGGAAGGAAGCCTGGAGGGAAGTGCCTTAGGAAGACCAGATAGTGATGGCCTGGGTTCCGTCTGGTCTGTCAGAAGATGCAGCCTTTTGTCTGACAACATCCTGGGGACATAGATGGCATCTGACTAGGGTTGAGCGAACCCGAACTGTAAAGTTCGGGTCCGTACCGGACTTTTGGGTGTTCGGGACCCGAACCCGAACTATTTGCTGTAAGTTTGGGTTCGGGTCCGGTGTTCGGCGATGTATTGGCGCCCTTTTAACAGCTGCAGGGCAGCCAATCGACGCTAGTTTCACTAGTGTGCCCTTAGAAGCCATCACAGCCATGCCTACTAATGGCATGGCTGTGATTGGGCAGTGCAGCATGTGACCCAGCCTCTATATATAGTCCAGACACACAGCACACAGCGTCATTCTGCTATAGACAGGTTCCTGTGCTGCTGAGAGGATTTTAGGAGTTAAGCCCCATACACACGGTTGGATTTTCCGATGGATTCTGTCCTATCGGACATTTTCCATCGGATTGTCCGACGGACAAAGTTTTATCTCCTGCTCTTAAATTTTCTGACAACAAAGTCCTATCGGACTTTTTCCGATCGTGTGTAGCGAATTCCGACGGACAAAGTGCCACGCATGCTCAGATCACATTACAAGACCAAAGCTATTGGCTACTAGCCTCTACGTAGTCCCGTCGTAGGCAACAAACGTCACCACGTTCAGAATGATCGGATTTTCCGACAACTTTGTCCGACCGTGTCAGTCAGTCAGTCAGCATTCCTTAACTTTTCTTCTAATTAGTTAGATCAGTGAGCGATCTACATAGCTAGAGTAGAGTAGGGAGTTTCTTTATTGAGCAAAAGAAAGAGGCAGAGAGAATTATTGAAGAGATTCTTAAATCAATTGTACCCTGGCTGGGGTGCAGTGCACAGTCTTTTAACAGTGCCATGAGGCCAGTGCCAGACAAAATATAAAAGTTTTACCTGCAAGCTCAGTGCACCATTAGGACCAACACTGCATATACTAAGAGATACACCATAGTCTGTGTGTATTCTGCTATTGGAAAAACATTGCATAAAAATGTAATTTTGCTTTTTTTTTTTTCCCAATAGCATTTTCTGCGTGTTCATACATACACGCTGTAGACACTATCCGTGTATTCTGATATTGCAAAAACATTGCAAAAAAATTTAATTTTGCAGTGTTTTTTTTCTTCCCAATAGCATTGTCTGCGTTTTCATAAACGCTTTAGACACTATCCGTTTATTCTTATATTGGAAAAACATTGCAAAAAAATTTAATTTTGCAGTTTTTTTTCTTCCCAATAGCATTTTTCTGCATTTTCTGCATTTTCATAAACGCTTTAGATACTATCCGTTTATTCTGATATTGCAAAAACATTGTAAAAATTTTTTATTTTGCAGTGTTTTTTTTCTTCCCAATAGCATTTTCTGCGTTTTCATAAACGCTTTAGACACTATCCGTTTATTCTGATATTGGAAAAACATTGCAAAAAAATTTAATTTTGCAGTGTTTTTTTTCTTCCCAATAGCATTTTCTGCATTTTCATAAACGCTTTAGACACTATCCGTGTATTCTGATATTGGAAAAACATTGCAAAAAAAATTAATTTTGCAGTGTTTTTTTTCTTCCCAATAGCATTTTCTGCGTGTTCATACATACACGCTGTAGACACTATCCGTGTATTCTGATATTGCAAAAACATTGCAAAAAAATTTAATTTTGCAGTGTTTTTTTTCTTCCCAATAGCATTGTCTGCGTTTTCATAAACGCTTTAGACACTATCCGTTTATTCTTATATTGGAAAAACATTGCAAAAAAATTTAATTTTGCAGTTTTTTTTCTTCCCAATAGCATTTTCTGCATTTTCTGCATTTTCATAAACGCTTTAGATACTATCCGTTTATTCTGATATTGCAAAAACATTGTAAAAATTTTTTATTTTGCAGTGTTTTTTTTCTTCCCAATAGCATTTTCTGCGTTTTCATAAACGCTTTAGACACTATCCGTTTATTCTGATATTGGAAAAACATTGCAAAAAAATTTAATTTTGCAGTGTTTTTTTTCTTCCCAATAGCATTTTCTGCATTTTCATAAACGCTTTAGACACTATCCGTTTATTCTTATATTGGAAAAACATTGCAAAAAAATTTAATTTTGCGGTGTTTTTCTTTCTTCCCAATAGCATTTTCTGCGTTTTCATTAACGCTTTACATACTGTCCGTGTATTCTGATATTGGAAAAACATTGCAAAAAAATTTAATTTTGCAGTGTTTTTTTTCTTCCCAATAGCATTTTCTGCGTGTTCATAAACGCTTTAGACACTGTACGTGTATTCTGCTATTGACAAAAACACCCATTTAGGGCGAGATCATACATTTTGAAAATATGAGGAGATCATCAAAAAGGGGACGTGGCCCGGGTCGTGGTGCTGCTGGTGGCGCTCCTGTTGCAGGGAGAGGACGTAGTCGCTCTGTGCCAGCTACACGCACTAGTGAAACACCTTCCTCAGGTGCGAGTAGGCGACAGAGCCTGCAGCGGTATTTTGGTGCGCCTAATGAGGCTGTACGAATGTTGAGGCCAGTACAGGCGATAGTAGATTGGGTTGCTGACAGTGCCTCCGGTTCCTTCACATTGTCTCCCACCCAGTCTCCTGATGAAAGTTCAGAGTTGGCACCTGCAGCCGATGTCCATCAGTCTTTCACCTCACCCCCTTGCAAATCAGCCAATCAGTCTGAGCCCCAACCCAGTGGTTCTCCATCCCCATCAGAAGGCTTCCCTTTCGGCTACGAACCACTCCAGGTCACCTTTACGCCAGCAGGCTTTTGCATAGCAACCGCCACCCCTGCTCCACCTCGCCGTATGAATGAATGAATGACTTGTATAGCGCAACCTATGCAAACTGAATCGCCTCAGGGCGCTTTTTGCCACTGGTGTCCATCTGTGGTATAGTGCGGTCCTTGCCCTGTGGGGACCTGACACGCTTACAAACACATACACATACAACATACACATATTTGGCCAATTTTATCGACAGGATCTAATTAACCTACCAGCATGTCTTTGGAGTGTGGGAGGAAACCGGAGTACCCAGAGGAAACCCACGCAAGCATAGGGAGAACATGCAAACTCCAGGCAGAAGGTGTCATGGTCGGGATTTGAACCAGCGACCCTATTACTGCTAGGTGAAAGTGCTAACCACTACACCACTGTGCTGCCCAGAACAGGGACAGAAGCAATTGCCACCTCCTGGCAACTGATAAGAACAGATACTACACTTGATCTTAGCCAAAAGGCAGAGAAGCACTAGTGAAACACCTTCCTCAGGTGCGAGTAGGCGACAAAGCCTGCAGCGGTATTTTGGCGCGCCTAATGAGGCTGTACGAATGTTGAGGCCAGGACAAGTACAGGCGATAGTAGATTGGGTTGCTGACAGTGCCTCCGGTTCCTTCACATTGTCTCCCACCCAGTCTCCTGATGAAAGTTAATAATTTTTTCCAGAAAGTGCGTATTCTGGGGTATTCCCACCATATGTGAGGCATCGTGCCGTTGAGTTTCTGAGGTTCTTAATGACTTCCTGTACCTCTTCTGCTGAGAAGGGGGCCTCCAGCATTTTATTTTTATTTTTAATTTTTTTATGTTATTTTAAGTTATTTCCCTATCCACATTTGTTTGCAGATCACTTGCCATTTTGTTGCCATTTGCAGCCCTCTAGCCCTTTCCATGACTTTTTTACAGGCATTTTAGTGTTCAAAAGTCCGGGTCCCATTGACTTCAATGGAGTTCGGAGTTCGGGGTCAAGTTCGGGTCAAGTTCGGTCCCGAACAACGGACTTTTTTCCGAAGTTCAGCCGAACCCGAACATCCAGGTGTCCGCTCAACTCTACATCTGACCTTCCTGATCACTTGGACTTCTGGACCAGATTGAACTCCCTCAGATATGTACTCCTCAGGCCAACAATTTTGCTATTACATATTTGATGTCTGCCGTGGGGACCAAAAGGCTTCGCAAAATGGACCAGTCTCTCCAGCGTTGCCTTCCTGTTTATTTTGTTTATGACACCAAATAAAGGTTTTTTTTTTGGTTTGAAGAAATACTTGCCTATGTGTTTTACTTCAAAAAGGACAGTTTATTTGTGAGTAGGCAGGTACATTTCACAAATCATAAAGTCAAATTAACAAGGGGCACCAGCACCAAACAACCTCCTAGTGAATTAAGGCAAAAAATACAAATGATAATAATGGTGTTGGGATAAGTTGAGACACACAACCCCCCCCCACCCCCCCACAAAAAAAAAAGGAAATAAAGGAAATCTCGATTAAAAAACAAACCACTATAAATCACAAATCAAAAAATAAAGAAATAAACATTCTTAAGATCTGACGAATAAAAAAATTCTAGCCAATAAAACAGGAAAAAGAATAAAGAAAGAAGTTTGAGAAGTCAGTGTGAATATGAGCAGCTAAAAAACGTCATTCTTCTTGCATTGTAAAGAAAAAGAGAATGCGCTGCATTAAACACATTTTAACATTGCAGCGTGACGAATGTGCTGTGTCGACTAGGAACGGTAGTTTTACCTGACCGGGCGCTTCCGTCACAGAATTTCTTCTGAGCATGCGTGGCACTTTGTCCGTCGGACTAGGCTACACACGATCGGAATTTGCGTGATCGGACTTTGTTGTCGGAAAATTTGAGAGCAGGAGATAAAACTTTTTCCGTCGGAAAATCCGACGGAAAAAGTCCGATGGAGCCCACACACGGTCGGAATTTCCGACAACATGGTCCGATAGGACATTTTCCGCATTAGTGTTGTTTGCCTGACATTATTGGTAGTGTACTCCCCTGTGCTTTTGCAGAAACAACCATGCACACTACCTCGGAGGAAGGTCCACTCAGGCTGAGCAGGGAGGGGGTGAAGGGAGGGTCATCTCCCCACGGGCATGCCCCTTCATATCCACAATCTGTTCCTATCTAAGAATAACACATCTAGAGGGGTCAGCATAGGCGGGGGACACACGATTTGTTCTCACGGGGTCTCGACTCTATGGGAACGAGCAGTTTCTCCTGCCGGCTAATTTAGAGATAATATTATATTTCTGTATGTGACGGTTTACTATTTGTTACCACTCCCTGTACTCATTGAACTCACGTATTAACTGTGGTTGTTTTTTGTAATTTTTATAATTCTTATTTTTTTTTTCTGTTAAAAGAGAAGCTTACCTTTGCAAAGCGGCTCCTATATGGACCGCCTCTAACTAGGGGCTGTTGGGGGGTCCGCGCTTCGGGGGCTCAACCCCTGCAGTGCCTTACCTCTTCCCCCACTAGGCCTTCACTGCCCAATTAGGCAGTAGCCCTCTGTTTGGAGATTTAGTTTCCCCCCATCCTTTCCATACCTCTCCCACTCTTTTTCTCCCTTTCCATCCCGGCCCTCCTTTGTAGCCCTCCTTAACCCACCCCCACCCCCCTTTTTTTTTTTCTCCTCTTCCATCTTTTTCTCCACTTATCTTTTTCACCTTCCCCAGTACTTAGTCCAACTTCCCTTTTCTCCCCCCTCCCACACACTAATTTCTGTTCCGGATTCTGGTGGGGCTCGTCGGCCCGACTTCACCCTGCTAAAATGTCACTGAGATTTGTGTCCTGGAACGTAAAGGGTTTAAACGTTCCAGAAAAACGTTCCAGTTGTCTAGCTGAACTCTGGAAGCAAAGACCCCAAGTAGTGTTTTTGCAAGAGACCCACTTCCGGCTCGGGCAGACAAGATCCCAAAACTGAACAACAAACACTTCCCAACGGCTTATCACAGTGTGTCTCCCTCAACAAAATCAAGCACTAAAGAATGCTTTTTTTAGGCAAAAATTATTTGCATTTATTTATTTGCACAAACAAACGTAGGAAAAAAAAAAGTATCTTAACACGTATACATATGTACAACTATTAACAAAAAGGTGAGCTGAGCTAACTTAACAAAAAGGTGAGCTGAGCTGCCTTGGGTCCTGGAGCAGAGGAAGAACTAGCCCTCAGATTTAAGAAGGAGAGGGTTCTCTGCTGCTCTGATTACTAGCAGACGAGCTCCCAGGCAGTGGAGCATTGTGCCTGGAAATTTCTTCCATCAAAGAGAGTCTCAAATGCTCCATTGCCTGGTTCTGCTGTTGGTTGAACCGGGCCAACATACTCTTTATATGGTCAGTCTGTTGCCTGACTGCAAGCTGAATGGTCCGGCTTAATCTCCTGATGTCCCGTGACATCCTTTTATTGTCACTTGCCAGCCTCCGAATTTCAGTGAGGAGGACACTCTGAGGCACTGCATCGTGGACAGTTGCTGGTCCAGGCGGTACAGCAGTAGGTGCCAGTGCCATCTGGGTAGGAGGAGGCAACAGCTGTGGCTGCTCCTGTAGAGGCACACTAGGGGCAGCATCAGATGGTGGCAGGATGCGGGAAACATGGCCCATGACCTCCTCCTCTAGCCATGGGGAGAAGACAGGAGTCTGGAGAGTCACAGGGGTCAGCTCTGGCTCATTCTGGAGCTCAATGCCCTCGCCAATAAGCACAGGTGAGCGAGGCGGGCTGCACTGCGCTCTCCCCTCTGACAGGTCTTGTTGATCTGAAATAGTCGAGATAGCCAATGTTGATGATAGCATTCAAATAAATTGATTTCTAGAGATTAGAATAAAAATATTTTTTTTTACTTTTTATTTAGACATAGTCCTTTAAAAAATAAATACATTTTGTGTCACATATATTCCTATTACAAGGAATGTAAACATCCCTTGTAATAGAAAAAAAGAATGACAGGTCCTCTTTAATGTGAAATCTGGGGTCAAAAAGACCTCAGATCTCATATTTACACAAAAATGCAATAAAAAATTTATATAAAAAGAAATGTCATATCCCCCCCCCCCCCCAAAAAAAAAGCCCCTTTAAGACTGGAGGGCAGAAGTGGACCTGATCGTCTCCACCGCTACTGGTAAGCGGCAGAGGCGACTGGAGCGTGGCGGGCCTCTCCTGCCCCTGATAAAAGTGCAGTAACCACTTTTATCTGAAAGAGGACCGCCAGCTGAAGAAGATACCGGGTTTATGGCAGCTATCTGCTGCCATAACAATGGTGGTCCTCTTCAAACAGCCGACATATAACTGCGGCGGGTGGTCCTTCCTTAAGTTGTTAAGGGAACAGGTTTTTTTTTTTTTTAGGTTAACAAACGCTTTAAAGAAAAATATGTTTGTTTTTCTCTTCATTATATAGCAAATATTTTAATTTCGCCACTCTTTGCTAAGTTCCACCCTAGTTACTGGTGGCAGATTGTAGCGGCGGTCAGATACTAAGATCAGATGCATTTCCAAATATTGTAGTAATAGAATAAACAATTGTAGGTTACAATACAAACAGTGGGGTCTATTTACTAAAGGAAAATACACTTTCCACTGCACTTGGAAGTACAGTCGCTGTAGATCTGAGGGGGACATACAAGGAAAAAAAAAAAAACAGAATGTTTGCTTGTACATGATTGGATGATAAAATCAGCAGCGCTTCCCCTCATTTCAGAGTTTCTCCTCAGATTTACAGCGACTGCACTGGGGAGGACATCCCCTCCGGCTGTTTGTAATAACAGACAAGCGGCTGCTTAGCCACATCGGTTGTTAAAAAACGGTACCGGGTGATGTCTGCCGCTGCAAGCATCACCCCAGTAAAACACCTTGAAGCACTATATTGGTAAGTTTGTCAATGATAACGATTATTACAAAAAAGTGGCCACCAATAATCGGTCGACCCCTAGTTTGAGGTGTGTGTGTGTGTGTATGAACTTAAAAATGGATGGTTGTTAAATAGCTTTTTATGTGTTTTATAATGCCTGTTTGTAAAGTGTGGATGATGATGGTGCCTTGTGTCCTGTTTCTTTATATTGGCAGCTTGCGTATTCTACTTCTGTTGAGGAGTAATGGGCCGCTGCTTCCTGACAGAAGCTGACGCTGGAGGGTCCGGGATATGGCTCAGGCTTTCTGTTAAAGATAGAATAAAAGAGTTAAGGTAACCACTTCTGGACCAAGCCTATTTCTGACAGTTATTGTTTACAAATCATTATTTTTTGCTAGAAAATTACTGAGAACCACAAACATTATATATATGTATTTGCACAGTGGCCTTTCAAAAGCAATTTTTGGGGAAAAATTTACTGAATTAAAAAAATGTATTTATAGTAAATTTATTTAGCCCAATTTTTTGGGATATTGCGATAGACGATGTTACTCCAAGTAAATAGATATCGAACATGTTATGGTTTAAAATTGCAAACGCTCTTGGAATGGGGAGAAAACGGAAAATTGTATACTTACCTTTCCGTAATTTTCCTTTCCTGTCGCATCTTCATGGCAGCATACACTCTGGGTTGTGACTCCGCCTCCACAACCTGATAGGACCACATAACTATAAGATGAAGCTACGGCCCCCGCCTCAGCATTCTCCTTATATATATTAATCACCTTCTATGGGTGGGTTTATTGTATGCTGCCATGAAGATGCGACAGGAAAGGAAAATTACGGAAAGGTAAGTATACAATTTTCCGTTTTCCTGTCGCATCATGGCAGCATACACTCTGGGGAGTAACTCGCAGACTGGGTGGGAATGCAAGAAAAATAATTTTAATAACAAGAAACAGAGGAGTTGGCCTGAATTACGGCCCTTCCCAAATCTACTGTTGAAAGTTGTGCAGAATCCACCCTATAATGTGACATAAAGGTGTTTCTGGAAGACCAGGTAGCCGCCTTACAAATAGTCTCTGCCGAGACCCTACAATAGGCTGCCCAAGAAGTTGCCACTGCCCTGGTGGAATGTGCCTTTAAGCCCTCCGGAATCTGTTGCTCACTCAGTGAGTATGCCTTTTTGATAGTCTTCACCAGCCATGAAGCGCTGGTGTGAGCTGAGGCCACCTGACCTTTTCTATGGCCGTATGGGATGACTAAGAGGTTCTCCGATCTCAAGATCGATTCTGTTGCTGAGAGGTACTTCAGGATGTTGCCCCTGACATCCAGAGGATGAGGATCACCTTGATCTGTGATAAGGGCTGGAAGGTTGATCTCCTGATTAAAGTGAAATGAGGAGGATACCTTAGGTACGAAACGATCTGAAGGTTTAGTACTATCCTGTCCGGGTAGACGACTAGATACGGTTCTTTGGCCATCAAGGCTTGCATCTCTGAGACCCTCTTTGCTGAAGTGATAGCAATCAGAAATGAGACTTTAAGCGTCAGGTTCCAAAGGGAAATGTTGTCTAGTGGAGAGAATGGATCATTAGACAGTATTTCCAGGACAACTGAGAGGTCTCATGCTGGGAATGATGGTTTCCTAGGTGGCCTTAGTTTAATGCAGGCCCTCTGAAATTGGATAACCAGAGGATCATGTGCCCATTTGACCCCGGTCAGGGCGGATAAGGCTGAAACCTGGACCTTCAGGGTACTGGATCGAAGACCCTTCTATAGGCCTGACTGCAGAAATTCCAGGATTTGAGGAGCTGTCAGAGAAGATATGTCCCAACCTTGTTGTTGAGAGAAGGCAGTAAACTTCTCCCAGATCCTTCTGTAGGTGTTGTTGGTAGTCTGCTTCCTAGCCTGGAGTAATGTTTCCATTACCTTCTGAGAACAACCCTGTTCTAGGTACCTAGACCTCTCAGCCTCTAGGCCATCAGATGTAGCCTCTCCGGGTTCGGATGTAGAAGCTGGTTCTGAGAGAGCATATCTGCTGACAGCAGAAGAGGGAGAGGATCCGTTGTGTTCAACTGAAGGAGAGTAGTGAACCAAGGCCTCCTCGGCCAGAAAGGGATCACTGCCACTACTAGTGCCGTTGACCTCTTGAGCCTCAGAAGGAACCTCGCTATGAGGGGAGTCGGAGGGAAAATGTAGCCGAGGTTGAAGTTCCAGGGATGTTGTAGACAATCTACTCCCTCCGCTGACGGAAAGGGGATTCTTGATAGGAACCCCCGTCATTTTGCATTGGCTGGTGTGGCCGCCAGGTCTATGTCTGGTGGGCCCCAGGTCTGAAATATTATCGCAAATGCTTGGGGACTCAGCGACCACTCGTTGTTGGAAACGAATCTTCTGCTGAGTGAGTCGGCTAGGAGATTCTCGACCCCTGGGATATAGGACGCTCTCAGGTCCAATAGGTTTGATTGTGCCCACTCCATCACGGGGCGAACTTCCTGCATCAGGGAGGAGCTTCTGGTGCCCCCCTGCCTGTTGATGTAGGCAACGGCCACCCTGTTGTCCATCTTCAGGAGGACTTGCTTCCCCCTCAGGTAAGTACTGAAGGCCAGGAGTGCCTGAAAGGCTGCTTTCATCTCCAGTACATTGGAGACTGCGTCCTGGATCCTGAATGGCCAGCGCCCTTGGGCCACGTAGTGCAGGTAGTGTGCCCCCCATCTCTCCAAACTGGCATCTGAGGTTACCGTTTCCTGAGGAGGGGGAACTATGTGCTTGCATCTCCTCAGATTGCAGGGACGAGTCCACCACTGCAAGGATCGCTTGACATCCTCCCAGATGTAGATCGGTTGGGTCATGGATGAGCCGTCCCATTGGCGCAGAAAGGATGTTTGAAGGGGTCTTGCGTTCCATTGGGCCCACTGGACCATAGGAATGGGCGCAGACAGAGAGCCTAGGAGACTGAGACATGCTCTGGCTGGAAGGGATGTTGCTGAGATTGCTCTTCTCACCCTCTAAATCAGTGGGGAAATCTTTTCTGCCGGTAGTTCCACCGTGATTGTCCGGGTATCCAGTTCCACACCCAGGAAGATCATCCTCTGGGTGGGATGAGCATTGCTTTTTTTCCAGTTTATCAACCAGCCCAATCATTGTAGTGTGGCAACTAGGACCTCCCGATGTTGGACAAGGGACTCCTGGTTGCTTGAAAGGAGGAGGATGTCGTCCAGGTAGTGATGGACTCTCAACCCTTTCTCCCTTAAGGAATGCGATTACTGGTAGTAGTACCTTGGTGAAAGTTCTAGGGGCAGTAGAGATCCCAAACGGGAGACTCTGAAACTGGAAGTGGCCCTGATTCACCGAGAACCGAAGGAACTTCTGGAAAGCAGCATGGATCTGGACGTGAAGATATGCGTCCTGGGGGTCTATGGAGAGCATCCAGTCTCCCAGATTTATGGCCTGGAGGATTGATTGTAAACTCTCCATCTTCAACGACTCCACTCTAATGGAGCGATTGAGGTTCTTTAGATCCAAGACTGGCCGAAGGTCCCCAGATAATTTCTTGACCAGGAATAACGGGGAGTAGAATCCCTGACCCCTCTGTGATGCAGGCACCTCTATTATCGCCTTCTTCTGGAGAAGCTCTTGGACATAACTGGTCAACAGTATCCGTTTTTTCCCTGAAGGTGGAAGTCTGGTGGGACAAAAATGATCCCCTGGGGGATGTCTCTTGAAGGGCCATCTGTGCTCGAAACGGACAGTAGCCACTGTCCAAGGGTCCTTTATTGCTTCCGCCCAAACCAGCTTGAATTCCGTAAGCCTTGCCCCCACTACTGCTGGCTGGGATTTTAGTCACTGGAAGCGGGAGTCTTGGGCTTCTGGAACTTTATAAAGGATGTCTGGGGGTTCTTCCAGCCCCTCCTGTATTCTTTTCCTGGCCTATAGGATTTAGCATCCCTGTATCTGTCTGGCAGATTACATCTGAAGGGATGAGGCCTCTGCTGTTTCGGTTTTCTGTCCGATGGAATCAGTCCCGACTTCCCACCAGTCACCTTTGAAATTGCTGAGTCCAGCTTTTCACTGAAAAAGGTTCTCGCTGTCATATGGAATGCGGCACCAATTTGATTTGGAGACAGGATCCGCCGACCAGGGTTTCAGCCACAGTGCCCGCCTGGCTATTACGGAGGCCAACATGGCCCTTGATGATGATTTAATCGCATCCACCGAAGCCTCTGCCACAAAAGTCCCCTGCGAGACTTTTTATTTTTATTTATTTATTTATTTATTTTTTTATTATGCTTTCCTGGTCCGTGCCTTCTGAGACCAACCTCTCAGTGTTTGATGACCAGCTGGAAATGGCCCTGCCTACAGCTGCAAGTGCCACAGCTGGTCTGCAAGCGCCTCCTGCTGCAAGGTAGGCCCTCTTCATATCGGTGTTGATCCTCCTATCCAAGATATCCCTGAATGTCACGGCATCTTTGATCGCCAATGTCACATGCCTGGCTAACCGCATGAGAGATGCATGAGAGATGCGTCTACGATGGGAGGAGAGACAAGAGGACTCACTTTAGGTTCCTTCAAGGGATATAATTTGGAAATCCTGTTATTCAGACTCAATTTCTTCTCGGGTCCTTGCCATTCCTCTTTAATTAAATCATCCAATTCCTCAATGAACGGAAAGGCCTCTGAGTCCCATGGATGGTTGTTAAATAGCTTTTTATGTGTTTTATAATGCCTGTTTGTAAAGTGTGGATGATGATGGTGCCTTGTGTCCTGTTTCTTTATATTGGCAGCTTGCGTATTCTACTTCTGTTGAGGAGTAATGGGCCGCTGCTTCCTGACAGAAGCTGACGCTGGAGGGTCCGGGATATGGCTCAGGCTTTCTGTTAAAGATAGAATAAAAGAGTTAAGGTAACCACTTCTGGACCAAGCCTATTTCTGACAGTTATTGTTTACAAATCATTATTTTTTGCTAGAAAATTACTGAGAACCACAAACATTATATATATGTATTTGCACAGTGGCCTTTCAAAAGCAATTTTTGGGGAAAAATTTACTGAATTAAAAAAATGTATTTATAGTAAATTTATTTAGCCCAATTTTTTGGGATATTGCGATAGACGATGTTACTCCAAGTAAATAGATATCGAACATGTTATGGTTTAAAATTGCAAACGCTCTTGGAATGGGGAGAAAACGGAAAATTGTATACTTACCTTTCCGTAATTTTCCTTTCCTGTCGCATCTTCATGGCAGCATACACTCTGGGTTGTGACTCCGCCTCCACAACCTGATAGGACCACATAACTATAAGATGAAGCTACGGCCCCCGCCTCAGCATTCTCCTTATATATATTAATCACCTTCTATGGGTGGGTTTATTGTATGCTGCCATGAAGATGCGACAGGAAAGGAAAATTACGGAAAGGTAAGTATACAATTTTCCGTTTTCCTGTCGCATCATGGCAGCATACACTCTGGGGAGTAACTCGCAGACTGGGTGGGAATGCAAGAAAAATAATTTTAATAACAAGAAACAGAGGAGTTGGCCTGAATTACGGCCCTTCCCAAATCTACTGTTGAAAGTTGTGCAGAATCCACCCTATAATGTGACATAAAGGTGTTTCTGGAAGACCAGGTAGCCGCCTTACAAATAGTCTCTGCCGAGACCCTACAATAGGCTGCCCAAGAAGTTGCCACTGCCCTGGTGGAATGTGCCTTTAAGCCCTCCGGAATCTGTTGCTCACTCAGTGAGTATGCCTTTTTGATAGTCTTCACCAGCCATGAAGCGCTGGTGTGAGCTGAGGCCACCTGACCTTTTCTATGGCCGTATGGGATGACTAAGAGGTTCTCCGATCTCAAGATCGATTCTGTTGCTGAGAGGTACTTCAGGATGTTGCCCCTGACATCCAGAGGATGAGGATCACCTTGATCTGTGATAAGGGCTGGAAGGTTGATCTCCTGATTAAAGTGAAATGAGGAGGATACCTTAGGTACGAAACGATCTGAAGGTTTAGTACTATCCTGTCCGGGTAGACGACTAGATACGGTTCTTTGGCCATCAAGGCTTGCATCTCTGAGACCCTCTTTGCTGAAGTGATAGCAATCAGAAATGAGACTTTAAGCGTCAGGTTCCAAAGGGAAATGTTGTCTAGTGGAGAGAATGGATCATTAGACAGTATTTCCAGGACAACTGAGAGGTCTCATGCTGGGAATGATGGTTTCCTAGGTGGCCTTAGTTTAATGCAGGCCCTCTGAAATTGGATAACCAGAGGATCATGTGCCCATTTGACCCCGGTCAGGGCGGATAAGGCTGAAACCTGGACCTTCAGGGTACTGGATCGAAGACCCTTCTATAGGCCTGACTGCAGAAATTCCAGGATTTGAGGAGCTGTCAGAGAAGATATGTCCCAACCTTGTTGTTGAGAGAAGGCAGTAAACTTCTCCCAGATCCTTCTGTAGGTGTTGTTGGTAGTCTGCTTCCTAGCCTGGAGTAATGTTTCCATTACCTTCTGAGAACAACCCTGTTCTAGGTACCTAGACCTCTCAGCCTCTAGGCCATCAGATGTAGCCTCTCCGGGTTCGGATGTAGAAGCTGGTTCTGAGAGAGCATATCTGCTGACAGCAGAAGAGGGAGAGGATCCGTTGTGTTCAACTGAAGGAGAGTAGTGAACCAAGGCCTCCTCGGCCAGAAAGGGATCACTGCCACTACTAGTGCCGTTGACCTCTTGAGCCTCAGAAGGAACCTCGCTATGAGGGGAGTCGGAGGGAAAATGTAGCCGAGGTTGAAGTTCCAGGGATGTTGTAGACAATCTACTCCCTCCGCTGACGGAAAGGGGATTCTTGATAGGAACCCCCGTCATTTTGCATTGGCTGGTGTGGCCGCCAGGTCTATGTCTGGTGGGCCCCAGGTCTGAAATATTATCGCAAATGCTTGGGGACTCAGCGACCACTCGTTGTTGGAAACGAATCTTCTGCTGAGTGAGTCGGCTAGGAGATTCTCGACCCCTGGGATATAGGACGCTCTCAGGTCCAATAGGTTTGATTGTGCCCACTCCATCACGGGGCGAACTTCCTGCATCAGGGAGGAGCTTCTGGTGCCCCCCTGCCTGTTGATGTAGGCAACGGCCACCCTGTTGTCCATCTTCAGGAGGACTTGCTTCCCCCTCAGGTAAGTACTGAAGGCCAGGAGTGCCTGAAAGGCTGCTTTCATCTCCAGTACATTGGAGACTGCGTCCTGGATCCTGAATGGCCAGCGCCCTTGGGCCACGTAGTGCAGGTAGTGTGCCCCCCATCTCTCCAAACTGGCATCTGAGGTTACCGTTTCCTGAGGAGGGGGAACTATGTGCTTGCATCTCCTCAGATTGCAGGGACGAGTCCACCACTGCAAGGATCGCTTGACATCCTCCCAGATGTAGATCGGTTGGGTCATGGATGAGCCGTCCCATTGGCGCAGAAAGGATGTTTGAAGGGGTCTTGCGTTCCATTGGGCCCACTGGACCATAGGAATGGGCGCAGACAGAGAGCCTAGGAGACTGAGACATGCTCTGGCTGGAAGGGATGTTGCTGAGATTGCTCTTCTCACCCTCTAAATCAGTGGGGAAATCTTTTCTGCCGGTAGTTCCACCGTGATTGTCCGGGTATCCAGTTCCACACCCAGGAAGATCATCCTCTGGGTGGGATGAGCATTGCTTTTTTTCCAGTTTATCAACCAGCCCAATCATTGTAGTGTGGCAACTAGGACCTCCCGATGTTGGACAAGGGACTCCTGGTTGCTTGAAAGGAGGAGGATGTCGTCCAGGTAGTGATGGACTCTCAACCCTTTCTCCCTTAAGGAATGCGATTACTGGTAGTAGTACCTTGGTGAAAGTTCTAGGGGCAGTAGAGATCCCAAACGGGAGACTCTGAAACTGGAAGTGGCCCTGATTCACCGAGAACCGAAGGAACTTCTGGAAAGCAGCATGGATCTGGACGTGAAGATATGCGTCCTGGGGGTCTATGGAGAGCATCCAGTCTCCCAGATTTATGGCCTGGAGGATTGATTGTAAACTCTCCATCTTCAACGACTCCACTCTAATGGAGCGATTGAGGTTCTTTAGATCCAAGACTGGCCGAAGGTCCCCAGATAATTTCTTGACCAGGAATAACGGGGAGTAGAATCCCTGACCCCTCTGTGATGCAGGCACCTCTATTATCGCCTTCTTCTGGAGAAGCTCTTGGACATAACTGGTCAACAGTATCCGTTTTTTCCCTGAAGGTGGAAGTCTGGTGGGACAAAAATGATCCCCTGGGGGATGTCTCTTGAAGGGCCATCTGTGCTCGAAACGGACAGTAGCCACTGTCCAAGGGTCCTTTATTGCTTCCGCCCAAACCAGCTTGAATTCCGTAAGCCTTGCCCCCACTACTGCTGGCTGGGATTTTAGTCACTGGAAGCGGGAGTCTTGGGCTTCTGGAACTTTATAAAGGATGTCTGGGGGTTCTTCCAGCCCCTCCTGTATTCTTTTCCTGGCCTATAGGATTTAGCATCCCTGTATCTGTCTGGCAGATTACATCTGAAGGGATGAGGCCTCTGCTGTTTCGGTTTTCTGTCCGATGGAATCAGTCCCGACTTCCCACCAGTCACCTTTGAAATTGCTGAGTCCAGCTTTTCACTGAAAAAGGTTCTCGCTGTCATATGGAATGCGGCACCAATTTGATTTGGAGACAGGATCCGCCGACCAGGGTTTCAGCCACAGTGCCCGCCTGGCTATTACGGAGGCCAACATGGCCCTTGATGATGATTTAATCGCATCCACCGAAGCCTCTGCCACAAAAGTCCCCTGCGAGACTTTTTATTTTTATTTATTTATTTATTTATTTTTTTATTATGCTTTCCTGGTCCGTGCCTTCTGAGACCAACCTCTCAGTGTTTGATGACCAGCTGGAAATGGCCCTGCCTACAGCTGCAAGTGCCACAGCTGGTCTGCAAGCGCCTCCTGCTGCAAGGTAGGCCCTCTTCATATCGGTGTTGATCCTCCTATCCAAGATATCCCTGAATGTCACGGCATCTTTGATCGCCAATGTCACATGCCTGGCTAACCGCATGAGAGATGCATGAGAGATGCGTCTACGATGGGAGGAGAGACAAGAGGACTCACTTTAGGTTCCTTCAAGGGATATAATTTGGAAATCCTGTTATTCAGACTCAATTTCTTCTCGGGTCCTTGCCATTCCTCTTTAATTAAATCATCCAATTCCTCAATGAACGGAAAGGCCTCTGAGTCCCATGGATGGTTGTTAAATAGCTTTTTATGTGTTTTATAATGCCTGTTTGTAAAGTGTGGATGATGATGGTGCCTTGTGTCCTGTTTCTTTATATTGGCAGCTTGCGTATTCTACTTCTGTTGAGGAGTAATGGGCCGCTGCTTCCTGACAGAAGCTGACGCTGGAGGGTCCGGGATATGGCTCAGGCTTTCTGTTAAAGATAGAATAAAAGAGTTAAGGTAACCACTTCTGGACCAAGCCTATTTCTGACAGTTATTGTTTACAAATCATTATTTTTTGCTAGAAAATTACTGAGAACCACAAACATTATATATATGTATTTGCACAGTGGCCTTTCAAAAGCAATTTTTGGGGAAAAATTTACTGAATTAAAAAAATGTATTTATAGTAAATTTATTTAGCCCAATTTTTTGGGATATTGCGATAGACGATGTTACTCCAAGTAAATAGATATCGAACATGTTATGGTTTAAAATTGCAAACGCTCTTGGAATGGGGAGAAAACGGAAAATTGTATACTTACCTTTCCGTAATTTTCCTTTCCTGTCGCATCTTCATGGCAGCATACACTCTGGGTTGTGACTCCGCCTCCACAACCTGATAGGACCACATAACTATAAGATGAAGCTACGGCCCCCGCCTCAGCATTCTCCTTATATATATTAATCACCTTCTATGGGTGGGTTTATTGTATGCTGCCATGAAGATGCGACAGGAAAGGAAAATTACGGAAAGGTAAGTATACAATTTTCCGTTTTCCTGTCGCATCATGGCAGCATACACTCTGGGGAGTAACTCGCAGACTGGGTGGGAATGCAAGAAAAATAATTTTAATAACAAGAAACAGAGGAGTTGGCCTGAATTACGGCCCTTCCCAAATCTACTGTTGAAAGTTGTGCAGAATCCACCCTATAATGTGACATAAAGGTGTTTCTGGAAGACCAGGTAGCCGCCTTACAAATAGTCTCTGCCGAGACCCTACAATAGGCTGCCCAAGAAGTTGCCACTGCCCTGGTGGAATGTGCCTTTAAGCCCTCCGGAATCTGTTGCTCACTCAGTGAGTATGCCTTTTTGATAGTCTTCACCAGCCATGAAGCGCTGGTGTGAGCTGAGGCCACCTGACCTTTTCTATGGCCGTATGGGATGACTAAGAGGTTCTCCGATCTCAAGATCGATTCTGTTGCTGAGAGGTACTTCAGGATGTTGCCCCTGACATCCAGAGGATGAGGATCACCTTGATCTGTGATAAGGGCTGGAAGGTTGATCTCCTGATTAAAGTGAAATGAGGAGGATACCTTAGGTACGAAACGATCTGAAGGTTTAGTACTATCCTGTCCGGGTAGACGACTAGATACGGTTCTTTGGCCATCAAGGCTTGCATCTCTGAGACCCTCTTTGCTGAAGTGATAGCAATCAGAAATGAGACTTTAAGCGTCAGGTTCCAAAGGGAAATGTTGTCTAGTGGAGAGAATGGATCATTAGACAGTATTTCCAGGACAACTGAGAGGTCTCATGCTGGGAATGATGGTTTCCTAGGTGGCCTTAGTTTAATGCAGGCCCTCTGAAATTGGATAACCAGAGGATCATGTGCCCATTTGACCCCGGTCAGGGCGGATAAGGCTGAAACCTGGACCTTCAGGGTACTGGATCGAAGACCCTTCTATAGGCCTGACTGCAGAAATTCCAGGATTTGAGGAGCTGTCAGAGAAGATATGTCCCAACCTTGTTGTTGAGAGAAGGCAGTAAACTTCTCCCAGATCCTTCTGTAGGTGTTGTTGGTAGTCTGCTTCCTAGCCTGGAGTAATGTTTCCATTACCTTCTGAGAACAACCCTGTTCTAGGTACCTAGACCTCTCAGCCTCTAGGCCATCAGATGTAGCCTCTCCGGGTTCGGATGTAGAAGCTGGTTCTGAGAGAGCATATCTGCTGACAGCAGAAGAGGGAGAGGATCCGTTGTGTTCAACTGAAGGAGAGTAGTGAACCAAGGCCTCCTCGGCCAGAAAGGGATCACTGCCACTACTAGTGCCGTTGACCTCTTGAGCCTCAGAAGGAACCTCGCTATGAGGGGAGTCGGAGGGAAAATGTAGCCGAGGTTGAAGTTCCAGGGATGTTGTAGACAATCTACTCCCTCCGCTGACGGAAAGGGGATTCTTGATAGGAACCCCCGTCATTTTGCATTGGCTGGTGTGGCCGCCAGGTCTATGTCTGGTGGGCCCCAGGTCTGAAATATTATCGCAAATGCTTGGGGACTCAGCGACCACTCGTTGTTGGAAACGAATCTTCTGCTGAGTGAGTCGGCTAGGAGATTCTCGACCCCTGGGATATAGGACGCTCTCAGGTCCAATAGGTTTGATTGTGCCCACTCCATCACGGGGCGAACTTCCTGCATCAGGGAGGAGCTTCTGGTGCCCCCCTGCCTGTTGATGTAGGCAACGGCCACCCTGTTGTCCATCTTCAGGAGGACTTGCTTCCCCCTCAGGTAAGTACTGAAGGCCAGGAGTGCCTGAAAGGCTGCTTTCATCTCCAGTACATTGGAGACTGCGTCCTGGATCCTGAATGGCCAGCGCCCTTGGGCCACGTAGTGCAGGTAGTGTGCCCCCCATCTCTCCAAACTGGCATCTGAGGTTACCGTTTCCTGAGGAGGGGGAACTATGTGCTTGCATCTCCTCAGATTGCAGGGACGAGTCCACCACTGCAAGGATCGCTTGACATCCTCCCAGATGTAGATCGGTTGGGTCATGGATGAGCCGTCCCATTGGCGCAGAAAGGATGTTTGAAGGGGTCTTGCGTTCCATTGGGCCCACTGGACCATAGGAATGGGCGCAGACAGAGAGCCTAGGAGACTGAGACATGCTCTGGCTGGAAGGGATGTTGCTGAGATTGCTCTTCTCACCCTCTAAATCAGTGGGGAAATCTTTTCTGCCGGTAGTTCCACCGTGATTGTCCGGGTATCCAGTTCCACACCCAGGAAGATCATCCTCTGGGTGGGATGAGCATTGCTTTTTTTCCAGTTTATCAACCAGCCCAATCATTGTAGTGTGGCAACTAGGACCTCCCGATGTTGGACAAGGGACTCCTGGTTGCTTGAAAGGAGGAGGATGTCGTCCAGGTAGTGATGGACTCTCAACCCTTTCTCCCTTAAGGAATGCGATTACTGGTAGTAGTACCTTGGTGAAAGTTCTAGGGGCAGTAGAGATCCCAAACGGGAGACTCTGAAACTGGAAGTGGCCCTGATTCACCGAGAACCGAAGGAACTTCTGGAAAGCAGCATGGATCTGGACGTGAAGATATGCGTCCTGGGGGTCTATGGAGAGCATCCAGTCTCCCAGATTTATGGCCTGGAGGATTGATTGTAAACTCTCCATCTTCAACGACTCCACTCTAATGGAGCGATTGAGGTTCTTTAGATCCAAGACTGGCCGAAGGTCCCCAGATAATTTCTTGACCAGGAATAACGGGGAGTAGAATCCCTGACCCCTCTGTGATGCAGGCACCTCTATTATCGCCTTCTTCTGGAGAAGCTCTTGGACATAACTGGTCAACAGTATCCGTTTTTTCCCTGAAGGTGGAAGTCTGGTGGGACAAAAATGATCCCCTGGGGGATGTCTCTTGAAGGGCCATCTGTGCTCGAAACGGACAGTAGCCACTGTCCAAGGGTCCTTTATTGCTTCCGCCCAAACCAGCTTGAATTCCGTAAGCCTTGCCCCCACTACTGCTGGCTGGGATTTTAGTCACTGGAAGCGGGAGTCTTGGGCTTCTGGAACTTTATAAAGGATGTCTGGGGGTTCTTCCAGCCCCTCCTGTATTCTTTTCCTGGCCTATAGGATTTAGCATCCCTGTATCTGTCTGGCAGATTACATCTGAAGGGATGAGGCCTCTGCTGTTTCGGTTTTCTGTCCGATGGAATCAGTCCCGACTTCCCACCAGTCACCTTTGAAATTGCTGAGTCCAGCTTTGCACTGAAAAAGGTTCTCGCTGTCATATGGAATGCGGCACCAATTTGATTTGGAGACAGGATCCGCCGACCAGGGTTTCAGCCACAGTGCCCGCCTGGCTATTACGGAGGCCAACATGGCCCTTGATGATGATTTAATCGCATCCACCGAAGCCTCTGCCACAAAAGTCCCCTGCAAGACTTTTTATTTTTATTTATTTATTTATTTATTTTTTTATTATGCTTTCCTGGTCCGTGCCTTCTGAGACCAACCTCTCAGTGTTTGATGACCAGCTGGAAATGGCCCTGCCTACAGCTGCAAGTGCCACAGCTGGTCTGCAAGCGCCTCCTGCTGCAAGGTAGGCCCTCTTCATATCGGTGTTGATCCTCCTATCCAAGATATCCCTGAATGTCACGGCATCTTTGATCGCCAATGTCACATGCCTGGCTAACCGCATGAGAGATGCATGAGAGATGCGTCTACGATGGGAGGAGAGACAAGAGGACTCACTTTAGGTTCCTTCAAGGGATATAATTTGGAAATCCTGTTATTCAGACTCAATTTCTTCTCGGGTCCTTGCCATTCCTCTTTAATTAAATCATCCAATTCCTCAATGAACGGAAAGGCCTCTGAGTCCCATTTAAGGTTTGGGAAGTATTTTTTCCGCTTTGGTTAGACTTCCTGGGGTTCCTCCCATCTGATCGCTTCCTTGACCGATTTGACAAACGGTTCAATTAGCGAAAAATCAAACCCTGCAGTTGCTTCCAACCCCTCATTGTCAGACGGGGAATCCTGCTCTTTTGACGTGCTGGGAGGAGCAGGTGAGCCACATTGCGTTGATAACTCTGTCTCCGGAGTAAGAATCTGTGGAGCTACAGGCTCTCTAAACTGCGATTCTTTTTCCCTAGTCGCCTCCTCAAAGCATCTACGGCAGGCCAATTTATCGGGAAGGGCTGCGGCCCTGCATATCCAACATGCGTTTCCAGAGGGTCGTACTGGTGATCGCTGTCTATGGACAGGAGATCCTCTATGATAGGAGCGGCTGTGTCTGGAGTAAGAACAGGAGCGACTCTCCTGCGACTCCCTCTGTGGCCTGAGCGACTTCTCTTGCGACTCCCTCTGTGGCCTGAGCGACTTCTCCTGCGACTGGAGCGGCTCCGTCTGTGGCCAGAATGGCTTCTCCTGCGCGAAGTCTCTCTGTGCCTTGAATCAGGAGATTTTGCGGACCTGGTAGGGCTAACCATATAGGCAGCGTTAGGATTGCTCTCTTTTTTCAATCTTCACTACTTACCAAAAATCCCCCCCCCCCCATACCTAATAGGCTGGCGGTGATCTGCTAGGGCAGTGGTCTCCATAGCAAGGAATAAGGCAAGCCTAAGGAGATACTAACTGACATTGGAAGCACAGGGGAGGTAAAACAGAGCAGCTTATGCAGGAAGTATAGATGCAGAGAAAAAAACTGACTTTTACCTCAGTAGGATGAAATAGGAGCTTTGTTGTAAGACAGGCAAATAAACTGCAATTCAGCAATCTCTGGTTCAAGATACAAGGAACAGAAACAGGTTCATTCAATTTTCCTAAGAACACATCCCAGCGCCCCTAGGAGGACAACAGAGCCCAGGAGAGTGCCCAGGCACACAGGTAGGAAGGAAAGGAAAAGAGAAAGGGAGACCACTGCAATTTGGCTAAACCTATTTAATGTTGTATGCCAGGGTGTTTGAGGCATGATGTTAAGCCTGTTTAAGGCTTTAGTATATACATTGAGGCAGCAATATCAGAGCTTTGTTAAAGCGGTTGTAAACCCGCTGACACTTTTTTTTTTTTTTTTAAACAGCTGTAAGGGAAAAGGCATAATGAGCTAGTATGCACCGCATACTAGCTCATTATGAAATACTTACCTTAGAACGAGGCATCGGTAAGGGTCCACTCCGAGGTCGCTGACATGTTGCCTCGGCGTGTCTTCCGGGTATCGCGACTCCGGCGCTGTGAGTGGCCGGAGCCGCAATGTCGTCACTCCCGCGCATGCGCATGGGAGAATTCTCCCCGGCAAGGTTCGGATTCTGCCGGCCTTTCAGCGGAGAATCCCCCGTGCGCATGCGCCGCTGCAGTCAGCGGCGCATTGCACGGGGAATATCTCCTAAACCGTACAGGTTTAGGAGATATTTTTTTACCTACAGGTAAGCCTCATTATAGGCTTACCTGTAGGTAAAAGTGCATTTTTTGACTTTACAACCACTTTAAAACTCATGCAGGAGACAAATCAAAACAGCTTGAGCCTGTTTAAGGCTGTTAACCCAAGGTCACAGAGAGAATTGTAACATACTCCTGAGATCACCAGAGTGGGGTTCCTTCCATTTAACTTCGTTTAGAGGCTGTACCGGTAAGAACTTCCAAACCAGGAGAGACTAGAACCTGCCTGGGGCAAAGCGGTAAGGGGGTGATGTCCGTGCGGTCCCAACAGGTGAGGAAAAATAACGTGTCCTCACCCACTCCTTATGATGACAGCTGAGCAGCTTCTGAGCCGCTTTGGTTGTTATCATAACAATGCCGACCACCAGATCTAAAAAGCGGTACCGGGGTGACGGCTGCAGCTGCTTATCACCCCGGTACAACCAACCACTTCCTCAAAGCGCTGTACAGATACATTGTTTTGTGGGAAGTGGTATGCTACAGGACTTATTTCAGCTTTATTTTTATTTTTTTTATTTCCTTGCACAGTGTGCCATTTATTGGCTGAAAACAATCAGCTAATCTCTCAGCCAGAGAATGGACGACAGAGGATTGTCACCCGGCTTCGGCAGCACAGCAGAAGCCAGATGTCGTAAATCTGACTTCATAACAAAAAAGGATCCTAGCAAGTCCCAGGTAAGAGGACAAATCATTGCTTTATGGTTTGTGCTTTGACAGCCCCATCTCTTTTATTTCTCAATCCCCTTTACATCAGTTTCCTCAGTCCCCTGGCATATCACAATCCCCCTTCACATCACAGTTTACAGTAGTTTTCTGAACCTCCGTTCACAATGGTATCTTAACCGCTTAAGGTCCGCCTCCTGCACTTATACATCGTCAGACTGGCAGGGCTGGGCACATCAATGTACAGGTACGTTGTCCTTTAAGAGCCCGACCGCGGCCGTGGGACCGATTGCCGCTGGTGTCCCGTGATCGGGTCACAGAGCTGAAGAACGGGGAGAGGTCTGTGTAAACAAACCTCTCCCCGTGCTTCCTAGTGACACTGTCACTGATCGTCTGTTTCCTGTCATTGGGAAAGACGATCAGTGCTGTCACATGCCAAGCCACGCCCCCAGACAGTTAGAAAACACACACAGGGCGCACTTAACCCCTCCCCCGCCCCTAGTGGTTAACTCCTTCACTGCCAGTGTCATTTACACAGGAATCAGTGCATTTAAACAGCACTGATTGCTGTATAAATGACAATGGTCCCAAAAATGTGTCAAAAATGTCGCAGTCACAAAAAAAAAAAAAAAAAAAATCGCTGATCGCCGACAAAAAAATGCTATAAAACTATCCCCTATTTTGTAAACGCTATAACTTTTGCGCAAACCAATCAATAATCGCTAAGTACGATTTTTTTTTACCAAAAATATGTAGAAGAATACGTATCGGCCTAAACTGAGGGAAAAAAAAAAATTTTATATATTTTTTGGGGATATTTATTATAACAAAAAGTAAAAAATATAGCATTTTTTAAAAAATTGGCGCTCTTTTTTTGTTTATAGCACAAAAAATAAAAACCGCAGAGGTGATCAAATACCACCAAAAGAAAGCTCTATTTGTGGGAAAAAAAGGACAACAATTTTGTTTGGGAGCCACGTCGCACGACCGCGCAATTGTCAGTTAAAGCGACGCAGTGCCGAATCACAAAAAGTGCTCTGGTAAGGAAGTGGGGTAAAATCGTCCGGGGCTGAAGTGGTTGAATAGATGTTTGTTATTATGTTTATTATTATGTTTGCTTTGTGTTTGTTAGGTAGGTACTCATCACTGCCAGAATATTGAGGGCAGGAACTTGGAGCTGTTTCTGTTCTGTCTCAAGGACATTCAGCTAAACCATTCTTATCCCATAAACATGATACCATATTTCTTCGATCGCAGTTTATTAGAACAAGCTAGGTGAAAAAACAAATAACAAGAATAAACCTTGATAAGTACAATATCCCATAAATTTAGCATACATTTCAAAGACAAATATACACAGTACAATATGAGACAGTAAACACTTACTTTTTAAGTTCAATAAGAGATGATGGTAAGAGATTGAAACAAGACATCTTGCAGTCTTGAAAAGCATGGTGAATGTGTCTCTTCCTGTGAGACTCTACCCAGAATACCTTGCCTTCCAAGTACTTCCTGGGTTATAAACTTTAATAATAACATGTGCACAATAGAAACAATACCAAAAAGGCAAGCTAGATGGCGCCTACACTCTGCAAATGATTCCTATAGAAAATAACAACATTAAATGTCATTTAAAACAACACAAATGCAGATAATCAGAATATATACATCTGATGCGCAGAACACTCCCCGCCTGACGTCAAGTGACGTCACTAACAGAGTCCTCCGTAGAAAGTAACAGAACAAGTTCAGTCACTGGTCTTAAGAACACTTTGGCCTCATTCTGTTGAAAGGTCTTGACCTCGACCTTACGGACAAGATTATCTTTGCTTGGCAGTACCTTGGTGACTAGACCTAAAGGCCACATGTTCCTTAGTGTCTGGCAATCTCTCATGAGCACAACATCACCAAGTTTAAGATTAGGTTTTTCTGCGTGCCACTTCCTCCTTAGTTGAAGAGTAGATGTGTATTGCTCCCTCCACCGACTCCAGAAGGTATTGGCAAGAGTTGGAACTTGTCTCCATTGACGTTTGTAAAGGTCTTTCTCACAAAACTCTCCAGCTGGAGTACCTACAAGACCAGTCTTTTGCGTGAGCAACATGATAGGTGTGAGAACCATTGGATCTTCACAGTCACTTGAAATTGAAGTTAAGGGTCTGGCGTTAATGATAGCTGTAACCTCTGCCATAAATGTCACTAAACACTCGTGAGTAAGCCTTGCAGTTCCTACTTGTAGGAAGATAGAGTCAAGAATTCTGCGGGCTATGCCTATCATCCTCTCCCACACACCTCCCATGTTAGAAGAGTGAGGTGGATTGAAGATCCACATGCAGTCTTGCTTACTCAAATATCTTTTTACACTGGGGATGTCCAAGTTGGAAGGAATTTGCAGTTCTTTCACTGCTCCTACAAAGTTAGATCCTCTGTCAGAGCGAATGAGTTTCACTGGGCCTCGGATTGCAATGAAATGTCTAAGAGCATTATTGAAACTTGAAGTGTCCATTGACTCAATCACTTCAATGTGAACAGCTCGTATGGACATGCAAACGAATATGACTGCCCAGCATTTACTGTTTGAGAGTCCCCCTTTTGTGTAACGGATGGCAACAGACCAGGGACCAAAGACATCAAGTCCAACATTAGTGAAAGGCGGATCCATGCTAAGCCTGTCAGAAAGTAGATTGGCCATCTTTTGTGTCTGTAACATTCCTCGAAGCTTTCGACGGATAACACACTTGAAGAGGAACTTACTCACACATCTTTTGGCTCCGACTATCCATAGTCCAGCAGCTCTTAGAGCTCCTTCAGTAAACAGTCGGCCCTGATGTTTAGTTTGGTCATGGTAGTGTTGAATGAGTAAATAGGCAATATGATGGTGACCAGGGAACACTAAAGGATGTTTCTCTAAGAACTCTAACTTGCCTTCTTTTAAACGGCCTCCTACTCTCAACATGCCATTTTTATCAAGGATTGGATCAAGTTTCTTTAAAACACTGTCTTTAGGAACAGGTTTGTGATTGACAATACAATCAATCTCTTTGGCAAAGACTTCTCTCTGTACAACAGATATTAACCAGTTTTTAGACTGTTCTAGGTCAGTTGCTGAGTAGACTTTCCTACAGTGGTGCCAACTCCTGCACCCGTCATGAGTTGGTGGTTGTTTTTTGTAAGACTGAGCTATGTGGATTAAGCAAGTGATAGCTCTAACTAGTGACCTCCAGGTGGAGAACCTGCTGAAACGGTGGGTTTTAAACTGGTTGAGAGATGTTGTTGTGACTGCAGTAGAAACCTGAGGGCGAATTTTCTGATCCTTGTCTACATCTATAAGGTCAAACGTGGTGAGGTCATTATTGTTACAGTCAGGACTGCGTAGAAAGGTGGGACCTGTGAACCACAAAGTACTTTCAAGGCGACTGGCCGCTACAGATCTGGTCGCTAGGTCTGCGGGATTATAGTCTGTAGGCACAAAATGCCATTGCTCTGGGCGGGTGTTATGCCTGCGTTTATCTATTAAGTTCTTGTGGTAAAACCAAGGAAACCTAGACTTCTGAAGTGTATTAATGCTTTACTAAACAGGGAAAAATCTGCACATACAAACTGTAGGATGAACAATACAATACATCACAACTTATAGCTTTACATATAAGCATGTATAATATGTACACATTAGGTAAACTAAACAATTACTCAACTTAGGGGTTAAGATGTCCTGGGAAGTTCCTTGTTCAAAGTCCAACTCACAAAAGCGTCTCCAACGTTCTCCAGTTCCTGGAAGCCATGTGTTTTCTCTTTGTCCTCCAAACACCAACTGTCCCTCTCTCCCAAAACACATGTCTCTTTCCAACCCTCTCCATGCCTCCCCCACCCACTTCCTGTAAACACCAACTTCCTCTGCTCATCTTCTATCTGGTTTATTTACATATCAATGGAGGTGGAAGAGGCCTTTGTAGACATATGCTGTTACTAAATCTAAAAACTCTATATTATTGCAATAAAGTCACTATACAAATGCCCATAGCAACACATACCACCTCTTGACTTTATAGGATAATATAGGAAACTTCTTCAAGCCTTTTGTCCAGGAAAGGGCAAAATAAACCCCCCGTATAAATGGGAGGAACAAATTCCCTTTCGACCCCCATCTTGTGGGCGGTCAGACGATTGGTTTGTCCCTGGAAGGCTGACTTTTGAGCAGAGTTAACAATGTCTTTTGGCAGTTTGTAAAGAAAGTCCCAGATGAAAAGTCTCTTTTCTTCTTGGTCATAAGGAAAATGCTCAGATGGAAGTCCACTCCAATTCAGCCACCTTTTCTCAGGCTCTCTTCTGGTCTGTCTCCTCCCATCCAGTATGGTCATCTGCTCTGCCTGCTCCACCTCTCGATGCTCAATACCTGAAAAGAGTAAGAGACAAAGCAGATTATATGTTCCTTCCAACTGTGCCTAAAAACATAGCTCACTGCTCACATTTCTCTATCTGCCCATTTCTAACTGCAAAACTATTGTAGGGTGCCCACTGTTGCCTTGAAATACTTTCACGGAAAGGCATTGACTTCCAACGTAACGAATAAACTTGCATGTCTCTCCGTGCTGTCCTGGGAAGCACACAAGCTTGCTGTTGTTCAGCCTTCACAGCATGGCACATTTTTGCAAAATGCCCCATTTTATGGCAACAGAAACACTTAATGTGACTGAATCTACCATTCCCAACCATTTGCTTCCACTTCTTAAACAATGCTGGTGTAGGAATCCCATCTATTTCCTCTCTAGGGACCCCCACCTTAAGTAAATCAATCCACATGTGTCTCCTGGAGATCATAGGCCTTGCCTTCCTTGTATCTGACTCAACTCGGTCATTTGAGCTGATCAAATCCTCTGCTTCCCGGTTATGAGAAGTAACAGTGGCACATGTCCTACTTCTGCTTACAGGATTTGGGCCTTTGTCCTTTGTTAGGGCATCATTAAACTTGGTCATGAGGGCTGCACACCGCTCATTCAAATCTTCAGCTCGGCCTACAGGGGTTTGAACACACTTCAAAGCCACTGCAGGTTTAACTTTGATTACCCTCCTTTCTAAATCTTTTTCCTTGCTTGCAGTTTCTTCCAAACACTTGGATGCCACTGCAAGCTGCTCCTTCAGTAAATCTCTTTCTAATTCCGCCTTTTCCCTCTTTTCAGATTCAATATGTAGAGCATGCAGGAAGTGCAAACCAAACACAGCAACTGCCCGCATCTCTCCCTTACTGAACCCAAAACTTTTGAGACTAAAATCTGAGGAAAGATCACAGACTCCATCCCCCCAAGCTCTGTTCAAAGGAGACGCATATCTAGCTAGCTCCTTTGCAACAGGCATCCACTGACTATTTCTGGCCCAGATAGGAAGGGTGCACGCCTTCAAGTCCTCCTGGACACCAGAAATCTTTGCAGCCTTACTCCTCCTAAACAGTGTACGCAGCATTTTTCCCCCAGCACAAGCAACAAAACACACAATATAAAACAGGTCTGCTTCAGTTGAAATTTTAGCACAAATAACGGCCGAGCCCCCAAATGTATATCTCGGGCGAGCCCCCAAAATGTATCGCCTGCGTTTATCTATTAAGTTCTTGTGGTAAAACCAAGGAAACCTAGACTTCTGAAGTGTATTAATGCTTTACTAAACAGGGAAAAATCTGCACATACAAACTGTAGGATGAACAATACAATACATCACAACTTATAGCTTCACATATAAGCATGTATAATATGTACACATTAGGTAAACTAAACAATTACTCAACTTAGGGGTTAAGATGTCCTTCATAGTTCCTTGTTCTCACAAACGCGTCTCCAACGTTATCCAGTTCCTCAAAGCCATCTTGTCCTTTGTCCTTCCAAACACCACTGTTCCTCTGTCCCCAAAACACATGTCTCCTTCAAACCCTCTCCATGCCTCCCCCACCCACTTCCTGTAAACACCAACTTCCTCTGCTCATCTTCTATCTGGTTTATTTACATATCAATGGAGGTGGAAGAGGCCTTTGTAGACATATGCTGTTACTAAATCTAAAACTCTATATTATTGCAATAAAGTCACTATACAAATGCCCATAGCAACACAGCGGGTGGACCTCCTTATTCTCAACACTCTGTTATTGACATAGACGTAGAAATGCCTAGTTTCATTATGGATGTAACCCAGAACTACTTTACTGTCTGTGTAGAAAGCTGTGTCAGCTTCCTGGATTTCTAAGTTTGTCTCTGTTGCTATTAGTTCAGCTAGCTCTGTAGCCAATACTGCAGCACAAAGTTCCAGCCTGGGTATGGTGTGTTCAGGCAGTGGTGCAAGTTTTGCTTTTCCCATTACAAACCCTATGTGGCATTGTCCTTTAGTGTCTATGGTTTTCAGGTAAGCTACAGCAGCAATTGCTTTAACAGAAGCATCTGCAAACACACAAAGTCTTTGCATCTGAACGTCTGCAGATGACAGAGGAGCATATGGGCTTGGAATTTTAAGATTGGATAGCGCTGTTAGTGAGTCCTTCCACTCTAGCCATAGGTTCTTCCTTTCGGTGGGGAGAGGGTGGTCCCAATCTAGCGACTCACAGGTTAAGTCTCTGAGTAGTGCCTTACCCTGGATAGTGACAGGTGCTGCAAAGCCTAAAGGATTGTATAGGCTGTTTATGGTAGACAGGACACCTCTACGGGTAAAGGGTTTTTCCTCTGTGTTTACTTGGAAAGTGAAGGTGTCAGATCTTAAGTCCCAAAGCAAACCAAGGCTGCGTTGCATGGGAAGTGAGTCTGTGCCTAGATCTAAGTCCTTTAACTCGTTGGAATGGTCTTGGACAGGCAAGGCTTCTAAAACTTCTCTACTGTTGGAAGCAATCTTGTGGAGCCTTAAGTTGGAACACGCAAGCATTGCCTGAGTTCTATTGAGGAGACTGATTGCGGCTTCATTTGTGGGTAGTGATTTCAAGCAATCGTCTACATAGAAATCCTTGTCCACAAACTGTCTGACATCTGATCCATACTCTGACTCTCCCACTCTAGCAGTGTCTGAGGCCATATATAGCAACTGCAGGGGAAGGGCTGTTGCCAAATATGTGCACCTTCATGCGGTATTCTGTGATGTCTCCAGAGGGGTTGTTGTCCCTGAACCAGAGAAACCTCAGAAAGTTTTGGTGTTCTTCCTTAACAAGAAAGCAATAGAACATTTGTTGTATGTCTGCCATGAATGCGACTGACTCCTTGCGGAAGCGGAGAAGTACTCCTAATAGTCTGTTGTTGAGGTCAGGGCCAGAAAGAAGGACATCATTTAGAGAGACACCTTCATGCTTGGCGCTGGAATCAAACACCACTCTAATCTGCCCTGGCTTCTTAGGGTGATAGACCCCAAATATGGGTAAGTACCAACATTCTTCTGAGTCTTTGAGGTCTGGAGCTACCTCAGCATGACCATTTTGGAATATTTTGCCCATGAAGGAAAATAAATGTTCTCTCATCTCTGGTTTCCTTTGCAGATTGTGTCTTAAGGAAGTGAGGCGTTTATATGCTAGTTCCCTGTTGTTAGGCAAACGTTGTCTTTGTGGCCTAAAGGGAAGAGGTGCTACCCAGTTATTAGTCACGTCTTTCTCCATACTGCTTTCCATAACCTCTAGGAAGATCCTATCCTCAATGGACATTGCTAACTGGTTGTCTTCCTTTGTTCTTCTGAACACTGAGTGTCCTAAGTCGCTTTGGTCATCATCATAGGTATTGCTGTCACAGAGGGAACTTAGGAAAGGAAGAGGTACAGGGTTGTTGTGAGGTAGCTCCTTTATGAGGATGTGATTTTGACAGGGTTGGAAAAGAGAAGGACGACCATTCTCAAGGGTACTAGTGAGCAGATTATTAACAGATGCCGGTTTGTGTGCACCTCCCAGGCAAACATCACCTATAATGACCCACCCGAGATCCAGTTTTTGGGCATATGGAGCACTTTTAGGACCATTGATCAGTTTCCTTACTTTGTGGACTTGCAAGATATCCCTCCCTAGGAGTAAGATTATCTGAGCCTGATCATCAAGTTCTGGTATGAGATGTGCTATGTGCTTCAAGTGAGTCTGGTGAGCTGCTGCGTCTGGTGTGGGAATCTCTGATCTGTTGTCTGGCATCTGGTTGCACTCTATTATGGTCGGTAAGGGTAGGCATGTCTTACCATCCATAGATTCAATTTGTAGGCTGTCAGCTCTTCTCCCCGCCGTTTCCACTGTACCTGCACAAGTCCTAAGGGAGTAGGGGCTGCTGGGGCCTTTAAGGTTTAGAATGTCAAAAAATACAGGTCTAGCTAGTGACTTATTACTCTGATCATCCAAGATGACGTAGAGCTTGACTGCTTTGTCTCTGCGTCCCTTTGGGTAAACTTTCACTAGACAGATTTTAGAGCAAGATCTGCCACCTGTACTTCCTTTGCAGAATTCAGTGCACTGTGAAGTGATTGCTGTGGTATCTGTACTAGAGTCTTTGGTCTCCCTGCCTTGCTCCTTGTCACCATGGACAGGTGGGAAGGTTCTTGGAGTAGGCCTTGGGTGTAAAGCTGTTTGGTGCTCTGTGCTGTCACACTCTATGCATTTGACACTGCCCTTACAGTCCTTGGCGAAGTGTGTAGACGAAGAGCAGCACTTGTAACAGATGTTGTTCTCTTTGAGGAAAGCTTTGCGGTCCTGGATGGTCTTTGTCCTGAAGGCTCTGCCTTTCAGAAGAGGATGTGGCATCTTATGTAGAGGGCAGAACTTCGTAGGGTCATTGTCTTGATCCTCTGGCTGAGACTCTGCAAATCTGTGGGAATAAATGTTAGTTTTGTGCACTGCTACTGGAGCTCTGAGTTGCTTAGGACCAGAAGAAGTGGTGTAAGACACTGGAAAAATGAAGCTGGGGTCATCTTTCGTTCCTGCTTGTCTGTCTACAAAGTCCACAAACTCACTAAATGGTGGAAAGGGCACATTGTGTTTCCGTTTGTAGTTACAGCCATGAGCAATCCATCTTTCGTGTAACTCATAAGGAAGTTTTTGTGCTAAGGAGTTAATACCTCTAGCAGAGTCAAGATAAGAAAGGCCAGGTAAGTCACCTTCTGCTTTAGCAACTTGTAACTCCATACATAGGTCACTGAATTCTCTGAGTCTTTGGTAACCTCTGCTAGGTATTTTTGGGAAGTCTTCTATCCTTTTAAACAGTGTACTCTCTATAGCCTCTGGTGAGCCATAACATCTATCCAGTCTGTTCCAGATGTTTGTAAGGCCTATCTCAGGGTGGTTTATATTAATGTCTCTGATCCTTTAGGCGTGTTCAGCAGAATCATTGCCAAGCCACTTTACAAGGAGTTCTATCTGTTGTCTGCAAGATAGATCTAGACCTTGGATAACACTCTGGAAAGAGGATCGCCACGCCCTGTAGTGTTGAGGGCGATCACTAAATTTGGCAAGTCCTTGGGTAACTAACTCGCGTTTGGCCAGGAACTTGGCAAAGTCTACAGTAGCCTGATTGGCATTGGGGTAGGCTGCTGGTGTATTGTGGTGCGGTGTAAAGGCATACCTGATAGAAGTCTCTTCTTTAGGCTCTCTGGGCTCAAACTTGCATACGGTTGGCAATTCGTACCGGCTCGTTGCATACACCTTTGGAGTGAAGACAGGTGTTTGATGTTTGTATGAAGGTTGAGTACCTTGTGGAGTAGAAGGTTTGGTTGGGACTGGAACGTCTGGAACACTGTCAGATTTTTCTTGCCTGTGGCACTGGGGTCCAAGGTCGTCTTGTTGCTGCTTGACTTGGAGTGACTCCCTGACGTCATGTTTAATTTCTTGTTGTGGGATGCTGCTTGGGTCACAGTGCTGGTAGACATAATCCGATGTGCGTTGCGAGGAATCTTGGTGGTATTCCTCTAGGCCTGGTATGCTGCTACCTGCTCTTGGCTCATCGTAGACGGCTGCTTCTAGAGCTTCTGCTTCGGGAATGGGGGCGGCAGCGTCTCGTTCCACTGCCAGCTTCTCCATGTTAGCGTCTAAAGCCCCATACACACGGTCGGACAATCCGCAAACCAGGTCCGTCGGATCATGTCCGTCGTACTTTGTCCGATGTTGGTTTTGCGTACACACGGTCGGACAAAGTTGTCGGAAAATCCGATCATTCTGAACGTGGTGACGTTTGTTGCCTACGACGGGACAACGTAGAGGCTAGTAGCCAATAGCTTTGGTCTTGTAATGTGATCTGAGCATGCGTAGCACTTTGTCCGGTCGGACAACCGTACACACGATCGGGTTTGGTGTGATCGGACCGGGTTGACGGCAAATCTTTCCAGCAGGAGATAAGACTTTGTCCGTCGGACAAACCGACGAACACTGTCCGATGGTGCATACACACGGTCTGATTTTTCAACAACCTTGTCCGATCGGACAAAATCCATGAAAAAGTCCGACCGTGTGTATGGGGCTTAAGATAGCTTGCTGCAGTTTCAGAGATGCCTCCTGCTGAGCTCTTTCCTTCTCTCTCTCTTGTTCCTGTCTCACGCTTTCTGCTTCAAGGTGGGCCTTTTCTTTTTTCATCTGCAGCTCTTGGTCTGCGAATGCGGCCCTGGCTCTTGCTGCTTCAGCTTTTGAACGGGCGATAGCTGCTGCATTTGCGACAGATGACCTAGATGAGCTTGCTTGTGATCGTGTTTGGTGAGAAGATGTTCTACTGTGAGACATGGCTGCGGGGAAGAAGCTGTCTTGCTGTATAGAGACCGTTCTAGTGTCGGTACTGCTTGACAGAGCGCGTCTCTGTGTAGCGTGGCTGCTTGCTTCGCCTTCCGCAGGCCTGTTTCTTTAAGGCTTCTGACTGTATGGATACTGTGTAGCCCCTGGCTGTACAGACTTCCGAAGTCAGCTTATCTTCCCTTCAGAGGTCAGCTTAAAAATGTCACTGTTCTGTCTCAAGGACATTCAGCTAAACCATTCTTATCCCATAAACATGATACCATATTTCTTCGATCGCAGTTTATTGGAACAAGCTAGGTGAAACTACAAATAACAAGAATAAACCTTGATAAGTACAATATCCCATAAATTTAGCATACATTTCAAAGACAAATATACACAGTACAATATGAGACAGTAAACACTTACTTTTTAAGTTCAATAAGAGATGATGGTAAGAGATTGAAACAAGACATCTTGCAGTCTTGAAAAGCATGGTGAATGTGTCTCTTCCTGTGAGACTTTACCCAGAATACCTTGCCTTCCAAGTACTTCCTGGGTTATAAACTTTAATAATAACATGTGCACAATAGAAACAATACCAAAAAGGGACGCTAGATGGCGCCTACACTCTGCAAATGATTCCTATAGAAAATAACAACATTAAATGTCATTTAAAACAACACAAATGCAGATAATCAGAATATATACATCTGATGGGCAGAACAGTTCCCTCCACAGATGACTCTGCTCGATCTGGAAAACATGAATGTAAAGCAAAACATAAGTCTCACATGCCGTAGTCATAAAAAAAATAGTGAGCTGGAAACAACCATATAACTGCAATATATAATGATATATTTTATTTTACTCACCAGGTCTCTGATGCTCGGCTGGACCCTTTCTGCTGACTCCAGGGGCATCTTCATCTGCAAGCAGGCCATCTCTGAGCTCTGCCTCCCACTGTCTGAAGACCACAGCCTTTCCTCTAGTAGACTGGGCTAGAAGATGCTTCTCCATCTTTTTATGAACTGACGCCCGACAATCATAAAACCTGCAAATGAAAAAAAGATAGAGTATAGTTAAAGCGGAGCTCCACCCATTTTCCTGACTTTATCTCTGCAGCATGCCCTTAGATTATACTTTATCCAGTGGCCATTTATTTTATTTTTATTTTCTTAGAAATACCTTTTTTTTTGTTTTCTTCATGACTTCCGGCAATTCGCAAGGGTTCCTGGGATAGCTTCGTCATGTATCCCAGCAGTCTTTGCGAATTGCCTATTGCCGTAATCTCGCGTTTTTTGGCCGAATGACGCGAATGGGAGGAGTTTATGCATCAGCCGGGAGGAAGTGGAAGAGAGAGTTTTCTGGCTGCACACTGTATGCAGAGGCGGCTGGTACTATGGAAATCTCTAGTGGAGGGGAGAAGCAGCCGTTACTTGTATTTGGCCAGGCGGTGATCGGTCCCCCCACCCCCCCTCTCCAGAAGAAAAACCCCAGCAGTGTAATCAAGCAGCTGCAGAACTTCTCTCTCTCATCTCTTCTACCTCCAGCAGCACGGCACCCGACCTGGCCCCCCTTCTTCCCCTCTACAGTGGCCAATGTCCTGCAGCAGCCGCCCGGGTCACACTGCACTGTCTGTGGCTCTGTGACTGCACTCTCTTTCTCTCCCAGCCACCGCCGATGCCAGCCATAGACAGTGCATTGAACTGTCTGGTCTCCTAGCAACCAGGGACGCGATGAGTGAGAGAGCATGGTGTTAGACTCCTCCCCCACTTCACATACACATGTTTACTCGGTTCCTAAAAGGTAAGGGTTTTTTTTTTCTTGCTCTATGGGGGGTGGAGGCAGGCAGGCACTGTCTGATGCTTAAGGGATTTATAGCTAGCAGGGTCTTTAGGGGGGGGCATCACCCAGGGGAGGTCTATTATGCTCAGTGGTTCTTTGCTGGGGGGGGGGGGGGGGGGGGGGGGGGGGGCACAAGAAAAATGTGAAAAAAATCATCAATTGCCCACTGTGCCCTCAAATGCTGCCCCTGTGCCCTCAAATGCTGCCCCTGTGCCCTCAAACGCTGCCACTGTGCCCATTAAATGCCCCTGTGCCCTCAAACGCTGCCCCTGTGCCCATCAAACCCTGCCACTGTGCCCATCAAACCCTGCCACTGTGCCCAAACGCTGTCACTGTGCCCATCAAACGCTGTCACTGTGCCCATCAAACGCTGCCCCTGTGCCCATCAAATGCTGCCCCTGTGCCCATCAAACGCTGCCCCTGTGCCCATCAAACGCTGCCCCTGTGCCCATCAAACGCTGCCCCTGTGCCCATCAAACACTGCCCCTGTGCCCTCAAATGCTGCTACTGTGCCATGAATTGCAGCCACTGTGCCAAACACTACCACTGTGCCCATTAAACGCTGCTACTGTGCCATCAAACGCTGCCACTGTACCAAACGCTGCCAGTGTGTCCATCATATGCTGCCAGTGTGCACTTAAATGCCCCCAGTGTGACCCCCCCACCCACTAACCGTCTGCCTGCCACTTACCCTGTCTTTGTGGGGCAGAGGGTGACAGCGACGAGCGGGGTCCTGCGTGCGTCTCCTGCCGTCCTTATCTCCCATCCTCTCCTCCTGATATAGTTTCTACTATATGCGATTTGTAGGGGGTGATGCGGTGCGATTTGGAGGGGGTGATGCGGTGCGATTTGGATGGGGTGATGCGGTGCGATTTGGAGGGGGTGATGCGGTGTGATTTTGCTTGGGGTGGTGCGATATGCTGGGGCAATGTGAATTGCTTGGGGGGATGTGGTGCGATTTGCTTTGGGTGATGTGAATTGCATGGGTAGGTGCGAATTGCTGGGGGTGATGTGGTGCGATTTGCCGGGGGTGGTGTAAATTGCATGGGATGATGCGGTGCGATTTGGAGGGGGTGATGCGATGTGATTTACTTGGGGTGATGTGGTGCGATTTGGAGGGGGTGATGAGGTGCGATTTGGAAGGGGTGATGCGGTGCGATTTGGAGGGGGTGATGCGGTGTGATTTGGAGGGGGTGATGCGGTGTGATTTTGCTTGGGGTGGTGCGATATGCTGGGGCAATGTGAATTGCTTGGGGGGATGTGGTGCGATTTGCTTTGGGTGATGTGAATTGCATGGGTAGGTGCGAATTGCTGGGGGTGATGTGGTGCGATTTGCCGGGGTGGTGTAAATTGCATGGGATGATGCGGTGCGATTTGGAGGGGGTGATGCGATGTGATTTACTTGGGGTGATGTGGTGCGATTTGGAGGGGGTGATGAGGTGCGATTTGGAAGGGGTGATGCGGTGCGATTTGGAGGGGGTGATGCGGTGTGATTTGGAGGGGGTGATGCGATGTGATTTGCTTGGGGGTGATGTGGTGCGATTTTCTGGGGGTGATGTGGTGCGATTTTCTGGGGGTGATGTGGTGTGATTTTCTGGGGGTGATGTGGTGCGATTTGGAGGGGGTGATGCAGTGCGATTTGGAGGGGGTGATGCAGTGTGAATTGGAGGGGGTGATGCGATGTGATTTGCTTGGGGGGATGTGGTGCGATTTTCTGGGGGTGATTTGGTGCGATTTTCTGGGGGTGATGCGATGTGATTTGCTTGGGGGGATGTGGTGCGATTTTCTGGGGGGGATTTGGTGCGATTTTCTGGGGGTGATTTGGTGCGATTTTCTGGGGGTGATTTGGTGCACTTTTCTGGGGGTGATTTGGTGCGATTTGGAGGGGGTGATGCGGTGCGATTTGGAGGGGGTGATGCGGTGTGATTTTTGCTTGGGGTGGTGCGATATGCTGGGGCAATGTGAATTGCTTGGGGGGATGTGGTGCGATTTGCTTTGGGTGATGTGAATTGCATGGGGTGGTGCGAATTGCTGGGGGTGATGTGGTGCGATGTGGTGCGATTTTGCTTGGGGTGGTGCGATTTGCCGGGGGTGGTGTAAATTGCATGGGATGATGCGGTGCAATTTGGAGGGGGTGATGTGATGTGATTTGCTTGGGGGGATGTGGTGCGACTTTCTGGGGGAGATGCGGTGCGATTTGGAGGGGGTGATGCGGTGTGATTTGCTGGGGGTGATGCGGTGTGATTTTGCTTGGGGTGGTGCGATATGCTGGGGCAATGTGAATTGCTTGGGGGGATGTGGTGCGATTTGCTTGGGGTGATGTGGTGCGATTTGCTTTGGGTGATGTGAATTGCATGGGGTGGTGCGAATTGCTGGGGGTGATGTGGTGCGATTTTGCTTGGGGTGGTGTAAATTGCATGGGGTGATGCGGTGCGATTTGGAGGGGGTGATGCAGTTCGATTTGCTGGGGGTGATGCGGTGCGATTTTCTGGGGGTGATGCGGTGTGATTTGCTGGGGGTGATGTGGTGCGATTTTGCTTGGGGTGGTGCGATATGCTGGGGGCCATGTGAATTGCATGGGGTGATGTGAATTGCATGGGGTGATGCAGTGTGATTTGCTGGGGTGATGCGATGTGATTTGCTTGGGGGGATGTGGTGCGATTTTCTGGGGGTGATGCGGTGCGATTTTCTGGGGGTGATGCGGTGCGATTTTCTGTGGGTGATGCGGTGCGATTTTGCTTGGGGTGGTGCGATATGCTGAGGGCAATGTGAATTGCTTGGGGTGGTGCGATTTGCATGGGGTGATGCAGTGTGATTTGCATGGGGTGGTGCGAATTGCTGGGGGTGGTGCGGTGCGATTTGCTGGGGGTGATGCAGTGCGATTTTCTGGGGGTGTTGCGGTGCGATTTTCTGTGGGCAATGTGATTTAATGCGGTGTGATTTGCTGTGGGCGATGTGATTTGCTGTGGGCGATGTGATTTGATGCGGTGCGATTTTCTGTGGGCGATGTGATTTGATGCGGTGCGATTTTCTGTGGGCGATGTGATTTGATGTGGGCGATGTGATTTCGATTTGCTGTGGGTGATGTGATGCCTTAGAAATGCATCTTTACTTGGTCTACACCAGGGAAATGCAATTAGCGGATTTCCAGCTGTTGCGGAACTACAAGTCCCATGAGGCATAGAAAGACTCTGACAGCCACAAGCATGACACCCAGAGGCAAAGGCATGATGGGACTTGTAGTTTTGCAACATCTGGAGGTCTGCTAATTTGCAGGTAGGCAATACAAGAAATAATGCAATTGTAATTTTATTTCCTGGAGGGAGGAGGGGAGGAGAGGTTTGCATAGCTTGGGGTGATGTGATGCAACTTCCTCTGACACTGCCGTTGCTATGGTAACCTGACCTGAAATCTATTACATTGCTTGTGCTGCACTGAGCATGTGTGAGATCTGCAAGGATGAGATCCAGGAAGTAATACAGTCTGGTTTCAGATGCCCACACTTAAGATGGCCACGGCCTGCTAGAAGTTTATAAAATAACAAACTAATGTTATAAACTAACTAAACGGACCTTAGTTTACAGACTAACTTTACTAGACTATATTAACTAGCTGAGATCCGCGCTATAGCCAAATGACGGCTACAGCGCGGATCTGTTGTGCCGGGAGCACGTCATATGACGTCCTCCCCTTCTGTGCACTCCAGGGAGCGCGCGCGCGCCGCCGGGAGCGCGTGCGCGCTCTCGCCGTGTCACTGGGCACCCGATGCGCGTGCCCAGCGGCCGCGATGTCCGCTGGGCACCCGCGATTGCCCGGTAACACAGCGGGACCGTGGATCTGTGTGTGTAAACACACAGATCAACTGTCCTGTCAGAGGAGAGGAGCCGATGGTGTTCTCTGTACAGAGAAACACCGATCGGTCTCCTCCCCTTGTGAGTCCCATCCCCCCACAGTAAGAAACACTCCCAGGGAACATAATTAACCCCTCCCCGCCCCCTAGAGGTTAACCCCTTCACTGCCAGTGTCATTTATACAGCAATCAATGCATTTAAATAGCATTGATTGCTGTATAAATGACAATGGTGCCAAAAATGTGTCAAAAATGTCCGATGTGTCCGCCATAATGTCGCAGTCACAATAAAAATCGCTGATCACCGCCATTACTAGTAAAAAAAAAAATATTAATAAAAATGCAATAAAACTATCCCCTATTTTGTAAACGCTATAACTTTTGCGCAAACTAATCAATAATCGCTAATTGCGATTTTTTTTTTACCAAAAATATGTAGAAGAATACGTTTCGGCCTAAACTGAGGAAAAAAATGTTTTTTTATATATTTTTTGGGGATATTTAGTATAGCAAAAAGTAAAAAATATTGTTTTTTTTTTTTTAAATTTGTCGCTCTTCTTTTGTTTATTGCGCAAAAAATAAAAAACGCAGAGGTGATCAAATACCACCAAAAGAAAGCTCTATTTGTGGGGAAAAAAATGATAACAATTTCATTTGGGTACAGTGTCGTATGACCGCGCAATTGTCATTCCAAGTGCGTCAGCGCCAAAAGATGAAAATTGGTCTGGTCACGAGGGGGGTTTAAGTGCAAAGTAATCAGGTGGTTAAGCTTTTGTATTATAGAGGTATTTTTATTTAAAAAGTATAAATTCGGCTGGAACTCCCCTTTAATACACGTTACAACAATATTATTTTTATTTTACATGTTACTTTTCTGTGTCTGTGCCAAATAAATATTTGTGTTACGTTCAAATCAGTTTATTGACTAGACTACTATACTGTGTTTTTTCACATATATAGGGTGTGTTCTAAGAGTGATATTATATTTGAATAATTACCTGTGCCTGACACCAGTGGTGGCCCTGCCAAACTTGGAGACTGCATTTACAGAGTCCCGGACTCGTTCCCAGGCTGCTCTCTTCGCAGAGGTTGAGACATTTAGACTGAAGAGTCTCATTTTGTCTCTGTTCACTGCAGCAACCAATGCAGAATTCTCCTGTGGGGTAAATACGGCCCCCTTGATGTTTTCTGTCTTTTGGTTCGCTGGTGCTGCTGCAGGTCAGCGTCGGAAATCTCTTCTGATGTGGGGGGGGGGGGGGGGGGGGGGGACAGGCCTCTTTTTTTGGCCATGCTCCCACTCCACTCCACTTCCATGGGCATGCTCTCTTCCATGCCTTGGCTCCACTCCACGCCTCCGTTCACCTCCACTCTTCCTCTCCCCTTCACGCCTCTCCTCTCCTCCACGCCTCCTCTTCCCTCCATGCCTCCTCTCCCCTCTACGCTTCCTCTTCTCTACTCTCCCCTCCACACCTCCTCTTCCCTCCTCTCTCCTCAACCCCCCACTGATCTTCCTCTCACCCCCACTCCTCTCCCCTCCACGCCTCAGCTCCCCTCCACGCCCCTCCTCCCCTACACTCCTCCGCTCCCCTGAGTCCCCTCCACTCCTCCGCTCCCCTCCACGCCTCTCCTCCCCTACACTCCTCCTCTCCCCTCCATGCCTCTCCTCCGCTACACTCCTCCTCTCCCCTCCATGCCTTTCCTCCGCTGCACTCCTCTCCCCTGAGTCCCCTCCACTCCTCCGCTCCCCTTCACTCCTCCGCTCCCCTGAGTCCTCTCCACTCTCACTTACAACAACAACTCTCAAACCAACACCAACATTCTCACTCACAAGACTCACACATCCATTCTCACTCCCAGACATTCTAATTTCACCAAAAGCACCAAGCCACACAAAAACAACCACAATTCCAACAATACCACTCTCTGCTCTGCTCTCTGCTCCTCCCTCACCACACCACACTATACGGCCTCTCAAAATGACATACAGGGGCGGAGACTATAGCCAGTGCCACATGTCAAAAACTAAAGTAAAAAATAATCGAGAATTAGAATAGTTACAAATAACCGCGATGTATTAGAAAAGTACGAATCCATTCGAAGCACGCAGCGCCACTGTCAGACATGTAAATTTAGGAATCAACGACCAAAAAAAAAGTTACGAATGTACGAATCCATTCGCAGCACGTTAGACAGCACCATTGTGAGAGATACACGTAAAATTACAAATCAACAAACACCTGTGGAGACACCTATCGTGCCAACCCACACACCTTGCTGGCAGGAATACCATACACAGCAAAATACTTTACAGTAGTAGACTTAGCGAATGCTTACTTCAATGTCCCCCTTGACCCCCGTTGTCAGTTCCTGTTCACTTTCACCCACGAGGGGTGGGGCAATACCTGGACTGTTATGCCACAAGGGGCCCAGAACCCTCCCTCTCAATTCGCCAGAGCAATGGCACTCATTCTGAACACCTGGATAAAATTACACCCTGACATTGTACTCCTCCCATATGTAGATGACCTCCTGCTCTGTGCAGACACCCTTGAAGGCGTCTCAATCTTCTCCGAAAGTCTCCTCCACTACCTGGCTGAGCAAGGATGCAAGGCCTCAAAGCAAGAGTTCTAGTGGTGCAAAGAGAAGGTGTTTTTTCTAGGTCACTGCATCTCCCAAGGCACTCGACATCTCACCAAAGAAAGAGTTGCTGCAATCAAAGCCATCCCCTTGCCTCAAGGTCAAAAGCCCCTACATTCTTTCCTAGGATTAATCTCCTATTGCTGCTCTTGGATCTCCCTCTTGATGCAACCTCTCTATGATGCCCTGACATCTGATCCTTTCCTGCTTTCCCCAGAGGCTATGAACAATTTTGAGGTTCTGAAGGAGATCCTCTCCACGGCCCCTGCTTTGGGCCTTCCAAACTATGAAAAGACTTTCAAACTGTTTGTCTCAGAGAGACAAGGACATGCCACAGGAGTTTTGGCTCAGGCCCATGGCAACAGGCTCAGACCCATTGGTTATTAATCTTGCCAACTGAACCCAGTGGCCAAGGGGGGACCCTCCTGTCTTAGAGCCGTCTTTGCAGCCCCAGCCCTTTTGGACAAGACCGCTGACCTGGTGTTGGGCCATCCTTTAATCCTCCTGGCCCCTCATGACATAACTGCCATACTACACCAAGTACAGCCCAAACACCTGTCTTCAGCAAGACACCTCAGACTCCAGTGTGCCTTGCTTCTCCCCGATAACATCACTCTCCTCCGATGTGATACCCTCAACCCATCCACTCTACTTCCACTTCTTGAGGGGGGAACCTCTTTGGAGAATGAAACCCACCTCGCCACTCATGACTGCTTTGAAGTGATGAAGATTTCACACCTACCGACAGTTAGTGAAACGGCCCTGACTTGACAATCTTTGTAGATGGTTCCAGGTATGCAGACAGCGCTGGACGGTACCACACAGGATACGCAGTCACCACCGAAGATACAGTTCTTCACGCTTCAGCATTACCTTCCTTCATGTCTGCCCAGGAAGCAGAACTCCAGGCCCTAACAATGGCATGCAAATTGGCAGAAGGAAAAAGAGCTAATATCCATACAGACTCAAGATACGCCGCCCTCGGCGTTGCCTGCGATTTTGGGGTAATTTGAAAAACCAGAGGGTTCCTAACAGCAGCGGGTACACCTGTAAAACACAGTGCAGCTATCAAGGACTTAATGGATGCCCTACTCCTACCAGCACAAGTGGCTATACTTAAGATAAAGGCGCACGGCAAGCTAAATTCTCAAGAAGCACGAGGCAATCACCTGGCAGATACCGCTGCGAAACAAGCTGCAAACAGGACGCAAGAAGTGGCCAGCGGAGTGAATGCACCCATCCTGGATGATACAGTGGATACTCCTGAAGAAACTGTACAGACCACCATGATTCTACAAAACCCTCCTGTGAGCAGGACCCATCTCTAGGAGCAACAGGAAGCAGCTGACAAAGAAGAAAAAGAAGTGTGGATCAAGAAAGGAGCTACAGAAACTGAAGAGATCATGGAATAAAACAAGAGGCCGGGTCTGCCACGATCAATGTTTCCTGCAGTGGTACAGTGGGCCCACGGTGCCGCTCATCTGTCAAAAACCTTGATGAACACCCTGATCACCAAATACTACTTAGCTCCAGGGATTACTCCACTTACCAACAACTTTTGCAAGTCATGCACCATCTGTGCTAAATGTAACCCAGGAAGAATGGAAAAGGTACCTTTGAAGCATCTAGCAAAGGCCCAGTACCCCTTTCAAAGGATACAAATTGACCACATCCAGATGCCGAAGAGTGGCCGATATGAATATGCATTGATTGTCATTGACATGTTCTCTGCATGGCCAGAAGGCTATCCTGTTACCAACATGACAGCAAAAACCACGGCTAAAAGACTTTTAACGGAAATAGTGTTCAGATATGGCGTCCCAGAAGTTATAGAGAGTGACCAGGGCCCGGCTTTCACGGCCTCAGTGACCAAAGAAATATGGGCAGCCTTAGGGGTCACATTAGCTTTCCACACCCCATACCATCCTCAGAGCAGTGGGAATGTGGAAAGATTAAACAGCACAATAAAATCTAGAATGCTAAAAATGTCTCAGGAAACGGGAATAAGTTGGCCAGATAGCCTGCCCATAGCCTTATTTAATGTTAGGTACACTCCAAGGGTAAACCATGGCTTGTCACCCTATGAGATATTGTTTGGTTCAGCCCCCAGACTGGGTTGTTACTTTCCATAGCAATTACAGCTCCAATCTGATGTATTGACTGATTATGTGACTGCTTTATTTCGAGAATTAACCCGTATCCACTCGCAAATGTTTTCCTCCATTCCAGATACTGAGCTAGATACAGGGTCACACAAGTTAGTCCCTGTCGACTGGGTCCTGGTGAAGAAGTTTGTGAGAAAACACACCCTTGAACCCAGATATGATGGTTATTTCCAGGTTCTCCTAACAACCACCACATCAGTCAAAGTGGCCGGAAAAAGCTTGTGGATACACGCCTCCCACTGCAAGAAAGTCCCTGTACCTGAGGAAGAGGCCGAGGGGACCAAATGATTCTATATATCCTTTTCATTGTCATTATTGCTCAGGCAAAAGAGGTAGCCATCAAACAAAAAGATGGTATAACCCAATTCTGGTATAACTCATCCAATACACATGTTGCCACTTTAATATCCTCTTATGAACAGATAATTCCAGGTACTATGTACAAGATCAGGTCCTGGAATGAAACAATAGGACCCATGACTGTGTGTCACTGACACCTATTGGGGTAACAACTGTGATTCCTGGGGAGCAGTGGGTTGGAACACTGGGGAACAAACTTGGGGTACAAACCTGAAAGCGCCCAAAATAGAAAGGATAATAATGGGAAGTCACTCTTAGATAGAATGACAATCAACAAGTACACAGATCAGTATTTCACCAAGGAGTTCAGGCTGACCATTGAAAATCCTAGCCCAGGAGACAACGGGACCTATGTTCTGGGCCTATGGTGGGGAAGTGGGTATTCCAGTTTTAAAAAACCTTTCCAACTGAAAGATATGTTCAATAACCCAGAGTGGGGAGTTCCCCAATCTACAGCCAGCTCCAACCCCCTGAGGCCCCATATACAGACGTTAAAGGACATGGTGGCCATAGCAGATCCTACCTTAAGGATACTATGGCTGCAGATAACGGGTTTTCAGATGTCAACCTGTGGCTAGAGTGGATAAGGTACAGTGCAGGGAAACATAACAAAACCAATTGTTATGTATGTGGGGGGGGGGGGCTAGGCCTCATTTGGGAACAGTACCCCTAAACATACCCCCAGAACATGAGACATGTTTCCTTAGTCTGCTTACCAATACAACCACTAACCAATCCCTGTGTGAACATTGGAAGAAGGAATATCCCATAGTCACCAAGACCCCCAAGCCAGGAGAAGGTTTCACCATATATCCTGGCAATTACACATGCTATGGACGATATCGGGAGTGGGGAAATCTCTTGGGAATTTCACTAAGGGTTACTGTGAATCTTATAGCGAGGCCTCTGCAGATCTAGTGCAAAATCAAGTCCAGTCTTTGGGAGACGTGTTCTGGATCTGCGGAGATCATAATATGTGTAGCGCTGATATTTTTGCCTACTAATGCTTTGATATGTAAACCTATGGACAATGGTATAGCTTAGTATTTGGCGCCATCTAGCGGCCAAAAACAGGAAATGGACTTGAATTATTTTTCTTCTAGAGCACTAAACAAGGAACAGGAAGTGACTGTGTTTACTTTTTCTATTTGACCTATCTACCCAGAATGCCAGGTGACCTACCCATGGTCACCCTGGACTGAATTGCATGCTGGGTGGGATATAAAAGGGAATAAACCTATAATAGGTAAGTAATAGAGTAAAGGATATGGGATTTTAAAGGTACATGTCTTAAATACACACTGCAATTTGTTGGTATAAAAAATACAAATCTTTTATTATACAAAACAATCAACAAGATAAAAGTGGTGAATACAGATATATATTCAGAGTCATAGGTATATACATGTAATCCCTATTTAAGACACTGATGATACTGTAGTCACACACATGTAATCCTACGTCCAAGAGCTTCTACATGTTTCGCCGAAATCGGCTTCATCAGGAAAAGAGTGTATATAAATATATTGAACCTTAGGTGTATAAAAAAGAAAAAATACAAATTAGTAAAACACATATCAAAACCAAAAAACATTTAGTGTGTCAGAGATGACAACAACAAATCCCATCAGGAGCATCCCCAATGGGTATGACCCCAGGCTCTGTCAACCCCCCCCCCCCCCCCCCCCAAGAAAAAAAGAAAAATGTCCCACCCCTCTCAACTCACTAAAAACTTACACCCACACATTTAAATAACACTGACTGAAAGAACCCAAGTGGTGCAACACTTCCTACCTCAGCATGAGTCCGGAGGTGGACACTGTAAAGGGACCTGCAGGGGGTGTCATCTAACAAAATTGTGCATTCTAGAAATGGTCCCAGCCGTATTGGGTCACCTGTAGGGAGGGATGACGTGATACCAATTAATATCAACAGCTTCTGGTAATAGTACCTATGATATAACATAAATAATTATAATACTTAATAATTAACTTCTGTTATTTTAAAAGAACAGAAAAATAAATATATATAAGGGAGGAGGGATCCATAGTCTAAATAAGAAACAGACCCCAACTCACCACTTTTACAAACTTCTGCTGAATATATATATTGTCTCTATGGGGAGCTCAAGCACATGGGAGTCAGGCACAAAGCACAAGGTACATCTGAGGATTTAAAAAGCAAACAAAAGAGTATATATATATGTGCCTCCATTAAATGATGCAAAATTATATCATAGATATAGGGGCTGGAAGAAGCATCATTCCTCACCTCTAATATTATATGGCTCCTTTAATTCGCACGTCTGTAATCCCAAATTGTACACAATGTACATGAGGGAGAAGAAAATACAAGACCAATATGCGATCAAAGTAAGATCCAAAAGGACCGTTGCGTGGTATCAATAGATGATTTGGCTATGATCTAATTAAAAAATAAAAATAAAAGTAATAAATGGAGGAAAAAGAACATATAGATAAGGTCTATATTGGTGAAAAGTCCAGCCTATGCTGGACAGAATATTATTGGTTCTTATAATGAAGATGGATTGTTTACCTTGTGCCGCCATCCATGTAAAGCGTGAGCTCCACAACTGCACTCAAAAGTGCAGTTGTGGAGCTCACGCTTTACATGGATGGCGGCAGCTTATATATCCCTCCCTGTTGGCGCCAAACAGTGGCGTGTGACGTCACGCCGCCACTGGCGCCACACGGACACATGAGGGAGGCCCGCAAGCCGTGGACTGATACCCCGAAACCGGAAGTGAGAAACTTCCGGTCCACACGTCACCACTACAATAACATGCTGTGCAGACAGCTAGCACGCAATGATGGTATTGACAGCATGAAGACATGTATGTGATGTTAAAGACGGGTGATAGGCATGTACGGGATGCCGCGGCCAAGGAGAACCTCAAGGTGGACGCACCGCAAGAGAGCTCCATCTATAACTAGGTGGGTCTGACCCGCCGTGCACCCTTGGGCAGGGCCGATCCTAGCCAGGGTGCGCGGGGTGCACCGCACCCTGGCGCCGCAGAGGTGGGGGCGCCGAAGCTCCAGAGTGCTGCTCCCCTCCCTCCTCCTCGTCTGTGTCCAGAGGCGAAGGTGGAGCGCATGTAGTGGGTCCCCATCCCGCCAGCAACTGACAAGAGCGCATACCGCTCCCGCTGTCCCCGGAATCCGTGCTGTCTGAGTACTGCTGTGGAGCCTAGTACCGGAACACGTTCCAGTACTAGACTCCACTAATCTTTCTGTCCGTTGCACGTGGAGCAGTCTCCTGTCTGCCCTGCCCCCTCTGCGTGTGTCGGCTCTTCTCTTCTGGGTTGGTCAGAGCTGCTGCCAATCATCCAGTGCACTCCCAGAAATGCTGTTTGACTGCCGCCATCCTAGTAACCAAAGATGCCACGTATGCCCCGCCCCTCTGCAACGTGCACGGTGCTTCTGCTCCCAGCACGCCCAAGCTACAGGGATCTATTGAACAGGTACTGATCTATGGGGATACCTGCTGTGGGGGGGCTCTGATGGGGGACACCTGCTGTGGGGAGGCTCTGATGGGGGACACCTGCTGTGGGGGGGCTCTGTTGGGTGGACACCTGCTGTGGGGGGGGCTCTGTTGGGGGACACCTGCTGTGGGGGGGGCTCTGTTGGGGACACCTGCTGTGGGGGGGGCTCTGATGGTGGACACCTGCTGTGGGGGGGCTCTGATGGTGGACACCTGCTGTGGGGGGCTCTTATGGGGGAAATCTGCTGTGGGGGGCTCTGTTGGGGGACACCTGCTGTGGGGGGGCTCTGATGGGGGACACCTGCTGTGGGGGGGGGGGCTCTGATGGGAGACACCTGCTGTGGGGGGGGGCTCTGATGGGGGATGCCTGCTGTGGGGGGGGGGGCTCTGATGGGGGATACCTGCTATGGGGGGGCTCTGATGGGAGACACCTGCTGTGGGGGTGCTCTGATGGGGGACTCCTGCTGTGGGGGGGCTCTGATGGGGGACACCTGCTGTGGGGGGGGCTCTGATGGGGGACACCTGCTGTGAGGGGGCTCTGATGGGGGACACCTGCTGTGGGGGGGCTCTGATGGGTGATGCCTGCTGTGGGGGGGGGGGGGCTCTGATGGGGGACACCTGCTGTGGGGGTGCTCTGATAAGGGACACCTGCTGTGGGGGGGCTCTGATGGGGGACACCTGCTGTGGGGGGGGGCTCTGATGGGGACACCTGCTGTGGGGGGCTCTGATGGGGGATACCTGCTGTGGGGGGCTCTGGTGGGGGATACCTGCTGTGGGGGGGGGGGTCTGATGGGAGACACCTGCTGTGGGGGGGCTCTGATGGGCACTTTGATATAAGCTGCGCGTGCCGCGGCTCACTCTCTCCCCAGAATGTCCCTCATTCTCAACTTTAAAAGTTGGGAGGTACGCAGGAGCAGATCAGGGGAGAAGAGACTGTAGCACTGCCGTCCCTGTTATCAACGGGAAGAGGGCTCTCTGTGTTTAATGCCCATCCCCCCCTCCTCCTGTCAGAGGAGGAGAGCGAAGCAGCCGGAGATCGGAGCACCAGTTTCTAAGTGTAGAGAGAGCAGCTGCTGGCTCTTAGACCCCCCTTCCCTCTCCTCCTCGCACTGCTGTACTAGTGAGCGGCACTTGCCAGGTCAGCTGCCCGCTATGTTTCTTCTCCCTCCTTCATATTGGCCAGAGAAGAAATACAATAAAAAGGGAGCAGAGAAGAGGATTGTGGGACATGTAGTCCAGAGGACTGGTGGCCCCATTGTGACCCGGAAACTGCTACCCACACAGCATGCTCAGCTGAATAAGAGAGGGGGGGAGAGAGAGAGAGCGCTAGGAGCCCGGGAAAGCTTTCGGGGAAGTGCACCCAGGACTCCAGGGAGAGGAAGTCCTGAGGGGACGCCATCGGAAAGAGAACCCCACTGCCCTGTGCCACCAGAGGGAAAGCCGCACAGCCTGGCGCCATCCCTGGTGAAGAAAGGAATGGAGTCATTGCCAGAATACAGATCTGAGCACTACCCAGCGGACTACCCAGCGGAGTCGCCACGGGCAACCCAGAGTGAGCTGAGTCCTGATCATAAGAACTGATGTTGCTGTACCGCCGAATCTGGTGAGAGGGCTGGTTGGTCATTATCTACTGCCATCCTTAGGAACTGCAGTCTCTGATCATCTCCTGTAGTGTGTCTGCTGACTCTGATCATCTCCTGTACTATGTCTGCAGTCTCTGATCATCTCCTGTATTATGTCTGCAGTCTCTGACCCTCGCCTGTACTATGTCTGCAGTCTCTGACCCTCGCCTGTACTATGTCTGCAGTCTCTGACCATCTCCTGTACTATGTCTGCAGTCTCTGACCCTCTCCTGTACTATGTCTGCAGTCTCCAAACCCTCAACTGTACTATGTCTGCAGTCTCTGACCATCTCCTATTCTATGTCTGCAGTCTCTGACCATCTCCTATACTATGTCTGCAGTCTCTGACCATCTCCTATACTATGTCTGCAGTCTCTGATCATATCCTGTACTATGTCTGCAGTCTCTGATCATATCCTGTACTATGTCTGCAGTCTCTGTTCATCTCCTGTACTATGTCTGCAGTCTCTAACCATCTCTTGTAGTATGTCTGCAGTCTCTGACCAACTTTTGTAGTATGTCTGCAGTCTCTGACCATCTCTTGTACTATGTCCGCAGTCTCTGACCATCTCTTGTATTATGTCTGCAGTCTCTGACCATCTCCTGTATCATGTCTGCAGTATGTCTGGGGGCTCTTTCTAACAGACTCTCTAACAGAAGCCCTTTCTGTGTGCATTAGAGAGACCCCCCTCCAGGTCCCATTAGTGTACTCATTTTCTTTATTGTTAAAAGATCATGGGAGGATCCCAGGGTAATGAAGACTTCTTAGGGGAGCATCTCTGTGTTTGTTGTCGTAGCCATAGAAACATTTGTAAAGGGGAGGCATTAGTAAGATGACTATGCCCATGTGGGGGTGCCAGAAATATTTCTGCACCCAGGCATCTGTGACCCTAGGATCGGCCCTGCCCTTGGGTGTCCATACAGGACCCCTGAATGGCTTTTGACCATAGTAGAATGCACAAAAAAAAAAAAGGGGGAGAAGGTTGAAAATAGCAAATTGTATTTACGTTGTAATAAAATACTCCATATAGGGCCGATGCTTGTTCCTGTGGTCATCTCAGCACAGCAAATAAATATTTTAATAGTTTTATTACAGGCATTTGAAATGCAACACTATAAATGTTAGTCAGTAACAATAAATGTTATACATGATTTTTTTTTTATATATGAAATCTCTTTTCCTCTCTGCTCAAGAACCCACCAAATTTTCCAAATGGCCTACTCCTACCCCACTCATGTGCCACCTAGTTGATTATGTGGGACCATTGCAGAGGGAGGGGGGGGGAGTGAAAGAGGACATGACCAATAGTCCCCATGGTGACATGGGATGCCTGAGGTAGAAGCACAGCAGGGAGCACTCAATACCCACATCACAAGGTACAAATGGCTAGTACCCATTCCCAAAAAGTTGTCAACTCAAATTTACAAGAATGGTTTATAACTTATCCCTTCATTAAGGCCTGGATACAGAGTTGCTTCCAATTGTTTGCTTTTTAAATCCTCAGATGTACCTTGTGCTTTGTGCCTAACTCTCATGTGCTTGGTTTCCCCATAGAGACACTATATATTCAGCAGAAGTTTGTGAAAGTAGTGAGTGGGTCTGTTTCTTATTTAGACTATGGATCCCTCCTCCCTTATATATATTTATTTTTCTGTTCTTTTAAAATAACAGAAGTTAATTATTAAGTATTATAATTATTTATGTTATATCATAGGTACTATTACAGCTGTTGATATTAATTGGTATCACGTCATCCCTCCCTACGGGTGACCCAATATGGCTGGGACCATTTCTAGAATGCACAATTTTGTTAGATGACACCCCCTGCAGGTCCAGTGGCGGCTGGTGAAGTTTTAGGCTGGGGGGGCGCAAGATACCGCCCCCTCCATGTTTGGCCCCTCCCACTTCTCAAAAGCCACACCCCTTATAGAATCTACCCACTCCGTCAGATAAAGTTGTTGGGGGGGATTGGGTGCTGCCGACATCCTACATCCTAAATCAACATGAAGTTGTTGTTTAGCGGGGGGGGGGGGGGGGTGCCGACATCCGATATTAACATGCAGATGAAGTGGGGGGGGATTTATATTATTGCATGACCCAGACTCCAAGCTACACACATGATATATAATGAAATGTAGTATTAAAATGGACGCATCAAAATTAATATTTATTATAATTGCTAAGCACTTGAAGGGATCTTACATTTTTTGCTATGCAATAATAAATTAAATTAAAGGTGCTTGCAATAGTCAGGATAACTTTACACTACATTCTATGAGTAAATATACACACATTATTGTAAGAAGCAGCACACATTTAACATTTACATTATCTTGTTGTTGAGGGGGGGGTGCCGCCGAGAATACACACACATTTAAATCCTATTCTTGCTGAGAAGGGGGGGGGGGGGGGGGTTTGTCCGGCGAGAATACACACACAATTAACATTTAAATCCTCTTTTTGCTGAGCGGGGGGGGGGGGGGGGTGCCGACGAGAATACACACACAATTAACATTTACATCCTCTTCTTGCTGAGCGGGGGGGGGGGGGTGGGTGGCCGCCGAGAACACACACATTTAACATTTAAATCCTCTTCTTGCTGGGGGGGGGGGGGGGGGGGGGCACCGAGAATACACACACAATTAACATTTAAATCCTCTTCTTGCTGAGCGGTGGACTTTTTTTTTTTTCATTACTGCATGGGGGAGGGCGGCGCACGGGCTCCCCCTATGGACGGGCCGACACTGTGCAGGTAAACACTACTGTTTTTAGTGAGTTGACAGGGGTGGGACATGCATGTGCTTTGTGTGTGGGGGGTACGGTTGGGGGTGTTTTGTTTTTTTTGAACCGCAATACCGTGTGCGTGTGAACCCGCTAATTCGCGCACACGTTTGCGTGGACCCGCCGAATCGCGCACCTGTGTGTGCTGTTGCGCTATTATACCCCGCAGGCGCGCAGGGAAGCGCCGATGCTGACAGGTTTGCAATCTGGTAGTCCTCTGACAGTGCCCCCCCAAGGGGCAGCCTCCGGATGCCCAACCTGTCTGGTATTACTGGGTGTTTCTGGTGAAAGGCCCGTATTAGGCGGGGAGCGTGGATATTGTTAGAGGGTTCCCAGTAACTGTCTTCAGGGGGATACCCCTTCCACTTCACTAAATACTGGGTTTGTCCCCTCTTCTTTCTGTAGTCCAGTAATTGCCTCCACCTCGAACTCTTCCTCTCCTTCGATTTCAATTGGTGGAGGTGGTGTTATTTCTCGGTAAATGAGTTGGGGATCACTGGTTTTAGCAAAGATGCGTGAAACACCGGGTGGATCCTGTAAGAAGTGGGTAAGTTTAACTCAAAGGCCAATGGGTTCACACTCCTCTTGATTGCAAAAGCGCCAATAAACTTTGGAACGAGCTTCTGGGATGGGTAAGGTAGTTTAAGGTTGACAGCTGATAGCCACACTTTTTCCCCGATCTTAAAACTTGGACAATCCTTTCTCCCTCTGTTGTAGTACTCCTCATAATCTTTTTGGGCTTTTTTCATAGCTTCTTGGATTTGTGAAGAGTTGATTTGGATTTATTTTACCCGTTCCTGTGCTGCGGGAGTTGAGACTTCGGGTACAAAATCTGTCAGAAAGGAAGGGTGAAAACCGTAATTGGCCCAAAAAGGCGTTTGGTTGGTGGCAGAGTGTATGGAGTTGTTATAAGCAAATTCTGCGCAAGGCAGAAGAGAAGACCAGTTGTCTTGGGAACAGGAGCAGAAGCAACGGAGGTATTGGTCCAACGTTTGATTAGTCCTCTTCGCCTGGCCGTTGCTTTGCGGATGATATGCAGGGGAGAGAGAGGTCTTGATCTCTAGAGACTTGCAAAGGTCCTTCCAGAACTTGGAAGTAAACTGAATTCCCCTATCCAAAACAATGTTGAGAGGGACGCCATGCAGTAATACTATTTCTTTTATGAAAATATTTGCAGTGGCAGAAGGAGTGCCTAACATGGTTAAAAAGTGCGCCATTTTAGAGAGATTTCTCTCCATGGACATTCAGGGATAGGTAAGGACCTTAAAAGTCCTCAAGCCTTGGTATTTGACCACTTACTACGTTGGCAAACGACACAGGACTGGACGTAGTTTTTGAAATCTTGTCTCGAACCCGGCCACCAAAAGGAGCGATTGATCAAATCAGTTGTCTTCTGGATCCCAAAGTGTCCTGCCAATTTGTGATCGTGGAAAGTTTCTAGGATTTGTAGTCTTACCGGAGGAGGAACAAATACCCTGTTCTGTGACCACATTAAGCCATCTTTCCTTTCCAAGGACGATGCTTCAGGCTCAGTGACTTGGTTAGTGGCTTGTTTAATGGCTGTTTTAAGATCGGGTTGGATGAGTTGGAGGAAGTTATGGGAGATAGAATGGTTGCAGGTTCAGTTGATTCATGAGCTTCCGGGAACATCCAGGGGAGTGCGTCTGCCTTCCCGTTCTTAGAACCGGGGAGATAAGAAATATGGAAATTAAACTGGGAGAAAAAGAGGGCCCATCGTGCTTGTCGTAGTCTGAGGCGTTTAGCTGCTCGGAGGTACTATAGATTTCTGTGATCTGTCAAGATCATGATGTGTTGGGAGGCACCCTCCAGTAGGTATCGCCATTCTTCTAGAGTGAACTTTATGGCAAGGAGTTCTTGGTCTCCAACATCATAGTTATTTTCTGGGGGAGTAAGTCTTTGTGAAGCAAAGGCGACTGGATGAAGGAGGGACTTTGGGCCGCTTCTTTGAGAGAGGATAGCCCCTGTTGCGGCCTCAGAAGCGTCAACTTCTTATATGTAAGGTAGAATTGGTTCAGGATGTTGGAATATGGGAGCAGACATGAAAAGTTTCTTTAGTTCTTCAAATGCTTCCAGGGCCTGTCGAGACCATTGGAATTTAACTTGCTGATGAGTCAGTTGGTTGATGGGAGAGATGATTGTGGAAAACCTCTTAATGAACCTGAGATAAAAATTGGCGAAGCCAACAAATCGCTGAACCCCCTTGTTATCTGAGGGGGCTGGCCACTCCTGGATGGCTCTAACCTTTTGTGGGTCCATTGCGATTCCTCCTGTTGAGATGATGAACCCGAGGGAACTGGATGGTGTCTTTTTCAAACTCGCATTTTTCCCCTTTTAGGTAGAGCCCGTGTCTTCTGAGGACTAGGAGGACCTTCTTCACGTGGGTATGATGCAGTTCTAATGAGGTGGAAAAAATCAGAATATCGTCAAGGTACACAATGACAAAATTATCTAAGTACTCACAAAAAATTTAATTGACCAGGTGCTGGAATGTGGCCGGGGCGTTGCAAAGCCCAAAGGGCATCACTAGGTACTCGAAATGTCCAAACCTAGATCTGAAGGCCGTTTTCCACTCATCCCCATCACGTATTCAGACAAGATTATATGCCCCCCGAACATCTAGTTTAGTAAATATTTTGGCAGCTCTGGGACATTGAAAAAGTTCAGGGATGAGGGGAAGCGCATACCTGTTCTTGATAGTAATTTTATTGAGCTCCCTATAGTCTACACAAGGCCTCAGGGATCTGTCTTTTTTCTCGACGAAAAAGATACCTGCGCCAGTCGGGGAGGAGGAAGGACGGATGAATTTATTTTCCAAATTCTCATCAATGTATGAGCGCAGGCTTCCAACTCAGTCTCTGATAATGGAAAAATCCGTCCGAACGGGATCTCAGAACCGGGAAGCAGATCAATTGGGCAATCATAAGGTCGATGGGGTGGGAGACTATCAGCCTTTTTCTTATCGAAAAAGGAAGTGGCCTGCTTCCCCACAATACAGGCAGAGGTTGGCTTGACGCCGGCAGAGTTTCTCATTGGAGGTGAGTGAAGGCTGTACTAGACCTAGCTGCATGGGCTCACAGTCGGTGGAAGGAGAAGAAACCAGAGCGGGTGCAGGGACCGGAGGTACCAGTGGTAACATGCAGGTTGGTCTTGGTGTCTGGAGACATTCGGAGCGACGCTCCCGCAGTCCTCTCAAGTTTGGTGGCCAACTGGATCAGGTCTTCCAAGGATGTGGGCTAACTTGTCCTTTAAAGTTTCTGAAAGGCCCAGGCAAAATTGGTACTTAAGAGCAGCCTCGTTCCAATTGGTATCCCCAGACCATTTTCGAAACTCCACAGTGTAATCCTTCCCCTGGGTCAGGATGTGCAGGATGGATTCGGCTGTGGCAGTGCGTTGAGGGTCATCATATAACTGGGCCATAGCCTCAAAGAAGGTTTCCACTGAGTCAAGAAGGCAACTTTTTTGCTCCAGGAGGTTATTATGTGCCCAGGACTGGGCTTCATCGGATAACAGGGAGATGATGAATCCTACTTTGACAGATTCAGAGTGGAAAGTCCTAGGTTAAAGTGCCAAGTACAGAAGGCATGCATTTTTGAAGGCCCTGAACTACTTGCGATTTCCAGAAAAGCGCTCAGGAGTAGGGACACTGGGTTCTGGACAGGCCATGACCACTGCAGGTGCGGAGCTGCCTTGTCCTTGTGAGGCAGAAGTGTCGTTGGCTGAAGCGTATGAGGGATCCGAGGGGCTTGGAGAAGAAGTCAGGTGCTGTAGGCGGCCCTCAATCTGAAAGTATCCATCTTGCAGGCGCTGCACAGCTTGGGTAAGGGCTGCCACCTGCTGGCAAAGGGCCTCAAGGGGAGAGCCAGCTCTGTCGGCCTCAGACATGGCTGGTTTGTACTATCAGGTACTCATCAACGCCGAATTGCTGAGAGCGGCTTCCCTTGCAACTGGGTGCGCAGTGCCCCTGAGAGTGGAACAGTGGCACTGGGCACGGAGGGGCACGGGTTGCCAGCAGGTAACGGGGACTGTAGATCTTCTGGCAGCAAGGTGACCCATGCAGGGTTGAGTTGGTACTTGGCTGGAGAGGGGCCCGACTGGGGTTCGAACACCTGAAGCTGGAGATGGAGCCTGGAACAGTACTGAAGGTGGAGGAGCACCAGGAAGTCCAACTGGCGCAATGCATTGCGGGCCGCTCGCATCACACGAATTTGATGCGAGCGGCCCAAATAGTTCTGGGCTCGCCGAGCGGGCGAACGCCCGATGTTCGATTCGAACATGGGTTCGAATCGAACACCGGGCCCATCCCTAGTCCAGACGTGCAAATCTGTGCACTTCCGGGGCAGCCCTACCCCATAGCATTCCGGGCACCCCCATCCACTTAATACAGGCCTCCCTTCTAGATATGCCCAATTGCCTCCCCTCACGTCTTGCATCACCTCTCCTGGCCCCCCAACACACATAAGAGTGGCCTAAAATCCAGACCAGTCTCTGGCTCCGTCCTGAAAGAGAAGAAAAAGAAACACCCCCATCACAGTAAATATCCCCAACCAACATGTAACAACGAACCACATATCTCACTTTACTCTTAACACCACTTATGACTTATACCAAGTGTGGGCGAATGTATGATGTGAACCTCCGCGATTCCCATCGCCCAATTCTTTTTACCGCCGATTCATCCAGTCCCCACCTAACCGCCTCAGTAGCCGCCCCTATGCGGAACGAATGAGAGGAAAATTTTTGATCCCCCAAACCCAACACCATTAAACATTTCTGAAAGACTGCATTAAACTGAAAACGTGACAACGCGGACCCGTCTCGATGCACCAGTAAAGATCCTTCTACCCCCGGGCGCATTTTTAAGAACGCCCCTACCAATTCTATTGGGCACAAAAGAGATCCGGGCAGTGAAAAAACCTGCACCATCCTTCTTTTGCCCCGCTGATCTGTTTTTGACCTGCCCACCCATATTGACAACTTATCCGGACCACAGCTAACTTCAGCCACACCTAGTCCCCCATTTGACTTTTTAGACTGGCTGACCAGCTCACTGATCCTAAAAGCCCCAAAAAATGCCAGTGCAAACGCCGCTTTGAAGAGAGCCACCTCATAATCTGACGAACACGCAACCTCCAACTGCGCTGATATCCTGCCTAGCAGCTCAAATGACACTGGACGCCTCAAATCCTTACTCACCTTCCCCTGCCGATAACCCTTTAAAGCCTGTTTGACCCAGAAATCTTTTGTGGCGTCAGGTAGCCCCTGTAACTTAAAACCAAAAGCCAATCCAGCCAACTTTTTGTCTAAACTGGACACCGACACTCCTGCTTCTAAATTTCTCGAAACAAAATAAAGCACCCACAACCTCAGCTCCTGCTCTTCCCTTTTCTTCGTCACCTCCCGCACCATGGCTCCCCATTCCTGCCATACCCTGTTGTATGCTGCCCACATATTCTCGCTCACTGACCGTCTGATCCATCCGGATACTCGTCCGAGGCAATCCTCCATAGCCCCTCTGGACATGGAACCCCACATTGCTCCACTTCCGGTGCCAGCTCCCGAAACCTGTCCCACTGGAAGCGAGACAATGCGTCAGCAATCACATTCTCTACTCCCGGGAGATGCACCGCGTAAATGAATATGTTAAGCTGTAGGCATCTCAGAACTAGGTGTCGTAGAAACCTCACCACTGGCAGGGATGCTGCCGACACCTTGTTGATCACTTGCACCACCCCAAGGTTGCCCACGTGAAACCTAACCTTCAAGTCCCTAAAGGATTCCCCCCAGAGATCGACCGCCAGCACCACCGGAAACAATTCCAGCAGCAGCATGTTCTTTACCAGCCCTGCAGCATGCCAGGACTCTGGCCAGGGCCCCACGCTCCACTTACCTCGGAAAAATGCTCCGTAACCCCCCGATCCCGCCGCGTCTGTGTACAACTCCAAATCGAAGTTGCTCACTGGCCCTGTCATCCACAGTGCCCTGCCGTTGAAATTAGCCAGGAACGCGTGCCACACCCTCAGATCCTCCCTATGTGCCCGCACCAAGCGCACATAGTGCTTTGGAGACGTTACCCCCACGGTACTTGCCGGCAGCCATCTGCAAAATACCCTTCCCATCGGCAGTGTGCGACGCGCAAAGTTCAACTTACCCAACAGTGACTGTCGTGTTCTAAGTTGGACCTTGCGCAATCCCATGATCCCCCGAATCTCCGCCTGCAATGCCCTCAGCTTCTCCTCAGGCAGCCTACACTCCATTGCCGTAGAGTCTAGTACAATCCCCAGAAAACTCAGCACTGTAGTCGGGCCTTTTGTCTTTTCAGATGCCAAGGGTATGCCGAACTTGACGGCAACATGCTCCAACGTGGCTAACAGTACCGCACATACCTCCGATGCAGCCGGGCCCATGCAAAGAAAGTCGTCCAGGTAATGTATGATTGAATTGAGTCCCGCGACGTCCCGCACCACCCATTCCAGGAATGAACTAAACTGTTCAAACAGAGCACAGGATATAGAGCACCCCATGGCTGGGCAACGATCTACAAAGTACTCATCTTGCCACATACATCCTAATAAATGAAAACTCTCCGGGTGGACAGGGAGCAAACAAAACGCCGACTCGATGTCGGCTTTTGCCATCTGCGCCCCTTGCCCATATTTCCGCACCCAAAATACTGCAGCATCGAAAGATGTATACGATACCGCACACATATCCGGATCAATGGCATAATTTACCGAACCCCCCTTGGGGAACGATAAATGATGTATCAACCTAAATTTATTGGGTTCTTTTTTTTGGTACTACCCCTAATGGTGACACTACTGAATCCGTAAGTGGCAAGGAAGAAAAGGGGCCACACATGCGGCCCAGCGCCACTTCCTTTCGCAGTTTCTCCGAAACTACTTCTGAGTGTTGTAAGGCCGACCGCAAATTCCGCGACGGCGGGGGAGTAATTGCCATTTGTGCCGGTATCCTAAAACCTTCCCTAAACCCCAGGGCCAGCAAGCGCGCTGCCCCCCTGTGACGGAACGTCCCTACACTCCTCTTGAGTGCGTTCGTCATATATAACTTCCTTCCAGTCTGGATATAGATATCAGATATTCCAACCGCTCCCAAGCACTAAACGAGACGACACTTGCTTAGTTGCTCAACATGGACTGTTTTATTACAAAGCCAAACTCACATTTATACACAGTAGGAGAGGAGATCCCCCCTCCTGCTCATATTACTCTAACAATACACCTGTAACAACTTAACATAAACTAATTAACTAATCCCTTTAAGCAGCCGATGCGACTCATCAGGATTTCACTACAAGTCAGACTTGTTGTCACCGAGATAAACACAGTTGATTATAAATTATCATAATTACCACCACAAGACATTTCATCACAATAGTAGGAGACCACCAGTAACAGACGGACCGTCTCCTGCATTGTGCAGAGGACAATGGGATCAGCTAACTCAATTAACATCTTGAGTTCATGACACTAGCATCTGAGAGTGTATGTCCCAACAGCATGAGACCACACACATTATATATATACACATATATACAGCATTGAATCTGACTGGGGTTCTCCTTCACCCTGTGCCCCTTAAAATCCAGGGCCCATAATCGGTTGGCAGGAGGCTCGTATTTAGTCCTCTCAAAAAGCCTGTGTCCCGGCTAGGTCTGTCACATTTCTCCCCTTTCGACAGGAGACTAACACAGGAGGAGACCCCAGACGGGTTGACTCCGAAGTTAGTCCATAGTTCCAGTCCTCTAATGCCTGTACCCACACAGTATCCCAAACAAATTGTTTCAAACAGAGCACTCACCCAGCCAACCTCTGCCTCTCTCAAAGAACATATCTGCCGCTGGGGAGAGGCCTGGACTGGCCCTTCTCCCTGGAGTCTTTTCAGCCGCTGAAGAGAAGACAGGGTGACTGGGCTCAGTCTGTCATGCTGTTGGGCATATGGGCCTACTGCCCAGCATCCCTGGGGTATACAGGTGGAGACTGAATTCCCATCCACCTTTACAGGAAATCTGTCCTGTGTCAGTTGAGGGCAGAGGCCAGCAGCACTCTGTTCCGTTGCCAGCAGTTCAGCTGGGCGTAGGAGCTTCCCTACATCATCTGCTCCAGCTAACTGTTGGGGAGAGAGGCCGACTGCCCCAGCTCCCTGGAACTCCGCAGCTGTTACCGGTGCTGGGCAGAGGTTGGTAGCACTCTGCCCGGTTGCCAGCACTTCTGCTGGTTTTTTGTTAGTGGAGACCACAGGCCCATCCACTGACACCAGATCAAGCTGCAGTTGTGAAGTGCAGATTGCATTCTCCCCTTGGGTCCTGAGCTGCTGCTCGGGAGTGACCACCACTTCCTCACCCTGGGCCTCCAGAACTGCCACAGGTGTGGGACAGAGGTCTTGGACCCTCTGTTCAGTTACCAGATCTTCAGCTGGAGAAGTTTGTTGTAACTCCATAGGTGCTGCTGGCATAAAATCACATGTCCCTGTCAGTGTTGTGGGAGAAAGGCCGACTACCTCTTCTCTCAAGAAGGGCGAAGCCACTGTTGGTGCTGGGCAGAAGTTAGCAGAGTTCTGCCCTGTTGTCAGCACTTCAGGTTTGGGGACGACAATCTCCAGAGTTTCCACTGCCGATTCTCTGGCATGCTGCTGAACGTGTTCTAGCAGTTTCCTGTATGCCCTTTCCAGATGCTGTTCCTTCCTTAGCAAATGGCCCAGATCTGGTTTAAGCTCTGAGACCCCTGCAAGACTGAGCATAGCCTCTCTATATTCTCGCAGGTCCTCAAGGGTAGGTTCCCCTTCATTGCCAAACACAAAATGATCTGTAAGGCTCTCCCACAGCAATCCAGGGCCTCCAAAGTCATATCCCTCCGGAGAGCATTCTGTTGTCTCCCCTAAATATCCCTGCTCTGCGTGCCATTGCAGAGCCCGATAATGATTGTCCAGCTCTATCTCCTGCTGGACCAGCCTGTCCAACTCAGTCACCCATTGCTCCTGGGGCTGCTCTCCCAGGAATGCCATCCGCAATGCCCGTTGGTCACTGGCCCGTTGCTCTTGGGTTGGAAAGCACTTGCCCTGTTTTATACCAGCGAGCTGGAGGGCTCCAATCCAGAGCTCCACCCGAATCTGCTGCCTGAGCTCCAGGTATTCCTACTTAGACACAGTCCTTGTGTATGCTGCAAGGATGATCCGCAGCAGCCCCGGGAACTCTGATGCCAGGTCCATATCTCCGCTGGGGTGACCGAAGTCTGCTATCCTGATCTTGGATCCCGGTGGAGGTTTGGATGTCCCAGACTGCAGGAAGCACAATCTCACTGCTTGCCAACAATGTGACGGAACGTCCCTACACTCCTCTTGAGTGCGTTCGTCATATATAACTTCCTTCCAGTCTGGATATAGATATCAGATATTCCAACCGCTCCCAAGCACTAAACGAGACGACACTTGCTTAGTTGCTCAACATGGACTGTTTTATTACAAAGCCAAACTCACATTTATACACAGTAGGAGAGGAGATCCCCCCTCCTGCTCATATTACTCTAACAATACACCTGTAACAACTTAACATAAACTAATTAACTAATCCCTTTAAGCAGCCGATGTGACTCATCAGGATTTCACTACAAGTCAGACTTGTTGTCACCGAGATAAACACAGTTGATTATAAATGATCATAATTACCACCACAAGACATTTCATCACAATAGCAGGAGACCACCAGTAACAGACGGACCGTCTCCTGCATTGTGCAGAGGACAATGGGATCAGCTAACTCAATTAACATCTTGAATTCATGACACTAGCATCTGAGAGTGTATGTCCCAACAGCATGAGACCACACACATTATATATATACACATATATACAGCATTGAATCTGACTGGGGTTCTCCTTCACCCTGTGCCCCTTAAAATCCAGGGCCCATAATCTGTTGGCAGGAGGCTCGTATTTAGTCCTCTCAAAAAGCCTGTGTCCCGGCTAGGTCTGTCACACCCCCTATCCGGGTATCTATCAAGGAAAGGCGCCATCTTTTCCACCTTCATCGGCGTTCTCCCCCTTACTGACAGACTCACCTACTCGATTTTTTCCTTGTTTGAAGCATCGCAACGACGAATGCCCTCCTCCACAGCCAGCGCATTCGTGCTTGTATTTACAAGACCCTCCGAACCTACATGAGCCCTCATTAAATTGCCAACATACCCCTTTCTTTTTAGTGGCCGATTGTCCAGGGTTGGTTGAGCCGCCCCCCCCCCCCCGGAAAAAACGGATTCGCTGGTCTCATCGCGGTCATCAGTCGCATCCACAAGCTGATGTCCTTGTGGTCCCACCTCAGCGATGGCAGAATGGCCCTCCTCTGCCTTAACTGCTCATCATAACGTAACCATGCTGTTCCCCCGTAGACTCTGTACGCTTCTCCCACGGCATCTAAGTAGCAGAACAGCGCCGAGCAGTGTTCTGGGTTCTTTTCCCATATGACGCTCGCCAGGATGGCGAACGCCTGTAACCATTTCGAGAAGGTCCTTGGTATCATCCTATACCTCCTCTTCTCCTTGTACTCTTTCTTGTGATCCTCAGGTCTCACCCTATCGAGATTACATTTTTCCAGCAGTAATAACGCAAAAATCTCCACGTACTCACCTTTCCATATTTTTTCACGTACCTCTTGTTTCAGATGTGCTCCGAGCGGCCCCTCGAAGCACACATAAACCTCGCATTTCGCTGCATCCGCTAGCCTGACCAAATCTTGTTTTTTTGAAGTATCCCCCCCCTTTTTCCCCATTTGCCTTGTGTATAGTGTCCTGCTCAGCCCCCACCGCCGCCTCTGGTGCGGGTACTGGCGGCTCCACAGGAGGTGTGGCTACCAACCCCGTTGGCACCGTCCCTGCACTGGCTACCCCACTGCCCCCCGGAGGTACCCATGCCACCGCCGGCGAGCCCGTGCCACCCTGCCCCGGTTCAAACTTGCTCACCAGCTCCTTCAACCCCGCTAAAAAACCCTGCAACCCTGAATCCGCTGTGGCGAGGTCCGAGACCATCGCGGCCGAAGGGTTGGATGCGGTCGAGGCCGACCGCTCCGCCGTGGGCTTACTACCCCCGCTAACCCCACCCCCATCCCGCCTCCCCCCTACTGCTAACCCCGCACATAAAGTATTTGTGGACTTACCGGGCTGCCTGGAAGGGGTCCCCCCAACTGATCGTCCCGCCTCCATCACCGCAGATCGTTCAGGATGATCTTCTTGGTCAGATGCCGACAGCTCGCCCTCCGACCGTTCGACCTCCATGGCTTCCTCACCCGCTGATGGACCATCGCTGGATGCGTCACTGCAGGCAGGTGATCCGCACTGTTCTCTGCTTCTTCTCAGCACGCCAGATCTGTTTTTCGACTTCCTGCTTGCTTTTGTGCGGGCAGCTTCCGTGCGCCGTCCTGGGCCACACGGTTCCTCCCTTGCTCTTCCTTCAGTCTGATGCAGGCCACTGGCTGCTGTGCTGGAAAGCCCAGCGGCCTGTGCAGACCTTCTCCTGCGTTGAAGCCCCGCCCCTGCTGCAGGAAAACCAGGGATAGGGCCTGCTCTCCTGCCACCTCTCTTATCAGTGTGCCCGGCGGCCGCTCCTGGGTCATCGGAGCTGCCGCCTGCCGCTCTTCCGCCAGCATGTGCTTGTCTCCTCTGCCCCCCAGCCGCGGGTGCCGCCATACGCTTCGCGGGGGGTCCGGACGGAGCCTGACCGTCCCCGCCATGCTGCCGCTGTGCTCTGTGAGTTAGTGGTGGGGGAGGGGAGAAGCGGGCTGGCGGCCGAGAACGCTGCGCTCTCACAGGCTCCCTCCCCACCGCTCCGCGTGCTGCTTCTACATCCCCGAGTGCCGCTGCCAGCCGCTCCTGGAGCCATCCAGTACCTTTGGACGCCACCTCCGCCTTAAGTTGAGCAAATAGCTGCTCCACTGCCGCCATGCTGCCTGTAAGCTCGTTCCCCCTGGCCGCACTGAGCTGGGGAGGGACAACCACTCCCCCAAAAAGTATCAATCGCTCCTCCCCTGCCTGATGGCCCAATCCAAATATACCAAAACCCACCTGATGCAACCCAGGGTTATACTTTTAACCCTGTCATGCCAGCCCTCCGTCTACTTTCTTTTCTTGTTTTCCTCCAGGCTTCTCTTTCTTGGTCAAGACAGACAATAACCCACTCACCTACCTGCTGACCACTGCCAAGTTGGATGTCACCGGCATCAGTGGATGGCCACTTTTCTGAGTTTCAGTTCAGCCTGAAGTACTGGCCAGGAGTGGGAAACCAAGATGCGGATGCTCTATTCAGGAAACTATGTTTCAGGTACCAATCCAGGGAGCTGAAACCATTTGACCTCCGAAGGAGTTTAAACAGTGTACCAAGGGGTAGAACATCATCACAAGCAGGCAATTAGAGCTGAGACCATTGGAGTTGCCCCAGCCGGGGTACCTAAATGCTGTTGTGACCTGTCTCAACTGCGCAATGGAGAATTGTCCCAGCTGACAAAGAAAGATTTATAAAAATATCAGAACTTGGAAAGCACTAGTTACCCAAGACCCTCAGCAGTTCCATCAGAGACTCCAAGTTACTTTACAGAGAGTGGGATTGGATGCGATTGGAAGATGCCATCTTCTGTAGGAGAAGCCCCCCTGAAGGCCCAGAGGACACTTGGCAGTTGTTCCTTCCCAAGAAACACAGACATATAGTGCTGACGGCTCTTCAGGATGATCATGGACATTTATGGGGCAGAAAGAACCTTTAAAATTAGTCAGAGATTGTTTCTACTGGCCTTCCATGAGAGCTGAAGTAGAAAGTAACTGTCATACTTGTATCAGATGCATCCAATGGAAGACTCTACCTGGCGGGGCTGACCCAACGGGCTACCTACAATGCCAGTGGCCAATGGAACTGGTGTGCATTGACTTTTTGTGTCTGGAACCCGACTTAGGGGGGCGTAGCAATATCTTAGTTGTGACTGATACCTTCATACTGTCGCGTTCCGGGTATGGCGGGAACAGGAGGTGGAACCCCTGTGTCAATGAGGCGATAGCACGGGTTGTACTGGAGGACCGGTTCTAATGTTGCTACTGGTTTTCACGGCGGGATGGACTTGCTGCGGCGGTAGCAACCAGGTCGTGTCTTCCAATAGCAACTCGACCCCACTGATAGCTGAGACAGGCGCGGTACACAAGGATAAGGCAGAGGCAAGGTCGGACGTAGCAAAAGGTCAGGGCAGGTAGCAAAGGTTCGTAGTCGGGGGCATTGGCAGAGGTCTGGATACACAGTAGGAGCAAACACAAAACACGCTTTCACTGGGCACAATGGGCAACACAAGATCCGGCAAATGACAGGAAGTGGAAGTGGATTAATAAAGGAAAGGGTGAAGCATGATTGGACCAGGCACAGACAATTGTGTACTGGCCCTTTAAGAGAAGGAAGGAGCCGCGCGCGCGCGCGCCTGGAGAGAGGAGGCGAGCGCGCAGGGGGAGGTAGGCGGAAGGGCCGGCGGGGACGAGCCAGCAGAGCGGGATGCGATCCACGGGCGGACCGGGGGCGCCGCGTGGATCGCATCCCAGATACAGAACAGCGCCCACGGCCAGGGGAGCTGGCCGGGGCGCTGCAGGAGGACAGACGCCGTGAGCGCTCCGGGAAGGACGGGGCACCCGGAGCGCTCGGCGTTACAGTACCCCCCCCCTTGGGTCTCCCCCTCTTCTTGGGCCTCCCCCTCCTCCTGGAACCCAATAACCTGAGGATGAGATCCTTGTCAATGATGTTACCCTCAGGCTCCCAGGACCTCTCCTCAGGACCACAATTCTCCCAGTCAACAAGATAGAAGCGTTTACCTCGGACGGTTCTAGAGGCGAGGATCTCTTTAACGGAGAAGATGTTGGAGGAGCCGGTGACCGGAGCAGGAGCAGTGACCTTGGGGGAAAAGAGATTAAGAACAAGGGGTTTGAGGAGGGAAACATGGAAAGAGTTGGGGATGCGGAGGGAAGGAGGAAGGTGCAGTTTGTAGGAAACGGAATTGATCCGAGCCTTGATCTTGAATGGGCCGAGGTAACGGGGACCCAACTTATAACTGGGGATGCGGAACCTGATGTACCTGGAGGAAAGCCACACCCTATCACCAGGGGAGAATACAGGAGGCGGTCTTCTCCTACTGTCAGCATGTTTCTTCATGCGGGAAGAGGCCAGGGCAAGCGATTTTTGGGTCTCTCTCCAGATGGACGACAGCTCTTGGGTGACCTCGCCTACAGCGGGGACTCCGGAAGAAGTGGGGATGGGTAGGGGGGGAAGAGGATGACGGCCGTAAACCACAAGGAAGGGTGATTTAGAGGAGGACTTAGATTCTTTCAGGTTGTAAGAAAATTCGGCCCAGGGCAGGAGGTCAGCCCAGTCGTCTTGACGAGCAGAGACAAAGTGTCGCAGATAGGCCCCAAGGATTTGGTTGACTCTCTCCACTTGTCCATTGGACTGTGGATGATAGGCAGAGGAGAAGTCCAGCTTGACTTTCAATTGACTGCAGAGAGCTCTCCAAAGCTTAGATACAAATTGGACGCCTCTATCCGAGACGATGTGAAATGGAAGTCCATGAAGACGAAAAATCTGGAGGAAGAAATGTTTAGCAAGCATAGGTGCAGAAGGGAGGCCTGGAAGCGGGACAAAGTGTGCCATTTTGGAGAAACGATCCACGACCACCCATATGGTAGTGTGGCCGTGGGAAGGAGGAAGGTCCGTGATGAAGTCCATAGCTATGTGGCCCCAAGGTCGTTCAGGCACAGGCAGTGGGTGAAGAAGGCCAGCAGGCTTTTGGTGAGGGGTCTTGTCTCGAGCACATATAGTACAGGCCTGTACGAAGTCCGTCACATCCTTTTTTAAGGAGGGCCACCAATAATACCTGGAAATCAGTTGGAAGGATTTCTTGATTCCAGGATGACCAGCGAGATGAGAGGAGTGACCCCATTTGAGGATCTGAAGACGAAGACGTGGAGGGACCAAGGTTTTCCCAGAAGGAACTTGCAGCAAGGAGGCAGGAGCAGAAGAGATCAGACACTCAGGGGGTACAATGTGTTGTACAGGAGACTCAGACTCAGAAGAATCGGTGGAACGTGATAGGGCGTCAGCCCTGACATTCTTGTCTGCAGGACGGAAATGGATCTCGAAGTTGAAGCGGGCAAAAAACAACGACCACCTAGCTTGGCGTGGGTTTAATCGTTGGGCGGATTGGAGGTAAGAAAGATTTTTGTGATCCGTGAAGATCGTGATGAGGTGAACGGACCCCTCAAGGAGATGTCTCCATTCCTCAAGTGCTAGCTTAATGGCCAGTAATTCACGGTCTCCGATGGAGTAGTTCTTTTCAGGAGGAGAGAAGGTCTTGGAGAAGAAACCACAGGTGACGTTCTTGCCCTTGGTGTCTTTCTGAAGAAGCACAGCTCCTGCTCCCACAGAGGAGGCATCGACTTCCAGGAGAAACGGTTTGCGAGGATCGGGCCTGGACAGGACGGGTGCAGAGGCAAAGACAGATTTGAGGTGGTTAAAGGCCTCCTCAGCTGGAGGGGGCCAGGACCTAGGATTAGCATCCTTTTTGGTTAATGCCACAATAGGTGCGACAATGGTGGAGAAGTGAGGGATGAACTGGCGATAGTAATTGACGAATCCAAGGAAACGCTGGATGGACCGTAGTCCGGTAGGACGTGGCCAGTTCAAGACGGCAGAAAGCTTCTCCGGGTCCATTTGGAGGCCTTGTCCAGAGACCAAGTAACCTAGGAAGGGAAGACTGCAACGTTCAAAGAGACATTTCTCTAGTTTGGCATAAAGATGGTTCTCCCGAAGCCGTTGGAGCACTTGACGGACCTGAAGACGGTGTTCCTCCAAGCTGGCGGAAAAAATCAGGATATCATCCAGATAGACAATGACGCAGGAGTATAGTAAGTCTCTGAAAATCTCATTCACGAAGTCTTGGAAGACCGCCGGGGCATTGCATAAACCGAAGGGCATGACGAGGTACTCGAAGTGTCCGTCACGGGTGTTAAAGGCGGTTTTCCACTCATCGCCTTTACGGATACGGATGAGATTATATGCGCCCCGGAGGTCCAATTTGGTGAAGATTTTTGCGCCACGCAAACGATCAAAAAGTTCCGAGATAAGGGGCAGCGGGTAGCGATTTTTTGGACTTCCTGGTCTTAGACCCCCAAAGCATCCTCCCAATGTTGAGGGCATGTGGCCTGGTATGGTTCAGGCGGGAGGGGGGGCCGCTCTCGTCCCCCCCTCTTTTCCTGCGGCCTGCCAGGTTGCGTGCTCGGATAAGGGTCTGGTATGGATTTTGAGGGGGACCCCACGCCATTTTTTTTGGCTAGGTTTCCCCTTAAAATCCATCCCAGACCTCAAGGGTCTGGTATGGATTTTGAGGGGGACCCTACGCCATTTTTTTTTTTTTTTTTTTGGCTGGGGTTCCCCTTAATATCCATCCCAGAGCTGAAGGGCCTGGTTATTGAATTTGGGGGGACCCCCACGCTTTTTTTTTTTTCATTTTTTTTATTTTTTATCAATGACTTTTTTTTTATCAATGACTTTCATGAATGACTGTTCTCTGTATTACGGGAGCCGTCAATTAACATTAGCCGGGAGTGATTTTAAATAGCTTTTTTTCTTGCAAAAATGACACTTTTTGCAGGGACAGTTCTAAGCACAGAAAACATGCGCCCCTTTACATGCATACTATAGACACCCCCAGGTACGAAATTTAAAGGAATATTACACTTTTATTGTTTCAATTTAAGCATTATTAAAATCACTGCTCCTGAAAAAACGGCGTTTTTTTTAAAAAATGTTTGCATTGATACATGTCCCCTGGGGCAGGACCCAGGTCCCCAAACACTTTTTATGACATTAGCATAACCTGGCAAACCTCTAGGTGGTGCGCCCTACAATATCAGACCAGACTATGAGCATTTTTGGAAACTTGATGTCCTGCACCAAGTCCCACATTGACCTACTGCCCAAGTCGTTACCGCCCACATGTAGCACTAATACGTCGGGCGGTCTGTCCAGACTAGGGATGAGCCGAACACCCCCCCCCCCCCGTTTGGCTTGCACCAGAACCTGCGAACGGACCTAAAGTCCGTGCGAGCTTTAGAACCCTATTAGTTATAATGGATGCAAACGTTCGAAATCAAAAGTGCTAATTTTAAAGGCTAATAAAATGAAATTACTTATTCAAGAATACGAGTCACAAATGACCATCTTGGATACTAAACTTGAGATGATTAATACTCAATTAAATCAATTTACCAATCACCCTTTGTACAAAACTTTGGATGAACAATTAAAAACTCGTTTTGACAAATTTAACCACGATATTTTGTCACAGAAGGACAAAAAATTATTTTGTGACAAAAAAGGCGTTTTCCTAGACTATACTACATATTGCAAGTTATAACCTCTTCTTGTTCAAAGATATTTTTTATATTTTTGTATCTATGTCTGATATGGTCAATCTTTGTATGCCTTGTGTATGCCCCCTTTGATAGACTGCTTGTACTCAGTATATTTGTGCACTTCGGTGTTTAGCCCAATATAATACACTATATTTTTTCAATTGCATACACTCTTTTTGTGTCTATCTATTAAGCATCCCCTAGGGGTATTGGCCGTGTATATGCACACTAGGCCTACATTGTTTTTCTGTGTTCAATAAATAGGGATGCGATAGACCAACATTATACACTCTGCCATTACCTGCCCAGCCTTTCTCACATCTTTTATACAATAGTCATGTACAGTGGTGTGAAAAAGTGTTTGCCCCCTTCCTCATTTCCTGTTCCTTTGCATGTTTGTCACACTTAAGTGTTTCGGAACATCAAACCAATTTAAACAATAGTCAAGGACAACACAAGTAAACACAAAATGTAATTTGTAAATGAAGGTGTTTATTATTAAAGGTGAAAAAAAATCCAAACCATCATGGCCCTGTGTGAAAAAGTGATTGCCCCCTAAACCTAATAACTGGTTGGGCCACCCTTAGCAGCAACAACTGCAACCAAGCATTTGCGATAACGTGCAATGAGGCTTTTACAGCGTCCTGGAGGAATTTTGGCCCACTCATCTTTGCAGAATTGTCCTAATTCAGTTACATTAGAGGGTTTTCGAGCATGAACGGCCTTTTTAAGGTCATACCACAACATCTCAATAGGATTCAGGTCAGGACTTTGGCTAGGCCACTCCAAAGTCTTCATTTTGTTTTTCTTCAGCCATTCGGTGGTGGACTTGCTGGTGTGTTTAGGATCATTGTCCTGCTGCAGAACCCAAGTTCGTTTCAGCTTGAGTACACGAACAGATGGTCGGACATTCTCCTTCAGGATCTCTTGGTAGACAGCAGAATTCATAGTTCCTTTTATCACGGCAAGTCTTCCAGGTCCTGAAGCAGCAAAACAGCCCCAGACCATCACACTACCACCACCATATTTTACTGTTGGTATAATGTTCTTTTTCTGAAATGCAGTGTTCCTTCTACGCCAGATATACTTGGACACACACCTTCCAAAGAGTTCCACTTTTGTCTCATCGGTCCACAGAATGTTGTCCCAAAAGTCTTGGGGATCATCAAGATGTGTTGTGGAGAAATTGAGACGAGCTTTGATGTTCTTTTTGCTCAGCAGTGGTTTTCTCCTTGGAACTCTGCCATGCAGGCCATTTTTGCCCAGTCTTTTCCTGATGGTGGAGGCATGAACGCTGACCTTAACTGAGGCAAGTGGGGCCTGCAGTTCCTTGGACATTGTTGTGGGGTCTTTTGTGACCTCTTGGATGAGTCGTCGCTGCGCTCTTGGGGTAATTTTGGGCGGCCGGCCACTCCTGGGAAGGTTCACCACTGTTCCATGTCTTCGCCATTTGTGGATAATGGCTCTCACTGTGGTTCGCTGGATTCCCAAAGCTTTGGAAATGGCTTTATAACCCTTTCCAGACTGATAGATCTCAATTACTTTCTTTCTCAATGTTCCTGAATTTCTTTGGGTCTCGGCATGATGTGTAGCTTTTAAGGATCTTCTGGTGGACCTTACTGTGTCAAGCAGCTCCTATTTAAGTGATGCCTTGATTGTGAACAGGTGTGGCAATAATCAGGCCTGGGTGTGGCTAGAGAAATTGAACTCAGGTGTGGACAACCACAGTTATAGTATGTTTTAACAAGGGGGGCAATCACTTTTTCACACAGGGCCATGATGGTTTGGATTTTTTTTCACCTTTAATAATAAACACCTTCATTTACAAATTGCATTTTGTGTTTACTTGTGTTGTCCTTGACTATTGTTTAAATTGGTTTGATGTTCCGAAACACTTAAGTGTGACAAACATGCAAAGGAACAGGAAATGAGGAAGGGGGCAAACACTTTTTCACACCACTGTAGCTCTGTACAAGTAGCCTCTCGACTTATCGACTACGGCCCATTTCAAAGCTAGAAACTCAAACTTGTGCACAGAATAGTTCTTCTCAGAAGGGGTAAGACTAATGCCGCGTACACACGTGCGGACTTTTGCCGGCGGACCTAAGTCCAGCGGACAATCCGCTGGACTTTCCAGCTGGGTCCGCTGGACTAAAAAGCGAACGGACTTGACCACACACGATCACGCTAAAAGTCCGACGGTTCACGCGATGACGTACAGCACGTACGACGGGACTAGAAAACGAAAAATACTAGAAAAATACTTGCTACTGAGCATGCGTCCTTTTTGGTCCGCCGGACCATACTACACACGGCCGGATTGTCCGCCGGACTGCCAAGTCCAGCGGATAATTTTAAAACAAAACTTAAAACTTTAGTCCGCCGTACTTTGGGCAAAAAAAGTCCGCCGGCGCCCACACACGAGGGGATTATCCGCTCGACTTCGGTCCAGCGGATAATCCCGCGGGATAGTCCTTCGTGTGTACGCGGCATTAGACTCACGTAGGCTATGGGATGTAACTTCCCTTCCAACTCTTGATACAAGACTCCCCCCAGCCTCACCTGGTGTCAACATGAAGCTCATAATGTTTGGTGGGATCCACATATGCTAGAACAGGCACTTCCGTGAGGCTCCCTTTTAGGTAATGAAAAGCTTTTTCACACTGAGAGGTCCATTCATTCTGAATGGATTCTCAGGACCTCCTAGCCCCTCACTTTATCGGTTATCTTCGGTCCTGCCCATCTGTGTCTTTGCCCAAATTGTTCTGAAATAACTCATTGAGGTGTCTGGCAATTTTTGCGAAATTCTCTACAAATTTTCTTTAGTAAGAACAGATTAATTCTGCATTAATTCCAGAGATAAAATGATAATTCTCCCGCTCTACAAGACTCTGGTCCGGCCGCACCTAGAGTATGTTGTCCAGTTCTGGGCACCAGTCCTCAGGAAGGATGTACTGGAAAGTAGAGCGAGTACAAAGAAGGGCAACAAAACTAATAAAGGGTCTGGAGGATATTAGTTATGAGGAAAGGTTGCGAGCACTGAACTTATTATATCTGGAGAAGAGATGATTGACAGGTTATATGATTTCAATTTACAAATACCATACTGGTGACCCCACAATAGTTATAAAACTTTTTCGAGGAAGGAAGTTTAACAAGACTCGTGGCCACTCATTAAAATTAGAAGAAAATAGGTTTAACCTTAAACTATGTAGAGGGTTCTTTACTATAAGAGCGGCAAGGATGTGGAATTCCCTTCCACAGGCAGTGGTCTCAGTGGGGGGCATTGATCGTTTCAAGAAACTATTAGATAAGCACCTGAATGACCACAACATACAGGGATATTCAAGGTAATACTGACATATATGAATCTGAAAAAAGGGCATATAATCACACACATAGGTTGGACTTGATGGACTTGTGTCTTTTTTTTTACCTCACCTACTATGTAACTATGTAACTCCAAGAAGGATCTCAACTCCGACAGTCTTGGCCGAGGCCAGGAAGTGACAGCCTCATACTTCTTAGAATTGGTTGCAACCCCTTCAGCTAAGACCACATGTCCCAGGTAAGTAACTGAAGTTTGTTAGAACTGGCACTTCAACAACAGCTTCAGCCCTTCTGCATGCATACAAAAAAGCCACAACTAAAAGCGTTGATCGGAAACATCCAGTGTGGACAAATTCTTAAATGGAGTCAAGGTGATCAGATCATAAGGCAGTTTATTAAAAACTGTAGTAAAATGAATAATGACCAGCAATTAAAATCTCCTTGCATGGATGGAAGGGCTAGTGTGACTAAATCACCATTGGCACACTACATTGTAAAGCAGCAGAATTGTAACATGCTGTGTGAAGCAATGCTGCAGTGGTGAACATCTCATGGCTCCAGCAAGCTCCACTGTGACAGGCCAACGGCCAGATGGAGGGTCAGATGTGTCAACCCTGGGCTCCGGTGGTGGGTGGCAAGGTGGTCATATTATTACATTATACATACCTATATGTTGCGGTCGTTCATACCTGTATGTGCTTATCTAATAGTTTCTTGAAACTATCAATTCCCCCCCGCTGAGACCACCGCCTGTGGAAGGGAATTCCACATACTTGCCGCTCTTACGGTAAAGAACCCTCTACGTAGTTTAAGGTTAAACATCTTTTCTTCTAATTTTAATGAGTGGCCACGAGTCTTGTTAAACTCCCTTCTGCAAAAAAGTTTTATCCCTATTGTGGGGTCACCAGTATGGTATTTGTATATTTAAATCATATTCCCTCTCAAGCGTCTCTTCTCCAGAGAGAATAAGTTCAGTGCTCGCAACCTTTCCTCATAACTAATATCCTCCAGACCCTTTATTAGCTTTGTTGCCCTTCTTTGTGCTCCATTTCCAGTACATATTTCCTGAGGACTGGTGCCCAGAACTAGACAGCATACTTTAGGTGCGGCCGGACCAGAGTCTTGTAGAGTGGGAGAATTATTGTTTTATCTCTAGAGTACATCCCCTTTTTAATGTATGGCAATATTCTGTTTGCTTTGTTAGCAACAGCTTGGCATTGCATGCCATTGCTGAGCCTATCATCTACTAGGACCCCCAGGTCCTTTTTCATCCTAGATTCCCCCAGAGGTTCTCCCCCCAGTGTATAGATTGCATTCATATTTTTGCCACCCAAATGCATTATTTGACATTTTTCTACATTGAACCTCATTTGCCATATGCCCACCCCATTAATTTGTTCAGATCTTTTTGCAAGGTTTCCACATCCTGCAGAGAAGTTATTGCCCTGCTTAGCTTAGTATCGTCCGCAAATACAGAGATTGAACTGTTTACCCCATCCTCCAGGTCGTTTATGAACAAATTAAATAGGATTGGCCCTAGCACAGAACCCTGGGGGACCAGTACTCCCCATTTATCACCACCATCCAGGGCCGTATTTAACGCAGGGCAAAAGGGGCAGCTTCCCTGGGCCCTGTCATTGCTGTGGGGCCCAATGCAGCTGTCACTTAAGCCCTGCACTGCCCGCAGTTTTCCCAGAGTAGCAAGTGCAGCCGATCCCCCCCTGCTCTCCCAAACAGCAGCCACATTAATTATACAGGAGAGTGTGACAGCTGCGGGCTTCATGTGTTTGAGCCCACTCATCCCGCTTCTCCCTCTGTCAGGAGCTGCGGACCGGAGTCAATGATAGAGCGAGAGCGGCGCTCCGTGTCCCTCCCACCCCCACCCCCACCCCCGCCTGGTGGACCTGTGTAGCACACAGCCAAGTGAAGTTTTCTGGCTGTGTGCTGGGTCTGATAGGCGGAGACTGTGTTGCACCGCCATGTGATCAGGTAAGAAAGAACAACGTGGAGAGAAGGGGAAGGGGATTCATGTGTGCAGACTGCAGAGAATTGCTGGTAGAGAGCTGGACATGGGGGGGGTACAGAAGTGAGAGGTGGACATGGGGGGTATAGAGGTGGAGGGGATACAGAGATGGACATGGGGGTACAGAGGTGGAGGCATACAGAGGTGGAGGGGGTACAGAGATGGATATAGGGTCTACAAAGGTGGAGGGGGTACAGAGATGGACATGGGGGGGTACAGAGGTGGATGGGGGGGTACAGAGATGGGGGGTACAGAGGTGAAGGGGGTATAGAGGTGGACATAGGGGGTACAGAGGTGAACACAGTTGGACAGGGGGAACAGAGGTGGTGGAGGGGGGGTACAAAGGTGAACACAGAGGTGGACGGGGTACAAAGGTGGAGGGGGATACAGAAGTGGACATGGGGGGGTACAGAGGTGGACATGGAGGGGTACAGAGGTGGACATGGGGGAATACAGAGGTGAACCCACAGCTGGACGGGGGTACAAAGGTGGACATGGGGATGTACAGAGGTGGACGGGGGGGTACAGAGGTGGACAGAAGGATATAGAGGTGAACGTGGATGGGGGGGATACAGAGGTGGATGGGGGATACAGAAGTGAGCTGCAGATGGGGGGGGGGGTACAGAGGTGGATGGGGGAACAGAGGTGGAGGGGGGTACAGAGGTGGACATGGGGCGTACAAAGGTGGACATGGGGGGTTACAGAGATGGACCCAGAGGTGGACGGGGGTACAAAGGTGTCCACAGAGGTGGATGGGGGATACAGAAGTGAGCTGCAGATGGGGGGGGGGGGGTACAGAGGTGGATGGGGGAACAGAGGTGGAGGGGGGTACAGAGGTGGACATGGGGCGTACAAAGGTGGACATGGGGGGTTACAGAGATGGACCCAGAGGTGGACGGGGGTACAAAGGTGGACATGTGGATGTACAGAGGGGGATGGGGGGGTACAGAGGTGGACGGAAGGATATAAAGATGAACGTGGATGGGGGGATACAGAGGTGAATGGGGGATACAGAAGTGAGCTGTGGAAGCAGAGGTGGACATGGATGGGGGGTACAAAGGTGGACATGGGGGGGTGCAGAGGTGGACAGAAAGATATAGAGGTGGATGGGGTGTACAGAGGTGGACATGGGGGGGTACAGAGGTGGAGGGGGGGTACATAGGTAAACACAGAGGTGGATGGGTGGTACAAAGGTGGACAGAAAGATATAGAGGTGGACATGGGGGGGGTACAGAGGTGGATGGGAGGACACAGAAGTGAGCTGTGGATGAGGGGGGCAGAGGTAGACAGGGGATACAGTAGTGAGCTGTGGATAGAGGGGTACAGAGGTGAGCTGTGGATGGAGGGGGGGGGGGTGGACAGAGGTAGACAGGAAATACAGAAGTGAGCTGTGGATGGAGGGGTAAAGACGTGAACGTGAAATACAGAGGTGAGCTGTGGGTGGAGGGGGGGTACAGAGGTGAGCTGTGGATGAGGGAGCAGAGTGATGTGCAGAGGTGACCAATAGATGGTTACTTTGGGGGATCATCCTGGACTTCTCTATCTCTTCCCCCTATCATTATTATTATACAGGATTTATATGGCGCCAACAGTTTGTGCAGTGCTTTACAACATGAGGGCAGACAGTACAGTTACAATACAATTCAGTGCATAAGTTTATGTGTGTGTTTTGTTTTTTCGAATGTTGGGGTGGAGAGACAATATGCATGGGGGGGCCCAAGAATTTTTTTTGCCCAGGGCCCAATCAATAGTAAAGACGGCCCTGCCACCCTCTGAACTCGCCCTTGTAGCCAATTTTCAATCCATTTACTCACCCTATGGTCCATGCCAATGGACCTTATTTTGTACAGTAAGCGCTTATGGGGAAATGTGTCAAATGCTTTTGCAAAATCCAGATACACCACGTCTATGGACCTTCCAACTCACCTCCTCATAGAAGGTTAGTAGATTGGTTTGGCAAGAATGATTCTTCATGAATCCATGCTGATTACTACTAATGATACCGTTCTCATTACTAAAATCTTGTATATAGTCCCTTATCATCCCCTATAACAGTTTACATACTAGTTTACAACTAGTTTACATAATATTGATGTTAGGCTAACTGGTCTGTAATTCCCAGGGATGTATTTTGGGCCCTTTTAAAATAGTGGTGCTACATTGGCTTTTCTCCAATCAGCTGGTACCATTCCAGTCAGTAGACTGTCAGTAAAAATTAGGAACAATGGTCTGGCAATTACTTGACTAAGTTCCCTAAGTACCCTCGGGTGCAAGCCATCTGGTCGAGGTGATTTATTAATGTTAAGTTTCTCAAGTCTAATTTTAATTCTGTCCTCTGTTAACCATGGAGGTGCTTCCTGTGATGTCATGAGGATAAACACTGCAGTTTTGGTTACCGAAGCCCCCCGATTTCCTCGTGAAGACTGAGGAGAAGAATAAATTTAATACCTTTGCCATCTCCCCATCCTTTGTAACCAGATGTCCTTCCTCATTCTTTATGGGGCCAATATGGTCTGTCCTCCCTTTTTTACTGTTTACATACTTAAAGAATTTCTTGGGATTTTTTTTACTCTCCTCTGCTATGTGTCTTTCATGTTCTTAGCCGTCCTTATTTCACCCTTAAATTTCTTGTTGCATTCTTTATAAAGTCTGAATACTAATGATGATCCCTCAACCTTGTATTTTTTGAAGGCCTTCTCCTTTGCTTTTATATGCATTTTTACATTGGAGTTAAGCCATCCAGAACTTTTGTTCGCTCTTTTAAATTTATTAACCATTGGCTAATGCCCTTATTTAATATGCTCTTAAAGCAAGCCCATATCTCCTCCGTGTTCTTTGTTCCTAAGTAGGGATGAGGTTCGAGTTTGAGTCAAACTCATGTTTAACTCGAACATTGCCTATTCGCCTGTTCACCGAACAGCGAACAATTTGGGGTGTTCGCGGCAAATTCGAAAAGCCGCGAGCACCCTGTAAAAGTCTATGGGAGAAATCTAAAGTGCTAATTTTAAAAGCCTATATGCAAGTTATTGTCATAAAAAGTATTTGGGGACCTGGGTCCTGCCCCAGGGGACATGTATCAATGCAAAAAAAAGTTTTAAAAAACGGACGTTTTTTTCAGGAGCAGTGATTTTAATAATGCTTAAAGTGAAACAATAAAAGTGTAATATTCCTTTAAATTTCATACCTGGGGGGTGTGTATAGTATGCATGTAAAGGGGCGCATGTTTCCCGTGCTTAGAACTGTCCCTGCACAAAGTGTAATTTTTGCAGGAAAAAAAGCTATTTAAAATCACTCGCGGCTATAATGAATTGTCGGCTCCCGTAATACAGAGAACAGTCATTGAAAATCATTGATAAAAAAAAAAAGCGTGGGGTTCCCCCCAAATTCAATTACCAGGCCCTTCAGGTCTGGTATGGATATTAAGGGGAACCCCGGGTCAAATAAAAAAAAATGACGTGGGGTTCCCCCTAAATATCCATACCAGACCCTAAAAATTGTTAAAAAAACACACTGACACCGTTGGGAAAAGTCCTTTATTAAAAATTTATTAATAAAAATAAAAAAAAAAGATTCCAGCGGTGGTAATCCACTCTTGCTATCCAGCGATGGGTGATCTCTTCTCCGGGGTCCAGCGATGGCTGATCTCTTCCGACGATGTCCAGCGCAGAGCATCCTGTCTCCATGGAGACACTGAGGGAATTCGTCTTAGCAGAGGAGGACCGGGCCACTCCGTCACCTGACCCCGCCCCCCTCTGACGCAACGCAAGGGGGAAGCTGGGATTCCCCAGTGACATACACCCCCTCTGATGTAACGGAAACCCAGGCTTCCCCAGTGATGTAAGGGTGACCCGGCCCTTTTTAAAACTTTTTTTTGCATTGATACATGTCCCCTGGGGCAGGACCCAGGTCCCCAAACACTTTTTATGACAATAACTTGCATATTAGCCTTTAAAATTAGCACTTTTGATTTTGAACGTTGTGGTGGGGATTTTGAAATCCATATTTATATCAAGGAGTTCCAAGGGAACCAGTACAGGGACTTCTATTACCATGCCCCGTTTTGTGCATATATATGTGTATGGTTTAGTAGAACAATAAGTATACTAGAAGATGAGCCTATTTACTGTTTCTGGTATCTCAAACACACCAACGTGTTGGTCTGCTGTCTGCCTAGTAACTAAATTACCCTATTGTCAAAAGTCCTTGAAATGATAATTTATGTTATGTCAAAGAGGGCTGATGGTTGTAAATCAAGAGATAAGTAAACAGGTACTTAGGTTTTCAGACACAGAGGCACCAGAGTTGGTCTCTTACTGGTGTGGGAAGCATGCTTTGTTAACTGGACTTGAAATTACAACCAATCAGAATTTTAGGCAACTCAACCAATGAACATTAGGCTGCAGGGGTAACCAATCAGGATTCAATGCACTTCTGAACCAATGAGGTGACCCAGAGTTTTGATTGGTAGGAGTGGGTTATTCTAAAAACATAAAAACCAACAGCTTAGGGATGCTAGTTCTCTTAACCCTCATGGACTGGACACGTAAGATTCCTGTGTAATGTATTCCCTTATCTCTCTTTACGTTTCCCTACTTTTCTTCTATATTAAGATTTTGCCTAAGATTCAAGTAACAGCCTGTGTATGTCCATTGTAACTATATCCCCTTTTTGCATTACCTATCTTTATAAACACTAGCAACTTTGCATTTATAACATCTTTATACTATATTGGGTAATCTCTAACGTTTCTTTTCTATATAAATACATGTAATTGTTTATCTTTTCGCACTGTTATCGTTCGTTTTTTATTAATTGCATAGACAAAGGTTTTTAATCAGTTATTTTATGTAGAGGTAACATATAAGTGAGGTAGGTATAAAAATAGCCTTGTCAGATGGTGCCCCCTGTGTGAGGAAGTTTAATGTTTGGGGTGAATGCGATTTATTGTATGGAAAACAAAGCTGGGTTTGTGTCTCCCATTTGAATACCCAGACTAAAAAAACTTATCATAACTTTCCTGTTTACCTTTTGTCTGCAATAATACTGTGATGAGACTGATTTTGAATAATGTGTATATATAAAATGAAATTGTACGTGCGAATGATAAGGGCTCCATTTGAAATCTTGGAGACAGTGGAAAAGGATATGTGCCTCTGCCAAAAAGCAATTTCAGTTGACCATTTGAAGGAGATTAGGCCAACTGTTGTGATTGGGACACACACCGGTGGGCCTAAAGCTACGTTTTCACGTGTGCAACTCCAAAGTCACATGATTTAGAGTATGTACTGTGCGGTGCGACTTTGGTGTGGCTTTGAATGCAACTTTGATCCAAATTTACACTCTGGGTCGGAGTCGCATCCGGAGTCACATAGGAGTGGTGCAGGTACCTTTCCATAGTCATTGCAGCTTTGAGTCGCATAGATTGGGACTGGTGATATTGAAATCAATGGGCTGTGACTTGTAATGCGACTTTGTGTCCAAAGTCGCATGGCAACTTGCATTCGTGAAAACAGAGCCTAGGTCACACAGAATGATCTTGTGTGTATGAATTGGGGCTGCAACTGACGATTGTGTTCATGATCAATTGGTTGGCCGATTATTGTTTTAATTAATCGGTTAATAGCCTTGGGGAGAAAATGTGGTGTATGATTTGGTTAATGTGTGGGGTTGGAAGAAAGGTGGTTTGTTCTTAGATATCTCTATGCAGTGGTGAATGTAAATAACCATCTATATGGTTAGGGAGCAGGGTGTCTGGTCCACTCTGGGAGTGGCAGACAGAAGAGATATGCTGTGTGTACTGATGGGGGGGGGGGGGGGGGGTGAGTCTGGTGGATATCATCAGACTCAGAGATTTCATAAAAAGAATGATGTCAAGAATGATGTCATCTTGGGAGCGTTTGTTTACCGTATTTGCCGGCGTATAAGACGACTGGGTGTATAAGACGACCCCCTATTCTTCCAGTGAAAACTTGGGTTTGGGGCTATACTCGCCATATAAGACTACCCCCCTTCCGAGGCAACACCATTTGCAAAAAAACATCAGAAACAAAAAAAAAAACACCAGACTTAACATCAGAAAAAGGAAACTGGTCAACTACAAGTCCCAGAGATCCCACAATTGGCAGTCAGCAACAATGAATCCTCTCCTCTAAAGCACCATAAATCATACCTGTATTTTAGGGGAGATCTGGAGCTGGAAGTGCAGTACAGTATGCTTTGTTAATATGTAGAGCACCAAGTACACACAGTATATGATGCTGTGTTAGTACAGTAGCGCCAGGTACACTTCAGAATACAGGTGCAGACAGTGTGCACCGCTGAGCCAATTACGGCAGGCATTGTATTTTACTAATCCGTTGATGGATACAAAGCCTGCTCGGATTGGCAGAGGCTGTGACATCAGCCCGCGCCGCTCTGACTCATGTAGATTGCTCGGATTGGCAGAGGTTGTTACCCAATCCGAGCAGGCTTAGCAGGCTCTGTATTCATCAGAGTGCATCGCCCGCCGGGATTGGCTGAACAGCGCATACTGTATACATATTACAATTTTACAGAGCGCCCGGCGGACTGATATCCATCTGGCGGTTTCTTCACCCGGCGTATAAGACGACCCCCGCTTTTTGGCTGTGTAATTTCGGTGTAAAAGGTAGTCTTATACGCCAGAAAATACAGTAATTTTTTGGGGTCGTTAGTGGGGTCGGATCGAGGATTATTTTCAACTACAGTGATGGGAAAATTTGGAGATAATAGGCAACTTCTTGGTCAAAGGAATTTTTGGGCGGTGTGTGTGGTTTTCGTTCAGAAATTACATTGATTTTAAAAACAGAATGTTAAAAACAAGTTAAAATTTCAAACATTCTTTCATTCAACGAATGTACATGGATTTTTCGTCTATGTATTCTCGTCTGAGGGTTGATCTGTGTGGCCAGCATGGGGCTTGGTGCAGTTTGCTTTTGTTCTGTTTCTGCAGTGCTTTTTGGTGTGCGTTTTGATTTTTACACACGTGGTTTTGAACATAATGGCGTTGAGAAGGCTAGGGTTGGCCCTTTGGGGTGCAGGGGGGAGCAGATAGTCACTACTGTATGGGGTTCATTTTTGACTGTAGAACTGTGAAAGCTATATTTACATTTGTGATTGTTGTTTTTTTGTACAATAGAGGGCTCATTTTGTTTTTTAATCCCATTGTGTTACTGGCCGATTGATCAATTGTGAAGGTAGTAGTCGATTGATTTTGTGGTCGATTGGTTGTCGATTAGTCGATTAGTTGTTTCCGCCCTAGTATGAATCTTTCTCTTTATAAACTGCTAACTGGGGATCGTAAGTTTTGTAATTAGATCTGTTGTAACTACTATAAATCATATTGCAATTAGGTGTGCATCAGTTAACTACCTCCTGTACTACAAATACGCATAGGGTCCTGATTATCCAAGTTTGTGCTAAACATTCTTGAGATAACAGAAGTAATAAGCTTTTGGTAGGCATTTCTTTTGGAATATTTCAGAAAAGTCCACGGAGGGATTGGACTATTATTTGGTTCAGGAAATCTCTAGGCTAATTTTTTGAAGGACTATAGCCAGGACAGAGAATATTGTTCTGGCAAGTAGTGAAAAAAAGGCAGCAACATTGATAGTGGCGGGGCCTATCTACCCAATTCTTATCCAGAGAGTAGCTACCTCTGAAGAAGGCAACCTCTAAAGAGGTTGGGGGATCAGTTCAAGGTCCATCGTCCGTAAAGGATGGGTAATCGAATCGCTTCAAAGAGGGCGTCTAACCGTGGGGAACCCTACCACTTGACCCTGAAGGAAAAAATTATAGATAAATATGGGCCTTGGGTTGTGAAATATATGCAAGAGTGGGATCGCTGGACAGGGAGAAATTATTCTAAAAAAGGTACTTTTAAGCCAAAAGCTTGGGAAGCCCTGTGGTACAATCACTGCGGGAAGATGACACGAACAAATGAAAGAGATGCATGGAGCGCATGGATGGTAGAATCCATGCATAGAACTGATGATGTGAATATTTTTACGGTGGGAGGTAAGGAGAAAACGCACCAAATGCTGAGAAGTAGGGACAAGCAGGGACAGCCACTAGAGTCACATCTCCAGAGTAGTGACCATTCCTATCTGCTTCTGAGTATCTTGCCCACAAGGACTGGGCGATTGTACAAGGCCCCAATAACACAATTCTGGTAGTTTTCATATAGAGGTGATAACAGAGCAATGGATGTGGGTATGTCTGAACTCAGGGGGACATCCTCCACACCTAAGGTATGTACCAACAATGCTACTAATCCAGTTCTCACCAACAATGTTCCATTCCTGGTGTTTCTGCAAGAATAAATCCCTGGAAGGTGAGAGTTTTTTTTAACAAATTGCCCCCATACAGGCGTGGAAGGGGCTAATGAAATGGGATGGATTTCTGAAAGAATTTCAACCTTACCAAACAGAGGTTATGGGTTTAATAAGAAGCCCAGGTTATTATAGAAGACATGCTGATATGTGTGATGTCTAGAGGTCATCTTTGACCTAGCTAATTGTGTGAGTGTGTGTGGAATATGCAATATATGTTGTGTCCTGTGATGTCTGTTGTCTCAGCTGCTGACAGCCCACCCAAATGACCCCCCTTCTTTCTGATCAGATCTGTGAGAATGCAAAAGGAACTGTATTGACATGCAAATGACCTGAGCCAAGATCTGTACTAATGAATTGAAAGGTGCATTTACTAAAATGTTTGTTTTCCAGAGACAGTTCTGCGAGAGGTTTTCTGGTGAAGTATGATTTGTTGAAAAATGGAAAAACGTTTTATTGCGAGTTGCTAATTTTTTTTTACCATGGTGAATATTTTTTTTTGGGGAATTATTGGTATACCATAAAACAAAAATCCACGTGGTATTAATATGTATTAAGTAATACATATTAATAATAAGTTGAGCTCAACAATTTTTGAAAAATTTTATTTTAAAAAAAGGTGCACTGTTTATGTAATGTAATGTATATTTGTTTCATATGCTAATGTCTTGTTACAGATATTTAACCATTGCTTTTTTCAGGCGAAAAATGGAATGTTTATTACTAAATTTTATTGGTGTTTTATTCCTCAGATTCGATAATTGGGTTTCATGGCTTTCAGAGCCAAAGGAAATCATAGACAATTTTTTTATATTTCCTGGTTTCAGCACCATTATCTGGTTTGTGCTTCTATTTGTCAGCCCATTCGGCTGTGTTTTGGACTACCTAAGTGTGTGTGGTATTTTCTGATCCAACCTGTATAAAGCTCTGGTATGAACGAGTTTCTTTGCTCCACTGATTAGCCATGTTGATACTTGTAGTTCCATGGATTTGACTGTTAAGGGTCAGCTATTACATGTTATCTCACCAGACTTGTGTTTAAGATTGCTTCACCCCCCTGCGGTTATTGTAATTAGTTACCTGGCTATTCCAGCTCTGCTCATTGCCTCAGGCTAATGTATGTTAATGTCCCTTAGCAGTCTGTGTGTCCCCAAGTACAGTTCCAGCCTGCTTCCTGCCCAGTGCCACTGTTTTTACGTGGCCATTTGTTATGAATTGTCTAATGTGTCTGTGGCATATCTGTCGCTAATATCTGGGGGTTTCAAGGCACACAGGTTGGCTCGAATTGTACCCCCTACTGTTCAGCGTTCTCGGTGCTGCAAGGGATTTTTCTTTGCCCTTTGGCCAGTTGTGTTTGGTAGCAGAAGTTCCTCGAGTTGGATACACATTATGCAATTTTTATTTTATTTTTTTATTTTTTAAATTTCCTTTAGATTTATCAGCAGATGTGAAGTACGAGGGATTGCATACAAGTTGAAAGTGTATAGGTCTGGCCTCGTATTGTATAGTTTTGGTTGAGTCTGGAGAAAAAGTTGTGCAGGAAAATTGTATGGGGTGTTCCCAGCTCTTGGCTGTTCCAAGGGCCCTCACTTCTGATATATGTATAGGCATGCCGTATTCTCCTCAGTTAATACCCATAGGGGTCCTTCCTGTCCTAGACCCCTTGTGTACCTTTTACTAGTTGTCTGTGTCCTGCATGCCAGGAAGCCCAGTGCCCCAGTGATACGCTATGCCCCTGTCATTCATGTGAGTCCTGTCTGAATAGTATAGGCAGTTTATTTTGTATGGGTGAAGGATAACATGGTCTGATTACCGAATTGATAAAGGAGGGAGAAGGTGTGCAGCCTCTATAAAGAATCGAGTGTACCTGTTGGCAGGTGGTTTTCAATTCGGGTTTTCAGACTATTTCCCATACTTAGGATAAAGAGAGGCTTAATGGAGACTGCCGTTGGAGCTGGAGGGGGGGCACCGGGTACCTTGAAACACTATGGAGCGGGAGATACTATAGACCACCTTGGGAGGCCTTGTGCTACATATCAGGGAAGGGGTTAGGAAAACCAACTTGCTCTGTCCAGCATCCAGGACCTTGGAGAAGTGACTGACTTTCTCAGTGTGTCAATTTTCACTTTGCAAGGACAGGCAGGTGAGGGTAGTGTCCAGGTTGCCTATGAATCGTAATAGATTGGTAGATGACTCAGTTCCAGGATCCTCAAAATCTTACTTGCACTGGTCTCATCCCTAATGACAGGGATGGAACATTGTGCAGATATCGCGGTCAATCTGGGTACTAGCCTTTAACAGACTCTACTGTGTTACACCTTGGAGTCCATCTTGTTCTGATGGTTTGAGTCCGGACAGCCTCTCCTTATGAGTGCTGGAGAAAGGAAGGTGTTGTGCTTTGGGAAAAGGCAACAATGCTGGCACAGGAGGGGGTCGTGTCTAATAGATGCCGGGGTAGTGTCCCAACTGGTCCTAAACAAAGTTAAAAATGCATGAGACCTGAGACCAGGGTACTGGTGCTGGTATCACATGTCTAATGATGCACTATTTTCAGCATCAGGTTAAGTGGTACTCAGCAGGGTACACTACTTTGGGGAGTCTATTGTACATCTCCTCTTGCCCTTGGCATGAATATAGCAGGAACACCGGGTTGTACCCCAATCACCCCTGAAGGAAGTTTTTATAGCAAACCTGACATCCCCTTACACCTACTGAAACTTCCGTTGGGGTTCGGGGAGGAGTTAAAAATTGGGTAGTTGGGTAAGTTTTCTTGGGAAAAGTTAATTCAGGTACAGTCTTAGGGCCACAGCTTTAGTAAACTCCACCCTGTTGCTGTCCTGCTTTGGGTAACTATTAGAGACCAACGTAGGGGATTGTGTGCATTTAAAAGAGGACCCTAGAACTATATTTTTCTTTTTGTTGTTTTGGGGAAAAAGCCTCTAAAAAAAAAAAAAAGTTTTTGGCAACCATTGTTTTATTCTCTCTTTTTTTTTAAAATATTTTTTGTACCCGACTAAATCTTTAGTGACAGTGATCCTGTTCACCTGTTGATCACTAATATGGGAAAGAGGTTACCTATTTTTATTTTTTTGTTCCTCTTTATTTATTAAATTTTTTGCTAAGTTGCTGCTGTAATGGTGGCAATGTATTATTTTTCAAGGCATTTTGTAATAATTTTTCAGGACAGTTCTATATTGTTCGTTTGTTTTTATGAATACAGATTCAAAGCTCTTTGACATCTAGGTTGAAGTAGCATTAAACCTGTATGTGTTTTTATTTTCTTTTTTTCTTATTTCATTTTTTTCCTCTTCTTTCTCATTCCTACTTTCTTTATTTCATATTCTTATCTTTAATTACTTTAAGTGATGGTACCAGTCCATTAGCTGATAATGTTCTTCTATATCTTTAAAAGTAAATGTATTAGTCTTCTGGAACTTTTGTTTGAATATCAGAGATGAGCTGTGAATTGTAAGGCTTTACCGTTTCTGCCTGACTTAATGTAATTCTACCTCCCCTAGTCTGCCTACTGCTTTAACCTGAGCCCCGTGAGCAGGTGTGGTGAACCCAGGGACCTGGCAATAGCAGGCAGTGTTGACTATCCCTACCATCAAGGGCCATGGATGATACTGGCTGTTGCTTGGACTCTGTTCCCTGTGGGGAGCCCACTTTACTCATCCACATTGCACCCATTATAAGTATTAAGTCTTAATAGCCAACCCACTGCTCCTGTCTGGTATTCCTCCACTATCTGTACACTGACATTCTCGTTTTTTTGTATTCATGCACGACTGTCCGGAGTCCACCACCACCGGAAGACAACCAAGTCATCTCTTGAGACAAATGTGCAACAAATAAGACTCTCCTGAACTGTTCTTCACCATGCTGAAAAGTGCTGTCTTGCCGTCCGATCCAATCAGAGCAACCATTACACGGTCTTACCAAGTTACAGGCCCAGATATGCCAGGATCCCGCCATCAATGTTGGAGTTCCGCTCTTCCAAGGCAGAGGGGCGATGAAACATTGCAGTAAAGACACTCATGGTTTGGATGTGAAGTCTCTAGGGCACCAGGATCTCTTTACTGTCTCAAGCCTACCTTGAGGAGTTTCGGCATGTTCAAGAAAGGAAGAGGAGCCCTGGTGGTGGGGAAGGGTCGGGGTTTCTAGGCTGTTGTGGGTGGGTACAAAATCATTGAAGGACTATATAAGTTCAAGAATGAACTTCAGGGGGAACTGTGGTGGGGATTTTGAAATCCATATTTATATCAAGGAGTTCCAAGGGAACCAGTACAGGGACTTCTATTACCATGCCCCGTTTTGTGCATATATATGTGTATGGTTTATTATAACAATAAGTATACTAGAAGATGGGCCTATTTACTGTTTCTGGTATCTCAAACACACCAACGTGTTGGTCTGCTGTCTGCCTAGTAACTAAATTACCCTATTGTCAAAAGTCCTTGAAATGCTAATTTATGTTATATCAAAGAGGGCTGATGGTTGTAAATCAAGAGATAAGTAAACAGGTACTTAGGTTTTCAGATACAGAGGCACCAGAGTTGGTCTCTTACTGGTGTGGGAAGCATGCTTTGTTAACTGGGCTTGAAATTACAACCAATCAGAATTTTACGCAACTCAACCAATGAACATTAGGCTGCAGGGGTAACCAATCAGGATTCGATGCACTTCTGAATCAATAAGGTGACCCTGAGTTTTGATTGGTATGAGTGGGTTATTCAAAAACATAAAAACCAACAGCTTAGGGATGCTAGTTCTCTTAACCCTTATGGACTGGACACGTAAGATTCCTGTGTAATGTATTCCCTTATCTCTCCTTACGTTTCCCTACTTTTCTTCTATATTAAGATTTTGCCTAAGATTCAAGTAACAGCCTGTGTATGTCCATTGTAACTATATCCCCTTTTTGCATTACCTATCTTTATAAACACTGGCAACTTTGCATTTATAACATCTCTATACTATATTGGGTAATCTCTAACGTTTCTTTTCTATATAAATAAATGTAATTGTTTATCTTTTCGCACTGTTATCGCTTGTTTTTTATTAATTGCATAGACAAAGGTTTTCAATCACTTATTTTATGTAGAGGTAAGCATATAAGTGAGGTAGGTATAAAAATAGCCTTGTCAACGTTCGAGTCCCATAGACTTTAATGGGTTCTAAAGTTCACGCGAACTTTAGGTCTGGGGGGGGGGGTGGGGAGGGGGGTGTTCGGCTCATCCCTATTCCTAAGATTTTATCCCAATTTATGCCTTCTAGCAAGGTTCATAGTTTAGAGAAGTTGGCTCTTTTGAAATTCGGTGTCTTTGTATTCTCCTTATGTTTCCTATTTGGGTGATTTATATTGAAGCCAATTGACCTGTGATCGCTGTTACCTAAATTGTCCCGTATTTCCACATCCGTGATCAGGTCTGTATTGTTGGTAATCAGTAGATCCAGTAACGCTTTATTTCTAGTTGGTGCCTCTACCATCTGACCCATAAATTGTCCTGTAAGACATTTAGGAACTGGCGAGCCTTAGGAGAATGCCGGTCCTTCCGCCCAGTCTATGTCTGGATAATTAAAATCCCCCATTATGATAACACTTTCCATCCTTGCTGCTAATCCAAATTGTGATAGGCAATCTGTCTCCCTTTCCTCCCTCAGGTTAGGGGGCCTATAGCATACTCCCAGTATTATTTTCCCCTAATGCCGCGTACACACGAGCAGACTTTTCGTCAGACTGTAGTCCAAAGGACTTCCCAACGGAGTTCCGACGGAGTTCCGCTGAAACAGTTTTGCCTACACACGATCACACCAAAGTCCAACTGTCTAGTACGCGGTGACATACACCAGGTCCAACAAGACTAACAAGACTATAAAACAAGACTATAAAACATAAAAGTTCAATACCAAGTGCACAACCCTTTGGGCTCCTTCTGCTAATTTCGTGTTTACCTCGTGTTAGTAGAAGTTTGGTGAGAGACGATTCACGCTTTTCAGACTCGTATTTTTCAGATCGTTTAACTGTTGTTCAGTTTGTGCTTGTGAGGTTTGTATCTGGCTTTAAGTGCATGTAGTCAGTTCGTATCTGTATTTTGCAGTGCGATCTGGTCCGCTTGTTGCTGATTTTCAGCTCGCTCTTCACAGGCCTTGCTGTTCTTCAGTGCCTTCTGTTAAGTTCGTTCTGACCAGCCAACAGTTTTGAAGCCATGTTGCGTGTAGGTACTCGTCGTAGAGTTCGTGCTTTGCTTGGGCTTGGTGTTGCAGTTCATTCTTCGACCCAAGACCAGTCCATGAACAGGGTGGGGAGGAGTTCATGGACGAAGAATGGGTTACTCCAGCGTGACCAATTCTCTCACATACCTTTGCTTTGTGAGATCCAGGAGAATAATCCTGATGATTTCAGGAACTTTCTCAGCATGACGGACCCCGTTTTTCACTGTCTGTTGGCTTTGCTGACCCCTTATATCAGCAGGCAGGATACCTGCATGAGGCAAGCCAGCAGAGGCTAGTTGCCACATTGCGTTACTTGGCGACGGGGAGAAGCCTTCAGGACCTCAAGTTCTCAACAGGCATCTCCCCCCAGGCTATGGGGATCATTATCCCAGAGACCTGTTCTGCCGTTATTCAGGTCCTGCAGGAGGACTATATTAAGGTTAGATTTTTCATTTAACCACTGGCCGACCGGCGCACACAGATGTACGTCGACAGAATGGCACGTACAGGCAGGAGGGCGTATATATAAGTCCCTCCTTTCTGCCTGTCCATGCCATCGGGAGCGCGCCGGGAGCGGTGCGCTCCCGCACCGGTCGGGACCCCGTGAGTCCGATCGCGGACCCCGCGGACTCCATCGCTGCGGGGACATCCGCGATCGTCTCACGGGACGGCTGAACGGGGAGATGCCGAGATAAACAGCATCTCCCCGTTCTGCCTAGCAACTAGTGACGCCGATCTCTGCTCCCTGTGATTGGAGCAGAGATCAGCATTCACTAGCTGACAGCCACGCCCCCCACAGTAAGAAACACACCCCTAGGCCTACTTAACCCCTACACTGCCCCCTTGTGGTTAACCCCTTCACTGCCAGTGTCATTTTTACAGGAATCAATGCATTTAAATAGCATTAATTGCTGTAAAAATGACAATGGTCCCAAAAATGTGTCAAAAATGTCCGATGTGTCCGCCATAATGTCGCAGTCACAAAAAAAATCGCAGATCTCCGCCATTACTAATTAAAAAAATTATTAATAAAAATGCTATAAAACTATCCCCTATCTTGTAAACGCTATAACTTCTGCGCAAACCGATCAATAATCGCTTATTGCGATTTTTTTTACCAAAAATATGTAGAAGAATACGTATCGGCCTAAACTGAGGAAAAAAAAAATGTTTTTTAATATATTTTTTGGGGATATTTATTATAGCAAAAAGTAAAAAATATTGCATTTTTTTCAAAATTGTCGCTCTATTTTTGTTTATAGCGCAAAAAATAAAAACCGCAGGGGCGATCAAATACCACCAAAAGAAAGCTCTATTTGTGGGAAAAAAAGGACATCAATTTTGTTTGGGAGCCACGTCGCACGACCGCACAATTGTCAGTTGAAGCGACGCAGTGCCGAATCGCAAAAAGGGGCCTGGTCCATCGTTTACATATGCGGGTGCGACTTCCGTATGCGTCTTTTTTGCTGCGCGAGCTCGCGGTGACGGGCGGTTTGAAAAAAATATTTTTTTTTCTTCTTTATTTTATTTATTTTTATTTTATGAAATTGTGTTTTAAAAAAAAAAAAATGTGATCACTTTTATTGCTGTCAACATGTAAACATCCTACTTTGATCACTTTTATTACTGTCAACATGTAAACATCCCTTGTGACAGTAATAGGTGGTGACAGGTTCTCTTTATGAAGGGATCAGGGGTCTAAAAGACCCCGAATCCCTTCTTTTGCACTTCAAAGTATTCAGATCACCGAAAACAGTGTATCTGAATACTCTATATTTTTTTTAAAACGGCGCCATTGGCAGCCGAGTAAACAGGAAGTGACGTTGTGACGTCGCTTCCGTGTTTACATAAAGGAGATTGGAATGAAGCTGTTTCCGGCTTCATTCCAGTCTGTCACTAGCCTCCGGAAGTGGCGGATGTTGGATCAGACCTCCCGATTGAACAGGAGGCCCGGAAAGAGCGGCAGGAGGCGACGGGAGGGGGCGCCCCCTCCCGCTCCTCCGGGATAACAACCGTGCGGCTTTTAGCCGCTTCGGTTGTTATCCTCGGAAAGCCGATCGCCGGCTCTAAACAACGGTACTGGGATGATGCCTGCAGTTGCGGGCATCATCCCGGTATAACCCCGAAAAGCAGAGTAGATGTGCGTACGCTTGGCGGGAAAGGGTTAAAATTTGTCCAAATGGTCTGTGTGTCCTTAACTGAACCCCCCCTTAAAAAGTGTCCAAATGGTCTGTGTGTCCTTAACCACTTTCAGACCGGACCAATTTGCAGCCAAAGGACCAGGCCCCTTTTTGCGATTCGGCACTGCGTCGCTTTAACTGACAATTGCGCGGTCGTGCGACGTGGCTCCCAAACAAAATTGACGTCCTTTTTTTCCCACAAATAGAGCTTTCTTTTGGTGGTATTTGATCGCCCCTGCGGTTTTTATTTTTTGCGCTATAAACAAAAATAGAGCGACAATTTTGAAAAAAATGCATTATTTTTTATTTTTTGCTATAATAAATATCCCCCAAAAATATATAAAAAAACATTTTTTTTCCTCAGTTTAGGCCGATACGTATTCTTCTACATATTTTTGGTAAAAAATATCGCAATAAGCGATTATTGATCGGTTTGCGCAGAAGTTATAGCGTTTACAAGATAGGGGATAGTTTTATAGCATTTTTATTAATAATTTTTTTTTTATTATTAATGGCGGAGATCTGCGATTTTTTGTGTGACTGCGACATTATGGCGGACACATCGGACATTTTTGACACATTTTTGGGACCATTGTCATTTTTACAGCAATTAATGCATTTAAATGCATTGATTTCTGTATAAATGACACTGGCAGTTTAGGAGTTAACCACAAGGTGGCAGTGTAGGGGTTAAGTAGGCCTAGGGGTGTTTTTTTTACTGTGGGGGGGGCGTGGCTGTCAGCTAGTGAATGCTGATCTCTGCTCCAATCACAGGGAGCAGAGATCGGCGTCACTAGTTGCTAGGCAGAACGGGGAGATGCTGTTTATCTCGGCATCTCCCCGTTCAGCCGCTCCGTGAGACGATCGCGGGAGTCCCCGCGGCGATCGAGTCCGCGGGGACCGCGGCTGGACTCACGGGGGTCCCGACCGGCGCGGGAGCGCGCCGCTCCCGGCGCGCTCCCGATGGCACGGACAGGCTAAAGGAGGGACGTATATATACGCCCTCCTGCCTGTACGTGCCATTCTGTCGACGTATATCGTCGTGCGCCGGTCGGCAAGTGGTTAACTGAATTCCCCCCCCCCTTAAAATTAGTCCAAATGGTCTGTGTGTCCTTAACTTAATCCCCCCCCCCCCCCTTAAAATGTGTCCTTAAATTAATGTTGAATTTTATATTATAGTTTTTAACCACTTCAGCCCCGGAATGATTTACCCCCTTCCTGACCACAGCACTTTTGGCAATTTGGCACTGCATTGCTTTATCTGACAATTGTGCATCTGTGCGACGTGGCTCCTCAACAAAATTAACGTCCTTTTTTTAACACAAATAGAGCTTGATTTTGGTGGTATTTGATCACCTCTGTTTTTTTTGCGATTAAACCCCCAAAAAACTGACAATTTAGATAAATACGCATTATTTTTTACTTTTTGCTATAAGAAATATCCCCCAAAAATATATTAACCATAATATTTTTTTACATCAGTTTAGGCCGATACGTATTCTTCGACATATTTGTTGATAAAATTAATTGCAATAAGCGTTTATTGGTTGGTTTGTGCAAAAGTTATAGCGTCTACAAAATATGGAATAGTTTTATTGGATTTTTAGTAATCAATTTTTTTCAACTTTATCGGCGATCATCGATTTTTATCATGACTGCGACATTATGGCGGACACATTATGACGGACACATCGGACAATTTCGACACATTTTTGGGACCATTGGCATTAATACAGCGATCAATGCTATAAAATTTACAGAAATAAAAAAAAAAAACGCGCTACAGGTAGTACATAATAGGTGCAGGCTGCTGCTCAACGTGGGATACACACACAAAAGTACATAAGATAAAAAAGAGCTGCGCCAATAACAAATTAAGCAAAAATAATGAGGCAGAAAGTATGCCCCACTAGATTGAATGTCCACAGTAATAAGGAACTAATGTCACAAAAAACTGTAAAAACAATTAACGGCACTTAGAGATAACTGTCCCTGCTAGCACAGTGAACTATCCTCAGGAGATCTAGTGGGGCATACTTAGACCCCTTTCACACTGGGGCGTTTTTTAGGCGTTTTTCAGGCGCTTTAGCGTTAAAAAAAGCGCCTGTAAAGCGCTTGAAAGAAGCCTCATCTGCAATCCCAATGTGAAAGCCTGAGTGCTTTCACACTGAGATCCCTTTCACACTGGGGCGTTTTAGCTTAAAAAAAAGCGCCTGTAAAGCGCCTGAAAGAAGCCGCAACTGCAATCCCAATGTGAAAGCCCGAGTGCTTTCACACTGAGGTGCTGCGCTGGCAGGGCGTCAAAAAAAGTCCTGCAAGCAGCTTCTTTGCAGCGCTTTTGGAGCGGTGAATACACCGCTCCTAAAGCGCCCCTTCCCATTGAAATCAATGGGAAGCGCCTGCAAAACACCCGAAAAGTGCCTGAAAAACGCCCGAAAAGCGCTTTTGGCAGCAGCGCTTTGTGGGCTCTTTTAACCCTTTATTTGGCCACTAGCAGGGGTTAAAAGCGCCCCACTAGCGCTCGAAAAATGCTGGTAAAGCGCTGCTAGTTTAAGCGCTTTACAAACGTTTTTCGGGCGCTGGCAGTGTGAAAGGGCTCTAAGGCTGCTTTCACACTGGAGCGGTGGGGGCGCTGGCGGTAAAGCGGCGCTATATTTAGCGCCGCTTTACCGGCGTTTTAGCGGCGCATTTCGGCCGCTAGCAGGGTGGTTTTACCCCCCGCGAGCGGCCGAAAAAGGGTCAATACCCCCCGCAAACCGCCGCTGCAGCGGCGTTTTGCGGGCGGGTTCGGCGCGCTCCCCCATTGTTTTCAATGGGACCGGGCGCTATAGGAGCGGTAAATATACCGCTCCTATAGCGAGCCAAAGATGCAGCTTGCAGGACATTTTTGAGCGTCCTGCAAGCGCACCGCTTCAGTGTGAAAGCCCTCGGGCTTTCACACTGAAGGAACAGCAACAGCTGTTTCGGGTCGGTTTGCAGGCGCTATTCTTAGCGCAATAACGCCTGCAAACCGCCCCAGTGTGAAAGCAGCCTTAAAGCACTTGGGCTTTCACATTGGGATTGCAGATGAAGCTTCTTTCAAGCGCTTTACAGGCGCTTTTTTTTTTAACGCTAAAGTGCCTGAAAAACGCCTGAAAAACGCCCCAGTGTGAAAGGGGCCTTAGCCTCCTTAATATCTTTCTGTCTCATTATTTTTGCCTAATTTGTTATTGGCGCAATGCTATAAAATTGCATTGATTACTGTAAAAATGTCACTGGCAGTGAAGGTGTTAACCACTAGGGTGGCGGGGAGGGGTTAAGTTTGTTCTTGGGGAGTGTTTATAACTGTCTGGGGTATGGGCTAGCAGTGACATGACCCTGATCACTGCTCCCGATGACAGTGAGCAGACGATCAGTGTCCTGTCACTAAGCAGAACGGGGAGATGCTGTTTACATCAGCATCTCCCCGTTCTTCAGCTCCATGACACAATTGCGTGTATCCCAGCGGCGATCGATTCCGCGTGTCCCACGGTCACGGAGCTTGCGGCAGACGCGCGTGCATTTCAAAGTAAGGTACGGGGACGCCAAGTGGTTAACCACTTCAGCCCCGGACCAATTGTCAGCTTAAGCTCCAGAGGTCTTTTTTCAATTTCGCACTGCACTACTTTAACTGGTAATTGCGCGGTCATGCAATGTTGTAACCAAACGAAATTTGTGTCCTTTTCTTCCCACAAATAGAGCTTTCTTTTGATGGTATTTGATTGCCTCTGTGATTTTAATTGTTTGCGATATAAACGGAAAAAGACCGAAAATTTTGAAAAAAAAAAAGAGATTTTCTACTTGTTATAAGATCTAATAAACTCAATTTTAGTCAAACATTTGGGCCAAAATGTATTCAGCCACATGTCTTTAGTAAAAAAAATGACAATAAGCGTATATATATTTATTGGTTTGCGCAAAAGTTATAGCGTCTACAAACTAGAGTACATTTTCTGGAATTTACACCGCTTTTAATTTATGACTGCCTATGTCATTTCTTGAGGTGCTAAAATGGCAGGGAAGTACAAAACCCCCCAAATGACCCCATTTTGGAAAGTAGACACCCCAAGCTATTTGCTGAGAGGCATGTTAAGCCCATTGAATATTTATTTTTTTAGTTCCAAGTGATTGAATAAAGACAAAAATAAAAAATATAATTATTTTTTTCAAAAAGTTGTCACTAAATGATATATTGCTCACACATGCCATAGTTATATGTGGAATTGCACCCCAAAATACATTTTGCTGCTTCTCCTGAGTATGGGGATACCACATGTGTGGGACTTTTTGGGAGCCTAGCCACGTACGGGGCCCCGAAACCCAAGCACCGCCTTCAGGATTTCTAAGGGTGCAAATTTTTGATTTCACTCCTCACTACCTATCACAGTTTCGAAGGCCATAAAATGCCAAAATAGCACAAAACCCCCCCCAAATGACCCCATTTCGGAAAGTAGACATCCAAGCTATTTGTTGAGAGGCATGGTGAGTATTTTACAGCTCTCATTTGTTTTTGAAAATGAAGAAAGTAAAGAAAAAAAAAAATTTTTTTTTTCTTTTTTTCAATTTTCAAAACTTTGTGACAAAAAGCGAGATCTGCAAAATACTCACCATACCTCTCAGCAAATAGCTTGGGGTGTCTACTTTCCAAAATGGGGTCATTTTGGGGGGTTTTATGCCATCTGGGCATTCCATGGCCTCCGAAACTGTGATTGGCAGTGAGAAGTGAAATAAAAAAAATACACCCTTAGAAAGCCTGAAGGCGGTGCTTGGATTTTGGGGTCCCGTACGCAGCTAGGCTCCCAAAAAGTCCCACACATGTGGTATCCCCGTACTCAGGAGAAGCAACAGAATGTATTTTGGGGTGTATTTCCACATATGCCCATGACATGTTTGAGCAATATATCATTTAGTGACAACTTTTTGTAAAAAAAAAAAATATATATTTTTTTTTTTTCATTATTCAATCTCTTGGGACAAAAAAAAAAAAAAAAATTTAATGGGCTCAACATTGCTCTCAGCAAATAGCTTGGGGTGTCTACTTTCCAAAATGGGGTCATTTGGGGGGGGGGTTTGAACTGTCCTGGCATTTTATGCACAACATTTAGAAGCTTATGTCACACATCACCCACTCTTCTAACCACTTGAAGACAAAGCTCTTTCTGACACTTTTTGTTTACATGAAAACATATTTTTTTTTTGCAAGAAAATTACGTTGAACCCCCAAACACTATATATATTGTTAAAGCAAAGGCCCTACAGATTAAAATGGTGGGTGTTGCATTTTTTTTTCCACACAGTATTTGCGCAGCGATTTTTCAAACTCATTTTTTGTGGAAAAAATACACTTTTTTTTATTTTAATGCACTAAAACACACTATATTGCAAAAATTTTTGATGAAATAAAAAATATGATCTTAGGCCGAGTACATGGATACCAAACACGACATGCTTTAAAATTGCGCACAAACACGCAGTGGCGACAAACTACATACATTTTTAAAAGCCTTTAAAAGCCTTTACATGATACCACATTAGATTCACGGAGGAGGTCTACTGCGAAAATTACTGCCCTCGATCTGACCTTCGCGGTGATACCTCACATGCATGGTGCAATTGCTGTTTACATATGACGCCAGACCAACGCTTGTGTACGCCTTTGCGCAAGAGAAGGGGGGGCAGGGGTGCTTTTTTTTTTTTTTTTAGTTTTTTTTTTTTTTATTTAGCTTTTTTATTTTATTTTTAAACTGTTCCTTCCATTTTTTTTCTTTGTTATCATTTTTATTGTTATCTCAGGGAATGTAAATATCCCCTATGATAGCAATAAGCAGTGACAGGTACTCTTTTTTTGAAAAAATTGGGGTCTATTAGACCCTAGATCTTTCCTCTGCCCTCAAAGCATCTGACCACACCAAGATTGGTGTGATAAAATGTTTCCCAATTTCCCAATGGCGCGGTTTATATCCGGGAGGGGGGACATTCCCTCCCACTGCTTGTAAAAGCAGTCTAGAGGCTAATTACCCGCTAGAATTGCTTTTACATGAAAGCCAAACACTGGCTGAAAAGAATGATACCAAGATGATACCTAAACCTGCAGGCATCATTCTGGTATAACCATTCAAAGTCCAGCAACATACTGGACATATATTGTAATCTTTTTTTTTTCATGCAGCCTCTTGGCTGAACGAAAAAAAGAGATTGATTGGTGGGTATGCCCACCATTAGAATACCTCCCTTCATCCACCCACTTCTAATGATGGGCATACATGCACCATTTATATATGCCGATGCATGGGGGCATCCTCCCGCAAAAGTTATGCCGTGTACACACAGTCGGACTTTTCCACGGGGCAAGCCTCCGTCGGAATTTGACCGTATGTACGTGGCATTAGGAGCCAATCGCTCCTCCCCCCGTGCTGCCCCCATGCTTCGGCACATATGCTCTTTTTTTTAACTGTGGTGGTGAAATCACCTCCTACAGCGTTGGAGTCGCGGCTTTATGTATCGTGGGAGCAAACGCTGTTGCTGTCAAGATAAATAAATCCGCGCTGCAACTGAATGGCGCACCTGAAAACAAAAAAATGCTTAACACTAAAACACAGTAAACAAAATTACATACCTGAAAAGCAAGCATGATAAAACATAATAAAACATTGCAGAATAGAATGGAGTAAAAAAAAAGCAACAATAGAGAGAGAATAGAGAGAGAGAGAGAACAATAAAACGACAACTATTTTTTTTTTTTTTTTTTTTTTTTGAGATTCACAGGTAAAAAAGCTCCTGACTGTTAGCGACTGAATCAAAACGCTACCACAAAAAAAATGTTAGCGATCGCAGGGATCAGGCCTGACTCTGCGAACGCTGCAGTTGTGTGCTTAGTGTTTTGTAAGTGACAGTGATCGATCGATACTGCACTTGGGTGGGCTGGGCTGGGCTGGGCGGAGGGGGAAAACGCAGATGCTAGCAGGTATCTGGGCTGATCCCGCTAACAATGCGTTTTTTTTTTTGGAACCCTAAACTGCTGGGGCGCTAGTATAGATCTGATCAGATCAGATATTGATCTGTTCAGATACTGTGCCACTAAGGGAGGTGTATGCTTTGCGCGTGGGTGTTTGCGGTACTGGCACTAACCTGGGGCGACGCAGACCTTATTTGACCCTAAAACCTAATTGATATCACCCGCCGGGCGATCAGGGGGTTAAACCGTTATTGGGTAATAAATGGCGGGTGCCCTGACAGTATAAAAAACAAGCTAACTAACCAGCGTCACCCGTAACAGTAATACGGTGATCACTGGTGAAAGGGTTAACTAGGGGCAATCAGGGGGTTAAACCTTTATTAGGTAATATATGGGGGTACCTGACGCTATATAAAAACCTGACGGGGAACCTAAATAACGAAATAACTAACTGGCTAACCAGCGTCACCAGTGACACTTATACGGTGATCACTGGTGAAAGGGTTAACTCTAGGGGCAATCAGGGGGTTAAAACCTTTATTTAGGTTGTAATATGGGGGTACCTGACCTATAAACCTATTTATAAACCTATATAAACATGGCGGTTAACCTAAAAAAAAACTGGCTACCTAGCGGCACCAGTGACACTAATGCAGCGATCAGAAAAACGATCGCTTAGTGACACTGGCAAAAGGGGGTGAAGGGGTTAACTAGGGGCAATCAGGGGGGTTAAACCTTTATTGGGGGGGGGGGTAGGGGGCTACCTTAGACCTAAAGGGGCCTAAAACTAACTGCCCTGACAGTTATTGCAGTCACACTGACACTAAATGCAGTGATCAGTAAATAAATGATCACTGCAATTAGTGACACTGTGACTGGGGGGGGCAGGGGGTGATCTGGGGGGTGATAGGGGGGTTATTTGTGTGCCTACGTGTACTGGTGTCAGTGTACTGTTGGTGCACTAACCTGTACATGTTCACAGCTCGGCGTCCCGGTCAGATAGACCGACGCACAGAGCGTGACATCACTTCCGCCTGCCTGTCTATACAATAGACAGGAAGGGGAAGCTTTTCATTCGCCAGGAGCGATCGCGAGGGGGTGGCCAGAAACCACTGGCCGTCCCCTCGTGCCGGATCGCTCCTGAAGCGATCCCGACCATCCCCGCCGGCGGGGGGGGTTCCGATCGGACACCCGCCGGAAGAATGTGATTTTGCCTGTACGTGCCATTCTGCCGACGTATATGTACATGGGGCGGTCGGGAAGTGGTTAAATAAGAATTTAAAAAAAGGTTAGATGTTGTTAAAGAATGTTTTTTGTGTAATGTGCTTGCAATGTTATGTGCAAAAGTACTTATTTCGTTTTTTTCTTGTTTGACTCCCGTTTCCTTCAACGCCACAGGAATGGCAGACTTTTCTTGTTTGACTCCCGTTTCCTTCAACGCCACAGGAATGGCAGACTGTGGCATCCCATTTTGCCACCCGTTGGGACTTTCCCAACTGTGGAGGGGCGATAGATGGGAAGCACATCCACATCGTGCCACCGCCCCATTTGGGGTCATACTATTTTAACTATAAGGGGTTTCATAGTATTGTGTTAATGGCGGTGGTGTCGGCACAATATGAATTTCTGTATGTGGACGTGGGGAAGAATGGCCGGATGTCAGATGGAGGAGTCTTTGCCCAGACGGATTTCTACCAGTGTCTCCAGACTGGTGGCCTGGGATTGCCACCTGATGCGGATAACGCGTGTCCATTTTAGGTGGGTGCTATCATTTTAAAGACAGGTTAAATTGCCAGTGCCTTACTGTATTTTGTACAGGCCTGGAGGTTTGGTTTGGGTTAGGGTGGAGTTATAGGTTAGAGGGGGGTGTGACCACCCGTTCATCACCCTGGAAAAACCCTCCCTTTCTTCTCCAGAGAAGTATCTGGAAAGAAGGCGGGTCAGGTTCTGAGGGATAGGCAGTGTGTATGGGCCCTTGTCCAATGGTTAATTTGCTTGGTTAGTGGTGGGGTCCATAAATATACACTGGGGTCACATGTCCCTGGGGAGTTTGAGATGGGATAAGCGTTAATCCACACAGGCAGGAAAATGTGACGTTAAGGCTCAGGGCTGGAAGGCCTGGAAGTTCAGAGATTCCAGAGCTGGAAAGTCAAGGAACTTCGCCGGAAGGTGATGGAGGTTCAGAAACTCCAGAGTAGGGATGAGTAGGGATGAGCCGAATACCACACGGACCGAAAATGTGCGCAAACTTTAGAAACCCATTAAAGTCTATGGGACTCGAACGTTCGAAATCAAAAGTGCTAATTTTAAAGGCTAATATGCCAGTTATTGTCCTAAAAAGGGTTTGGGGACCCGGGTCCTGGCCCAGGGGACATGTATCAATGCAAAAAAAAGTTTTACAAATGGACGTTTTTTCGGGAGCACTGATTTTAATGACGCTTAAGGCCCCGTGCACAGAAAGAGAGGCAAATGCAAGTGTACAACTGCTCTCTCTGCTGCTGCTGCTCACTCTGATCAAAATGGCAGAAATTGTTAATAATACATGCTTTCTGAGCTTGGGGAGGGTCTATATGATGTTATCTTTACACACGCTTATAGACGCAAACGCGGTAAACTGCAGATAAACGCGGCAAAACGCGGCAAAACGCACATTTTTAAACGCAGGTTTCTGCTTTTTAAAACATGCGTTCAGCAGAGTTTGCATCGGCGTCTCGTGTGCATGGGCCTAAAGTGAAAAAAAAAGTGAAATGAAATATTCCTTTAAATATCGTGCCTGGGGGTGTCTATAGTATGCCTGTGAAGTGGCACGTGTTTTCCCTGTTTAGAACAGTCCCTGCATAAAATGACATTTGTAACGGAAAAATAGTCAATTCAAACTGCTTGCGGTTTTAATGTAATGTCTGGTCCCGGGAATATGGATGAAAATCATTGAGAAAAATGGCATGGGTACCCCCCCTGCCCATTACCAGCCTCTTTGGGTCTTGTATGAATATTAAGTGGAACCCCGTACCCAAATTAAAAAAAGGCAAGGCTTGGGGCCCCCAAGCCCTATATACTCTGAACAGCAGTATACAGGCGGTGCAAACAAGACAGGGACTGTGTAGGTTTGTTGTTAAGTAAAATCTTTTTTGTAATTTTGAACTGGTAGATTTTTAGTGTAACTCCAGCCCAAAAATCTATTTTTAAGCTTTTTAGAAAACATAGGGAAGGGTTATCACCGCTGTAACATTTTTTTTGCTGTCTGTGCACCTCTTCAGAAGATTTCACTGGACTTTCTGTCCCAATGACAAATGTTTTTTTGTAAATTTGGGTTTTTTAGTAAAACAAGGATTGGGATAAAGCATGAGTGGAGAGGAGACACGTTTTTTCCCATATCAACTCTTACAGGAGAGAATTTCCCTTCCTGGGGGTAGATTTCATCTCACTTCCTGTTGTCTCCTTCCGTTTGCAAGTAGGAGACGTTTGTAAGTTGGATGTTTGAAAGTAGGGGCCTGCCCTATATGCTCTGCAGAAATTTGGGCCTAAGGTATTGGTGTTGCCACAACACTGTAAGCCCTCAAAGTGACTCTTGGTGGGCGCTGGAACGCCCTGCTGTGAACTATTATATCAAGAATTGTAATTACATGCCGTTGTTGAACAGTAGTAGAAAAATTGGGCCTTTGGTGTTGGTGCTGGGGCCACAACACTGTAAGTCCTCACAGTTACTCTTTATGGGCGCTGGAACGGGCCCTGCTGTGAAATATTATATCAAGAATTGTAATTACATGCACCTGTTGAACAGGGGCAGAAAAATTGGGCCTTAGTACATGCTCTATGAGGATGCCCAGCGTTTTGAAGGCTCTGATGATGATACCCAGCTAGAGGAAGGCAGTAACGTGAGCCCAGAGAGAGGGATGCCCAAGAAGGACAGCAATCTGGCAGTTATGGCCCCCCAGCTGCAGCATACTGCCAGGTTTGCTCCAGTGATGAGGAGGGAGGGGATGATGAGGTCACAGACTCCACGTGGGTGCCTGATAGGAGGGAGGAGGAGGCACATCTCCAATGAGGCAGGATGCCCTCCAGGGGCCAGCTTAAGGGCAGCACACTGACTGCATCACACCGCACAGCTATTCCAAAAGTTCTTTGGTGTGGGCCTTTTTTGAGACAAGTGCATCAGATCGCACTGCTGCTATTTGCAACATATGTCTCAAGCATATCTCACGTGGCCAAAACATCAGCCGCTTGGGCACCACATGCTTGACCAGACATATGTCGACCTGCCATGCAGTTCGTTGGCAAGTGTATCTAAAAGACCCACACCAAAGAACAAAGCTGACCTCTCCTTGCTCCTCATCAGCTGGGATCTCCAACCCCACTATGCCTTCAGTTCTCTCTGAAACCTGCACTGAGAGGAATGAAGGTGTAGAATTAGGTGTGTCACAGCCAAGTACTTGCGGGCAATCTGCTATCGGTACACCGACGTCTGATTGTACCAGGCAAATTTCCCTGCCCCAGCTGCTGCACCGTTGAAAGAAGTTCACTCCCAGCCATCCACATGCCTGGCGGGTGAATGCTAGCTTGGCTAAATTGCTAGCACTCAGGGGCGGATTGATAACTCATGGGGCCCCCGGGCAATAGAAGATCATGGGGCCCCCTTGGTCCCCACACTCAAGCCACACCTGCACAGGGAGACACGGGGGAGGGAGAGCAAACAGGGGGACACTGTGCGTGTGTAGCGGGGGGAGAAAGCACACAGGTGGACACTGGGGGGGAGCACACAGGGGGACACTGGGGAGGGAAAGCACAATGTGGGACACTGTAGGGGGAGAGCAAATTGGGGGACACTGTAGGGGGGGAGAGCACAATGGGGGACACTGTAGGGGGGGAGTGCACAAACAGGGGGACACTGGAGGGAGAATACACACACACACGGGGACACTGGAGGGAGAACGCACACACACAGGGGGACACTGGAGGAAGAATGCACACACACAGGGGGACACTGGAGGAAGAATGCACACACACACACACACAGAGGGGGACACTGGAGGGAGAATGCACATGCATACACACAGAGGGGGACACTGGAGGGAGAATGCACACACACGGGGGGACACTGGAGGGAGAGCACACACACGCACACAGGGGGACACTGGAGAGAGAGTACACACACAGGGGGACACACACAGGGACACTGGAGGGAGAGCACACACACAGGGGACACACACACAGGGGGACACTGGAGAGAGAACACACACACAGGGGGAGACTGGAGGGAGAGCACACACACACAGGGGGACACTGGAGGGGAGAGCACACACACAGGGGGGGACACACACACACAGGGGGACACTGGAGGGAGAGCACACACACAGGGGTACACTAGAGGGAGAGCACACACACAGGGGGACACTCTGGAGGGAGAGCACACACACAGGGGTACACTAGAGGGACAGCACACACACAGGGGGACACTCTGGAGGGAGAGCACACACACAGGGGGACACTCTGGAGGGAGAGCACACACACAGGGGGACACTGGAGGGAGAGCACACACACAGGGGAACACTGGAGGGAGAGCACACACACAGGGGGGGACACGCACACACAGGGGGACACTGGAGGGAGAGCACACACACACCGGGGGACACTGCTGGGAGAGCACACACACAGGGGGACACTGCTGGGAGAGCACACACACAGGGGGACACTGCTGGGAGAGCACACACACAGGGGTACACACACACACACAGGGGGACACTGGAGGGAGAGCACACACACAGGGGGACACTGGAGGGAGAGCACACACACAGGGGGACACTGGAGGGAGAGCACACACACAGGGGGACACTGGAGGGAGAGCACACACACAGGGGGGGGGGGACCCGCACACACAGGGGGACACTGGAGGGAGAGCACACACACAGGGGTACACTAGAGGGAGAGCACACACACAGGGGTACACTCTGGAGGGAGAGCACACACACAGGGGGACACTGGAGGGAGAGCACACACAGGGGGGGACACGCACACACAGGGGGACACTGGAGGGAGAGCACACACACAGGGGGACACTGGAGGGAGAGCACACACACAGGGGGACACACGCACACACAGGGGGACACTGGAGGGAGAGCACACACACAGGGGGACACTGCTGGGAGAGCACACACACAGGGGGACACTGGAGGGAGAGCACACACACAGGGCGACACTGGAGGGAGAGCACACACACCCACACAGGGACACACACACACACAGGGGGACACTGGAGGGAGAGCACACATACAGGGGGACACTGGAGGGAGAGCACACACACAGGGGGACACACGCACACACAGGGGGACACTGGAGGGAGAGCACACACACAGGGGAACACACGCACACACAGGGGGACACTAGAGAGAGAGCACACACACACACAGGGGGACACACGCACACACAGGGGGACACTGGAGAGAGAGCACACACACACAGGGGGGACACACACAGGGGGACACTGGAGGGAGAGCACACACACAGGGGGAACACACGCACACACAGGGGGACACCGGAGGGAGAGAACACACGGGGGGCACTGGAGGGAGAGCACACACACAGGGGGGGACACTGGAGGGAGAGCACACACACAGGGGGAAACTGGAGGGAGAGCACACACGCAGGGGGGGACACTGGAGGGAGAGCACACACACAGGGGGACACTGGAGGGAGAGCACACACACAGGGGGGGACGAGCACACACAAGGGGGACACTGGAGGGAGAGCACACACACAGGGGGGGACACGCACACACAGGGGGACACTGGAGGGAGAGCAAGGACACAGGGGGGACACTGGAGGGAGAGCACACACACAGGGGGACACACGCACACACACAGGGGGACACACGCACACACAGGGGGACACTGGAGGGAGAGCACACACACAGGGGGACACGCACACACAGGGGGACACTGGAGGGAGAGCACACAGATAGGGGGACACGCACACACAGGGGGACACTGGAGGGAGAGCACACACACAGGGGGACACTGGAGGGAGAGCACACACACAGGGGGACACTGGAGGGAGAGCACACACACAGGGGGGGACACGCACACACAGGGGGACACTGGAGGGAGAGCACACACACAGTGGGGGGACACGCACACACAGGGGGACACTGGAGGGAGAGCACACACACAGGGGGGGACACGCACACACAGGGGGACACTGGAGGGAGAGCACACACACAGGGGGGGACACGCACACACAGGAGGACACTGGAGGGAGAGCACACACACAGGGGGGGACACGCACACACAGGGGGACACTGGAGGGAGAGCACACACACAGGGGGGACACACGCACACACAGGGGGACACTGGAGGGAGAGCACACACACAGGGGTGGACACGCACACACAGGGGGACACTGGAGGGAGAGCACACACACAGGGGGGGGACACGCACACATAGGGGGACACTGGAGGGAGAGCACACACACAGGGGGACACTGGAGGGAGAGTACACACACGGGGGGAAACGCACACACAGGGGGACACTGGAGGGAGAGCACACACACAGGGGGGGACACGCACACACAGGGGGACACTGGAGGGAGAGCACACACACAGGGGACACTGGAGGTAGAGGACACATACAGGGGGACACGCATACAGGGGGACACTGGAGGGAGAGCACACATACAGGGGGACACTGTGCGGTGGGGGGACCCGGGCCCATTACTCTGTGGCGGTTCTGGTAATTTACTCACTGGTGCCGATAATACTGACGATGCTCCCCGCTGGCCCCTCCACTCTCTTCTCTTCTCTTCCATTAGGGGCCCGGACTCAGCCACTTAAAGCGGCTGTATTACATGCGTGATGACGCTAACAATACTGCTAACGGCGCGGCTCCCCGCCGGCCCCTCCTTCCCTCCCGCGCACCATTAGCAGTACTGTGAGCGGCATCGCGGCATGTAATACAGCCGCTTCAAGTGGCCTCTCATGTGGCCGAGTCCGGGCCCCTAATGGCCTCTGGCCCTCGAGCGGCACCCGAGTCACCGACTTGTCAGTCCGCCCCTGCTAGCACTTCAATTGCTGCCTTTTCAGTTTGTAGACTCTGCCTCCTTCGGTGAATTTTTTCACGGAAGGCGATTCCGGCTCTCTACCGTCATGTGGAAGGCAATGTCTTGGCCTCGCTGGACAGGGCGGTCAGCGGTAAGGTGCATATTACCGCTGACTCATGGTCCAGCAGGCATGGACAGGGACATTACCTATCTTTCACGGCGCATTGGGTGACACTTCTGGCAGCTGGGAAGGATGCAGGACAAGGTGCAGTAGTGTTGGAGGTCGTTCCACCACCACGCCTCCAAAATGCTACTACTGGTGATTTTGACACACCTCTTTCCTCCACGCCCTCCTCTTCTTCTTCCTCCATGGCCTCTTCCTGTGCTTTGTCCTCGGAATCAGTGGTGCTCCGTAGGCGTTCAAGGGGCTACGCAAGTATGCAGGCAAAAAGATGCCATGCGGTGCTTGCGCTGGTGTGCTTGGGGGACAGGAGCCACACTGGGGCAGAGGTTCTGCCAGCTCTGCAGGGGGAGGCTAAGAGGTGGTTGACAGCTTAAGCCAGAAATGGTGGTTTGCACAATGGCACTCTCCGCCCCTCTGACAGGGACAACTGAAACATTTGCCCTGTGTGGCTCATGTCCTTAACTTGGTGGTGCAGCGGTCCTTGGGCAGGTACCCGGGCTTACAGGATGTTTTGAGGCCAGCCATGAAAGTCTGTGTGCATTTCTGCCGGTCATATAATGCCAGTGCTTGGCTGGCTGACCTCCAAAAAGAATTTAACCTGCCCAAGAACCGCCTTATCTGTGACATGCCCACCAGGTGGAACTTAATGCTGGCCATGCTGCAGCGGCTGCACATGCAGCAGAGGGCCATCAATGAGTACCTGTGCGACTACGGCACCAGGACAGGGTCAGGGGAGCTTGGTTTTTTTCCCCCACGATCAGGGATGCATGCAATGTCCTGTCACCATTTGAGGAGGCCACGAGGATGGTGAGCAGTGACAGTGCATGCATCAGTGACACGGTCCCTCTTGTCCACCTGTTGGAGCACACGCTGCGTGGGATAATGGACAGGGCACTTGAGGCAGAACAGAGGCAGGAAGAGGAGGACTTCCTTACCTCTTAAGGTCCCCTTTATCCAGACAGTGTTCCTGCTGGCTCGCCAATCACACAGGAAGAGGATGAAAAAGGAGGAGGATTGTGTCAGCATGGAGGTGGAGCCTGGCACTCAGCATCAGCAGCAGTCTTTTAGGGATCATTCACAGTCCCAAGAAACCTGTGGACTTGTACATGGCTGGAAGGAGGTGACTTGCGGATCATGTCGTCCTTAGTGACCCAGAGGACTCCGGACCGAATGCCTCAGCTAACCTACGCTGCATGGCCTCCCTAATCCGGCAAAGCCTGCGTAAGGATCCTCGTATTCATCGGATCAATGAGGGGGATCATTACTGGCTGGCAACCCTCCTTGATCCACGTTGCAAGGGTAAGGTTGTGGACCTTATCTTGCCGTCGCAGAGGGAGCAGAGGGTGAAACATCTTCGGGAGGCCTTGCAGAAAAGTCTGTGCAACGCGTTCCCAGAGACTGGGAGGTTCCAAATTCCTGGTCCTGGACAACGTGTTGCTGAGGCTTCGGTCAGACACAGAAGGAGCAGTGGAGAAGGTGGCCGCCTGACCAATGCGTTTAGGCAATTTTTTAGTCCACAGCCCTAATGTATGATCGATTCCAACAACCATCGCATGCGACTGATTACATGGTCCATGAATACCTAGGGTCAAGGTCAGACTTGCACACTTTTGCCACGAAAGTCCTCTGGCTTACTGGGTCTTGAGGATGGATCACTGGCCAGAGCTTGCACAGTATTCAATTGAACTACTGGCCTGTCCTGCATCCAGCGTTCTTTCAGAGCGCACAATCAGTGCTGCTGGAGGCTTTGTAACCGATCACAGGGTGCGCCTGTCCACCGACTCTGTTGATCGACTGACCTTCATAAAAATTAATCAGTCTTGGATCACCACCAGCTACCAAGCACCTGATGCTGATGTAACCGAAATTTTTTTTTTGAAATGTCAGATCCCTTCAAGACTGCCTATGCTGATGCTGAGTGACTATCCTGGTATGCTGAGTGACTATCCTCTTCCCCCTCAATGATCATGTTGATAGCTTGTAAGAACATTTTTGGTTCTAGGCACCACCACCAGTGGCTAAGGCCCAATTTTTCAGCCCCTGTTTAACAGAGGCGTGTAATTACAATTTTTGATGCAATACTTTGCAGCAGGGCTCATTACTCCGCTCCAACTAGAGATTCTGTGAGGTGTTGCAGTGTTTGACTGTGCTCAAACAGTTCGGGGGACTCCTCAGGAGGACATGGTGGGGCTAGGGAAGGAGTGACTGATGCCATTGAGCCTAGGGAAGAGGCCACGTTGGCAGCTGTTTGCCAGTACCCTTAGACTGGGTGACAGAGGATGAGGACTGGGGAGGATGAGGACGGCTTGGTCATCCACTCTACCAAGTCTTTGGCATGTTGCGGCTCAACACGTCCAGTTGCCGAAAAAAAGGACAAGTGTGTCCCATGGCCACGTGCTGATGAGGATGCACCGTGTCCACGACCAGCACTTTTGCCTCTAGACACAGAGCCTGCTTGCCCTCTTTTATTGCCTTGTGACTGTCTGCCTCTCCTTGTTGGCCTTCCAGACATACTAATGGCCAGCAGGGAGATGTAGCTGCACAAAGCTTGGACGTATATACTGATATACTGCAGCTAGCAGAATCAACTTCCTGCCTGTAGTATTATTATTATGAGAACACCAGCAATTTAGGTAGCTTCAGGCGTGTACACTGTGCAGATGGCACAATACACCCACTGTATTTGCAACAGCTGCCTGTGGATAGGATGAGCAGAACAACAGCAATTGGGGTAGCTTTAGGTGTGTACACTGTGCAGGTGGCACAATACACCGACTGTAACTGCTACAGCTGCCTGTGGTATAGGAACAGAACAACACCAGCAATTGGGGTAGCTTCAGGTGTACACTGTGTAGGTGGCACAATACACTGACTGTAACTGCTACAGCTGCCTGTGGTATAGGAACAGAACAACAACAGCAATTGGGGTAGATTCAGGTGTAGAATGTCCAGACGGCACATTACACCAACTGTAACTCCTACAGCTGCCTGTGGTATAGGAACAGAACAACAACAGCAATTGGGGTAGCTTCAGGTGTACACTGTCCAGGTGGCACAATACACTGACTGTAACTGCTACAGCTGCCTGTGGTATAGGAACAGAACAACAACAGCAATTGGGGTAGCTTCAGGTGTGTACACTGTGCAGGTGGCACAATACACTGACTGTAAATGCTACAGCTGCCTGTGGTATAGGAACAGAACAACACCAGCAATTGGGGTAGCTTCAGGTGTACACTGTACAGGTAGCACAATACACCGACTGTAACTGCTACAGCTGCCTGTGGTATAGAAACAGAACAACAACAGCAATTGGAGTAGCTTCAGGTGTACACTGTCCAGGTGGCACAATACACCGACTGTAACTGCTGCAGCTGCTTGTGGTATAGGACCAGAAGAACACGAGCAATTGGGGTAGCTTCAGGTGTATACTGTGCAGGTGGCACAATATCCCAATTGTAACTGCTGCAGCTGCCTGTGGTATAGGACCAGAACAACACCAGCAATTGGGGTAGCTTCGGGTGTACACTGTGCAGGTGGCACAATACACTGACTGTAACTGCTGCAGCTGCCTGTGGTATAGGACCAGAACAACACCAGCAATTGGGGTAGCTTCAGGTGTACACTGTGCAGGTGGCACAATACACACACTGTAACTGCTACAGCTGCCTGTGGTATAGGAACAGAACAACAACAGCAATTGGGGTAGCTTCAGGTGTACACTGTCCAGGTGGCACAATACACTGACTGTAAATGCTACAGCCGCCTGTGGTATAGGAACAGAACAACAACAGCAATTGGGGTAGCTTCAGGTGTGTACACTGTGCAGGTGGCACAATACACCGACTGTAACTGCTACAGCTGCCTGTGGTATAGGAACAGAACAACACCAGCAATTGGTGTAGCTTCAGGTGTACACTATACAGGTAGCACAATAGACTGACTGTAACTGCTACAGCTGACTGTGGTATAGAAACAGAACAACAACAGCAATTGGAGTAGCTTCAGGTGTACACTGTCCAGGTGGCACAATACACTGACTGTAACTGCTGCAGCTGCTTGTGGTATAGGACCAGAAGAACACGAGCAATTGGGGTAGCTTCAGGTGTATACTGTACAGGTAGCACAATATCCCGACTGTAACTGCTGCAGCTGCCTGTGGTATAGGACCAGAACAACACCAGCAATTGGGGTAGCTTCAGGTGTACACTGTGCAGGTGGTACAATACACCGACTGTAACTGCTGCAGCTGCCTGTGGTATAGGACCAGAACAACACCAGCAATTGGGGTAGCTTCAGGTGTACACTGTGCAGGTGGCACAATACACTGACTGTAACTGTTGCCGCTGCCTGTGGTATAGGACCAGAACAACACCAGCAATTGGGGTAGCTTCAGGTGTACACTGTGCAGGTGGCATAATACACTGACTATAACTGCATTAGCTTCAAATGAAATTAAGACACTGTCTCTCCATATATCTCTGTCTATGACCCGCAACACACTACGCAAGGCCGCCGCATAGGCGGCCTTATATAGTGTGGGGCATGTACTAAACCCCCTGAGCTGTAATTGGCCACAGGCATCCTGCCTGTGGCCAGTTATGGCTCTCTTCGCTGACGGCGCTGTGATTGGCCAAGCATGCGGGTCATAGTGCATGCTTGGCCAATCATCAGCCAGCAATGCACTGCGATGCAGCAGTGAATTGTGGGCCACGACGCGCAACTCGAATTTGGCGCGAACGGCCCCTAATGTTCTGATTTCGCCGAACGGACGAACAGCCAGTGTTCGAGTCGAACATGGGCTCGACTCGAACACAAAGCTCATACTCCAGAGCTGGAAGGTTTTCATCAAGCAAGAAGTAGCTGCAAACTGACCGGATTGAACCAGGATTGCCTGGACCTTTCCTGAGCTGGCATGGGAAGAAAAGGGCAGGAGGAGAAGGCAGGTGAGGCCTGGGACTGCTGGCGTTTTAAATTACCACATGCCTTTCTATCATAAAAGGAGTACTCACGAGGTCAAGATGCCGAGAGCGGGTGGAGGGATGCGGACGTGAGACGCCAGTGTTGGGGGAGGAGCCTGGCGATGGCGGCTTACAGGGCGCATGGGTCCGTGTCGGGCCGAGAGGTCCAGCGAGACCTATGCGGAGGTGTGAGCCCGCATAGAGTCTACCAGCGCACCGACCGAGAGGACCCTTCGTGATCTCCTGCCCCTGTCTCCTGTCCCACGTATGCCCCTTACAATCGGGCCCTGCGTGGAGAAAGGCCCGGAGCCCGGAACAGCGGAGCGGAGGCGGCGGGAAGAGTGGCAGTCCCTAGCCGCCTCTGAAAGGTTGATGCGATGCCCGTGGTTCCTGCAGCCCCACGATTGGACCCCTGGTAATGACCCGCCGCCCCCACAGAATACGGGTTAGCAAAACGGACGTCCTCCCGACCTGTCCCCACCCTATCGTCCTGGAACGTTCTGAGGTGTATCTACAGCCCCTGCTAGTCGGGCAGGAAGAAACCAGCAAACCCTTGCTCATCAAAACTCCAGCAGCGCAACGGCCAGAGCACAGGTGAATGGGGGGGGAACCTATGTGGGCACCCCCCTCTCAGGTATGCCCTGATATAAAGTCAACAGGTGGAATACAGGTTGTTAAATCAGGCATGAAAATTGAAATACCTGCAATTTTCAAAGTATATGAACTGTGTCTCTGGCGGTTCGCCATAATAAACAATGAAATGGTTTGTGTAGTATAGTAGAAGATCATGTAATATTTGTCTGCTTGGGTCTGACAAAATTCCAGATAAGCGGCCAGGAATAGAATCCATCTAAGATTATGCAACAAATGTTAATATTCATGAGAAGCAGCTACCCTCCTCTCTTTTTTTGGGGGAATAATTTATAATTGAGTATAAGGAGTACCTCACGGACTGATGTTTTTGTTCTATTTTTTCTTTTTTCTCACTAATTAACACACTTCCTCCTCCACCAGCGTGCATTTGTGAATACCCCTCTAATCTCAGAAGGGGGAGTGACTGTTGTATCCCCGGTATACAACAGCAAAGGGCCCATATAGGGCCAGGGTAGCGGAGTGTACTCCTATTAAGCAGGAATTGTAATAAATGACTGATCTCCCTTTCATAGAGCTGCAATGAGAGACCGGTAAGAAGCAATCAATTATTTCTGTTTTCAACTGCTCCCGCATTCCTGTGCTGGAGTATTCACTGGGATTCAGGGCTTCTGTAAAATGAGGACCTGGGCATTTGTTTACGATGGAGTGAATGCGTTTTGAAGCGCATAATCGGAAGGTCTCTACTCTTCTCCCCACCAAAAAGGGAAAGTACCTTACTTCATTATGGAGGGCAACTTGAGATAGATGGGTTTTATAAGAAATAAAATGTGCTGTTTCACACACAAAGTAAAAACCCAAAGTCTATCTCCCTTTGCCTCTCAGTGGACTGTCTTACCAGTTGGGGGAGTAATGGGAAATTTTCTTTGCTATACTATTCAAAGATGAAAGGAAGAACTCAGAGAGGAATGGAGCCTAAGACCCCTAAAGATAGTCTCAATACTAGTGCAATACAGAAATATCTTAAAGACATTAGTTTAAAAAGCCCAGAGATGGAAAAGAAACAGCAGGGGGCGAAAGAAAAGAAGAGAGAGCTGGAAAAACAAAGGGCAGAACAGGCGGAGGTGCTCAGACTGGAAGTCGACCCGAAAGGGTCTTGTGACGCTGGTACTATAAAGGGGCCAAGAGACATCACGCAAATTCCAACTAAAACTGAAATGGTGGAAATGTTCTCCAAACTAGAAAGTTCAATCAAGGCTGAAATTACAAATGTTAGAACTGATATGGGATTCCTGCTGAAAAGAGTGGAGACAATTGAGGAGGCAGCAACTAAACAGGCCAAAGAAATATTGGATCTCAAAAAGAAAATGAAAAAAACGCAAATCAACCAGAGGGACATGGCCTATGAAATGGAAAACCTGGAAGATCAGAGTAGACGACAAAACCTCCGGGTCAGATCCCTCCCTGAACAACAGGGGGAAGACCTAATTCTGAAAATTAAAAGAATCTTTAATCCACCACTAGAAAGATCCGAGGAATCGGACTTAAAAATTGATCGGGTGCACCGCATTAGAAAACCCAACGGGTTAAGAGAGGAAATACCTAGAGATGTCATTATCAAGTTCCACTCCTACGAGGAGAAATCTAAAATTTGGAATAAACTCAGAGGTAGTCCCCCTCTGAAATATGAGGCAGTGGAGCTCCAGGTGTTCTCCGACCTTTCAGCAGGGACTTTAGCAAGGAGGCGACAGATGAAACCACTATTGGAAATACTTCGGGCAGCAGCATTGATTGTTATTAAATCAGAGAGAACAGTACGCCTAAAGTTCCTTGAGGACCTCCAGGACTTCTGTCAGGATTTGGGGATCTCTACCCCTAATACTCCTGGACCTCCGGATTTATAGTGATAATTTTGGAGGAAGTGCAATTAGAACTTTTATGTTGGGAGGAGGAGGGGGGGGGGGGGGCATTTGCTATCCTAACTGATTAAAAAGCGATATTGGGGAGCGGGGAGGGGAGAATCTGAAAGGGCTTGCATGTGCTCGGGCTGGCTCTCCCCCCCCCCCCCCTAGATAGTGGGGGGGAGAGATCCAGATCAAGGCCGCCAGGTTCGGAGCTCCACCCTAAAAACTGAAGTGAACAGGGGGGATTCCAACGGGATGCCCTACTGTACACATGGGGTCGGAAAACGACCGGGGGGGAAAGGGGGGGAGGGGGGGCGGACAGGTGGTCATCGGAGGAGGGGGGAGGGAGGGAGTACGGGTATGGGAAAGATGCCACACCTGCCTTGCAAGAATGAGTAAATGTTTATGAGATTAAATGGTCTAGCTTGGGTTCACACCCTCGTTTGAAATATGGAAGTTAGAGAATTGAATTTTCTCACATACAATGTAAAAGGTATAAACTCCCAGATGAAGAGATATAAGATCTTGAAAGAGCTGCAGAGGTACCAAGCAGAAATTGTATTTTTACAGGAGACCCACCTAAATCACGAAACTAATACAAGGATATACTCCCATGATTTTCCAGTGTGGTACTGTAGCGACTCCCCTACAAAGGGATCTAAGGGGGTTGCAATTGGGTTTGCGAAAAATATTAAATTTACACTGTTGGAGAGATTGGTTGACTTTGAGGGTCGGTTTATTTTTTTGAAGGGTATAATGGGAGAAAATATATTTACTTTTGTAAATTTGTACTGTCCAAATAAGAATCCGACGAGGTTCCTAGCCCAGGTATTAGGTCGCCTGGCAGACTTCCGGGCAGGGGAGGTTATCATGGCCGGCGACTTGAACTTTGGCTGGGACCCTCAGATGGACAGTATGTCTCGGGTACGGAGTCAGAGCTTTCGTCAACTAAAAAAAATAAAATTAAAACTCCATCAAAGCCATTTGATTGATGTCTGGAGGGTGCAACACCCGAAATCTAAGGACTATACCTTTTTTTCCCCGGTTCATGGTACGCATTCACGTCTAGATTACTTCCTGATTGAGCACAGATTGTTGGAACAGGTAGTGGTATCCCGGATAGAGATAACGACCCTCTCAGACCACGCCCCTGTGTCGATGAGTATGAGGATTCCTGGGGCTCAAAGGCAACCATATACGTGGTGCTTGAATGATCATCTTATATCAGATGCTGCCACAGAGGAAACCGTGAGAAGGGAAATTTAATCTTTTTTCAGAATCAACGACACAGGGGATACGTCATTTGCCTCACTATGGGAGGCCCATAAAGCCTTTATCAGAGGGATCCTCATCTCTATTGGTGCTGGGAAAAAAAGAGAGAAATGGGAGTATATGTCTTGGCTCACAGAGGAGGTACATAAACTGGAACAGGATCATAAGCGGGGAGACTCCCGAATCCAGGATATTTTCCATAGACTGATAAATAAAAGAGAAGAATTAAAAACGGCCATTGACCAAGACTCTAGGAAGTGGTTTCATAAATTAGCAAAAGAGAGACATCAATGGGGTAACAAAACCAGTAAACATTTAGCGAGAATGCTCAAAAAGAAGAGAGAAATAAATTTCATTGAGAAAATCCAAAATAAATCAGGAACAATGGTAAATACTACGAAAGATATAGCAAATGAGTTTGAGCCTGGGTTCAGACTAGTGCGGTGCGAATTGAAGGCCCTGCGTGACTGCGCAGTGAAACGTCGGCTGTTCTGCGGATTGTATGCGTTTTAGGTGCGAATCAGCGGCGAATTCATTAGTAACCCTTCCTGCCTAATTTGAGTTGCTAATTTTGTGCTGAGCAAGCTTTTTTGCTGATTGTCTGGCTGCTTATAAAACCTGGTAGGTCTGTGTACACTTCCTGGTTGTCCAGCAGTCTGTACCTGTGTTTTGTGTGTTTCTTTGCAAGATGTGTGCTGCTCTGCCAATGATAATGCCAACAGGTGTTGCTGCAACAGCAGCAATCTTGCTTGAAGAAGAGAATAGGAGAAGGATGAGGAGAAGAAGAAGATACTGGGTTCATCCCATCATTGCAAATCGTGAAGAGAGAGGCCAGTTCATGATCTTGTATGGGCACCTCCGTGGGCATGAAGAGAAATTTTTCAATTTCACACGCATGTCAATTAGTAGGTGAGTAATGTTTCTGCCAAGCCATACTTAATTTGTAGCCATTGATGTATAGTGTGTTTTATATTTGCAAGACACAAGTCCATCCAGTCTAACCTATGTGTGGTTATGTCATTCTAAGATTATTGTAACTAATGAGCGTTCCCCCCCCCCCCCCCAAAATACAAACTGTACATTATTTCAGCATGCAGCCTAAAGGGCACAAAATGAGCGTCAGCTAGCACCCCCCTCCTGGTGTAAGCCAAGTCATATGCCCTTTTTTTTTTTGTGTGGATATTTTCCCCCCCAAATACCTTGGCCCAAAATTGCTAGTGACAAGTTGCTTTGTGGGTGGTGGTGATGCCACGCAGCTTTGTTTAGCATTTTTGGCTCAGACAATTGTTACTGTTAAATTAAAAGGCCAGTGGCTTCTTCTTTGTTGAAATGAGGACCCATATGCATCTTTTTTTTTTCCTGCCACTTATTTAGCCATAATTATATTGTAACTAAGGATGCCTGCCTTGTTACAATAAATAATGTCCTTAACCACTTACCTTACTCTTTTTTATATAGTATGCCCAAATGTTTTTCCAACATGTATTTATGAATGTCATTTTTTTTTACTCAGTTTTGACGAATTGCTGGGCTTAATCTCCCCTCGCTGGGAGCGTCAGAACACGAGCTTCAGAAAAAGTATACAGCCTGCTGAAAGATTATTGATCACATTAAGGTAATTATCATCACTCATGTAATTTGTCATGCGTTATATTGACCATGTTTTTTTTATTTTTGATGTTTTTTCACCTGGGTATTTTTTAAAATATGACGGCACAAAAAATGTTGGAATAATTATTTATTCACGTATCATAAAATATGATAAAAATATAAACTTTACCCATGTATAAAACATAAATTAACTCTGAAATAACTTAAAAACAAAAAACTTGCCTGTCAAGTAGGCCTCTTCCCTGTTTTATCAAAATGTGTCATGTTGGTCCTTAACCTTGAACAGACCTCATCACAGATTCTGATATGTTTTGGGGAAAGGGGCCTCATAGGAGTATTGAGTTGCGGAAGCTGGGTCATCACTGGCAGTGTGGGGAGCAGGCCTAGCCTCCCCATGTTGACTTTGCACATACATACCCTGAGTTTGGGGGGGGGCCTAATTGAAGGAAGTGGGGATGGGATGGGATAGGGAAGGTTCCTGTGTGGCCCTTCATATCTGGAAATTGGCTTGTCATAACTTGAGGGATATGATGGTGGATTATAGGGGTAAGGATGGTGTTGCTGCTCAGGGTAGTGCGTGTATCTTGGGTAGTTATGGGGAGGTCTTGGTTGGGGCACATTTGGGTAGTTAAATGCAGGTTCCTGCTGTGGCTGGGAGAAGGAGTGCATCATTTTTTCTATATTTTTTCGCATTTCATAGTAACGCTCTGGGGGTAACTTTTTAATTAGTGGTACAAAACTGAGCGCCAGGGTTGTATCGGGACATAAAAATGCATCCACCTTTGCGGTCATGTTTTTTAACATGTCTAATAAGCGCTCACTTAGGTCAGGTTGGGATAGTGCTGGGCGCCTCTGTGGCACTTTGCCAGGCTGACCAATGTGTGCAGGAGCAGAGGATGGCCCAGGGACAGCCTCCTCTGCCCCTGAACATTGTTCATCTGGATTAGTTTCCCAGAGACTGGAAGATGTTTGGATTAGTGCTAAATCCTCTGTGTCTTCTGGAATATCATTGGGTGCTTCCTCCTCTGTTTGTTGTTCTGGTTCTTCCTCCAAAACATCTTGCTCCTCCCAACTAGATTCTGTCCTGTTTTATATTGTAAAAATGTAAAAAATTAACTAGGCATATTAATTATTAACAGATTGTGCGTTACATAGATGATGTACATGAAAACTTACTCCCTCATCTCCACAATGGGTTGTAGAAAATCCAAGTCCCTGGCAAACATATAGGGTACCCTAGGCGCTGCCCCTGAGCCACTCCTTGTTTTTTTGAGGTGCCGCATATATTTTCTGTAAGCATCACGCATGCTACGCCATCTTGTCTGTAAGTAGTGCACTGAAAAATATATAACAACATAATGATTTTTTTTTTTTTTTTTTTAGGTACTTAGCAACAGGAAATTCCTTTGGAAGTTTGTACTATGAATTCAAGGTTGCAAAATCAACGATTAGTGGCATTGTTCATGGTACCTGCCTAGTCATATGGGAAGAACTGAAGCCCAAACAAGAAGAATGGCTGATGGTAGCAGACCTATTCTGGGAGCGATGCAACTGTCTTGGAGCCATTGATGGCAAACATGTACGCATCCTCAAGCTTCCAGCTAGTGGGAGACAATTTTTTAATTATAAAAAATATTTTTCGTTGGTATTAATGGCAGTGGCAGATGCAAATTATAAATTTATTTATGTTGATGTAGGTTCTTATGGCAGCAGCTCAGATTCTAGTGTATTTTCACATTCCTCATTTGGCCGCATGCTGCGTGACAATACACTAGACTTGCCCAATAATTCTCCCCTGCCAGGGACTACAGAGCCTCTCCTCCCATATATATTTGTCGGAGATGAAGCTTTCGCACTTTCCCAGAACATGCTCCGGCCTTATTCAAGTCGCTCTCTGACAACTGAAAAAAGAGTGTTCAATTATAGGCTGACTAGGGCACGACAAGTAGTAGAATGTGCATTTGGAATTCTTTCTTTTCAAAAAATTTTTATTGGTAACAAACAAGAACAGTACATGAATAACAACAGTTCAGCCATTTAAAGTAGGTGCATACAGAGTACTCAGTAAAGTGCGTAAGGATTAAGGATGAGCCCGGTGTTCGATTCAAACCCATGTTCGAATCGAGCACCGGGTGTTCGCTCGCTCGGCGAGCCCAGAACTATTGGGGCCGCTCGCATCAAATTCGTGTGATGCGAGCGGCCCCGCAATGCATTGCGGCCCGCGCAGTGCAATGCTGGCTGATGATTGGCCAAGCATGCACTGTGACCCCGCATGCTTGGCCAATCACAGCGCCGGCAGCGAGGAGAGCCATAATTGGCTACAGGCAGGATGCCTGTAGCCAATTATAGCTCAGGGGCTTTAGTACACGCCCCACGGTATAAGAGGCCGCCGCGCCGGCGGCCTCGCATATTATGTTTCAGTCAGTGTCAGCGTGTCAGTGTGCTGCTGACTGCTGACAACAATATGTGCTCTATTTCTGGGGATATGTGTGTGCATGCTGTTAGAACAGCATTGCAGTATCACATCTGGGGGTGTCTATAGGTGGCCTGTGAAGGGGGCAGGTTTCCTGTGCTTAGAACTTTCCCTGCAAAAAAGTGTCATTTTTGCAGGAAAAAAGCTATTTAAAATCACTCGCGGCTAATGAATTGATGGCTCCTGTAACACAGAGAACTGTCATTCATTAATAAAAAACAAAAAAAAAGCGTAGGGGTCCCCCCAAATTCAATAACCAGGCCCTTCAGGTCTGGGATGGATATTAAGGGGAACCCCAGCCAAAAAGTACCCCTACCATTTCACCAAAAAAGTGGCAAAAATGGTAAAAATGACAGGAGACAGTCTTTGACAATTCCTTTATTAAAATCTTCTTTATTCTTTCTTCATCCTTCGGTTTCTTCATCTTCTCCTTCCTTCATCTTCTTCCATCTTCTTCTTCCATTTTCTTCTTCCTCCGATCCGCTTCTTCTTGCGCTGGTCTTCTCGTCCTTCTCGTCCGGCATCTTCTTCCGTCGGCGTCGGTGTCGGTGTCGGTGTCTTCTTGGGCCGCTCCGCGCAATGGGAGGCTCCCGCTGTGTGAGGCTCCGCTCCGTCTGACAGGTCTTTTATAATGGAGGGCACCTGGTGACCCCGCCCCCTCTGACGCACAGGGACGTCATGGGGAATTCCATGATGGCTTTCCCCATGAAGTCAGAGGGGGGCGGGGTCACCAGGTGCCCTCCGTTTTAAAAGACCTGTCAGATGGAGCGGAGCCTCACACAGCGGGAGCCTCCCATTGCGCGGAGCGGCCCAAGAAGACACCGACACCGACGCCGACGCCGACGGAAGAAGATGCCGGACGAGAAGACCAGCGCATGAAGAAGCGGATCGGAGGAAGAAGAAAATGGAAGAAGAAGATGGAAGAAGATGAAGGAAGGAGAAGATGAAGAAACCGAAGGATGAAGAAAGAAGAAAGAAGATTTTAATAAAGGAATTGTCAAAGACTGTCTCCTGTCATTTTTACCATTTTTGCCACTTTTTTGGTGAAATGGTAGGGGTACTTTTGTACCCCCTTACCATTTCACACAGGGGGGGGGCCGGGATCTGGGGGTCCCCTTGTTAAAGGGGGCTTCCAGATTCCGATAAGCCCCCCGCCCGCAGACCCCCACAACCACCGGGCACGGTTGTGGGGAAGAGGCCCTTGTCCTCATCAACATGGGGACAAGGTGCTTTAGGGGTCTTAGACCCCCAAAGCATCCTCCCAATGTTGAGGGCATGTGGCCTGGTACGGTTCAGGCGAGAGGGGGGGCCGCTCTCGTCCCCCCTCTTTTCCTGCGGCCTGCCAGGTTGCGTGCTCGGATAAGGGTCTGGTATGGATTTTGAGGGGGACCCCACGCCATTTTTTTTGGCTAGGGTTCCCCTTAAAATCCATACCAGACCTCAAGGGTCTGGTATGGATTTTGAGGGGGACCCTACGCCATTTTTTTTTTTTTTTTGGCTGGGATCCCCCTTAATATCCATCCCAGACCTGAAGGGCCTGGTTATTGAATTTGGGGGGACCCCTACGCTTTTTTTTTTTTCATTTTTTTTTATTTTTTATCAATGACTTTTTTTTTATGAATGAGTTTCAATGAATCACTGTTCTCTGTGTTACGGGAGCCGTGAATTAACATTAGCCGCGAGTGATTTTAAATAGCTTTTTTACTTTCAAAAATGACACTTTGCGCAGAGACAGTTCTAAACACGGGAAACATGCGCCCCTTCACAGGCATACTATAGACACCCCCCAGGTACGAAATTTAAAGGAATATTACACTTTTATTCTTTCAATTTAAGCATTATTAAAATCACTGCTCCTGAAAAAACGGCCGTTTTTTTTAAAAAAAAAATTTGCATTGATACATGTCCCCTGGGGCAGGACCCAGGTCCCCAAACACTTTTTATGACATTAACATGCATATTAGCCTTTAAAATGAGCACTTTTAATTTCGAACGTTCGCATCCATTATAACTAATAGGGTTCTAAAGCTCGCACGGACTTTAGGTCCGTTCGCGGGTTCTGGTGCGAGCCGAACGGGGGGGTGTTCGGCTCATCCCTAGTAAGGATGACGCAATAGTACAATACAAGGTGCTCAGGCAGGGAGAGCATAAGTGCACATATGGAATTAGGCAATTACAAAGTTGTAAACAGAATCGGGCCAGAGCCCCTATTAACAAGGTGGATAAACTGGAGGTAACACACTATGTGGAGGGGGATAGTCTGTCAGCCGAACCAGTCATAAGGAGACAGAGCGTTACCTTGGGTTTGGGGAGGGGAAAAGAAGAGGGGGCCAAGGGGGGGAAAGTACAGCAGTAGTGTTGGACAGGAAGAGATAGGTAAAAGGAGGACAGAAAAGGAGCATTTGGAATTCTTTGCAATAAGTGGAGATTCCTGCATACTTCTATTAACCTCAGTATTGATCATGCGATCAAAGCTGACTGTGCACTGCACAACTATGTGCGTGAACGAGATGGGTTTCTTTTTGAAGATTCCCTAACCCATAACACGGAGGCAGCACATTTCAATATTCCTAGGGGCAGCACTACTGAGAGAAGAATTTAAGAATTTTTTTTTGTCACCAGCTGGGGAGGTGCCTTGGCAGATGAATTCTATTGACTAAAAAAAAATATGTATTTGTTTTCTTGATGTAAAGGCATGATAATATAATGCTAAGTGTGCTGTATGAAAAATGTTGGATGTAATTTTGGCAATGACAAATAAAACTTTTTTATCTCACATTTGTGGTGTATGTCATATTACTAACCTTACAACTTCTAAGAATATGCATTTATTTAGGGACTCATCCATCCCTAGATAAAGCTGTTATGTGCACAATGTTTCCAGCATGTGGCCTGGTACAGATTTGGGGGTGAACACATGCTGTTTGTTAAAATCTAATAAATTAAATTAATGTACACCATCTAAAAAATACAGGACAGCATATACAGGTAGTAAAAGGTAATAAAAAAACTTACATTTGTCAGCCTGAACTTGGGAAGAGCACCTGCTCCACTCTGGCAAGAGGTCTCTGGCAATGTCCTGCCATGCACGTTTTTTGACAACGTTGTCCTTATATTTAGGATGCCGGGTGTCATAAATCATGGGTTTCTCCCTCACAAGTCTGATCAACTTCTCACAATCCACAGCTTCTTTCGCCTTTGATGATGCTTTTCGTCCTCTTTTCGACATGCTGGTTCCAGTCTGGATTTCAAAACACACAGGGGAGGAACAGGATGAAGAGGAGGTGTTGGAGTGGCGCGAATTTCTGTTCAGGACGCAAGCCAGATGCGAATCGTTTTTTCTGCAATGCGCAGTGCGCATGCACCGGACATATGTGAACGTGCCCCATTGAAAACAATGGGTTTTGAAATGTCCTGCGAATTCGCAGTGTTTTCCACCGCTGCGAATTCGCAATAGTGTGAACCCAGGCTGAGACTTACTATGAAGTTCTTTACGACGTGAAACAAAAGGGTCATTTAATGCAGGTGGCAGGGGATGAGGGGAATTTTGATTTTGTTAAAAATAGCTCCGTACCTTCATTGATACTAAATGATAGCATCAATATGGACAGACCCATATCTGAGGCAGAAATCTACGAAGCATTGAAGAGTTCACCATCGGGTAAAAGCCTGATGGTTTTACTCTAACTTATTATAAAAGATATGAAGATTTATTGGTACCCAGACTATGTCAGTACTGGAATCAGTTGGGGGTAGACTGTTCGATGGGAAAGGATGCTTTGCTGGCATCTATTACATTGATCCTGAAGGAGGGCAAGGATAAAACGTTATGTTCCAGTTATCGCCCTATAGCCCTATTGATCGTCGACACTAAATTGTTTGCGAAGGTCCTGGCTAATAGACTGAAAGAAAAGATGACCGAACTGGTACATCCAGACCAGGTCGGATTCATCACGGGAAGAGAAGGGAGGGATAACGGGATAAGGGCTTTGTTACTGCTTCAGGCCATTAAGTTGGATAGGGTCCCCAGTCTATTCCTGTCGATAGATGCCGAGAAGGCTTTCGACAGGATAGACTGGGGACATATGATTAAAACACTAGAGGTAATGGGGGTTTGACCTAGAATGGTTAGTTGGATATAAGTTTTATACGATCAACCTCAGGCAATGGTTAAGGTCAATGGTATGTTTTCCCTCCCCTTCGTGATGAAAAATGGAACACGTCAGGGCTGTCCCTTGTCCCCTCTCTTGTTTGTTCTGTCCCTAGAACCCCTACTCTCTACCATACGAAACACAATGGATATAAGGGGAATAAGGGTGGGGGGAGAGGAGCATAAGCTGGCAGCTTTTGCCGACCACGTACTCTTTTTTATAGCTAACCCCCGGATCACCATACCAAATTTCCTGGGAGTGTTAAAAACATACGGAAGTATTTCAAATCTTAAAATTAATCTTAATAAGTCGGAGATTTTAAACATCAATATTAACCAGGTTGAAGCGGCCCAACTTGCAAAAAAGGTTCATTTTCCATGGAGGGAGGACATTAAATATTTGGAGGTGAGACTGGCAGACACCTTAAGAAAGATCTATTTAATAAATTATCTCCCCCTTCTAGAAGAGATCAAAAAGGATATACAAAAGATGTCATTATGTCCTCTTTCATGGATGGGGAGAATCAACGCTGTGAAAATGATTCTAGTTCCAAAAGTTAACTATAAGTTTCAGATGCTACCACTGGCGATCCCCCAAGCCTTCTTCAAAGTATTAAAGGGCATTATTTCAAAGTTCATATGGTCCAACAAGAAGCCACGTGTAGCCGCCTCGATATTGTCCAGGGAGAAAAAACAGGGGGGGCTAGCCTTACCAGATTTTGAGAAATATTTTAGCGCAGTAGCACTTTCGCGGGTAATGGAATGGACAAAGGAGGGAAATAATAAGAGATGGATAAATATTGAAAACTCACTGAGCAACAGACACCTGGGACACGAAATTTGGAATCCACCACAATTTAGGATACTGTGGGGGACAGCACATGAAATAACACGGGTCACATTAAATGTTTGGGATAGGATGTGTAGGAAAAATAAATGGGAATATAACTCCCCTTTAATATATTTAAAAAATAATACTTTTTTTGAACCAGGAAGGAGTGAAGTGTGGAGTAATTGGATTAAAAAAGGGAATGCACAACTGAGAGATATTATTAAACAAGGGAAAATAGGCACTTTTCACGAGTTAATGTTAGATATAGACTTGATGTCGATTGACGCATGGAGGTATATTCACCTGAAACATTTCGTCGAGGGTTTGCCACAACCAATCCGATACGGGGGCGATTATACAGTAATGGGGAGAATATGTATGCAACCCTCAGCTAGAAATAACATTTTGCGGATATACAAAATGTTGATCCGCGAAGAAGCTTTGGGTGTCCCTCCATGCGTCAAGAGATGGGAAGAGGAACTGGGTGTTCCATGTAATAGTAATAGAATCGAAAAAATATTTAATATAACACACGGGTTTGCGCTTGACATTAAGATGATATAAGTTAATTATAAATGCCTTTCTGGTTGGTATTTGACTCTGGTCAAAATCAGTAGGTATCAAAAGGGGAAGTCCCCTGAGTGCTGGCGGGGTTGTAGAGCCCCAGGCATGATGGCCCATATATGGTGGGAATGTCCCACAATTAAAAAATATTGGCAACAAATTCTTGAGCTAATTAAGATTATTACTAAAAAAACTATCCCGGAAGGCCCATGGACGCTTCTGTTCCACAGAACTGATACCCCCTTGAGACATTATAGGGCGTCAGTAATCCCTATTCTTTTAAACGAAGCTAAAAACGTAATTCCGAAAAAATGGCAGGACATTGACATCCCGAAGATAGGGGAATGGATAGCCCGAGTGAATGTGCAACAAAAATTGGAAAGTTCAGAACTTTACAAGGAGGATGGAGAAAGAGAAGGAGAAGGGGAGGGAAGGTGGGACTGTTGGAACGACTTCAGAAAATCATGGAGATATGTGGAAGAGATTACAAGATAGGGGGTAGATTATTCCCAGGGGAGAAATAAAACAGCGGATCGGGTGAGATATGAGACCTCTTCTTGAGTTGGCTTGCAAAGCAGGGGTGGGAGGGTGGGGTTACGGGGTGAAAAAGTGAAATGTGATTCTTTTTTCTGTGAAATGCATTTGTTGAAAAATTCTAAATAAAGATTAAAAAAAAAAAAAAAAGATGCCGAGAGCGGTTGCTGTTGCGACTCGGCGCACGCCAACCCCTGAAAGTGGCACAGAGGGAGGCACAAGCTACCAGCAGGACAGTCACTTGCTTGGAGATCAGTAGGTAGCTTGAACAGAGCAGGTAAGTAGTGACCTGTGTGGGTCCAGGAACAACAGGAACAAGTCCGTTAGGCAAAAGCAAAGTCCGAGAGGCAGGCCGTGCGAAAGCAAGCCAGAGGTCGATCACAGGAGACACGAGACATGTCCAGGTACAGACCGAGGGTCAAACACACTCAGAGAGCAGAAGTCCAAGGTCAAAGGGCAATCCGGGTCATAACGATAAGACAGGTCACAGGAACAAACGCAGGGATCACAGGCAGCTGAAGAACCAGCAGTTTGTTTAAGTGCCAATGCTTCCTTTATAGGTCAGCGGAGGGGCCACGCTTTGTGTGTGCGTGCTTGTGCGGAGGGGCCACTCATACGCATGTGCCACAGCACAATACTATTGTGCCCAAATGTGTGTCAGAGAGCCGTCCCTGTGCGCATGTGAATGGCGCAGTCTATTACCATGACAGTGCCCCCCCCCCCCCCGAGGGGTGGCCTCTGGACGCCAAGGCTAGCCATCAGTTCCGGATACTGCTGGTGTAATTTCTTGATCAGTCTTGGAGCATGAAGATTCTTGGATGGTTCCCAGGAGTTATCTTCTGGGGGATACCCCTTCCATTTTACCAAGTACTGTAATTGCCTACCTACTTTCCTGCACCCCAGTAAGGGGAAGGTCCTGGGTTGCAGAGCTAGGTAAGAGAACAACCATTTTTGAACGCTCTGAATTTTTTCCGATCGGCTGAAAATCGCTCAGGCGTAGGTACTTGGGGCTCAGGCACTGCCATCATCATAGTGGGTGGAGGCTGGACTTGAGGTACGGATGCACCACTGGCGGAGGCTTGCGTAGGATTGGCGGGTGCAGGAGCTGCGGCCAATTGCTGGAGCTGGCTGTCAAACTGTGCATAGCCATCCTGCAGTTTCTGTACCGCTTTAGTGAGAGCTAAGACTTGCTGACACAGGATTTCCAATGGAGAACCCGCTCTGTTGGCCTCTGTCATGGCTGGTTTGTACTATCATAAAAGGAGTACTCACCGAGGCCAAAATGCCAAGAACGCCAGCCCCTGAAAGTGGCACAGAGGGTGGTTGGCACCAAGAGGCACAAGCTACCAGCGGGACAGTCACTTGCTTGGAGATCAGTAGGTAGCTTGAGCAGAGCAGGTAAGTAGTGACCCGTGTGGGTCCAGGAACAACAGGAACAAGTCCGTTAGGCAAAAGCAAAGTCCCAGAGGCAGACCGGGGGTCAAACACAGTTCAGATCAGGAATCAAAGTAGAAACCAGGAACACTGCGGCAAATGGGTAATCTGAAAGCAAGCCAGAGGCCGATCACAGGAGACACGAGACAAGTCCAGGTACAGGCCGAGGGTCAAACACGTTCAGAGAGCAGAAGTCCAAGAGCAAAGCAAGAGGTCGGGTCCAGGAGAAGATCAGCAAGGTCAAAGGGCAATCCGGGTCATAACGATAAGACAGGTCACAGGAACAAACGCAGGGATCACAGGTAGCTGAAGAACTAGCAGTTTGTTTAAGTGCCAATGCTTCCTTTATAGGTCAGCGGAGGGGCCACGCTATGCGTGTGCTTGTGCCCGTGCTTGTGCGGAGGGGACACTCATGCGCGTGTGCCACAGCACAATACTATTGTGCCCAAATGTGCGTCAGAGGGCCTTTCCTGTGCGCATGTGCTTGGTTGTGCTTGTGCGCACGCGCCGCTCAACGGGGCCGCGCATGCGTGTGTGCCGCAGCACATTACTAATGCGCCCACATGTGTGCCAGAGCACCGTCTCTGTACACATGTGCACGGGAATGCGCAACTGGTGCAGTCTATTACCATGACACTTTCAGAGGGGCATGCGTCAGCTCATTATAGGAGAGGGATGCATCTAAATCCAGAGGCAACTTGTATTCTGTGCATCATTCAAGTGATTGTACTGCCAAAATCTGTAATAATGCTAAAGTTAAACTGTTCTGAACTGTTTGTGCATATACTACAGCTGGGGTGGAAGAAGCGGGGGTTAGACCAGCATGTACTGTAATGAACTAACTAGTAGCTCCCAAGGGAGTAGTTCGCTTCATGGAGGTCCCACCGAGATTTCCCATTGGAATGCCCGTATTGACCAGGAGAGGGGTCAAGAATGGAATAAGTCATGGACCCAGATACTGCCACTCGGTGGAGTCAAGAGTTTGGGGGTGCGGCCCAGAAAACCACCATTCTGAGACTCCCAGGCGACCAATGGTTTGATAAGGAGGTGCAGAAATTAATGCGGAAGGTGGTGCCAGGGCAAGGCTGCTATTTGCTAGACTTAAAGCAGGATGTGCAGGAAGACTTTACCTACATCCTCTTATGCCCCATACACACGGTCGGATTTTCCGGCGGAAAATGTCCTATCGGACAAAGTCGTGTGTAGGCTCCATCGGACATTTTCCATCGGATTTTCCGACGGACAAAGTTTTTTATCTCCTGCTCTCAATTTTTCCGACAACAAAGTCCGATCACACAAATTCCGATCGTGTGTAGCCTAGTCCGACGGACAAAGTGCCATGCATGCTCAGAAGAAATTCTGTGACGGAAGCGCTCAGTCAGGTAAAACTACCGTTCCTAATCTACACAGCACATTCGTCACGCTGCAATGTTAAAATGTGTTTAATGCAGCGCATTCTCTTTTTCTTTACAATGCAAGAAGAATGACGTGTTTTAGCTGCTCCTATTCACACTGACTTCTCACAAACTTCTTTCTTTATTCTTTTTCATGATTTCTTGGCTAGATGTTTTTTATTCGTCAGATCCTAAGAATGTTTTTTATATTTTTTTGAGGATTTGTCATTTCTAGTGGGTTTTTTTTTAAATCCAGATTTCCTTTATTAATTTTTTTTTTTGGGGGGGGGGGGGGTTTTTGTGTCTCAACTTATCCAAACACCATAATTATCATTTGTTTTTTTAGCCTAAATTCACTCGGAGGTTGTTTGTTGTTGGTGCCCCTTGTTAATAGGTCTCAGCACCAAACCAAAGAGGAAGGCAGCGATGGAGAAACTTGGGAAATTTGCAAAGCCTTTGACCCCCACGGCAGACATCATTTTTTTATGTTCAAAAATTGGTGGCCTGAGGAGTATGTATCTTAATAAGGGAGTGCAATCTGGTCCTGAAGTCCAAAACATCCGGAACTGCAGCAGATGCCATCTATGTCCCCAGGCTGTGGTCATACGAGAGGCTCCATCTTCTCTCAGACCAGACTGAATCCAGGTCGTCACACTCTGGTCTTCCTTCCACGCTTCCTTCCAGGCTGTGGCTGTGGTGCTGGAGGTGTGGCAGAAGGAGGAGGAGAAGCATGGTGACTCTCGCAAACATGTGTTGCTGGGGTCATCTCCCCAGCCACCCGCTTATTTAGTATCTTGAGGATGACCTCCTCACACATGCTGCGTTGCCCCGCCTCCATCTCCTTGAGTTTAGTGGCAGCCAAGGAGGCAAAGGCCTCCTCGTAGGTGGGTGTGGCATGTAGTGCCGCTGAAGCCTCCCTTATCAGCCGGAGCGCTGACTCCCCCACCTCCCCCCCTTTCTCGCCCTTTTGTAGGGAAGGCGGAGGGGAGGGACTTGGGATACAGTCAGGCTCCTAGGCCTACCCACCTCTTGGCTGCTACTAACCCCTGCCTCCTCCTGGCTGCCACATTCCACAGCCACCTCCTGGCTGAGGTCTTCCTGTGTATGAAAAAGGGACATAGTTTGAGTTATTTGTTCATCAAACACACACAATTTTCATCTAGTGACTGTTGCAAAATGTTTACAAATAGAAAACCATACAATTCTCAGCCCAGCAGTTTAGATTCTTGCCCAAAATGTCTCCAACACTACTGTCTGTTGATATGTCAAACACTTTAGAAAATAAGCAATTGGGGATCCTGAATTAAGTGAACATCATTCATTTAAAAAAAAAATGGGTACAAAAATACTATACCTGGCTCAAGCTGGGCTCCTCCACCTCTTCCTGACTGGAAGGCCCAGGTTGTTCCTCGGAAGCCTCATCAGGGGTGGAATGCGTGGAAGGAAACGTGGAAGGAAGAGTGGAGAGTGACTCCCTGACATCAGCCTGGTCTTTGAGAAAATGGAGCCTGCCGTAGTACCACAGCCTGGGGACATAAACCTGATCTGCTGCAGCTCCAGATGCTTGGGACTTCAGGACCTTATTGCGCTCCCTGAAATACGTACTCCTCAGGCTGCCAATTTTGGTTCTTAACTTATCAATGGTTGCTGTACAAATTCCAGAAGTTTCTGCATCGCTGCGTGCCTCTTTGGTTTGTTGCTGTATAGCGGGTGCTTAGCCTGCCACAAAAGGGGCATCTCTCTGTATTTATCAATGAAGAGGGGGAGAAAGCTGACGTCATTGAAGCCATCCATATTCTCTGCAAGACACAACACCAGACAAAACACTAAATAATGTCAGGCTAAACTCTCCTAATATTCTCCATAAATAAGCCTCAATGTATAAGCAGTCTAGGCTAGTGATGTACCAAGTTCAAATCTGGGACTGTGACATCATAGGGGGCGGGGTCACTATGTGACATGAGCATGTGACCCTGCCCCCTTGTCCCTATATAAGTTCCAACACAGCGCGGCTCTGCCATTCCGGCCAGAGAGAGCGACGAGTCAACATCTGAAGAAGAAGAAGAAGATGACAGCGGCAAGAACAGAAGAGTCCCCGGAAGACCCCCGAAGGCGGCGACGAAGAAGAAGAAAGCCGGGCTTCTCCGCTCGGTAAAAGAGCTAGGTAATATAGCGGAGGAGTCCGGCGAGAAGACCCCCCAAGACGGAAGAAGACCCCCGGAGCAGTGCAATAAATTATTTAAAAAAAATTGTGTGTTTTTTTCTTTACACTTTACACCTTAGGTGAATGGGTAGGGGTACATCGTACCCCATACTCATTCACATAGGGTGGGGGGCCGGGATCTGGGGGCCCCCTTATTAAATGGGGCTCCCGGATTCCGATAAGCCCCCCGCCCGCAGACCCCGACAACCAACGGCCAGGGTTGTCGGGAAGAGGCCCTTGTCCTCATCAACATGGGGACAAGGTGCTTTGGGGTGGGGGGCCGCAGGGCGCCCCCCTTCCCCAAAACACCCACCCCCCCATGTTGAGGGCATGCGGCCTGGTACGGTTCAGGAGGGGGGGCGCTCGCTCGTGCCCACCCCCTTTCCTGACCTGCCAGGCTGCGTGCTCGGATAAGGGTCTGGTCTGGATTTTGGGGGGACCCCCACGCCATTTTTTTGGCGTAGGGGTACCCTTAAAATCCATACCAGACCTAAGGGCCTGGTATGCCTCTGGAGGGGGAACCCATGCCGTTTTTTTTTTTATAAAAAATTTGGCGTGGATTTCCCCCTCAGAAGTAGTAAAATGAGTTGCGAATTCAGCTAGCAGCGGCTTCGCACCTAAAACGCGGACAATCCGCAGAACAGCCGGCGTTTCACTGCGCAGTCATGCAGGGCCCTGAAATCGCAATGCACTAGTCTGAACCCAGGCTAAGGCCTCCAATATGTCTTTTGGAGAAATGTTTGAGATGGTGGACATATTGAAGAGGAGCGACTATGATGGGAAGTACCTCAACCCAAATGTCAGAAAGGCCAAGATCATGGCTAAAGTTGTGAGGAGGCTGCACAATAATTTTGGGGTACAACGATCCAAGGATCAACTGAGGAAACGCTGGCCAGACCTGAAACTGAGGGAGCCCGATCAGTACAGAAAGATCAAGCGAGTTCTTCAAAAAAGTAAGTAGTTGTCGTGTGTTCTGCTTTTTTTTTTCTTGCTTGCACCCTGTGGTCCATGTGGTTGTTTTTTCTATGTTGTACATTTGAAAATGGCCACTTTCATGTTCGTGTGTCCATTCGATCGTACTCAACCTCGATCGTTTGGCCACTTATAATACAATGTTTGGTGAAGTTGGAGTGAAATACATTGGTTCGGGCCTGTTTTTAGTGAAAGGAAGTTTGTTGTCAATAGAGATGTCATCAAGAATGTAAATCAAATTTCTTCAATGTAAAGGAGAGGTCACTGTTAGCTGTTTACCCATCTGGACTCTAGAGCACTATTGCTGGGACACCCAAACACCCTTTTTATTATGTTGTTCCACACACGTGCTCCAGTGGATACTATAGGGGTGTCTCCATCTGACAAACTTCAACCAAAAAGGTAGTAATTTTCAAAGCTCGTTAGACTAGAATGTTTTCCGAATAATACTCATATATATTGTACCATCATCCCAAGTTGAAATAGAGAAAAAAATATTGGAGATACAGGACTGTCTAAGATACATAGTTACAAGACGTATTTGAATATAATAAAAAGAATATTTTATTAACACATAAAATCGAAAAAAAATATTTTGACTTTGTGCACAGCAATATACATATTATGGTTCAAAGGTTATGCATACAATCCCAATTAGAACACAGAATATTAATATACTATAAGTACATAAGTCATTATACTTGTCCATTTGTTCTCGACATGTTTCGCCAGATAAGGCTTCTTCAGGAGAAAAACGTAGGGTACAAGTGATTGGAAATATTTGAGGGTATCTTCTTGTTCTAAAGTATGCATATAGAAATGAGATAAGATTTAATACATACAAAAAAGCAATATTATCGATTACAATTGTGCTGTATGAGGTTGTAGTGGTGATTGCGCCAAATAGGTCCCAGGTATGTATACGACCTCTTACCTCCAATGATAGAGAGTCTGCACATCCCCAAATTACCAAAAAAGAGATGACATAAATTCACAACAGAGTATCATCCAAAGCAGATCCACACAGGGCTACACCACAGAGTCGGGACCAAGATAGGTGGCTGGAGACCCGCAGGGGGAGAAAGGAGATTCTATTGTTCTAATATTATATCGGAACAAGGCCTGCAGGGTACAAAAAGTACTTCTTGAGTAATCATTTACATTATGTCACATTGGCCAAAAGGTGGCGATATAGTTTAGCCAGGCCCCATATTTTGTCAAACTATACCTACCTCCTTGGCAATTCATAAAAGAGAGAAAATAGAGAGGAGGCTCGGGTCTGCCTTCGGGAGAGAGATAGGAGAATCTGTCCTTGGTTTGGACAGTGTACGTGATGACATTAGTACTCTGAAAGTATAAAAGAGAGAGGGGAGAGAACCCCAATAAAGATACAAAAATCTATGCTATTTGCATTAAGCTTCCCAAGTGAATTTTAGCCTTCCTACCTTGTAATGGGCTGTACGGAACACCAGGATGTATTTCAAGCAGTTTTTCTGCAATGCAGAGAACCCCATATAGGGGACAAAAAATGGCGTCCGAATCCTATAGATTGAGTATAAAGGTATAGGGTAAATAAGGTGGATCTTTGGGAGAGGTTTAGGGAGAAGTCCATCCATGTTGAGAAATAATGATTATATATTTACCTATGTCTCAGATTCCCAGCGTTTCCCGAGCCTCACAGCTTCACCACAGTCTGACATCAAGTCAGACTGGGTTTAAATAGTCTCCCCCCGTGGCGCCAAGTGCGCGGCGTGTGACGTCACGTCGCGCTGACATCACGCGGACGTAAAGCGGGAATCAGCGAGCGCCAGGCTCATACACCGGAACTGGAAGTTTCCACAACGGGAACACTTCCGGTTCACAGCGCAGCAGAGCTCCTCCAGACATTCCCTGCTGACAATGGCACTTAGCTTATGCCAGAATGGAGTCTGGGAGGGGCCAGATGTGTACCAGCCGCGGCGCTTTGGCAGAGCTGGCACTGCAAGGTGACCCCCGATCTGGGCGCATGGAAGGGAATAATCCACCACAAATAATAGGGGCGGGCAGAGCCCACCATGCGTCCAGATGTGTCCATACGGATCTCCTAAGCCCAAAGTCGCAGCCATATGAGTGCACCCTGCGTGTAGATGTAATATTCTCGTAAATAAAGGAGAGCTTTGGAGAGCAGGTCTGTTGCAAGCTTATTTGGAAAAAGTGAAAAAAGAAGAAGCAAAAGAAAAGAAAAAAGAAAAAGAAAAAAAGCTTAAAAAGTAAAATATAGTGAAAAGGATTTAAGGCAGAAAACCACATAACCACATACTCAGTACAGCAAATATATTCGATCATGACGACAGCATACAATAAACCAAAAGGATTCCTCAAAGCAAAACCACTAGGGATTTTAATAAGGATGAATGTAATCAATCATTAGACAATACATAAATACATAAAACTATATGTGATTCTACCCCTACACAGAGGGGGAGATTGGTGAGGGAGCACGCTCTAGGCAAAGGCGGGCAAACCGAACATGACCCCCCAAGACCCACACACCCCAAAATCCCGGAGTCCCCATCAAGGCACAACCGAGGAAAGTGGGGTATGGTTTGTAAAAAACAAAAAATAAAATAAAATAAATAAATGAAGAATCAATCAGACAGAATGAGATCTCTATGCAAAAAGACCTATGAATAGATGACAGTTCTATAGGAAGGGTTTAAAGCTAATCCCCTCATTGAGCCCCGGATGCCGGGTCGCTTTTAATAGATAAATCCATCTAGTTTCAATTTGCAACAGTTTTTTGTCCAAGTCACCCCCCCGTTCCTGTTGGGGTAAGTGCTCGAGACTGAAGAACCCGACATAGTCAAGATTGAATTTGTGATACAAGCCTACATGGCGACTGATAGGTGTCTCCATTTTGTGTTTTGAAATGAGGGATACATGGTCTCTTATATGGCAAAATAGGGGGCGTTTGGTTTTCCCCACATAAAATGCTCCACATGAGCATTTCATCAGATATACTGATCCTATAGATTGACAGTTTGTTCGATGTTTTGGGGTCCATATTCTCCCATCTGGTAAATCTATACTTTTTCCCTCTAAAATAAAGCGGCAAAATTTGCATTTGCCGCATTTGTATGTTCCTGGGACCTGTTTACTATTGTTCTTTTCATTCGTATGGTGACTACAAACAAGGGTATCACGTAAAGAGCGTGATCTCCTGTATGTAATTTCCGGATATGATTTAATGTACTTTGAAATTTTCTGATCAGTGGATAAGAGGTACCAGAACTTTTTATATATATTGCGTACCTTTTTATGTTGTCGGTTGTATTTGGTGATAATTTGTGTGCTTTCCTGAGTCTTCGCTCGTCTGGGTTTGTACAGCAGGAGCTGCCTGTTTAGGCCCACAACCTGGTTGTAGGCCCTCCGAAGGCATGTCCTGCTATATCCTCTCAGGAGGAGGCGATCACGTAGAAGATTTGCCTCCCTCTGGAAGTCATTGAGGTGCGTGCAGTTCCGCTTAATCCGTAAGAACTGACTATAAGGAATACTCCTAATCAGTTTTTCACGATGGGAGCTGCTGGCATGTAACATGCTGTTGCCAGCTGAGGATTTTCTGTAAAGAGTGGAACATAAAGTCCCTTTCTCATCCACGTAAAGTTCCACATCTAAGAAGGTAATCTTCTTCTGATCATAATTAAAGGTAAATTTTAGATTGTACTCATTAATTTGTAGTTCATTAAGAAAAGCAATAAGGTCCTCCTTTGGTCCCGACCATATCATGAGGACATCATCAATGTAACGACTCCAGGATATTATATTGCCAATAGACGTAATTTTGCTCTCATCAGAGAACAAATCCCGCTCCCACCCCCCAGGTACAGGTTCGCATATGAGGGCGCACATTTTGCCCCCATAGCGACCCCCTGTACCTGGAGGTAGTGGGAGCGTTTAAATACAAATATGTTGTGCATCAAAATAAAACGAAGTAGTTCCAAAACAAAATCGTTATACTTCCATGAGTCAATGTCAATTTCAGTCAAAAATTCCCCTATTACTTCAACACCTTTTTTATGGGGTATTGAGTTATAGAAGGCCTCTATGTCAATGGCGACCAGCCAAGCGTTTTCAGGTATCTGTAATCCGTCAGTGCTTTTTAAAAGCTCTATGGTATCCTTAACATACGAAAATAAGCATTTGACATGTGGGTACAAGTACTCATCAACTAATTGACTGGCTTTTTCTGTTAGTGATCCACATCCTGAGATTATGAGACGACCTGGTGGGGACGTTCAGCTCTTGTGCACCTTAGGCAGAGCATAAAAAGTAGGGGTGGTAAATGTGGTCATATCAAGAAATTCAAAAGTTTTGGCATCTATAGTGCCATTTAAGCGGGCCTTCATTATTATCCCTCTGTATTTGTTCATATAGTAGTTTACATGTGAAGCTGGGACCATTCTATACCATATTTTGTTTGATATGATGTCTAAACACATCTTTTCATATTTGTCTATATCCAGTATGACCAGATTCCCACCCTTATCGGATGGTTTGATTACAATATTATTGTTTGACTTCAAATTTTGTAACGCTTCTTTGAGATCTATTGGTAGGTTGGTCCGAGGTCCACCCTGCCAATTAGTGGATTCTATTGCCTTTGTGACCTGTATCACAAAGGCCCAAATGTTAGAGTTCCCTTGCAGAATAGGGAAAGATTTTGACTTAGGTTTGTAGGTTTTGGGAGTACCGAAAATTGAGGCACAGGACCCTAATGGGCCTGTGGGGCGCAAGCAGGGGGGAGGGAAGGTAACCCCCAACTGATTAAGAGAGGGGGGAGAGCTGGTAAACGTCCAACCCTCCTCTTCTGGATTGCTTTCATCCCACAGGTCCATCAGGTCCTGTAACGCACGTAAGTCCTCAAAGGTAATGCTCGCCATATTGGCATTATTTTGTTCGCCAATAGGGACATCAGATGATGTTTTGTCATAAATAACCTTATACATAAGGCGTCGTGCGAATAAGTGAAGATCTTTGACAAACTCAAATCTATCTGCATCCTCATCCGGGCAAAACGTTAGGCCAAGTTGCAATACTTTGGCCTCGTTGTCCGAGAGTGGATGAGAGGACAGGTTAATGATGTCAAATTTGTCCCGACTCTCCAATATAGGGGGGTCGGGACCGATTATTTTAAAGGCGGATTCGATTTTTTAATTGGAGTGGCTATCGGTAAGCTACGTTTGCGATCACTATGGTTGCCGGAGAAGATTGGGGCCGTTTTTAGGTCCGTATGGGGCACTGAGTTAGATAATCCCTGTGCATGTCCCTGTGATAAGGGGTCCGCCACCAAAGAAATAGAGTCAATATTCCTGGTGGGAGTAGTCAATGACAGTAAGGAATGATTTAACGTGCTATTGGATAGAGTCGTGTTTAATGTAGTGTTGTTTTTGCTCTGTTGAGTGCATATTTTCTTTTCCTTACTGTTAATTTTGTCCGATCTAGGTCGGCTCTGTGAGCTAGTTTCACTGTCTTTCTTCCTTTTGCGGATAGCCCCCCTTGTTGTAGTTTGTCTTTACGTAAAGCTATAGGTGCAAATGATGTTGAGGAGATGGATGATGTATCCGATTCCACAAGATCTAAATTTAATGTTTGTAAGCCCTGATTAGGGTTTCCCCTTCTCGGGGGGAATTTATTTGGTTGGTTCCATTTATATGCCTGTTTGTAATCATACGCTTTCCTGTCCCGCTGGTACTTATTTTCCTTCGATTTAATTAGACCTGTTGCATATTTTGTCAGGTGATCCCTAAGGTTCTTATCCTTTTCTGTGAAGCAGACATGAGATCCCAGATTGGCACGTTCTTCCTGCCACTTGAGGATCTCAAGATCCAATTCAGCAATATCGGTATCATATTGTTCACTGAGAATTTGCATCATCTGCAGAGAGCATGTCTGCAAGTTCTCCTCCCATATTCTTTTAATATTTGGTTCAACTTTCTTAATGTTTGGAAAGATTTGTATACGAAGTCCCCAAGGTACTATCATATTTGATCTGTATTTATCAAAGAATTCTTTGTGCCAAAAAAGGCGAGTCTTTTTTTCAACCAAACACTGAAGGTTGGTGAAATACAAACTCACATCTGCCTCATTGATATCCTCCTTAGAGCGGAAGAGATTAACGTCCGACACAAAGCCCACCCAGACTTGACCACAATATCCTGTCATAGTGCTAAATTTCACTTACCCCCTTTCCCTTGTGAGTGTAAGGCCCCTTTCACACTGGGGCGGTGAGCCGCGGTGATGGTAAAGCAGCGCTATATTTAGCGCTGCTTTACCGTAGTTTTTACCGCGGTTTTCGGCCGCTCGCGGTGCGGTTTTACCCCCCGCGAGCGGCCGAAAAAAGGGTTAAACACCCCCCGCAGAGCGCCGCCGTAGCGGCGCTTTGCGGCGGTATTGCCGCGGTTTTACCGCGGTCTCCCATTCTTTTCAATGGGAAGGAGCGGTATAGGAGCGGTGAACACACCGCTCCTATCCCGCTCCAAAGATGCTGCTAGCAGGACTTTTTTTGTCATCCTGCTAGCGCACCGCTCCAGTGTGAAAGCCCGCCGGCTTTCACACTGGAGTTAAAGGGGCCGGATTTTTTCATGCGGTGAACAGGCGCTATTTTTAGCGCTGCACCGCATGAAAAACGCCCCGGTGTGAAAGGGGCCTAAGTCACCCGAAGTGCAAATAAGGCTACGGGGCTGGGTGTGTAGATCGAACCCAGTTCAGTTCCACCTGTATGCCTAGAGCGTGCTCGCCATAAATGTCTGCTTCACAGAAAAGGATAAGAACCTTAGGGATCACCTGACAAAATATGCAACAGGTCTAATTAAATCGAAGGAAAATAAGTACCAGCGGGACAGGAAAGTGTATGATTACGAACAGGCATATAAATGGAACCAACCAAATAAATTCCCCCCGAGAAGGGGAAACCCTAATCAGGGCTTACAAACATAAAATTTAGACCTTGTGGAATCGGATACATCATCCATCTCCTCAACATCATTTGCACCTATAGCTTTACCTAAAGACAAACTACAACAAGGGGGGGGCTATCCGCAAAAGGAAGAAAGACAGTGAAACTAGCTCACAAAGCTGACCTAGATCGGACAAAATTAACAGTAAGGAAAAGAAAATACGCACTCAACAGAGCAAAAACAACACTACATTAAACACGACTCTATCCAATAGCACGTTAAATCATTCCTTACTGTCATTGACTACTCCCACCAGAAATATTGACTCTATTTCTTTGGTGGCGGACCCCCTATCACAGGGACATGCACAGGGATTATCTAACTCAGTGCCCCATACGGACCTAAAAACCGCCCCAATCTTCTCCGGCAACCATAGTGATCGCAAACGTAGCTTACCGATAGCCACTCCAATGAAAAATCTAATCCGCCTTTAAAATAATCGGTCCGGACCCCCCTATATTGGAGAGTCGGGACAAATTTGACATCATTAACCTGTCCTCTCATCCACTCTCGGACAACGAGGCCAAAGTATTGCAACTTGGTCTAACGTTTTGCCCGGATGAGGATGCAGATAGATTTGAGTTGGTCAAAGATCTTCACTTATTCGCACGACGCCTTATGTATAAGGTTATTTATGACAAAACATCATCTGATGTCCCTATTGGCGAACAAAATAATGCCAATATGGCGGGCATTACCTTTGAGGACTTACGGGCGTTACAGGACCTGATGGACCTGTGGGATGAAAGCAATCCAGAAGAGGAGGGTTGGACGTTTACCAGCTCTCCCCCCTCTCTTAATCAGTTGGGGGTTACCTTCCCTCCCCCCTGCTTGCGCCCCACAGGCCCATTAGGGTCCTGTGCCTCAATTTTCGGTACTCCCAAAACCTACAAACCTAAGTCAAAATCTTTCCCTATTCTGCAAGGGAACTCTAACATTTGGGCCTTTGTGATACAGGTCACAAAGGCAATAGAATCCACTAATTGGCAGGGTGGACCTCGGACCAACCTACCAATAGATCTCAAAGAAGCGTTACAAAATTTGAAGTCAAACAATAATATTGTAATCAAACCATCCGATAAGGGTGGGAATCTGGTCATACTGGATATAGACAAATATGAAAAGATGTGTTTAGACATCATATCAAACAAAATATGGTATAGAATGGTCCCAGCTTCACATGTAAACTACTATATGAACAAATACAGAGGGATAATAATGAAGGCCCGCTTAAATGGCACTATAGATGCCAAAACTTTTGAATTTCTTGATATGACCACATTTACCACCCCTACTTTTTATGCTCTGCCTAAGGTGCACAAGAGCTTAACGTCCCCACCAGGTCGTCCCATAATCTCAGGATGTGGATCACTAACAGAAAAGGCCAGTCAATTAGTTGATGAGTACTTGTACCCACATGTCAAATGCTTATTTTCGTATGTTAAGGATACCATAGAGCTTTTAAAAAGCACTGACGGATTACAGATACCTGAAAACGCTTGGCTGGTCGCCATTGACATAGAGGCCCTCTATAACTCAATACCCCATAAAAAAGGTGTTGAAGTAATAGGGGAATTTTTGACTGAAATTGACATTGACTCATGGAAGTATAACGATTTTGTTTTGGAACTACTTCGTTTTATTTTGATGCACAACATATTTGTATTTAAACACTCCCACTACCTCCAGATACAGGGGGTCGCTATGGGGGCAAAATGTGCACCCTCATATGCGAACCTGTACCTGGGGGGGTGGGAGCGGGATTTGTTCTCTGATGAGAGCAAAATTACGTCTATTGGCAATATAATATCCTGGAGTCGTTACATTGATGACGTCCTCATGATATGGTCGGGACCAAAGGAGGACCTTATTGCTTTTCTTAATGAACTACAAATTAATGAGTACAATCTAAAATTTACCTTTAATTATGATCAGAAGAAGATTACCTTCTTAGATGTGGAACTTTACGTGGATGAGAAAGGGACTTTATGTTCCACTCTTTACAGAAAATCCTCAGCTGGCAACAGCATGTTACATGCCAGCAGCTCCCATCGTGAAAAACTGATTAGGAGTATTCCTTATAGTCAGTTCTTAAGGATTAAGCGGAACTGCACGCACCTCAATGACTTCCAGAGGGAGGCGAATCTTCTACGTGATCGCCTCCTCCTGAGAGGATATAGCAGGACATGCCTTCGGAGGGCCTACAACCAGGTTGTGGGCCTAAACAGGCAGCTCCTGCTGTACAAACCCAGACGAGCGAAGACTCAGGAAAGCACACGAATTATCACCAAATACAACCGACAACATAAAAAGGTACGCAATATATATAAAAAGTTCTGGTACCTCTTATCCACTGATCAGAAAATTTCAAAGTACATTAAATCATATCCGGAAATTACATACAGGAGATCACGCTCTTTACGTGATACCCTTGTTTGTAGTCACCATACGAAAGAAAAGAACAATAGTAAACAGGTCCCAGGAACATACAAATGCGGCAAATGCAAATTTTGCCGCTTTATTTTAGAGGGAAAAAGTATAGATTTACCAGATGGGAGAATATGGACCCCAAAACATCGAACAAACTGTCAATCTATAGGATCAGTATATCTGATGAAATGCTCATGTGGAGCATTTTATGTGGGGAAAACCAAACGCCCCCTATTTTGCTGTATAAGAGACCATGTATCCCTCATTTCAAAACACAAAATGGAGACACCTATCAGTCGCCATGTAGGCTTGTATCACAAATTCAATCTTGACTATGTTGGGTTCTTCAGTCTCGAGCACTTACCCCAACAGGAACGGGGGTGACTTGGACAAAAAACTGTTGCAAATTGAAACTAGATGGATTAAAAGCGACTTTTATTGAAAGTGACCCGGCATCCGGGGCTCAATGAGGGGATTAGCTTTAAACCCTTCCTATAGAACTGTCATCTATTCATAGGTCTTTTTGCATAGAGATCTCATTCTGTCTGATTGATTCTTCATTTATTTATTTTATTTTATTTTTTGTTTTTTACAAACCATACCCCACTTTCCTCGGTTGTGCCTTGATGGGGACTCCGGGATTTTGGGGTGTGTGGGTCTTGGGGGGCCATTTTCGGTTTGCCCGCCTTTGCCTAGAGCGTGCTCGCTCACCAATCTCCCCCTCTGTTTAGGGGTAGAATCACATATAGTTTTATGTATTTATGTACAGGGGGTCCCCTACTTACAAACATCCGACTTACAAACAACTCCTACTTACAAACGGAGGGAGACAACAGGAAGTGAGAGGAAATCCACCCCTAGGAAGGGAAATTCACTCCTGTAAGAGTTATTAGGGAAAAAGGTGTCTCCACTGATGCTTTATCACCAGTCCATGTTTCCCTAACAACCCAAAATGTTCAAAATCCAATTGTCATTGGGACAGAAGGTGAGGTGAAATCTTCTTAACAGGGGCACAGACAGCAAAACTAATGTTACAGGGGTGATAACCCTTCTCTATGTTATCTAAAAAACGTAAAAATAGATTTTTTGGCTGGAGCTACTCTTAAAAAATGTACCTGTTCCGACTTACAAACAGATTCAACGTAAGAACAAACCTACAGTCCCTATCTTGTTTGTAACCCGGGGACCCCCTGTATTGTCTAATAATTGATTACATTCATCCTTATTAAAATCCCTAGTGGTTTTGCTTTGAGGAACCCTTTTGGTTTATTGTATGCTGTCGTCATGATCAAATATATTTGCTGTACTGAGTATGTGGTTATGTGGTTTTCTGCCTTAAATCCTTTTCACTATATTTTACTTTTTAAGCTTTTTTTCTTTTTCTTTTTTCTTTTCTTTTGCTTCTTCTTCTTTTTTCACTTCTTCCTTCTTCTTTTTTCACTTTTTCCAAATAAGCTTGCAACAGACCTGCTCTCCAAAGCTCTCCTTTATTTAGGAGAATATTACATCTACACGCAGGGTGCACTCATATGGCTGCGACTTTGGGCTTAGGAGATCCGTATGGACACATCTGGACGCATGGCGGGGCTCTGCCCGCCCCTATTATTTGTGGTGGATTATTCCCTTCCATGCGCCCTTGCAGTGCCAGCTCTGCCAAAGCGCCGTGGCTGGTACACATCTGGCCCCTCCCAGACTCCATTCTGGCATAGGCTAAGTGCCATTGTCAGCAGGGAATGTCTGGAGGAGCTCTGCTGCGCTGTGAACCGGAAGTGTTCCCGTTGTGGAAACTTCCGGTTCCGGTGTATGAGCCTGGCGCTCGCTGATTCCCGCTTTACGTCCACGTGACGTCAGCGCGGCGTGACGTCACACGCCGCGCACTTGGCGCCACAGGGGGAGACTATTTAAACCCAGTCTGACTGGATGTCAGACTGTGGTGAAGCTGTGAGGCTCGGGAAACGCTGGGAATCTGAGACATAGGTAAATATATAATCATTAATTCTCAAACATGGATGGACTTCTCCCTAAACCTCTCCCAAAGATCCACCTTATTTACCCTATACCTTTATACTCAATCTATAGGATTCGGACGCCATTTTTTGTCCCCTATATGGGGTTCTCTGCATTGCAGAAAAACTGCTTGAAATACATCCTGGTGTTCCGTACAGCCCATTACAAGGTAGGAAGGCTAAAATTCACTTGGGAAGCTTAATGCAAATAGCATAGATTTTTGTATCTTTATTGGGGTTCTCTCCCCTCTCTCTTTTATACTTTCAGAGTACTAATGTCATCACATACACTGTCCAAACCAAGGACAGATTCTCCTATCTCTCTCCCGAAGGCAGACCCGAGCCTCCTCTCTATTTTTTCTCTTTTATGAATTGCCAAGGAGGTAGGTATAGTTTGACAAAATATGGGGCCTGCCTAAACTATATCGCCACCTTTTGGCCAATGTGACATAATGTATATGATTACTCAAGAAGTACTTTTTGTACCCTGCAGGCCCTGTTCCGATATAATATTAGAACAATAGAATCTCCTTTCTCCCCCTGCGGGTCTCCAGCCACCTATCTTGGTCCCGGCTCTGTGGTGTAGCCCTGTGTGGATCTGTTGTGAATTTATGTCATCTCTTTTTTGGTAATTTGGGGATGTGCAGACTCTCTATCATTGGAGGTAAGAGGTCGTATACATACCTGGGACCTATTTGGCGCAATCACCACTACAACCTCATACAGCACAATTGTAATGGATAATATCGCTTTTTTGTATGTATTAAATCTTATATCATTTCTATATGCATACTTTAGAACAAGAATATACCCTCAAATATTTCCAATCACTTGTACCCTACGTTTTTCTCCTGAAGAAGCCTTATCTGGCGAAACATGTCGAGAACAAATGGACAAGTATAATGACTTATGTACTTATAGTATATTAATATTCTGTGTTCTAATTGGGATTGTATGCATAACCTTTGAACCATAATATGTATTGTGCTGTGCACAAAGTTAAAATATTTTTTTTAGATTTTATGTGTTAATAAAATATTATTTTTATTATATTCAAATACGTCTTGTAACTATGTACCTTAGACAGTCCCGTATCTCCAATATTTTTTTCTCAAAAAGGTAGTAAGTTTTGCACCTTTACAAAGTGACTACATTAATGTTGTTGTCCTTTGAACCTGGCCACAAACAACTATTGTCCGTCACTTCCAAGCAATGTTTGACATTTCCTATTTCTGCCCTCAATAGATTGTTGTGCTAAGTATTCCTTTTGTACATTCTCATAGGGGAGCGAAGACTCTGGACGTCTGAGGACACCAGGAAACCCACACCTCCCAAAATAATGGGAAATACCAACACCAGAAGCAGAGGAGGAGGAGGAAGGAGAGATAATAGAACTTGGAGAACTTGTCACCACAACAGCTGAGTGTGGGAGAACACAGCTACTGTAAGCTAATCAATGTATGCCTGCCTCTTTTACAATAGCCATTTTTTTTGTTTGTGTGTTTTTTTAGGTGATGTGGATGTTGTGGAAGAAGAATCGCACTTCACCACTGAAAGTGCACACGTACTCATCGGGGAGATAATGGTGTGCAATCGAGATCTAGATGATATCAAGAAAAACATCAATGATGTTCAACAAAAAATGAAGAACATCATTGATGTTTTAGCAAAAATCTGAAAATGCACAAAGTAATTTTCACACATTTGTGGCTGCTTATCACAAAAATTTTTACTTAATAACTGTGCCAAATTTGGAAGATGCACACAGTGTGTCAACATGTGCTAGCTCCCATCATGGTGGATAAATTACAAAGTTTTGGGGGTGCAACCACTTTACTAACTACTAGAGTAGGTGAGGTGAAGGGGTTGCACCCCCAAAACACGTCCATTGATCCCCATGATGGGAGATTGCACATTTGGACATTCTAGGCATGTGTTTTAGCATCAAATGCCCATTTTGATACCCAAATTGTGTGCATGTTCTAAATTTCACTTTTCCAGGGGTGACACCCCATGTGATGAAGGCACGATCAAACACACTTTGAACATATAGTCATGTCTGATCTTGTCTTCACTTTTCAAAGTTGAACTTTGTAAGTTCCTATGTTCAGTCTGTTTTGTTTTGCTACATGCCTGGTTTTCACCAATGCGCAATGTTAGTAAACAATGTTCTAAAGACCAAAGATCTTTTCAGTTTACCAAAGCATTTTTGAAAGGCACTTGTGAATGTGTTGTAAGTAAAATTTTAACATCTAAAAAATGTGTGGCTTCCTTATTTCAAACCACAAAAGCATTATTTACGTCAAAAGTAAATGATTTTGGTGACAATGGGTGTTATTTACTAAAGGCTATTCCAGTTTGCACTGCAAGTGTAGTTTCCGGTGCACTTTTGCAGTGCACTTGTAGTACATAGTGGATTTTTCTTTTGTAAATGACACCCACAGTGCTTTTTAAGAAAACACGTAGCACGCCATTTTCAGGAATACACACATTTCTGGCATGGTGATGAAAAGGAGTATTTTGGGTGTCAGTTATGCACTACAAACCTTAGCTAGACAAAATATTAGGTATCAAACACACAACATGAGAAGATTCTTTTTCGGAAGAAGAGACTGTAACCTCCTCTCGCCCAGAAAGTGCATTCCCACTGTTGAAGATAAAGGCCCAAAAAGAAAACTACAAATAAGCTAGAACACACCTACAAGAAACACAAGCAGTAATTGACAAAAAATATATTTATTAAAAAATGCCTCTCACACATCGTCAGGCATATCAATGGCCCCCTACCCACAAAGTAGTCCATATATCTCTCGCGGACCTCGCGGGCATTTAGAGGGGGCAAGCCAGGACGTGCAGCTTGAAGGGCTGTGAGGTTGGCATTGGAAGGCATGTCGACATCAGGGCCAACGGGCACAACATAGTTGGTGCTATGTCACTTTAGGAAGTTGTGCAATATGCAGCAGGAAAGCACAATGTGGTTCAGTTTATATTCCGCCAAGTTCATAGCTATCAAAAAGAGGCGGAAGCGGCTGGCCATAATCCCAAAGGTGTTCTCCACCACTCTGCGGGCTCTGGACAGCCGGTAATTGAAAACCCTCTGGTCTGGGGTGAGGGTTCTCATCGGGAAGGGGCGCATCAGATGGTTTGTCAGCGCAAACGCTTCATCCGCGACATAGACGAAGGGGAGTCCTTCAGCATTCTCCTCTGGAGGTGACAAGCACAGACTGCCACTCTGGAGACGCCAGTAGAACTCCGTGTGCGCAATGGCACCACCATCCGAGATCCGGCCATTCTTCCCCACGTCCACATACAAAAACTCGTATGTCGCCGACACCACCGCCAACATCACTATACTATTAAACCCCTTGTAATTATAATAGTACGAGTTGGGGGGTGGGGCGATGCAGACGTGTTTCCCATCAATTGCACCTCCGCAGTTAGGAAAGTCCCAACGGCTGGCAAAGTGGGAGGCCACAGTCTGCCATTCCTGTGGCGTTGAAGGAAACAGTGGAGTCAAACAAGAATAAAAAATTAGTCACTTTGCACATAAACATTGCAAGCAGATTAGACACTAACATCTTGGAACAAGATCAGACTTAAATTTTAACCTTTAAAGTATTTGCACCCCAAAGTACAAGGTCCCCTTAGCAGATTACTCACCCCCCATCAATCCCCCCACTTCTGATGGGCCATTGACAATAACTAGGGGTTTGGGGGGGGGATTGTACAGGTAACCCTCTCCACTTCATTGATAGCCAAATGTCTCAATAATGTGTGCTAGTTTGGCCAGACCCTCCTTACTTAACACTATTGGCAGCCCACAGGAAAGATAAAAGAAGATTCCTAATCCCCCCCCCCCCCAAAAAAAAAATATTAAAAAAAGGGAAACACATTTTGACATTCTGCAATTACCTATCAAGCTAATAATAGGAGGAAAATCCAAAAATAAAAAAAAACATTGTAAAGTATTGAGCCAGCCCCTTGCACTACATGCTTTGCTGAATTCATCCCTAAATATGTACACTATAAAGAGGTAGGTATATAGTGTGTATTGAGCTTGGCAAAGACAACAGATAGAGGATTGGTATCATCTGACCGAGCAGTTGGGGGAGGGGGGTTCCTAATGAGTTTGGCACCCCAAAAAAAAAAACATAAATTCAAAGGGACTCTGCATGAAGTAAAACACACAGCAAACATTTGTGCATATTTTAGGGGGTGTTTGGGGGAAACCAATACTATGGAGCAGACAAAATACATTGCTTAAGTGACTAGGCCATAAGTGTCTATTGGGCCAGAAGAGCATGCTGGGGAGGTAAGTGAAGGGAAAAATGCATGAAGGACAAAAGGGGCACAGCATATTAGAGCATATTGCAATCATGGTAATTAGGGAAGGAGGTCAAAAATACAAGTCATTAGCAAACAGAGCATACATAGAAGAGAATAGTAAAGGAGAAATGTTACCTTAATATAGTCCTCCTGCAGGACTTGGATGATAGCAGAACAGGTCTCTGGAATAATGATTCCCAGAGCCTGGGGAGAGATACCTGTGGAGAACTTCAGATCCTGAAGGCTTCTCCCTGTCGCCAAGTACCTCAACGTGGCAACAAGCCTCTGCTCCGGAGTGATGGCTTGTCTCATGCAGGTATCCTGCCGGCTGATAAAAGGGGTCAGCAAAGCCAAAAGACGGTGAAAAACGGGGTCCGTCATCCGGAGAAAGTTCCTGAAATCATCAGGATTATTCTTCCGGATCTCACGAAGCAAAGGCATGTGTGAGAATTGGTCACGCTGAAGCAACCAATTCTTGGTCCACATACTCCTCCTCGCCCTGTTCATGGACGGGTCTTGGGTCAAAGCTACAAGCCCGACACCAAGTCCCTGTACAGCACGAACTCTGCGACGAGAACGTACAGGAAACATACAGTGGTGTGAAAAAGTGTTTGCCCCCTTCCTCATTTCCTGTTCCTTTGCATGTTTGTCACACTTAAGTGTTTCGGAACATCAAACCAATTTAAACAATAGTCAAGGACAACACAAGTAAACACAAAATGCAATTTGTAAATGAAGGTGTTTATTATTAAAGGTGAAAAAAAATCCAAACCATCATGGCCCTGTGTGAAAAAGTGATTGCCCCCTAAACCTAATAACTGGTTGGGCCACCCTTAGCAGCAACAACTGCAACCAAGCGTTTGCGATAACGTGCAATGAGGCTTTTACAGCGTCCTGGAGGAATTTTGGCCCACTCATCTTTGCAGAATTGTCCTAATTCAGTTACATTAGAGGGTTTTCGAGCATGAACGGCCTTTTTAAGGTCATACCACAACATCTCAATAGGATTCCGGTCAGGACTTTGGCTAGGCCACTCCAAAGTCTTCATTTTGTTTTTCTTCAGCCATTCGGTGGTGGACTTGCTGGTGTGTTTAGGATCATTGTCCTGCTGCAGAACCCAAGTTCGTTTCAGCTTGAGTACACGAACAGATGGTCGGACATTCTCCTTCAGGATCTCTTGGTAGACAGCAGAATTCATAGTTCCTTTTATCACGGCAAGTCTTCCAGGTCCTGAAGCAGCAAAACAGCCCCAGACCATCACACTACCACCACCATATTTTACTGTTGGTATAATGTTCTTTTTCTGAAATGCAGTGTTCCTTCTACGCCAGATATACTTGGACACACACCTTCCAAAGAGTTCCACTTTTGTCTCATCGGTCCACAGAATGTTGTCCCAAAAGTCTTGGGGATCATCAAGATGTGTTGTGGAGAAATTGAGACGAGCTTTGATGTTCTTTTTGCTCAGCAGTGGTTTTCTCCTTGGAACTCTGCCATGCAGGCCATTTTTGCCCAGTCTTTTCCTGATGGTGGAGGCATGAACGCTGACCTTAACTGAGGCAAGTGAGGCCTGCAGTTCCTTGGACGTTGTTGTGGGGTCTTTTGTGACCTCTTGGATGAGTCGTCGCTGCGCTCTTGGGGTAATTTTGGGCGGCCGGCCACTCCTGGGAAGGTTCACCACTGTTCCATGTCTTCGCCATTTGTGGATAATGGCTCTCACTGTGGTTCGCTGGATTCCCAAAGCTTTGGAAATGGCTTTATAACCCTTTCCAGACTGATAGATCTCAATTACTTTCTTTCTCAATTGTTCCTGAATTTCTTTGGGTCTCGGCATGATGTGTAGCTTTTAAGGATCTTCTGGTGGACCTTACTGTGTCAAGCAGCTCCTATTTAAGTGATGCCTTGATTGTGAACAGGTGTGGCAATAATCAGGCCTGGGTGTGGCTAGAGAAATTGAACTCAGGTGTGGACAACCACAGTTATAGTATGTTTTAACAAGGGGGGCAATCACTTTTTTTCACACAGGGCCATGATGGTTTGGATTTTTTTTCACCTTTAATAATAAACACCTTCATTTACAAATTGCATTTTGTGTTTACTTGTGTTGTCCTTGACTATTGGTTTGATGTTCCGAAACACTTAAGTGTGACAAACATGCAAAGGAACAGGAAATGAGGAAGGGGGCAAACACTTTTTCACACCACTGTAGCTAACAAATGGTCGGCTGGTCAGAACGGACAAACAGAAAGCACCGATAAACAGCAAGGCCTGAAAGAACGAAATGAATACCAGAAACGAGCAGACAATAAGCAGTGAAAATCAAAGCGTCCTATATCAAGATATAGGCCGCAATGACCAACAAATGCGAACTGACTACACGCACTGATAAACAGATACGCACGACAAGTACAAACTGAAGAGCAGTAACGATCTGAGTCAGAAAACTGAGAAGCGCGAATCGTAAGTCCCCAAACTTCTACTAACACGCGATAAACACGGAATCAGCAGAAGGAGCCCAACGGGTGCCAGACGTGGTGCTGAACTTCCCTTTTCTAGTCTCGTGGAAGATGGCTTACGTCACAGCGTTCTTGAAGACCGGAAATTCCGACAACGTTGTCCGACCGTGTGTACGCAACACCAGCATCGGACAAATTCCGACGGAAATGATCCGACGGAACTAGTCATCGGAAAATCCGAGCGTGTGTACGGGGGCATTAGAGTGGAAAGAAGCCACCCCAACAGAGTTCAAGGAAGGGATGGTGAGCTTAGCAGAAGGCTTGGATGGGCGGGTGATTCCGACACAAGAACCAGAAGAACCCCCACCCGTGACACCGCCAGGGAGTCCATTGGCAAGAAGCTCGATGAAGGCCAGCACAAACTCTGTGTGCCCGACGTCAGGCGAGAACCTGGAGCACAGGATGTCGCCAGCCTCCTTCTATTTAGATATGAGTCGTTTGGTGGACAGCCTAATACAAAGCCATCAGACCTCCACAAATGAGAGTTATCGGAAGCTTCCCATATTCTCCGGGCGAATACCAAGGCCAGAGGGTGAAGAGGATTTTGAGAACTGGATGGACCAAGCAACGCAAGCCTTAGAGGATTGGAATGTCCCGGGACATTCAGGGAGAAGGCGGATTAGTGAAAGCTTGTTAAGTCCAGCAGCTGATGTCATCAGAAGTTTCAGGAGAGGAAAACCAGACTGTGATGACAGAGATTACATTAAAGCTCTCTATGCTGTGTATGGGAGGGTAGAAAAACTGTCTCACCTGATGTATCGGTTCGAACACACTTATCAGAAGAAGGGAGAGAAACTGTCGGCTTACATTGTTCGTATAGATCAACTCCTGCACCAAATCATTCTAAAAAAGGGTGTTGACCCTGGGAGGCAGATAAAGTCAGATAGGAACGGACTTTGCAAGGGGCCAGGCCGAACCACCCTATTGCCCTTCCTGGAAGAGAAGGATAGAGAGACTGGTCACACATCTCGCAAAGGAATGAAAGGGCCGCTGCTCAGCTAATATCAGTAGAAGACATAGAAGATGTTGGTGTAGAGGAGTATGACTGGGGAGAACACCGAAATCCTTGTCAACACCAACCTGGACCAAGTCAGACGAGGAGGTGTCAGTACTAAGATCCCTTTAGGACCCAGCACAACTCACCTGCCACAGCCTTTGCCTGGAAAACAACAGTGATTGGCCAGCTCACCTTTAAATCACCTGTATCAGCATTCAATCAGTGCTCGTGTTAGAGTTTACCTTTGTGTTTGATCCAGTTGATATCTGCTCTGTGTATTTCATGTATGACCCGGCTTGTTTGACCCTGCTTGCTCGCTTCTGATTCGGTACCGCTTGGACTCTGATCTACCTGTGTATGACCCAGCTTGCCTAGACTACGCTTTGCCTGATTCTACTGTAGTACCTTCATCTGCAGCGGTGAACTACAGGGTCCAGCAAACATCTACCTTCATCTGCAGCGGTGAACTACAAGCATCAGCTGACCTGCTCTGCTTAGACCTGCTCATGGTATGTGCTCTTGTTCTTTGAACTCTTTGTATAATCAGCACACCTGAACTGTTACCTGTTATCTGCTGCTAGCCTGACAGGAAGGCTAAAGCCCTGCTGCAACAAGTGCTGCTCCAAGTAATGGGAGCACAAGTTAAGAGTCCAGATGAACGGCAAGACGGTCGGAAGTGCTATCAGTGTGGAGAAATCGGTCATTTTAGGGCCCATTGCCGAAAGCAGGACCCAAATGCCGAATTACTAAAGGAACTGATTAGAATGCTGAAGATGTTGACGAAGGAGCAACCGGCGGGAAACGCCAGGGGGTCTCAGTGAAGGAGCCAGCTGAGAACCCCGCTGGAAAACAGAGCTCCAGGAGAAATGGAAAGAGAGTACCAAAAAAAGAGGAAAGAATGAAGAAGAAGTCCCGAAACCTCAAGGAGGTGCATGGAGGGACAAGTAACCCGACACCGGGGGTCGGGGAACCTAGTACAGGAAGTCAATGCTTCACCAGTTTCCAGACATGGGAGTAAGTCACATGTGCAAGTCACAAGCAAGTCTCAAGTCTTAACCTTCAAGTCTCAAGTAAGTCCCAAGTTACTGTGGCGAAAAGCAAGCAAGTAAAGTCGAGTCCCTGCTAGAAGTCAAGTCCAGTCATCTATTTTGGTCAAGTCACAAATCAAGTCAAAATACTGATCTACCCCATTTCCACCTTTCAATGAGTTAAAAGTCAGTGTTCGGGAAAGGTTTTGTTTTATTTTCAACATTAAAGCGGTTCTGCACTGAGAAAATTATTAAAAAATTTTTTCTAAATCTTTAAAAAGTATGTTATGTTAATCAAATACTTATCCATGTTCTTTTTTCTTCCTAATCGAGTATTTATAAAAACAAATCCGGCCGATCTCATCTTGCTTGTGGGCATTTGAAGCCCACAAGCAATTACTTCCTCCTTCCCTCATTCGGAGGAACCAGCATTCCTTGCTGGTTCCCGCACATGCTCGGTGGCTACAGCTACAATCGGTGTAATCCTAAATGTGGCGTCTTAGTCACGTCGTCGAAATCACGCGAGATTTCGCCAAAATCACGCGAGATTTCGTTGAAATCACGCGAGATTTCGTCAAAATCACGCGAGATTTCGTCAAAATCACGCGAGATTTCGTCAAAATCACGCGAGATTTCGTCAAAATCACGCGAGATTTCGCTTCGGCTGGGCGCACTGACTCCTGGGGTGAATTATACAATATCCCAGGAGACAGTGCGGAGATCAGCAGAAGTGATGCTGATCCCCGCAGAAACCCTGCCCATAGTCGCAGAGAAACATTAGGAGGAACACAAACACCGGCAGAAAACGAAAGGTAGGAGGAAAAAAAAAAGGAGCATTGAGCAGTATTTAGAGATTATAGTATATATATTACTTACTTATTTATATATTAAATTACTTATCACTAGTTTTATATATATATATTATTATATATTAAATTATATATATATATAAAATTACTTTATATTAAATTATACAGTATATTTTATTATAAACTTTATGGTCAGGCAGCCGTGTACCTGATCGGCGGCATCCTGGCGGGCGGTGGCCATTCCAGTATTCAAAAGCCCCGCCTCCTCCTCGTCTGTGATAGGCGGAACACTCAATTTCCCAGCATTCAGTGTTCCGCCTATCACGGACATCCGCTCATCCTCATAACACAGAGGAGGATGAGAGGATGTCCGTGATAGGCTGAACACTGCCTGCTGTGAAATTGAGTGTTCCGCCTATCACAGACGAGGAGGCGCGGCTTTTGAACACTGCAATGTCCGCCGTCTGTCTGCATGACACGCTGATCAGGTAGGCAGACGGCGGCTTGCGGTTAGTGTGTTAGTGGTGGTTACAGTTAGGGGTAGTGTTAGTTAGTGGTGGTAGTGTTATGGTGCCAACTTGCCAAGTCATTGCAAGTCATATAGCACAAGTCAAAGTCAAGTCGCAAGTCAGTAGTGACAAGTCAAAGACAAGTCGTGTCATTTATTGAATTCAGTCAAGCAAGTTGCAAGTCCTCAAACAGGTGACTCAAGTCTGACTTAAGTCAAGTCATTTGACTCAAGTCCCCCACCTCTGCCAGTTTCTAGAACTCCAGTAGGGCCTCTTCAGAATGCTAGCAGGAAAGCCTGCTCAGGGGATACCATTCAAAAGAATTCTAACGCATCGCCTAGGATTGGCGACCAGAATTCTCAAAACAAAACAAGGAAGAAGAAGAAGGAGCGCCTTACTAAGAAGAGAAGGCAGTCGGAGAGCTTTCCGGATAAACTAGTGGGACCATCCCCCATTGTATCTGTACAGATAGAAGGAATCTACACCAAGCCCTACTGGATACAGGAGCACAAGGTAAACTGTTGTATCGAGATTTTTATGACCAACACTTGAGTCATATCCCCATCCGGATGTTGGAGGAGCTCGAGATCTGGGGGATTGGGACCACCAGATGCCCTTACGATGGTTATATCCCCATCCAAATCTCTTTTGGACCTGCGGCTGTGGGGACAGAGAAGACCTTTGACACGCTGGCTGTTGTGTGCCCCAGGCCCCCGTAACTCCATACTAGTGGGGACGAACATGGATCTGGTGAGAGGGGATACCACCAGTAAAATCCATCCGCAGTTACGACAAGCATACCACCGGGTGGTCAGAGAGAGAGACGCTCCGAGAGGAGAAGTGGGGCAGCTATGGAGCTTCAAGGGCAGAGAAAGGACAATATGGTCAGGAAAGGTTTCTCAAGTGAAGGCCACTGTCAAATTAAAGTGGGACCAGCCAGGCCCATTTGTAGTACTGGAAACGCATGAGGGAATCCGAACCAGAGGATTGGAGATGGTTCCTAAATTGGTCCCCACCCAAGACCTGTACCGAACAAGAAAAAAAATGCCCATCCGTTCGATAAATGTGACAGACCAGCCGATAACACTGAGAGCCCGGCCAATCCTTTACTTCATGAGATGAAGAGTGAGGGAGGTGACGGGGTCTGTCGAAGGAGCTGCAGCACTGCACAGAAAACTTGCCTCCCCTTGGCGGGAAAGGGCGAAGACACAGTTGAAAATGTGGGAGAAGTTATTTGCTCAGAAATATTTTGATGTGGGAAGTGCAAAGAGTGCTAAGCATATGATTCGCCTCCAGGAGGACAAGCCCTTCTGTGAAAGAGCCTGGAGAGTACCGCTTAGCGACCTGGAAGACCTAAAAGAACAACTGGCTGAGTTGAAGAAGTCAGGGATAATCCAGGAATCCAAGAGTCCCTATGCCTCCCCTATTGTGGTAGTGAGGAAGAAGAATGGGTCTCTCCGCATGTGCATTGACTATCGCACTTTGATTCGACGCACTGTCGAATATATACCACCCCCCGTATTGAAGATGCATTGCAGTGCCTCACTGGAGCCAAGTGGTTCAGCGTGTTGGACCTGAAGAGTGGTTACCAAATTCCCATGCATCCGGCAGATCAGGAAAAGACCGCATTCATATGTCCACTAGGTTTCTATGAATTCAGTCGAATGCCTCAGAATGCCTCAGACTGTCAGGAGCACCTGCCACATTACAACGCCTCATATAAAGGACGGTCAGAGACATGAATCTCATGGAGGTCCCACCAAGATATTTTACAGTGCATGCTGACTTGCTACCCCTAGCAACCGCAAGAAGAAGAGACTTTATTTTGTTTTCTTTCTTTCCAGAAAAGACCGTAATGTAATGTACTGCAGGGAAATGTAATGAGGGCTGCACATGACTAAGTGTCAAGTGACACAGTTTACAGGCAGATGGGGGTGGTTAGGCAGTAGTGGGAGTGGTCAGGCGGAGCAGGGGGAGCGGCCATATATAGTAGAGGGGCGGAGCTGGGAATCAGTGCGGGAAGAGACGGTGAACGAGGAGGCAGTTTTTATCACTGCTCCTCGTGTGCTTGGAATCCAAGATGGCCGCCGCAGGGGATTTGGCAGCGCTGATGCGAGCGGCGGCGGCGGTGCACGGGCCTGAGTGGCTGAAAGAACAACTTGCAACAGCGCTGGACGGAGCGCCGGATGGAGCAGGGGACCGGTCGGGAGCAGAAGAATCGGAAGATGGCGACGCAGCCCCACGCGGCCGGGTGTGCAGGGGCCATAGCGGGCCCATCCAGGCGGGGAAAGAGCCCTAGGAGGGAGCGGTCCACCCCCCCAGCAAAGCGGGCCATGCGGGAGGACTCAGGGAAGGCCAGGAGTCAGCTAGGCCGCAGGCCTAGTGCGGTGGGCGGGGCCTCGGGCCTACCACGAGGAGGATCACCAGGACAAGATGGCAGTGCTTCTACAGCCTCAGCGGCCCCTGCAGCCCTGGACGGGGTGAGGGGCAGTAGGAACAATGGGGGGAGGGGGGTGGGGGGGGCCCTGGGGGACATCAGGATGGCCGGCGCATCGGGCTCCTTGGGGACTGCGTCCCCCCCAGCTGCTCTGCACGAGCAAGGGGGTGGGGATCTACGGGCCACTCGGGCAACAGCCAGGAGGGGGCAATAGCCCCCAGACGTGCCAGTACTGCGAATCCCCCTGCGGCTCTGCACGAGTCGGGGGGGGGGGGGGGGGACAGAAGGGACAGTAGAACTGGAAAAAGGGAAGGGGCGGGGGGCAACTCAGCAGCAGGGACAAGTGGTGGCCGGACGCCACCAGCCACTGCACCAAGGACACACGTGGGCAGGAGCGGAGCCCAGGTCGGCCCGCCTGCTCAAGAAAATGGGAGGTCAAGTCAGTCAGGAAGCGGCGCTCAGTCGGCAATAGGTGGAAGTAGGCAGGCTAATTACAGGAGCCCCTCTCCGAGGGAGCGTTCTTTATCATTTGCACAGGACGATGGGTCACGGTCGGAAGGAGAATTGTCCGAAGAGGAAGAGGAGCTCAGTTGCCCTATCCCGCCGGTGGAAGTTCGAGCAGCGGCTGTGGGAAGCGCGCCCGGTCAGCCCGGTAAGTCCACTGACAATGTTTCTTTTGCCAATGCTTTACAGCTATTGTTGGGATCGGGTTCCAGTGGGGCGAGGCAGGAGGGGGTGCCTCCCGCGCCGTTGTTGGCAGTTACAGACCAACCGCGGGCGGCGAGCGGGAGAGCGGACAGTGGGTAGGGGCAGATGCAGTAATTGCTGGAGGGTTTACGGGTGTTGGTAGGCCGGTTTGGCGGACAAGGGACTGCTCTGACTGATGGGGTGAGTATGGGAAGTGAGGGAACCGAGGGGGCCGGGGAAGGTTCGGCCCGGGAAAAAGGGGCTGCGGGTGCGGCACCGGAGGGACTTAACCACTCGGAGGATGGTGGAACGGACAAGGTGAGTGAGACGGAGAAAGGGGCGAAAGAACAGACGGTGAGGGATGATATTGTAAGAATGGCGGATGCGGCGAAGTGTGAGGTCTATGTTTGTTTTGAGGGGCCTCTGGGGGCTCATTTAAAACAGGAGGTCAGGGAAAAGATTTGGAAGGGGGAATACGTGGAAATTTTTTCCTTGTTACCCCTGGAAAAATTCAACCTGGATAGAGTGAAGCCAGATAGCAGTAAAAAGGACGATGAGGAGAAGAGGAGGTATCGCCTGATTCCTCGAACCTTTTCTAACTGGCTTCAGGCATTTGCTATACTGGTGGGAGTAATTGGAGAGAAGAACCCCGAACATTGTTCGGCGTTGTTCTGCTACATGGACTCGATTGGGGAGGCTTATCGGGTTTATGGGGGAACAGCGTGGCTGCGGTACAATGAACAGTTCCGACAGCAAAGGGCGGTCCGGCCAGCGTTAAGGTGGGACCACAAAGATATCAGCCTCTGGATGAGACTTATGGCTTCGGCCAAGACGCCGGTGCAGACATTTCAAGGAGGGGCCGGGGGTAGCCATGCCGCGGGATCCCCGGCCGGCAAGAAGTGGGGGGTGTGCTGGCAGTTCAATGAGGGGGCGTGCAAATTCGGTGGAACATGCAAATTTAAACACGAATGTTCCGGGTGCGGGGGTGGACACACCCTTGCCAGATGCTTCAAGAAGGGAAAACGTGCCGGGGAATTTGGACAAAAAAGGGACGACTCCGGTGATGTGGAAAAGGATGCAGCCTTTCCTAAATAGATACCCTGATAGGGTTGCCGCGGGGATGCTGGGCACGGGTTTCAGGTATGGTTTCAGGATTCCATGCACGTTGTCCGTGGTTCCCCCTTTAGCAAGAAATTTGAAGTCAGCTCTACAGCACCCAACGGTGGTGACAGAGAAATTGGCCAAGGAGGTGGCCCTGGGGAGGATGGCGGGCCCCTTTGAGACAATGCCATTTTGGGATTTAGTGGTGTCCCTGTTAGGGGTGGTTCCCAAAAAGGAGCCGAATAAGTTTCGGCTCATCCATCATTTATCATTTCCCAAAGGGGGATCGGTAAATGATTTTATTGATCCTGAGGCGTGCACGGTGTCATACACGTCGTTTGATGCTGCGGTACGTTGGGTGAGGCGGTACGGAAAAGGGGCATTGATGGCAAAATCTGATGTGGAATCCGCATTTAGACTGTTGCCAGTCCACCCGGATAGTTTTCGGTTATTGGGGTGTCGTTGGGAGGAACAATTTTATGTTGACAGGTGTTTGCCTATGGGGTGTTCTATTTCGTGCGCCGTGTTTGAGGCGTTTAGTTCTTTTCTTGAATGGGTGGTGAGAGATGTCACGGGGATAGATTCCGTCATCCATTATTTGGATGATTTTCTGTGCTTGGGCCCTCCGTCCTCCAATGTGTGTGCGATACTCTTGTCCACGTTGCAGCACATCGCGGAGAGATTTCGGGTGCCTTTGGCAGCCGAAAAAACAGAGGGTCCACGGACGGAGTTGAGCTTCCTGGGGATAGTAATAGATTCCATGGCTATGGAATGTAGGTTACCCGAGGAGAAGCTGGGGGATCTGAGAAGAGTTGTGCGGGAGATCCATGCTTGTAAGAAGGTGCAGTTGCGCACTTTACAATCACTGTTAGGTAAGTTAAACTTTGCATGTAGGATCATTCCCATGGGAAGAATATTTTGTCGTAGGTTAGCGGCAGCGACAGCGGGGGTGAAGGCCCCAAAACATTACATTAGGTTGACAAGAGAGCACAGGGAGGACCTGCGCGTATGGGATCATTTTCTGGAGGAGTATAACGGGAGGGCAGTGTGGATGTCGGGGCCTGTGAGCAATTTTGATGTGGAATTGGTGACGGACGCCGCGGGATCGACGGGATACGGAGCATTCTTTCTGGGGCAGTGGAGCGCGGAACCGTGGCCACGGTCATGGGTGGAGGCAGGTTTTCAGAAGAACCTGGTACTTCTGGAACTGTTTCCTGTGGTGTTAGCTTTGGAGTTATGGGGGCAGTCTTGCAGGAATCTCAAGTTGAGGTTGAACTGCGACAACATGGGGGTGGTGCAGGTGATTAACAGCATGTCTGCAGCTTCACCCCCGGTCGTACGACTGATGCGACAGTTGGTTTTGCGTTGCATGCAGTTAAACATTTTTCTATATGCTGTTCATATCCCTGGGGTGGAGAACACGCTAGCTGATGCCTTGTCTCGCTTTCAGTGGGACAAGTTCAGAGAGCTGGCGCCAGAAGCAGAAGAGGTGGGTGTTCCTTGCCCCGGTTGGATTTGGGAGGTAGCACTGGAGTTGCCGCGGGCTGGATACAGCGGTCAGTGAGCGAGGCTACGTGGTCAGCGTATTCTAAGGTATGGAAAGAATGGGCGAACTTACAAGCGGAAACGGAGGTAGGGGGAGAGGAGTCCGGGGTCAGGTTGCTGCTCCTTAACTGGGTGTCCAGGGACATGGAAGAGGGTAAGTCGGTGTCAGCTATTGAGAAGAAGATGGCAGGGCTGGCTTTTTGGTTTAAGATGAGGAGACGGGAAGATTTGACAAAGGATTTTCTAATAAAACAGGCTATAAGGGGGTATAGGAAGTCACGCAGGATCCCTGATGTTCGGCGCCCAATCACGTTCTCAAATCTGGTGGCATTGGGAGAAAAGCTGGCAGTGGTGTGCACATCGGGGTACGAAAGGCTATTGTTCCGGGCGGCTTTTTCACTGGCATTCTTTGGGGCGTTCAGGATTGGGGAGTTAGTTAGCCCATCAAAAGGGGTGGCGGGGGGATTATTGGCACAGGATGTGATAATGCTAGGGGACAGGGTGTCAGTTCGGCTGCGTAAGTCGAAAACGGATCAAGGAGGCAAAGGGATACAGGTGAGTTTGTTCGCTTTGCAAGGATGTGAGGTTTGCCCGGTTAAGACGGTGACAAGATTTATGGGTGTGAGGCCGGGGGGAGATGGTCCGTTGTTGGTGCATGCAGACGGAACTTACCTGTCCAGGTTTCAATTCGTAGCGGTTTTGAGAAAGTGCTTGGGGAAGTTGGGGTTGAACAGTCACGCCTACGCTTCACACTCCTTCCGCATTGGGGCGGCCACAGAGGCCGCCAGGCGCGGGTTGGATGAAGTGGATGTGCGAAAATTGGGGAGATGGGAGTCGCAGCGATTCCGGACATATATTCGCCCACAGTTGGTTTGTGAGTAAAAAAAAAAAAAAGATAATAATAAGAAAATAAAAAGTGTGGGGGGGTTGGCGGACCTGTGGGGGGCGGCCGAAGGTTGTTTTGGAGGTGTGTTGGGATCGTATTGGTAATGTTGTGCTTGTTGTTTTCAGATGCAGGGCGTCAACTCCTGGTCTGGATCCTAGGCCATTCGTATGTGTGTTGGGGAGCCAGGAGAGGGGACGTGAGACCAGGTGGGAGACAGCTGGGTATTTCCAGACGGGAGGCAGTTATCCGTTGGCTGGGGCGGCCGGGTATGATGTGGGGCAGGGTGGTCCCGGAGGTGGAGAGATATGCATGGTTAGACAGACCTCCGGATGTGCTGGTCATTCACGCTGGAGGTAATGACCTGGGTGTACGGACGGTATGGGATTTGATAGCAGATATAAAGGCGGACGTGATGTTCCTCCGTGCCACCTTCCCTGGGACACTGTTGATATGGTCCGATATGGTGGCTAGGACGACTTGGCGTATGGCGAGGTCGGTGTACCGACTGAACAAAGCCCAGATCAGGATTAATAAAGTTGTGGGGCGGTTTATAGCCTGGCAAGGTGGTTTAGTGATTCGCCACCGGGAGTTGGAGGTAAATGTGGGAATGTACCTTAGACGGGATGGGGTTCATCTCACGGATGTGGGCATTGACTTATGGTCACTGGGGCTACAGGAGGGGATTCAGGCGGCCCTGCGGGTGTGGAGGTGCCATCAAGGGTGAGGTTTTCTCCCTTTCAGGCTGTGGCGTGGGTTGTTTTGTTGGTCAGTGACGGCAGCAGTTATAGAGGTGGTAAGTGGGTGGGGGGCTCATCAATAGATGGCCCCTCCTGGTACATCAAACGTTGTTGATGTTTAATGGTATTGTGCACTGCGGGAAAGTTGGTTATCGGGTGGTACAGAGAGAGACCCATGGGTCTGTATATCCCGCAGTGCCCCCTGGTGTTTGATATCGATTGATATCATGGTGATGGCTATAGCACTTAGCGCCGTCACTGACCAATAAAAAAGTGGGTTTAACCTTTTGTTTTACGTGTGTTTTTTGCAGTTGCAGAAGGGGTTAAAAAGAGTTAATGTTATTGTGTTATTTATGGTTATTTATGTTTTATTTATAATAAGAAAAGTGGAGTTTCTTATTTTTGGTTATTTAATAAAATAGGTGTTATGGCCATTTAACTCCAAGAAATGGTGTGGTCTCTTATTCATTAAAATAAGGTAATTATAGGAGTTTCTTGGTTTCAGCTAATGGGTCATATCTTGGCTACACCGGTCAAGAAAAGACCGTAATGTAATGTACTGCAGGGAAATGTAATGAGGGCTGCACATGACTAAGTGTCAAGTGACACAGTTTACAGGCAGATGGGGGTGGTTAGGCAGTAGTGGGAGTGGTCAGGCGGAGCAGGGGGAGCGGCCATATATAGTAGAGGGGCGGAGCTGGGAATCAGTGCGGGAAGAGACGGTGAACGAGGAGGCAGTTTTTCCCACCCACCCTTCCCTGTTTGTTTTGGAGGTTATGTATTTAATGTGTTAATGTTCTCATTGTCGTTTCAGGTCATTGAAGGGATTTCGTCATGACAGCTGAAGTGGGATTGGCGTGGGTTGTTTTGTTGGTCAGTGACGGCAGCAGTTATAGAGGTGGTAAGTGGGTGGGGGGCTCATCAATAGATGGCCCCTCCTGGTACATCAAACGTTGTTGATGTTTAATGGTATTGTGCACTGCGGGAAAGTTGGTTATCGGGTGGTACAGAGAGAGACCCATGGGTCTGTATATCCCGCAGTGCCCCCTGGTGTTTGATATCGATTGATATCATGGTGATGGTTATAGCACTTAGCGCCGTCACTGACCAATAAAAAAGTGGGTTTAACCTGTTTGTTTTACGTGTGTTTTTTGCAGTTGCAGAAGGGGTTAAAAAGAGTTAATGTTATTGTGTTATTTATGGTTATTTATGTTTTATTTATAATAAGAAAAGTGGAGTTTCTTATTTTTGGTTATTTAATAAAATAGCTGTTATGGCCATTTAACTCCAAGAAATGGTGTGGTCTCTTATTCATTAAAATAAGGTAATTATAGGAGTTTCTTGGTTTCAGCGAATGGGTCATATCTTGGCTACACTGGTCATGCAAACAGTTGAAATTCACTGGGAGTTGTGTGCGTCCCTTCACCTTCATCTGCGTGCCACGCGCTGCTCACACAGCGGAGGAAGATGGCGCGGAGTGTTCAGAGCGCTCCCGCTGTCCGGCTACCAACTGAGATGCAGGCCCTGATCCTCACAGACACTGCCATTCATCTGGAGCTAGCGCTTGGTGTGGTGGAAGGTGTAGGAAGACTTTTGCCGCGTACAAACAATCGGACTTTCCGGCGGACCAGAGTACGTCGGACAATTCGATTGTATGTGGGCTCCAGCGGACTTTTTCTTCCCAAAAGTCCAGCTGACCTAGAAGTAAGACTGGCTTCAAAATTGTCCACCGGACTTGAGTCCGGTCGAAAAGTCCGGTCGTCTGTGTATTAGTCCGACGGACTAAAACCGATGCTAGGGCAGCTATTGGCTACTGGCTATGAGCTTCCTTATTCTACGTCATCACGGCGGTCTTTTGGAGCGATCGTGTGTACGCAGCATTTGTTTCATCTGTCCCGACTGTCGGAGGCTCACCCTGGGAGTCAACGCCTGGGCCCAGTGTGGCCATTGCAGCGCACAGCTGATGCAGCTGGGACTTGAACAGCAAGAGGTGAAGCACTACTATGCCAGCAGTACCACCGGACTTTGCTTGCCACAAGCTTGGATGATCCGGAGGGCCGGAGAGTGCTTCACAACACCTGAAGTACAAGCAGAGGAGACCCAGACTGACATTCCACCGCCGGAGGTCCAGGTAGGATCAGGAGGGGAGGCCTGTGGCCTGGCTGGGGTACCTGAGGCTGTGGAGGTAGATAGACAGTCCTCACAGAATCTCTCCGGAGAGCTGGTCACATGTAAGTCCCCTGTGTAACAAGAATGATGGCAGGGAAGGGCCATTTACAAGGACAGAGTTATAGTGCAGAAACCTGGACAACACACTAAATCATTCACTATCTCGGTCAGAGGGGAAGGGGACACACGCCGAAGGTTGCCAGACCCCCGGTACTATCTGTAAAGTGATCTACAGATATGCTGGACTTGCCTGGGACTGAAAGTGTGCAGGCGGGTTAGGGTGGGCTATACCAAGGACTTTCTACACAGGGCAACAGCACCAGTGCCTGGCTGGCTAGTCATGGACACTATTCCCCGCTGTCCCTGTTAATTCCCTTTGCTGTTCTAAAAAGTTCTGCATTTCTTTAGAAGCCACTCAGAAAGTTCTCTGGCTTCTTTGATGTATATAATTTGGCGTGTCTGCTCAAGTTGCATCCTGGAGAAGTCAGGCTGACTTCTTTTGAGGGGATGGAGGTCTTGACAGGATCACACATGCCCTACCATTGTGATTATTAAATTGTTTAGTTAGATGGAGAGATAGTTTTTTTTATTTTGCAGGTGCATGTAAGTCCCCTGTGGAACCTGTCCAGAAGGAGCCACCGTCTACAGAGGGGGATCTCTCAGGGGAGCTGGGCAGGGGAAGCAGGGGCCGGGCCATAGACTGAAGAAACACCCGAAGGCCTAGGGCAGGCCCGGACTGGGACAAAAAATAGGCCAGGCATTTTAGACTGAGCAGCCCATCTTTTCCAGGGACCGGGGGGGGGGGGTGGTTAGACATTCGCGGGAGTGGCTGGTGTCGGTCCTTCACACTGTAATGTGCAGGGACACAGTGATATAAAGGGAACTGCACTGTAAAGGGGCACTGCAATGATTACAGTGCCCCTTTACAGTGCAGTCCCCTTTATATTACAGCGTCCCAGTCCTATTGTGGCCATACAATGCTAGTACTGTCTGTCTCCTATTGTGCCCACACTGCCCAGGGACACTGACCTGCTCTCTTTTTGGTGGTGCGGTACAGTGTGGCTCTCTCTGGTGGTGTGGGAACAGCATGGCTCTCTCTCTTTGGTGGTGCGGTTACATCGTGACTCTCTCGCTGGTGGTGTGGTACAGCGTGGCTCTCTCTGGTGGTGCGGTACAGCGTGGCTCTCTCTGGTGGTGGTGCGGTACAGCGAGGCTCTCTCTCTGGTGGTGCGGTGCAGCATGGCTCTCTCTCTGGTGGTGCGGTGCAGCGTGGCTCTCTCTCGCTGTAGGTGCGAGTACAGCGGGATTCTCTCGCTGGTGGTGTGGTACAGCGTGGCTCTCTCTGGTGGTGCGGTACAGTGTGGTTCTCTCACTGGTGGTGTGGTGCGGCGTGGCTCTCTCTCTGGTGGTGCGGTGCAGCGTGGCTCTCTCTCTGGTGGTGCGGTGCAGCGTGGCTCTCTCTCTCTGGTGCAGTGCAGCGTGGCTCTCTCTCTGGTGGTGCGGTTCAGCGTGGCTCTCTCTCTCTGGTGCTGTGCAGCGTGGCTCTCTCTCTGGTGGTGCTGGGGCTATTAGTTCCCCCAGCACAGTCCTCTCTTTTGTTTTTTATGTCTCCTGTAGTAGCTGCTACAGGCACTTCTCAGCTTGTTTCCAGGTTTTCTCCACCCCCCCCCCCCAGCAGAGTGCATGCTGGGGAGTGTAGTCAGCTCCCTGCTAAAAACAATTGGGCCACCTATCTCTGGGACTACATTTCCCATGATGCCCCTCTAGTTCTCTGATTGGCCCTCTGTTGTGGCCAATGGTGAGGGAAGCTTTCTTCTCACATGTGCTGCCGAAAAGAGAAAGGGGGGGGGCGAGCGGGGGAAATGTCTTGACAGCAGCCCTCCCCCTTGCCCCACCGTGCGGACACCTTAGCTGGAGGAGGAGGAGCAGTCCCTGGGAGAAAAGAGCGGAACTGTGAGTGCGGCGCTGAGGCTGAGCTGTGTGTGAGAGAGAAACACAGCTCAGCCCATGCAGCTGAACGTTCCGCCGGAGAGGACAGAGGACTGGCCACATAGCGGTAGCGGCGAGCGGCGGCCACGGCCTGTGTTAACCATGTTCAGGCCACGGTCGCCGCTTACCTCCCGCTGTGCGGCCTGAACAGCAACATGTTATGGAACGGGCAGCCCCCGGCCCGGTCTGCCCTATGGCCAGTCCGGGCCTGGCCTGGGGTAACAGAAGTATTATCCTCTCGGGGGTAATGCTTTGGTTCTCCTTGAATTTCTCTCTTAAAGTTCAGGAATGATAGTTATGAATTTGTGTTACTGTTTGAAACATTTGTGGTACGCACCTACACTCCTCAGGATATAAGATGCCTCAGGTAGGAGGTAGGGTTGTACTGTTTCTAGTGCGTGGATTCTTTTTCCACAACTGGGGACAGTTGTGACTTTAGAGGGGGGTGTATTTAGCGCCCACCACTTTAGGTGGGTGCTATCAGTTTAAAGAGGAAGTAAAGCCTATAAAAAAAAATGCACCCTGCAAGGCAAAGGCATAATATACTAGCTCATTATGAATAACTTACCTGAGAACAAAGCCCTCGAAGCGGTCCTCCTTCTTCTTCACTGCTGCCATGTATCCCGGAGTGACTTCCGGGTCTCGCTGCTCCAGCGCTGTGATTCGCCGGAGCCGCGATGACGTCACTCCCGCGCATGCGCATGAGAGCTGCCACGAGCGGCATATCGCCGTTAGCTGCAGCGTGCTCAGTGCGCCTGCACGCCGATGTCTACGGCACATGGGTCATAGACATCGGTGCCTGTCCTTGTGCAAATATCTCCTAAACCGTGTAAGTTTAGGAGATATTTCTTGGACCTACAGATAAGCTTTAATCTAGGCTTACCTGTAGGTCAAAATGGTTTGTAAGGGTTTACAACCACTTTAAAGACAGGTTAAATTGCCAGTGCCTTACTGTATTTTGTACAGGCCTGGAGGTTTGGTTTGGGTTAGGGTGGAGTTATAGGTTAGAGGGGGTTGTGACCACCTGTTCATCACCCTGGAAAAACCCTCCCTTTCTTCTTCAGAGAAATATCTGGAAAGGAGGAGGGTCAGGTTCTGAGGGACAGGCAGTGTGTATGGGCTAGGGATGAGAGAGGATGAGGAGGATTCAAACTCATGTTTGAATCGAACATCGGCCGTTCGCCTACTCGGCGAACCCAGAACTTTGTGGGCCGTCGCATCGCAGTGCATTGCTGGCTGATGATTGGCCAAGCATGCACTGTGACCCTGCATGCTTGGCCAATCACAGCACCGACAGCGAGGAGAGCAATAATTGGCCACAGGCAGGATGCCTGTGGCCAATTATATCTCAGGGGGGTTTAGTACACGCCCACACTATATACTATACACATTAGTATGTCTGGAAGGCCAACAAGGAGAGGCAGACAGTCACGAGCCAATAAAAGAGGGCAAGCAGGCTCTGTGTCTAGAGGCAACAGTGCTGGTCGTGGACGCGGTGCATCGTCATCAGCACGCTTGTCCTTATTTTAGGCAGCTGGACGCGTTGAGCCGCATCATGCCGAAGACTTGGTAGAGTGGATGACCCTCCTCATCCTCCTCATCCTCTCTCACCCAGGCTCAGGATACTGGCAAAGCAGCTGCCAACACGTCCTCTTCCCTTGTCTCAATGTCATCAGTTACTCCTTCCCTAGACCCACCATGTGCTCCTGAGGAGTCCCCCGAACTATTTGACCACAGTGTTGGGTACATGCTCCAGGAGGATGCCCAGCGTTTGAAGGCTCTGAATATGATACCCAGCTAGAGGAAGGCAGTAGAGTGAGCGCAGAGAGAGGGAATGCTAAAGGACAGCAATCTGGCAGTCATGTTCCACCAGCTGCAGCATACTGCCAGGTTTGCTCCAGTGGTGAAGAGGGAGGGGATGATGAGGTCACTGACTCCACATGGGTGCCTGATAGGAGGAGGAGGCACATCTCCAACGAGGCAGGATGCCCTCCGGGGGCCAGCTTAGGGGCAGCACACCGACTGAATCACACTGCAGAGCTCCGCCTGTGCAGGGCGCTGCCTCTGCGCATTATTCCAAAAGTTCTTTGGTGTGGGCCTTTTTTGAGATGAGTGCAGCAGATTGCACCACTGCTATTTGCAACATATGTCTCAAGCGTATCTCGCTTAACCAAAACATCAGCCACTTGGGCACCACATGCTTGACCAGACATATATTGACCTGCCATGCAGCTCGTTGGCAAGCGTACCTTAAAGATCCACACCAAAGATCAAAGCGGACCTCTCCTTGCTCCTCATCAACTGGGATCTCCAACCTCACTATACCTTTAGTCCTCTCTGAAAGCTGCACTGAGAGGAATAAAAGTGTAGAATTAGGTGTGTCACAGCCAAGTACTTGCGGGCAATCTGCTAGCAGTACACCGACGTCCAATTGTACCAGGCAAATTTCCCTGCCCCAGCTGCTGGACCGTCAAAAGAAGTTCACTCCCAGCCATCCACATGCCCAGCGGTTGAATGCTAGCTTGGCTAAATTGCTAGCACTTCAACTGCTGCCTTTTCAGTTGGTAGACTCGGCCCCCTTTGTGCAATGTGCGGTTCCTCAGTGGCAGGTTCCAAAATGCCACTTTTTCTCACGGAATGCGATTCCGGCTCTCTACCAACATGTGGAAGGCAATGTCCATGCCTCGCTGGACACGGCAGTCAGCGGTAAGGTGCATATTACCACTGACTCATGGTCCAGCAGGCATGGACAGGGACCTTACCTATCTTTCACGGCCCATTGGGTCACTCTTTTGGCAGCTGGGAAGGATGCAGGACAAGGTGCAGTAGTGTTGGAGGTTCTTCCTCCACCACACCTCAAAAATGCTACTACTGGTTGTGACACACCTCTGTCAGGGGAGCAATCAGAGAACGGGCAATCCTGCCTGTAACCGCCATGGTTGCGCTGGGCGAATTCCCGTGCGCATACGCGCCGGCCGTGGTTAGTGCGCACGGGCGCGCGTGCCAACACAGTGCGCGAACGGGAGCGCGCGCCAACGCAGTGTGCGAACGGGAGCGCGCGCCAACGCATGTGCGCGAACGGGCGTGCGCGGGAGCGTGCGCGGTACCGGTATTGACGCCCGTGGGCTTATTTAGGGGCGCTGCAGACTACAGGCGGGTTGCTGGATTGTTGTCAGCTCCCGTGTCCCTTGTACCTGCTGCCTGTGTCTGATTTCCCGGTTCCTGTGATTACCTGGCTTGCCTGACTCTTCCTGATCTCCGCTTGCACCGACCCCTGGCCTGGACCCAACAACGCTTACGCCTGCACCTCCTGTACCTCCGCTTGCCCGCACGGTGTTGACCTTTGGCCTGGCTACTGACTCCGTTCCTGATCCATCCTGCTGTACCTTGTATCGGTTAGACCCGTTGTGTATGATCCCTGGCTTGGCTTGGCCCTGCTCCTGGTTGCTGCACTGGAACCTGTCCACGCACGGATGCCCGACCTACTTACTGGCGCACCCCAGCAGCTCTGCGACTCAGCTACCTAAGCATCTGCATCCGGCAACCCGTGCACCTTTGGGCACTGTATTCCCTGTCCCACTCTCAGGGGTACATTGCACTCAGCCGCAAGGGGCGCCCTCTCAGCATTCCGGCCTCCCACCAGAGACTTAATAACCTCTCTCCTCCACCCCCTCCTCTTCCTCCATGGCCTCTTCCTGTGCTTTGTCCTCGGAACCAGCGGTGCTCTGTAGGCGTTCAAGGGGCTATGCAAGTATGCAGGCAAAAAGATGCCATGCCGTGCTTGCTCTGGTGTGTTTGGGGGACAGGAGCCACACTGGGGCAGAGGTTCTGTCAGCTCTGCAGGGGCAGGCCGAGAGGTGGTTGATGCCACGCCAGCTTAAGCCAGGAATGGTGGTTTGCGACAATGGCACCAACCTCCTCTCTGCCCTGCGACAGGGACAACTGACCCCTGTGTCCTGTGTGGCTCACGTCCTTAACCTGGTGGTGCAGCGGTTCTTAGGCAGGTACCCAGGCTTACAGGATGTCCTGAGGCAGGCCAGGAAAGTCTGTGTGCATTTCCGCCGATCATATAATGCCAGTGCTCAGCTGGCTGAGCTGCAAAAGGAGTTGAACCTGCCCAAGATCCGCCTTATATGTGACATGCCCACCAGGTGAAACTCATTGTTGGCCATGCTGCAGCGGCTGCACACGCAGCAGAGGGCCATCAATGAGTACTCAGCTCTAAATGCCTGTTGCTAGGGGGTCCCTCGTAGTCTGCCTCCTTCAGTGCCCGGCACTGACATCACTTCCCCTCAGCACAGTCAGTCATCTGGGACACCAGGGACACGTGACAGGTCCCAGATGACTGCGCGGCTTATCACGGCGCACGGTGCCGCTCGCGCATGCACAGTGGGTGCCCAGCTGTGAAGCCACAGCCGGGTGCCCACAGTAAGAATGCCGGCGCCGCCGAGCGGAGCGGGAGAAGGGGCCCGCATCTCTGGACCCTGGGACAGGTAAGTGTCCGATTATTAAAAGTCAGCAGCTGCAGTATTTGTAGCTGTTGACTTTAATATTTTTTTTTTTTTTTAAGGGGCACCCCACTTTAAGCACAGTGCTTACTCTTACAAACAAGTAAGGAAGGCAACGCTGAAGAGACTTCTGGCATTTGTCCATCAGCAGATGCTGTATATGTACCCAAGCTGTGGTACTTTGACAAACTGTGTTTTCTTGACGACCAGACTGAGGCCAGGGAATCGCTTTCAACCCTTCCCTCCACCCTTCCCTCCACCCTTACCTGCAGCATTCCCTCCACCCTTCCTTCCAACCCAGCAGAGGTTGATGAGGAGCAACCTGGGCCTTCCATCATGGAAGAAGCGGATGCGCCCAGCTTGAGCCAGGTATATTGTTTCAATACATATTTAGTGTGCTAATATTAATGATGTTAACTAGATGTTATAATTTAAACAATATTAGTGATTTTACCCAAAAAATGAAGTATACATATCAATTGACAGTAGTGGTCAAAAATGTTTGTCACCAGCATAAAAAATAAATGCTGGGGTCAGAATGATACTCTTTTATATGTATTAACAGAATTTAAAAGTCATGAGCTGAAAATTGTGTGTGATTGATGAACCCAAAAATAACAACAAAATAAAACTATGTCCCTTTTTTATACACAGGATGAGATCAGCCAGAAAGAAGTTTATGGAAAGTGGCAGGCAGGAGGAGACTGGGCCCACTGTCAGCCAGGAGGTGGCCGGGCCCAGTAGGAGCCTAACCCAGTCGCAGGTGCCTCCCCTCCGCCTTCAGACAAAAAGGCCCAAGAAGGGGACGGTCACAGAGGCATCACTGCGCCTCATTAGAAAGGCTACAAATGTACTAAGGAGCCCTCCCGAAGCTGAAGAGGCCTATGGGTGCTATATAGCCAGCCGGTTGCTGGAATTAGAGAAGGGCCAACGCCTTCAATGTGAGCGAATCATTTTTTCGCCCTTTCAGAAGGGGCTGAGTGGCGAGTTAACTGCCACAAGCAGAATCTGTGATCAAGCTCCTCCTCCTCCTCCTGCCACAAGTACACCACTAGAGCCACAGCCTCCAAGGAAGGCTGCAGGGAAGGCTGCAGGGAAGGGTGCAGTGAAGGGTGGAGCGAAGAGAAGAAAGTGATGACCTGGCTTCAGTCTGGTCTGACAGAAGACGCAGGCTGGTGTAGTACCACAGCCTGGGGACATATATTCCTGGACCAGATTGTGCTCCCCATTATATGGACTTCTCAAGATCCCAATTTTCTTTTCCACAGACTTGATGTGTGCCCTGGAGCCAAAAGGCTGCCAAAATTCCTCAAGTTTCTCCAGCATTGCCTTCATCTTTATTTTGTTAACCAGAATAAATGGATATTTTATTTTCACAAAATACTTGCCTATGTGTTTTTATTCAAATACATTCCTAAAAGACAATGTCAAATGAACAAGGTTACAAAAAAACAAATATATAATGTTATTGTGGTAACTTGACACCAAAAAAATTAATAAAAAGGTTATTGTGGTAACGACACACACAAATAAAACATTTCAAAAAATGCTATTGTGGTAACGACACACAAAAAAAACAAAAAAAAAAAAGGTTATTGTGGTAACGACACACACAAATAATACATTTTAAAAAAGGTTATTGTGGTAATGACACACACACCAAAAAAAAAAGGTTATTGTGGTAATGACACACACAAATAAAACATTTCAAAAAAGGTTATTGTGGTAGCGACACACACAAAAAAAACATCTCAAAAAAGGATATTGTGGTAATGACACACACAAAAAAAAGAAATAAAAAAAAAGGTAATTGTGGTAACGACACACACAAAAATAAAAATAAAATAAAATGTTATTGTGTTAACTTGACAAAAAAAAATCTGGAGATCACTAGAAAATAATTTAGAAATAATCATAAAAAAAATCTGGATGAAATCCAAAATAATAAAAGAGGACTACAAAAAAGGAAAATTTATTATCAAATACTTACCGTAATTTTCTTTTCCTGATGGACTCCATGTGTGGGTTAACCCCACCTCCTCTCCAATGCTATAGGAGCCCATTCCCATAAATGAACACTCACCACTCCATACTGTGTCCTGTTAACTAGCCGACTCTATGACTCATGGGTGGGAACTCCGTCTGCCATGGAGTCCATCAGGAAAGGAAAATTACGGTAAGTATTTTATAATAAATTTTCCTTTTTCATGACAGACTCCATGGCAGCCTACGTGTGGGAAATAACTAGCCGACCACACAGGAAGGTATGCTGAACAAAAAATATTTTAATTTGACCTATCGGCCGATAGGATTTTTAAACCAAAGTTTACAGAAGACAGTGAATCAGGCTCAATGCAATAATGAGAAATGAACGTATTAATAAAGGCCCAAGAAGCCGCCTTGCAAATGGTGTCAGGAGCCACATGTCGGGCCGCCGCCCAAGAGGCTGCCATTCCCCTGGTGGAGTGTGCCATCACCGCCACTGGAGGAGCCAAGGTCTTACCCCTGTATGCTTGTTGTATGGTCCATACAATCCAAGTCGCCAGTGTCCTGGTTGAAGCTTTGTTCCCCTTGTTGCTGCCTGAGTGCAGTATAAAGAGATGGTCAGACCGTCTGAAGGATGAAGTAATTTGAGATATTCCTTTAAAGCTTCACCTACATCCAGAGGATGAATATCAGTAGACCTGAAAGTAGGTAAGACGATCTCCTGGTTCTTATGGAACACCAAAGTTACTTTCGGGTTAGAACCCAGCATGGTAATAAGGACCACTCGGTCCGGAAAAAACATTAAAAAAGGTTCTTCGAAGCCCAATTATACAATCTCAGAGACCCTCTTAGCCGAAGTGACAGCTACTAATAATGCAACCTTTGCCGAAAAGTCCTTAATTGAAAGCGGGGAGAGCCTCGTGGTACTTAGTCCAGTTATTGAGTCAAGGACAAGGGGAAGATCCCATTTGGGAAATCTTGGCTTCCTTTGAGGCTTAAGTCTGGATGCTCCTCGGAAGAACTGCCTGATCAATGGATGAACTGCCCATGAAGTACAAGAAGAGGCTGATAAAGCTGAAACCTGTACTCTGAGGGAACTAATGGATAAAGGAAGATCGGTTTGAAGGAAGCCAAGGATGTCCTGTACTCCTGGATGTTTGAAAGGCCTACCCGTAGAGGAACAAAATTCCTCAAATTTGGTCCATATCCTCCCATACACTTTATTTGTGCTTGACCTTCTTGAGCTCCTGAGGGTGGAGATTACTCTTGAGGCACACCTGATAGATTCTAGCCTCTCCCTCTCAAGAACCAGACCATCAGTCTCAGGAGTGCCGGGCAAGGGTGCAGAACTGCAACTTAAGAGAGAAGGTCCGGCCTGAGAGGGAGAAGTATCAGATCCCGAACACTGAGCTAGACCAGGAGGGGGAACCAAGGCCTGTTCGGCCAATAGGGAGCTATTGTCACCACTTCGACTGCTTCCACTTGGAGCCTCTGAAGGAATCTGAGGATCACTGGTATTGGAGGAAAGGCATACGCCCTCCTGAACCTCCACCAATCCGTCAGGGCGTCTGTTCCAAAGGCCTGGCGGCAAAGGCCTCGAGTGTAGAATTTCTCCATCTTGAAATTGCAGGGGGAGGCGAATAGATCTACCTCGGGACTGACCCCCAATGACAGGATTCACCTGAATGTTTGAACATGAAGGGACCACTCGTTGTTTTCCGCCTGAGAGTTCTGAACTTCTGGGATGAAAAACTGCTGAGATGTTCACTAGGTTCTTCTGTACCAATGATAGAATGGGTTTGACTTCTCTGAGGAGTGTAGAGCTCCGAGTGCCCCCTTGCCTCTTCACGTAAGAGACTGTCATGGTATTGTCCATCCTTAGTAATACCGACTTCCCCTTCAGAAGGTGAGAGAAGGACTGGAGAGAACACCAAACTGCACGAAGCTCTAGGACGTTCGAGCCCAGAAAGGAGAGACAAGTATCCCACTTGCCCTGCGCAAGGTTCGATCCGCAAAGGGCCCCCCAACCGGTCCCACTGGCGTCGGTCGTGACCGTGACCCAAGACATGGGAGCAAAGGAGTGACAAGTCAGCAGATTCTTGTGCTGGAGCCACCAGAAGAGGCTGTTCCTCATTGTTACAGTTATATGGATACGTTGGTTCTTGTCTCCCGACTAGGGATGAGCTTCGGGTTCGAGTCGAACTCATGTTCGACTCGAACATTGCCTGTTCAGCGAACAGCAAACAATTTGGGGTGTTCGCGGCAAATTCGAAAAGCCGCGAGCACCCTGTAAAAGTCTATGGGAGAAATCTCAAGTGCTAATTTTAAAAGCCTATATGCAAGTTATTGTCAAAAAAAGTGTTTGGGGACCTGGGTCCTGCCCCAGGGGACATGTATCAATGCACAAAATGTTTTAAAAATGGCCGTTTTTTCAGGAGCAGTGATTTTAATAATGCTTAAAGTGAAACAATAAAAGTGTAATATTCCTTTAAATTTTGTACCTGGGGGGGTGTCTATAGTATGCCTGTGAAGGGACGCATGTTTCCCATGCTTAGAACTGTCCCTGCACAAAGTGTCATTTTTGCAGGAAAAAACGCTATTTAAAGTCACGGCTAATGAATTGCCGGCTCCCGTAACACAGAGAACAGTCATTCATTGAAAGTCATTGATAAAAAAAAAGTCATTGATAAAAAAAAAAAGCGTAGGGGTCCCCCCAAATTCAATTACCAGGCCCTTCAGGTCTGCTATGAATATTAAGGGGAACCCCCGCTTCAAATAAAAAAAAAAGTCATTGGTAAAAAAAAAAAAGCGTGGGGGTCCCCCCAAATTCAATTACCAGGCCCTTCAGGTCTGGGATGGATTTTAAGGGGAACCCCGGCCAAAAAAAAAAAAAAAAAGGCGTGAGGTCCCCCTCAAAATCCATACCAGACCCTTCTCCGAGCACGCAACCTGGCAGGCCGCAGGAAAAGAGGGGGGGACGAGAGCGCCCCCCCCTCCTGAACCATACCAGGCCACATGCCCTCAACATTGGGAGGGTGCTTTGGGGGTCTGTGACCCCTCAAAGCACCATGTCCCCATGTTGATGGGGACAAGGGCCTCTTCCCCACAACCCTGGCCATTGGTTGTGGGGGTCTGCGGGCGGGGGGCTTATCGGAATCTGGAAGCCCCCTTTAACAAGGAGACCCCCAGATCCCGCCCCCCCCCTGTGTGAATGGTAAGGGGGTACAAAAGTACCCCTACCATTTCACCAAAAAAGTGACAAAAATTTTAAAAATGACAGGAGACGGTCTTTGACACTTCCTTTATTAAAATCTTCTTTCATCTTCTTTCTTCTGGTCTTCCTTCTTCCTTTCTTCATCCTTTGGTTTCTTCATCTTCTTCTTCCATCTTCTTCCATCTTCTTCTTCCTCCGATCCGCTTCTTCTTGCTCTGGTCTTCTCGTCCGGCATCTTCTTCCAAGGCGTCGGCGTCTCTTCTTGGGCCGCTCCGCACAGTGGGAGGCTCCCGCTGTGTGAGGCTTTGCTGCGTCTGACAGCTCTTTTATAATGGAGGACGGGGCCACCTGGTGACCCCGCCCCCCTCTGACGCACAGGGATGTCATGGGGACTTCCCTATGGCTTTCCCCATGACGTCAGAGGGGGGCGGGGGACGGCCCCCGCCCCCCTCTGACGTCATGGGGAAAGCCATAGGGAAGTCCCCATGAAGCCCCAGGTACGAACCCCCAGGTACGAAATTTAAAAGAATATTACACTTTTATTGTTTCACATTAAGCATTATTAAAATCACTGCTCCTGAAAAAACAGGGTTTTTAAAAAAAAAAAAATTTGCATTGATACATGTCCCCTGGAGCAGGACCCAGGTCCCCAAACACTTTTTATGACAATAACTTGCATATAAGCCTTTAAAATTAGCACTTTTGATTTTGAACGTTCGAGTCCCATAGACTTTCATAGGGTTCTAAAGTTCACACGAGCTTTAGGTCTGTTCGCAGGTTCTGGTGCGAACCGAACAGGGGGGTGTTCGGCTCATCCCTACTCCCGACTTCCATTGCCTGAGAAAACCTGACTGGAACGGGCCTAAACTCCACAAGGCCCACTTGACCATAGGGGTCGAGACCATTGTACCGACAAGCTCCAGACACTGAGAGGCTTTCAGATACGTGGTGTGTAGGGCCTGAGAGATTCTTTCTCGAATAATCTGAATCTTTTCTACTGGAAGAGAGATGGTGCTTTCCAGAGTGTCGAACTGAGCCCCTAGATATATCAGATGTTGAACTGGGTCTAGATGACTCTTTGCCAAGTTCAGAAGCCACCCGAAACTTGACAGGGTGGAAATCACCTGATCCCGGTGCGCCAGCAACTGCTCTTTGTTTTGGGACAGCACTAGAAGGTCGTCTAGGTAGTGGTAAAGACGTATACCTTTTAACCTGATAAGAGCCACTATGGCTAAGAGCACCTTCGAAAAGACCCGGGGGGATGTTCGTCAGCCCGAAGGGGGTACATCGTCAGCCCGAAGGGGAGGCAAATAAATTGCAGATGATCTTGTCCGACATGGAACCTGAGATATTTGTGAAATTCCCTTTCCACCGGGATGTGGAAATAGGCGTCTTTTAGGTCGATCGAAATCATCCAATCTCCTGGCTGTATGGCTTCTGAATGGTTGAAAGTGTTTCCATTTTGAACTTCCCGTGTTCTATGAATTTGTTTAGATAGGTCAGATCTATGACCGGGCGCCAAGAGCCACTTTTCTTTTGAACCAGGAAGAGGGGGAAATAGATTCCTTGGAACCATTCTTCCTTTGGTACCTGTACCACTGCACCTTGAGTCTTCAGTAATTCTACGTATGACAGCAACGCTTGTCTCTGTTCCTCCGAACGAGGAAGTAGAGTGGACACAAATCTGGGGGGAGGAGTACTGGAGAAGGCCCATCTGTGTCCTGACGAGACTGTCCTTATGACCCAGTAGTCCAAGATCGAGGCCATCCAGACGTGCCGGAAGAGGGATAGATGGGCCCCCACCCGACCCGCCTGGGCGGGCGCAATCTCAGAAGGACTTGGCTGGCTCACGTCCACTGGATGTCTGGCTTTTAGCAGGCTTACGAAAGGATGCCTGCTTCCTCCTAAAATCCCGTCCAGCATGCTTCACTTGAGCGCTCTGGGCTGCGCTTTCTAAATTGAGGTTTCTTCTGCCCAAGCAGACGTCTGTCCTGGGGAAGGAAGCCAGACTTACCACCCGTAGCCCACGTTATGGCATCATCCAGCTTGTTGCCAAACAGTGAAGACCCTTCAAAAGGGATTTTACACCAAGCTTGCTTGGAGACCGGATCAGCGAGCCAGTAACGTAACCACAAAGCTTGCTTAGCCGTGACTGAGGACAACATAACGCGTGCCAGCAGGCGAATCAGGTCAATAGACACCTCCCCCAAGAAGACTGCCCCTAGATTTAACTCCGCTACTGCCGAAATCCTAACCAGCTCTTCAGAAACGTCCCTGAGGAAGGAGTCTACGTTCTCAGTCCAGGCTTCCATGGCCTTAGACATGGCTGCTAGCGCCAAAGCAGGCTTACAAGCCATACCAGCAAGCCCATAGATCCTCTTAAGGTCCTGGTCAATCTTCCTTTCAAGACCATCTTTAAAGGATACTGCATCATCCAATGGTAGAGTAACATGTTTAGCTAGACGCATCAAGGCCGCATCCACAAGAGGGGCATTTTCCAAATATTTTACCATCTTGATGGGATATAACCTGGAAGTTTTATTAGTCATGGAGGACTTTGTATCCACCTTACTCCACTCTTCCTCAATAATGTCCTTCAACTCAGTAAGAAGGGGGAAGTTTGAGCGTTCTTTCCCCAGCTGCTTGAAGAACTTTTTATGCTTAGCTGGGGGAGTGGATGATTCTTCCCACTTAAGGGCCTCCTTAATCGATTTGATTAGCGGCGAGACCATGGCGAAGTCAAAGTCTCCAATGTCTTCTTCGCCTATACAATCATCATCAGAAGAGACATTAGAAGCCGCGTAGGGCTGGGAAGTACCCGGATCATCACAGGCCTCATCAGCCTGAGGGCCAGACAAAGTGGTGGATTGGCTCAGCGTGTGAGATGTATTCATGTCCCTCAGTGACTGTTGCACCACACATTTAACAAGGGACTCCAGACGCTGGCTTTCCGTCTCCTTTTCCCCAACTGCCCGGGCATAACGATGGTCACATAAGGACTTGCCATCCGGGACTCGAATCCCACATCCCCAGCAGGCTCTGCGATCAGAGCGGCTATCATGGCGGTGGGAGCGGTTTCTGGAGGAGGAATTGGAGCGTCCCCTCTGGTGGTGAGATCCATGCGGAGAGTCTCGTCTTGATTTTCATGACGAGTGATATTGTGGCCTGGCAAGGTCTCTATCCTGAGCATCCACTCTGGAAGGGCTGAAGAAAGAAAAATAGGGGGGGGGGGGATGGTATCAAAATGGCGCAAATGATTGCAATTGTACGTCAACCCCTCCCCTCACAAGCACATACCTAGTGCGTGAGGGCTGGCTTTTAAAGGCGGCGATTTGTCCATGATTTCTGGACAAAAAGCGTCACAATACAGGTGGTCTGAAAAAACTGCTTGACCGCCGTCTGACCGCAGTACTGTGCACGCGCGAACCAAGCCTCGGAATTGCGGAGGCCAATGCGTCCCCAGAGACGGCTGTTCTGCGGAAGCGCCGTGGCGAGCTGGAACGCATAAGCGCTCCAGCCGCTCCAGATACAGGATGCCACAGCATGTATTGCAGGGAAAACAAACAAACACACACAAATAGAAGACTGCCATGGATGTTAGGTAGAAAATGCAGACCTTGCCAGCCGTTGATGCATGCGTCCGACCGTCCGTTGGGCATACAGAGGCGACCACCCTACCACCAAGGGGAACCATACAGCCTCTAAAAGCTACTTGCCCGCCCATGGCTGGGCTCTGAACTGCTCCGCAAAGGTATGCCAAAAGAATCCGAAATCCATCCGGACGGGAACAGCATGTGTAGGTCCATTGGAGGTCGACAAAAAAGGAACACAATATGGAGTGGTGAGTGTTCATTTATGGGAATGGGGTCCTACAGGCATTGGAGAGGAGGCGGGGTTAACCAACACGTAGGCTGCCATGGAGTCTGTCAGGAAAAATTGTTTAAAACATTATTACGGACATGGGGCTTTTAAAAAAATACAATATCATTCATGAGATCAGGAGAAATAATCCATAAATCTGTGAGAACTCTGTGTAAATATTAGGGGTGCGCATCTTCACTTGCCTCACGATTCGATTCGATTACGATTATCCGGTCCACGATTCGATTCGATTCCGAGATGCATCACGATGCATCACGATTACTGCGCATGGTTTTCATCCAAAAAATTCAAGCAGTCAGAAGAACTCCATTTTCTAAATTGTATCTGTTCTTAAAAAAAAGACAACACTACCTGCATGTAGCAAAGTGTAAACACAGCAGACAACTTAAAGATGAGCTCCAGACTGCCCCCAAATGACTACAGAAGATGGTAAGAGACTGCAGACATGATACAGAAGATGGTCAGAGACTGCAGAGGTGATACAGAAGATGGTCAGAGACTGCAGACGTGATACAGAAGAGGGTCAGACTGCAGGCATGATACAGGGGATGGTCAGAGACTGCAGGCATGATACAGGGGATGGTCAGAGACTGCAGACATGATACAGTGGATGGTCAGAGACTGCAGACATGATACAGGGGATGGTCAGAGACTGCAGACATGATACAGGGGATGGTCAGAGACTGCAAACCTGCTCGACGTGGTAAGGGAGGTGCCAGACTGTCCTATCCAAGCTGACCAATACCCCGCTCCCCTCACCACATAATACTGTTTAATTACCATAGCGCTCATCTGCCTAGTGTCACCACGGACCAATTTATCATCTCTATCGATCAGCATCCACACAGTCCTCTGCTCTCCCCCCATCTCTACACAGTAAGCATGCAGATAGGGCAATAAAAAACAAAAAATGGTGTGCAGTGCTTTGTGGTGATGTACAAAAGGGTCTCATTAAGTAGTGAATAAATATAGTCCTGAAATATATAAATCTGTAATCTGATTGAAAGAAATCTTTTGTGTATTCAAAGTAATTCCAGTGCTGAGTGTGCTCTGCTGTGTTCAAATCATTCACCCTTGAATGTTTGTCAGCCAATCATGAGAGCTGTTCACAAAATCCAAATCCTCCTCGAACAACAGTATCTCTATCTTACCCATCTCGTCCGCCAAGCTCCTGGCATTGGTGAACATGCCACGTAGTTTAGATCAGTCGCATATTATCCTCTTATTGGGTGTTCTGAGATTGCAACTAAGACTTGCTACTATACTTACCTTGGGTTTATGTGCTTTGGTCAACCTACCACTAATGTCCCCAATACTACCCTCTGGAATATGTTCCGCGCTGACTATCTCTACCTCTGGACCCTTTCCCCCATCACCTAGTTTAAAAACCCCTCTAACTTTTTGGCCATCTTCATTCCTAGCTGATCTGCACCCTCCTCCTTTAGGTGCAATCCGTCCCTTCTATAGTAGCGGTTATCGACTGAGAAGTCAGTCCAGTCCTCCAGGAACCCAAACCCCTCCTTACTACACCAGCTCTTCAGCCACTTGTTTACTACCCTAATCTCCCTCTGCCTTTCTGGTGTGGCTCGATGTACCGGTAGTACTCTTGAGAATACTACCTACTTTCCTCAATTTAGTTCCTAAGTCCCTAAAATCGTTCTTTAGGACACTCCATCTGCCTCTGACTTTGTCATTGGTGCCAACGTGCACCATGACAGCTGGGTCTTCCCCAGCCCCTCCCAGTAATCTGTCCACCAGATCCGTGATGTGCCGAACCCGAGCACCCGGCAGACAACATACAGTACCGCGATATTGTGTCAATCTCACCGCTTTTATCGGCGAGATTGACACCCTGCGAGCCCTGTCGCGGGAGCCAGCGCCGAGCCGCATCGGGAAAGGAAACATTTTTTTTTTCCTTTCCCAATGTGCGACAAGCATCGCTGACATTGAGGCCGGGTTCACACTGGTGCGGGGATCTGACTTGGATCCCCGCCAATACCAGGCACTGTGTTTGGTATAAATCTTGAGGGGGAACTCCACGCCAAATTTTTAATAAAAAAACGGCATGGGTCCCCCCTCCAAGAGCATACCAGGCCCTTAGGTCTGGTAGGAATTTTAAGGGGAACCCAAAATCCATACCAGACCCTTATTCGAGCACAAAGCCCGGCCGGTCAGGAAAGGGGGTGGGGATGAGTGAGTGCCCCCCCTCCTGAGCCGTACCAGGCCGCATGCCCTCAACATGGGGGGGTGGGTGCTTTGGGGAAGGGGGCGCCCTGCGGGCCCCCCCACCCCAAAGCACCTTGTCTCCATGTTGATGAGGACAAGGGCCTCTTCCCGACAACCCTGGCCGTTGGTTGTTGGGGTCTGCGGGCGGGGGACTTATCGGAATCCGGGAGCCCCCTTTAATAAGGGGTCCCCCAGATCCCGGCCCCCCACCCTATGTGAATATGGGGTACATCTTAAGCCCCATACACAAGGTCGGATTTTCCGAGGACCAGTTCCGTCGGATCATGTCCGTCGTACTTTGTCCGATGTTGGTGTTGCGTACACACGGTCGGACAAAGTTGTCGGAATTTCCGGTCTTCAAGAACGTCGTGACGTAAGTCGTCTTCCACGAGACTAGAAAAGGGAAGTTCAGCACCACGTCCCGCACCCGTTGGGCTCCTTCTGCTGATCCCGTGTTTATCGCGAGTTAGTTGAAGTTTGGGGACTTACGATTCGCGCTTCTCAGTTTTGTGACTCAGATCGTTACTGCTCTTCAGTTTGTGCTTGTCGTGCGTATCTGTTTATTAGTGCGTGTAGTCAGTTCGCATTTGTTGGTCATTGCGGCCTATATCTTGATATAGGACGCTTTGATTTTCACTGCTTATTGTCTGCTCGTTTCTGGTATTCATTTCGTTCTTTCAGGCCTTGCTGTTTATCGGTGCTTTCTGTTTGTCCGTTCTGACCAGCCGACCGTTTGTGAGCGATGTTTCCCGTACGTACTCGTCGCCGAGTTCGTGCTGTACGCGGAATTGGTGTCGGGCTTTTAGCTTTGACCCAAGACCCGTCCATGAACAGAGTGACGAGGAGTATGTGGACCAAGAATTGGTTGCTTTAGCGTGATCAGTTCTCGCACATGCCTTTGCTTCGTGAGATCCGGGAGAATAATCCTGATGATTTCAGGAACTTTCTCCGGATGACGGACCCCGTTTTTCACCGTCTTTTGGCTTTGCTGACCCCTTTTATCAGCCGGCAGGATACCTGCATGAGACAAGCCATCACTCCGGAGCAGAGGCTTGTTGCTACTCAACGTAGCAACAAGCCTCTGCTCCGGAGTGATGGCTTGTCTCATGCAGGTATCCTTGGCGACAGGGAGAAGTTCTCCTCAGGTATCTCTCCCCAGGCCCTGGGAATCATTATTCCAGAGACCTGTTCTGCCATCATCCAGGTCCTGCAGGAGGACTATATTAAGGTAACATTTCTACTTTACTATTCCCTTCTATGTATGCTCTGTTTGCTAATGTCTTGTATTTTTTACCTCCTTCCCTAATTACCATGATTGCAATATGCTCTAATATGCTGTGCCCCTTTTCTCCTTCATGCATTTTTCCCTTCACTTACCTCCCCAGCATGCTCTTCTGGCCCAATAGACACCTATGGCCTAGTCACTTAAGCAATGTATTTTGTCTGCTCCATAGTATTGGTTTCCCCCAAACACCCCCTAAAATATGCACTAATGTTTGCTGTGTGTTTTACTTCATGCCGAGCCCCATTTTGTCCCCATTTTTTTTGGGGGGGGGGGGGTGCCAAACTCATTAGGAACCCCCTCCCCCAACTGCTCTGTCAGATGCTAACAATCCTCTATCCGCTGGCTTTCCCAAGGTCAATACACACTATATACAGTGGGCATCTTTAGGGATGAATTCAGCAAAGCATGTAGTGCAAGTGGCTGGCTCCATACTTTCCATTTGCTCTTTTTTTTGGTTAGTTCCCTCCTATTAGCTTGCTAGGTAATTGCCGAATGTCAAAATGTGCTTCCCTTTTTTTTTTTTTGGGGGGGGGGATTTGGAATGTTCTTTTATCTTTCCTGTGGGCTGCCAATAGTGTTAAGTAAGGAGGGTCTGGCCTTTTAAGGGTCTTAAAATGTAAAAGTCTGATCTTGTTCCAAGATGTTTAGTGTCTAATCTGCTTGCAATGTTTATGTGCAAAGTGACTAATTATTTTTTCTTGTTTCACTCCACAGTTCCCTTCCACGCCACAGGAATGGCAGACTGTGGCCTCCCACTTTGCCAGCCGTTGGGACTTTCCTAACTGCGGAGGTGCAATTGATGGGAAACACGTCCGCATCGTCCCACCCCCCAACTCGGGGTCCTACTATTATAATTATAAGGGGTTTAATAGTGTAGTGATGTTGGCGGTGGTGTCGACGACATACGATTTTTTGTATGTGGACGTGGGGATGAACGGCCGGATCTCGGAAGGTGGTGCCATAGCGCACACGGAGTTCTACTGGCGTCTCCAAAGTGGCAGTCTGTGCTTGCCACCTCCAGAGGAGAATGCTGAAGGACTCCCCTTCGTCTTTGTCGCAGATGAAGCGTTTGCGCTGACTCCCCATCTGATGAGGCCCTTCCCGATGAGGACCCTCACCCCAGACCAGAGGGTCTTCAATTACAGGCTGTCGAGAGCCCGCAGAGTGGTGGAGAACACCTTCGGGATCCTTGCCAGCCGCTTCCGCCTGTTTTTGACGGCTATTAACTTGGCGGAATACAAACTGAACCACATAGTTCTTGCCTGTTGCATATTGCACAACTTTTTGAAAAGACACAACAGCAACTATGTGGTGCCCGTTGGCCCAGATGTGGAGGGCCCTTCCAATGCCGACCTCACAGCCCTTCAAGCGGCACGTCCAGGCTTGCCCCCTCTAAATGCCAGCGAGGTCCGCGAGCAATATATGGAGTACTTTGTGGGTAGGGGGGCCATTGCTCTGCCTGACGATGTGTGAGAGGCATTTTTAAATAAATATATTTTTTAAACAAACCTATGATTTCTTGTCATTTCCGTATTATTGCTTATTTGAGCTAGAAATTTTTGCCCTTTAGCTTCAACAGTGGGAATGCACATTCTGGGCAAAAGGAGGTAACAGTCTCTTCTTCCCAAAAAGAATCTTCTCATGTTGTGTGTGTGATACCTAATCTTTTGTCTAGAGAAGGTTTGTAGTGCATAACTGACACCCAAAATACTCCTTTTCATCACCATGTCAGACATGTGTGTATTCCCAAAAATGGTGTGCTACGTGTTTTCGTACAAAGCACTGTGGGTGTCATTTACATAAGTCAAATCCACTATGCACTACAAGTGCACTGCAAAAGTGCCCTGGAAAATACACTTGCTGTGCAAACTGGAATTGCCTTTAGTAAATAACACCCATTGCCCCCCAAATCCTTTACATTTGACATACATAATGCTTTTGTGTTTTTAAAAAAGGAAGCCACACATTTAGAAAATTCAAAAAGTTTACTTGCAACACATTCACAAGTGCGTTTCCAAACTTCTTGGCAAAACTGACAAGATCTTGGTTCTTTCGAACATTGTTTAATAACATTCCGCATTTGTTAAAACCAGGCATGGAGCAAAACAGAACATAGGAACTTGCAAAGTTCAACTTTCTAAAGTGAAGACAAGATCAGACGTGACTATATGTTCAAAGTGTGTTTGATCTTGCCTTCATCACATGGGGTGTCACCCCTGGAAACTGGAAATTTAGAACATGCACACAATTTGGGTCTGAAAATGGACATTAGATGGTAAAACACATGCGTAGAATGTTCAAAAGTGCCATTTCCCATCATGGGGATCAATGGACGTGTTTTGGGGGTGCAACCCCTTTACCACACCCACTTTAGTAGTTAGTAAAGTGTGCAACACCCCCAAAAAAACGTTGTCATTCATCCACCATGATGGGAGCTAGCACATGTGGACACAATGTGTGCATGTTCCAAATTTCACACAGTTCTTAAGTTGCAAATGTTGTCACAAACAGCCACAAATGTGTGTTATTAATTACTTGGTGCGTTTTCAGATTTTCCCTAAAACATCAATGATGTTCTTCAATTTTTGTTGAACATCATTGATGTTTTGCTTTATCTCATCTAGATCTCGATTGCAGACCATTATCTCCCCGATGAGTACGTGTGCACTTTCAGTGGTAAAGTGCGATTCTTCTTCCACAACATCCACGTCACCTAAAAAAAAAAAAAAAATGTCTCTCGGAAATGAGGCAGGCATACATTGATTAGCTTACCAGTAGCTGTGTTCTCCCACACTCACCTGTTGTGGTGACAAGTTCTCCAACTTCTATGATCTCTCCTTCCTCCTCCTCCTCCTCTGCTTCTGGTCTTTCCCCTTCTTTGGGAGGTGTAGGTTTTCTGGTTTCTTCAGACGTCCCAAGTTTTCGCTCCCCTATGAGAATGTACAAAAAAGAAGATTTAGCACCACAATCTATTGAGGGCAGAAATAGGAAATGTCAAACATTGCTTGAAAGTGAGGGACAATATTTTTGGTTGGCCAGTTACAAATGACAACAACATGAATGTAGTCACTTTGTAAAGGTGCTAAACTTACTAGCTTTTTGGTAGAAGTTTGTCTGATGGAGACACCCCTCTAGTATCCACTGGAGCACATGTGTGGAAAAGCATAATAAAAAGGGGGTTTGGGTGTCCCAAGCACTAGTGCTCTAGAGTCCAGATGGGTAAACCGCTACTGAGTGACCTCTCCTTTACATTGAATAAATTAGCTTGACATTCTTGATGACATCTCTATTGAGAACAAACTTCCTTTCACTAAAAACTTCACCAAACCTCGTATTATAAGTGGCCGAACAATCGAGGTTGAGTACGATCGAATGGACACACACGAACATGACACTGGCAGAAAGATCGAGGTTGAGTACGATCGAATGCACAGACGAACATGAAAGTGGCCATTTTCTAATGTACAACATTGAAAAACACATGGAGCAGTATGCAAGCAAAAAATCAAACACAAAACACAACTACTTACTTTTTTGAAGAACTTGCTTGATCTTTCTGTACTGATCGGGCTCCCTCAGTTTCAGGTCTGACCATCGTTTCCTCAGTTGCTCCTTGGATCGTTGTACCCCAAAATGATTGTACAGCCTCCTCACAACTTTAGACATGATCTTGGCCTTTCGGACATTGGGGTTGAGGTAAGGCCCATACTTCCCATCATAGTCGCTCCTCTTTAATATGTCCACCATCTCCAACATTTCTCCAAATGACATATTGGAGGCTTGAATTTCAGGCTCCGGGATCGGGACGTTTCTGCCTCCAGCCTTTCCTCGTCCTCCTCCTCATTGGTGTAATATTTGGGGGGCACCTGCTGTGTGAAAGAAAGATCGTCAGGGGCGGGCGGAGTTTGACGCATTCACACTGTATATAAAACGTCACACGCCTGTGTCGTAGCCACGATCTGTGAGACAAGGGGAGAGAAAGCTCACACACGAGACGATCGCTAGAACGAAGGTAAAATTTGAACTTGGTACATAACTAGCCTAGACTGATTAGACCTTGAGTCTTATTTATGGAGAAGATTAGGAGAGTTTAGCCTGACATTATTTATAGTGTTTTGTGTGGTGTTGTGTCTTGCAGAGATTATAGAGGGCTTCAACCATGTGAGTTTTCTCCCCCTCTTCATTGATAAGTATAGGGAAATGCCCCTATTATGGCAGGCTAAACACAGAGATTACAGCAACAAACCAAAGAGGTACGCAGTCATGAAGAAACTTGTGAAATTTGTAAAGCCAACGATGCCCACGGCAACCGTGGAGAAGTTAAGACTAAAAATTGGCAGCCTGAGGAGTACCTATTTCAGGGAGCGCAATAAGGTCCTGAAGTCCCAAGCATCTGGAGTTGCAGCAGATGAGGTCTATGTCCCCACGCTCTGGTACTATGACAGGCTCCATTTTCTCAAAGACCAGGCTAATGTCAGGAAGTCACTCTCGACTCTTCCTTGCACGCGTCCTTCCATGCACGCCACCCCTGATGAGGCTTCCGAGGAGCAACCTGGGCCTTCCAGTCTGAAAGATGTGGAGGAGCCCAGCTTGTGGCAGGTATAGTAGTTTTGTACCCATTTTTGGGAATAATGAATGATGTTCACTTAATTCAGGATCCCCATTTGCTTAGTTCCTAACGTGTTTGACATATCAACAGACAGTAGTGTTGGAGACATTTGGGGCAAGAATCTAAACTGCTGGGCTGAGAATTGTATGGTTTTCTATTTGTAAACATTTTGCAACAGTCACTAGATGAAAATTGTGTGTGTTTGATGAACAAATAACTCAAACTATGTCCCTTTTTCATACACAGGAAGACCTCAGCCAGGAGGTGGCTGTGGAATGTGGCAGTCAGGAGGAGGCAAGGGTTAGTGGCAGCCAAGAGGTGGGTAGTGGCAGCCAAGAGGGGGGTAGGCGTAGGAGCCTGACTGTCTCCCAAGTCCCTCCCCTCCGCCTTCCCTACAAAAGGGCGAGAAGGGTGGGGGAGGTGGGAGAGTTAGCGCTCCAGCTGATCAGAGATGCTTCAGCCTCCCTACATGCCACACCCACCTACGAGGAGGCCTTTGGCTCCTTGGTTGCCACAAAAATGATGGGTATGGAGGTGGGGCAACGCAGCATGTGTGAGGGGGTCATCCTCAAGGTCCTAAATAAGGGTATGGCTGGGGGGATGACCCCACTCACACATGTTTGCGATAGTGACCATGCTCCGCCTCCTCCTTCTGCCACCCCACCAGCACCACAGCCACAGCGTGCAAGGAAGCATACAAGGAAGACCTGAGAGTGACGACCTGGATTCAGTCTGGTCTGAGAGAAGATGGAGCCTCTCGTAGTACCAGAGCCTGGGGACCTAGATGGCATCTGCTGCAGTTCCGGATGTTTTGGACTTCAGGACCAGATAGCACTCCCTTATTATTTAGATAGGTACTCCTCAGGCCCCCAATTTTAGAAGCTTCAAAAATGATGTTTGCCGTGGGTGTCCAAGGCTTTGCAAATTCCCCAAGTTTCTCCATCGCTGCATTCCTCTTTGGTTTGTTGCTGAGACCTAAATAAAGGTATTTTTGATTTGAAAAAATCATTGCCTATGTGTTTTACTTTTCTACAATGACAGTTTATTTGTGAGTAGGCAGGTACATTTCACAAATAATAAAGTCCAATTAACAAGGGGCACCAACAACAAACAAACTCCTAGTAAATTTAAGCAACAAATACAAATGTTAATAATGTTGTTTTGCTAAATTGAGACACACAACCCCCCTCAAAAATCTAAATAAATTATCCTGAAAATATGTATTCCAAAAAAAAAAAAAAAAAATGACAAATCATCCAAAAAATATAACAAAGATTCTTTTACGATCTGAGGAAAAATAAACATCTAGTCTAGAAATCCTGAAAACGAATAAAGAAAAAAGTTTGTGAGAAGTGAGGGTGAATAGGAGCAGCTAAAACACGTCATTCTTCTAGCATTGTAAAGAAAAAGAGAATGCGCTGCATTAAAGACATTTTAACATTGCAGCGTGACGAATGTGCTGTGTCGATTAGGAACGGTAGTTTTACCTGACCGAGCGCTTCCGTCACACAATTTCTTCTGAGCATGCGTAGCACTTTGTCCGTCGGACTACGCTACACACGATCGGAATTGGTGTGATCGGACTTTGTTGTCGAAAAATCTATCCAGCAGGAGATAGAACTTTGTCTGTCGGACAATCTGATGGAAACTGTCCGATGGTGCCTACACACGGTCGGAATTTCCGACAATATTGTCCGATAGGACAGAATCCATCGGAAAATCCGACCGTGTGTATGGGGCTTTACCCCTACCCATTCACCTGGGGAAAAAGATTGAATAAAAAAAAAACACTACACAGGTTTTTAAAGTATTTTATTAGACAGCTCCCGTGGTCTTCTTTCGACTTCGGGGGTCTCTTCCCACTCCTTTGCGATCTCCGGTTCTTCTCTGCTCTCTCCGGTTCTTCTCCCGCTCTCCGGCCTCTTCTCCCACTCTCTGGTTCTTCTTTCAGGCTCCTCCGCTATTTTCTTGCAGCTCTTTTACTAGCGGAGGAGCCCGGTCTCCTCTGTCCTTCTTCCCTCTTCTCTCTTCTTTCTTCTTCCGATGTTGACACAATGCTCTCTCCCGCTGAAATGCCTTGTGCGAGGTGCGCGGCGACTTAAAGACTTAAATAGGCACATGGGGCGGGGTCACCGGGTGATATCACATGGTGACCCCGCCCTTATGATGTCACAGTTCCGGGGCATGCTGGTACTGTGACGTCATAAGGGCGGGGTCCCCATGTGACATCACCCGCTGACCCCACCCCATGTGCCTATATAAGTCGCCGCGCACCTCGCACAAGGCATTTCAGCAGGAGAGAGCGTTGTGTCAACATCAGAAGAAGAAAGAAGAGAGAAGAGGGAAGAAGGACGGAGGAGACCGGGCTCCTCCGCTAGTAAAAGAGCTGCAAGAAGATAGCGGAGGAGCCTGGAAGAAGAACCAAAGAGAGGGAGAAGAGGCCGGAGAGCAGGAGAAGAACCGGAGAGAGCAGAGAAAAAACGGAGAGTGCGAAGGAGTCGGAAGAGACCCCCGAAGTCGGAAGAAGACCACCGGAGCTGTCTAATAAAATACTTTAAAAACCTATGTAGTGTTTTTTTTTTTAATTGACTCTTTTTCCCCAGGTGAATGGGTAGGGGTACGATGTACCCCATACTCATTCACATAGGGTGGGGGGCCGGGATCTGGGGACCCCCTTATTAAAGGGGGCTCCCGAATTCCGATAAGTCCACCGCCCGCAGACCCCGCCAACCAATGGCCAGGGTTGTCGGGAAGAGGCCCTTGTTCTCATCAACATGGGGACAAGGTGCTTTGGGGTGGGGGGGCCCGCAGGGTGCCCCCCTTCCCCAAAGCACCCACCCCCCCATGTTGAGGGCATGCGGCCTGGTACGGCTCAGGAGGGGGGGGGGGGGCGCTCGCTTGTCCCCACCCCCTTTCCTGACCGGCGGGGCTGCGTGCTCGGATAAGGGTCTGGTATGGATTTTGGGGCAAAGGGGGGTTCCCCTTAAAATCCCTACCAGACCTAAGGGCCTGGTATGCTCTTGGAGGGGGAACCCATGCCCTTTTTTTATTTAAAATTTGGCGTGGAGTTCCCCCTCAAGATTCATACCAAACACAGTGCCAAGTCGGATCCCCGCACCAGTGTGCCAGCATGAGAACCAGCGCGATGGGATCACGCTGGTTCGAGAACCCTGTCGCCGAGAACCAGCGCGATGGGATCGCGCTGGAAACACAATATCAGCGGCACCTACTGTATTGTTCGGCGCTTCAGGTCTTTGTTACAGATTGGCCTCTCTGTCCTTCTAAGAATTGAGTCCCCTACCACCAGAATCTCTTTCCTTTCCCTTCGCTCCCCCCACTCTCACTGGAGGAGTTCTTCCCCGGGAAGCTAGAAGAGTTCCTCAGCTCCAGCAGTGCTGGTCCCTGACTGGTTTTACCAATGTCACTCAATGGAGCGTACTTATTGGGATGGTCCATTCAATATTTTCTTTCCAAAGATTCCAACATGAACTACAGGCAAGCCCAATTTTTGATTGATGCCATTTATTTTGTGTTCCAGGACAAATTCTATATCCAGAGACATGGAACAGCCATGAGCGCTAATTTCGCTCCTTCATATGCCAATATTGTTATGGGCTACTGGGAAGAGAGGTTTGTTTGGACACATAATCCTTTTGACAGACATACAGTGATCTTTTGGCGTTATATCAACGATATTCTGATCATCTAGAATGTCATTTGTTACTCATTGTAACTATGGCCACATTGGGCATGAGTTTCACACATGTGATAGATCCCACTAATCTAGTATTTTTGGACTTAGAATTATACCACAAAGATGGTTCCATTTGCACTAAAAACGACTGCAAACAAACGAATGGCAACTCGTATTTACATTACACTAGCTGTCACCACCCTTCTTGGATTAAAAAAACATTCCTAGTGGACATGTTAAAAAGAATGGAGATATGGGATTTTACGGGTACCTTATGAAGATATTTTCTTTTTTAGAGTGAAATACTCTGATACATAAATTTAAATGTGAAAACATATTTTATTGATACAAATAAGAAAAAAGTAAAAAATTAACAAATGTGCAAAAATCCATTGTCTAAGGTATATACACCTATTCCTATTATAGACATAGATATTACAGAGTTCATTGATGTGTGGTCACGTATTCAACAAGCTTCTACATGTTTCGCCTGTAAAGGCTTCATCAGGAAAGTTGACATGATCACATAGAGTTAAAAAAAAAAATTTCCAAGAGATAACTTCATTCAAATATTGAACCTTAGGTGTATGACAAAGAAAAAAAAACATTAGAAGAATGCATTGGTAAACATTCTAATGTTTTTTTTTTCTTTGTCATACACCTAAGGTTCAATATTTGAATGAAGTTATCTCTTGGAAAAAATTTTTTTTAACTCTATGTGATCATGTCAACTTTCCTGATGAAGCCTTTACAGGCGAAAAAGAAAATATCTTCATAAGGTACCCGTAAAATCCCATATCTCCATTCTTTTTAACATTTACTTAAGGGATGTTGGTACATTAATTTGGCTAAAATAATGGGATAATCAACCTCCAATCGTACTTTCTACTATTCCTAGTGGACAGTTCCAAAGGCTAAGAAGGAACGGTACTGATCATGGAGAGTATGAGTCACAAAGCGTATCCTTAAAAAATAAGTTCTTACAAAAAGGATTCCCAGTAGAAATAATTCAAAATGCCCAAAATCCTTAGAGAGAGAGTTATGGACATAAGGTCTTACTTTGACAATAGAACTGGTGAATTTCAATGCAAGAAAGACCTGCCAGTTCATTCAACATGGCCAATCCTCTTAAACATGTTTACTAGAGTTGAGCGGACACCTGGATGTTCTGGTTTGAGGGGTTCGGCCGAACTTTGCAAAAAAGTTTGGGTTCGGGGTCAAGTTCGGGTCAAGTTCAGTCCCGAACCCGAACTTTTTTGAAGTCAATGGGGACCCGAACGGCTATAATGAATTGTCGGCTCCCGTCCCCGTAATACAGAGAACAGTCATTGAAAGTCATTGATTTTTAAAAAGTTATTGTCATAAAAAGTGTTTGGGCCCAGGGGACATGTATCAATGCAAAAAAAAGTTTTAAAAACGGACGTTTTTTCGTAAGCAGTGATTTTAATAATGCTTAAAGTGAAACAATAAAAGTGTAATATTCCTTTAAATTTTGTACCTGGGGGTGTGTATAGTATGCCTGTAAAGGGGCGCATCTTCCTCCACTGCGTCTCTTCTTCGTTCTCGGGCCGCTCCGCGCAATGGGAGGCTCCCGCTGTGTGACGCTTCTCTTCTTCTGACAGTTCTTATATAACAGAGGGCGGGGCCAACTGGTGACCCCGCCCCCCTCTGACGCACGGGGACTTGATGGGGAATTCCCTATGGCTTTCCCCATGATGTCAGAGGGGGGCGGGGACCACCTGGTGACCCCCGCCCCCCTCTGATGTCATGGGGATAGCCAAGTCACCGTGCATCAGAGGGGGGCGGGGTCACCAGGTGGCCCCGCCCTCCGTTATATAAGAACTGTCAGAAGAAGAGAAGCGTCACACAGCGGGAGCCTCCCATTGCGCGGAGCGGCCCGAGAACGAAGAAAAGATGCCGTGGAGGAAGATGCCGACGAGAACAGCGGAGCAAGAAGAAGCAGATCGGAGGAAGAAGAAGATGGAGGAAGAAGAAGATGGAGGAAGAAGATGAAGAAACCGAAGGATGAAGAAAGGAAGAAGGAAGAAGACCAGAAGAAAGAAGATGAAAGAAGACTTTAATAAAGGAATTGTCAAAGACTGTCTCCTGTCATTTTTAACACTTTTGTCACTTTTTTGGTGAAATGGTAGGGGTACTTTTGTACCCCCTTAACATTTCACAGAGGGGGGGAGGCTGGGATCTGGGGGTCCCCTTGTTAAAGGGGGCTTCCAGATTCCGATAAGCCCCCCTCCTGCAGACCCCCACAACCACTGGCCAGGGTTGTGGGGATGAGGCCCTTGTCCTCATCAACATGGGGACAAGGTGCTTTGGGGGGGACCGAAAAGCACCCTCCCAATGTTGAGGACATGTGGCCTGGTACAGTTCAGGAGGGGCCTGTCAGGCCTGCCAGGTTGCATGCTCGGATAAAGGGTCTGGTATGGATATTTAGGGGGAACCCCACGTCAGTTTTTTTTTATTTGATGCGGGGTTCCCCTTAATATCCATACCAGACCTGAAGGGCCTGGTAATTGAATTTGGGGAACCCCACGCTTTTTTTTATCAATGACTTTCAATGACTGTTCTCTGTATTACGGGGAGCCGACAATTCATTATAGCCGCGAGTGCTTTTAAATAACTTCTTTTCCTGCAGAAATTACACTTTGTGCAGGGACAGTTCTAAGCATGGGAAACATGTGCCCCTTTACAGGCATACTATACACACCCCCAGGTACGAAATTTTAAGTATTAAAATATTACACTTTTATTGTTTCACTTAGCATTATTAAAATCACTGCTTTTTTTTGCATTGATACATGTCCCCTGGGGCAGGACCCAGGTCCCCAAACACTTTTTATGACAATAACTTTTTAAAAATCAATGACTTTCAATGACTGTTCTCTGTATTACGGGGAGCCGACAATTCATTATATTCGCGAGTGCTTTTAAAAGACTTTTTTTTCCTGCAGAAATTACACTTTGTGACAAACTGACAATAACTTTTTAAAAAGTGTCATTACATTGCCAAACACCGAACTCTTACCCGAACAAAACCTCAACCCTAATGTTTACTATTGTTGTTAATAAAACATTTTTTTCTATTTACTTTTCCATCAAGCATTGGTCCTTGCCCTTATAAATCCCCTTGAGGTACCCCTTCCTGTAATGCGGTGTACACACGCTCAGACTTAACCGCGGGATTGTCCGCCGGACCTAGTCCAGCGGGCAAACCGCCAGACTTTCCAGCGGAGATCCGCCGGACTTTTCGACCGTGTGGACAATCCGCCAGAGTTTTGGCCAAAGTCTGCAGGACTTTTGAAATGAACGGACTTGCCCACACACGGAGCAAAGTCCGTTCATTTAGAATGTAACTCCAGGTAGACGGGACTAGCAAAGGCAGTCAATGCCGCCGCCTCGCTAGCGTGGGGGTTCCCCCAAATCCATCTCAGACCCTTATCCGAGCACGCAGCACGGCTGGTCAGGAAAGGGGGTGGGGACGAGCAAGCGCCCCCCTCCTGAGCCGTACCAGGCCGCGTGCCCTCAACATGGGGGCCTCTGCGGCCCCCCCACCCCAAAGCACCTTGTCCCCATGTTGATGAGGACAAGGGCCTCTTCCCGACAACCCTGGCCGTTGGTTGTCGGGGTCTGCGAGCGAGGGGCTTATCGGAATCCGGGAGCCCCCTTTAATATATCATATGGGGGCGGGGTCACCATGTGACATGAGCAGGTGACCCGCCCCTTGTCCCTATATAACTGGAAGCGCAACACGTCGGAGCCATAAGAAGAAGAGACAGCGTTGAGTCAACATCGGAAGAAGAAAGAAGAAGAAGCAGAAGGAGGCGGGGACAGCGACGGCAACACAAGCCCGGGCCACCGCTCGTAAAAGAGCAGGAAGAAGAAAGCGGAGGCCTGGCAAGAAGAACAGAAGAGACCCCCGAAGACCCCCGACTTCAGAACAAGACCCCCAGATGGCGGCGACGAAGAAGAAAGCCGGGCTCCTCCACTAGTAAAGGGCTAGGTAAAAGAGCAGAAGATAGCGGAGGAGTCCGGCGAGAAGACCCCCCAAGATGGAAGAAGACCCCCGGAGCTGTGCAATAAAATATTTAAAAAAATTGTGTGTTTTTTTTATTTACACTTTTTTTCTTAGGTGAATGGGTAGGGGTACATCGTACCCCATACTCATTCACATAGGGTGGGGGGCCGGTATCTGGGGGCCCCCTTATTAAAAGGGGCTCCCGGATTCCGATAAGCCCCCCGCCCGCAGACCCCGACAACCAACGGCCAGGGTTGTCGGGAAGAGGCCCTTGTCCTCATCAACATGGGGACAAGGTGCTTTGGGGTGGGGGGGCCGCAGGGCCCCCCTTTCCCCAGGGCACCCCCCATGTTGAGGGCATGCGGCCTGGTACGGCTCAGGAGGGGGGGGGCGCTTGCTCATCCCCACCTCCTTTCCTGACCGGCCGGGCTGCGTGCTCGGATAGGGGTCTGATATGGATTTGGGGGGAACCCCCACACCGTTTTTTCGGCATAGGGATTTCCCTTTAAATCCATGCCAGGTGACAGGGCTAGCGCGGCGGCATTCACTGCCTTCGCTAGTCCCTTCTACCTGGAGTCACGTTCTAAATGAACGGACTTTCCTCCGTGTGCGAGGCAAGTCCGTTCATTTCAAAAGTCCTGCGGACTAGCACACGGACGGCGGGATTGTCCGCCGGACTGCCGAGTCCAGCGGACAATTTTAAGTCTGAACTTGAAACTTAGTCCATCGGACTTTTGGGAGGAAAAAGTCTGCCGGAGCCCACACACGGGCGGATTGTCCGGCGGACTCTAGTCCAGCGGACAATCCCACGGGAAAGTCTTCTCGTGTGTACGCGGCCTAACTTAAATTTTTTGGGATGCGGGCTAGGCCAATCTCCAACCAACATCAGCACTACCCTCCTTATCTCTTTCTTAGATAGGGCTGGTAGTTCATATGATATAAAGCAATTTATCACTTGCTCTACTGAATATGTTGTGTATGTACTAATATACCCTTGCAATTTGTTGTATGTAGGCCCAACGATGCGAACCCTACGAAAACGGGTAGGGGAGCACCGATTATAAAGGAGGGTTGTCATGAGCACAGTGTACCCTGCCATTTTAAAGCCCATCATGCCAAAAACATTCACTGCCTAATGCCCTGTACACACGATAGGATTTACCAACAACAAAATCCATGGTATTTTTTCCGACGGATGTTGGCTCAAACTTGTCTTGCATACACACAGTCACACAAAGTTGGACGGAAATTCCGAACGTCAAGAATGCGGTGAAGTACAACATGAGGAGCTGAGAAAAATGAAGTTCAATCGCCAGTGCTCCTCTTCTGCTTGATTCCGAGCATGCATGGCAATTCGTGCGTCAGAATTGTATACACACGATTGGAATTTCCGACAATGGATTTTGTTGTCGGAAAATTTGAGAACCAGATCTCAAATTTTGTGTGACGGAATTTCTTATGGAAAATGTGTGTGACAGACCTAGCCAGGACACGGGCTTTTTGAGAGGACTAACTACGAGCCTCCTGCCCACCGATCATGGGCCCTGGATTTTAAGGGGCACAGGGTGAAGGAGAACATTCAATGCTGTATATATGTGTATATATATAATGTGTGTGGTCTTATGCTGTTGGGACATACACTCTGATGCTAGTGTCATGAACTAAGATGTTAATTGAGTTAGTTGATCCCATTGTCCTCTGCACAATGCAGGAGACGCTCCGTCTGTTACTGGTGGTCTCCTGCTATTGTGATGAGATGTCTTGTGGTGGTAATTATGATAATTTATAATCAACTGTGTTTAGCTCGGTGACCACAAGTCTGACTTGTAGTGAAATCCTGAGTCACATCAGCTGCTTAAAGGAATTAGCTAATTAGTTTATGTTAAGTTGTTACAAGTGTATTGTTAGAATAATATGAGCAGGAGGGGGGATCTCCTCTTCTACTGTATATAAATGTCATCTTTGTAATAAATCTTCAGTCCATGTTGGCACCAAGCAAGTGTTGTCTCGTTTGGTGCTTGGGAGCGGTTGGAATATCTTATACCTATATCCAGACTGAGAGGAAGTGTTATATGACGAACGCACTCAAGAGGAGTTTAGGGACGTTCCGTCACATTGTTGGCAAGCAGTGGGATACTTCCTGCAGTCTGGGACATCCAAACCTCCACCTGGATCCAAGGTCCGGATAGCAGGAGAGGAGGAGAGGTACAGATACCAGCCGCCATGGAAGAGGAATTCAGGAGGAGGTTGCGAGAGATGCAGCTACAGCACAGAGGACCAGTATCAGAGCACGTCCTGCTGGGATGGTTTGATTCTATTCGCTGCGAACTCTGGAAGGAAGCGCTAGCCCGTGAGCGGCGTCACCAGGGAAAAGTTCTCCCCTCCAACCAGGAAAGGTACTGGTCGCAGTATGGATTGCGGGTGCTGTTTTTGGGAGAGAAACCGCACAAGGAGCAGACAGCTGAATTAAGCAGGCTGATCTGGGCAGAGATAAAGCTGGATGAGAGTTACAGAGCCCTCCGGTGGCATGTATCCCAAGCATGCCCTTGGATAGCAGATGACAGCCCAACGGAAGGCTTAAGCTACGGCGGCCTGGGACTGTTGTATGTGAAGCTGACAGGAGACTCTAACTTTGGGAGTGATTTGGAGTGGCGGTTGGATGAAATCATGGATTTCAGAAAAGGGCTACTGAACGTCTCGGAAGTGCACTGGGCACTGGAAGATTTGGAGTTTCTGGCCGATCAGGAATGGGAGCTGGAAATTGCCTACAGACGGCTGCTAGACTCTGCTCAGTGCCAGGGCTGGGCTCCCTTTGCCTGGGACTATCAAGAAATACCAGTGGACAACTCTGGTCTGGCTGAAGAGTCGGCAATGTGGCAGAGTATCAGTGTGCTTTGCCAACCTGCCCCTGCAGCTATGGATGCGGAGGTCTTATGGCGGATGCAGCAAGTGCTGACTGACCTTGATGATCCTGTTTCTGCATGGGATGATCTTGGATGGAGGAATGTGCCTGTCCAGCAGCATGCCAGGGAATCGGCAGTGGAAAATCTGGAAATTGCCACCCCAGAAACTGAAGTGCTGACAACCGGCCAGAGCTCTGCCAACCTCTGCTCAGCACTGATAGCATCTTCTGGGTTCCATGGACAGGAGATGGTGAATCTATATCCCCAGACACCAGTTACAGAGACAGGGGATTTAATAGACTTTTCTGCTGAGGAAAAACAGCCTGATGAGCCTCCATCAGAAGAGCTGGTATTAGGGCCAAACTTCATTGAGCTCTGCCCAGCACCAACAGCAGTATCTGTGGAGTTCCAGGAAGCCGGGGCAGTTGGCCCCTCTCTCCGGCGACAAGCTGATGTAGTGAAGCTGCTACTCCCAGCTGAATCACTGGCAACAGGGCAGAGCACCGCTGGCCTCTGCCTAGCACCTACAGTGTCTCTACAGCTTCAAGAAGCTGGGGCAATCGGTCACACTGTCCAGCAGCAGACGGCGCCCCAGAATGATAACACCAACCCAGCTAAAGTGCTGGCAACCGGACAGAGGGTCCAAGACCTCTGCCCCACACTTGTGGCAGTTCTGGAGGCCCAGGGTGAGGAGGTGGTGGTCACTCCCGAGCAGCAGCTCAGGACCCAAGGAGAGGATGCAATCTGCACTTCACAACTGCAGCTTGAGCTGATATCGGTGGATGGGACTTCAGTCCCCACTTGTATACTCCATGGATGCTGGGCGGTCAGCCCAGATCCCCAACAGCATGATGGACTGAGCCCAGTCACCCTGTCTTCTCCCCAGCGGCTGAAAAGACTCCAGGGAGAAGGGCCAGTCCAGGCCTCTCCCCAGCGGCGGATATGTTCTATGAGAGAGGCAGAGGTTGGCTGGGTGAGTGCTCTGTTTGAAACAATTTGTTTGGGGTACTGTGTGGGTACAGGCATTAGAGGACTGGAACTATGGACTAACTTCGGAGTCAACCCGTCTGGGGTCTCCTCCTGTGTTAGTCTCCTGCCGAAAGGGGAGAAATGTGACAGACCTAGCCAGGACACGGGCTTTTTGAGAGGACTAACTACGAGCCTCCTGCCCACCGATCATGGGCCCTGGATTTTAAGGGGCACAGGGTGAAGGAGAACATTCAATGCTGTATATATGTGTATATATATAATGTGTGTGGTCTTATGCTGTTGGGACATACACTCTGATGCTAGTGTCATGAACTAAGATGTTAATTGAGTTAGTTGATCCCATTGTCCTCTGCACAATGCAGGAGACGCTCCGTCTGTTACTGGTGGTCTCCTGCTATTGTGATGAGATGTCTTGTGGTGGTAATTATGATAATTTATAATCAACTGTGTTTAGCTCGGTGACCACAAGTCTGACTTGTAGTGAAATCCTGAGTCACATCAGCTGCTTAAAGGAATTAGCTAATTAGTTTATGTTAAGTTGTTACAAGTGTATTGTTAGAATAATATGAGCAGGAGGGGGGATCTCCTCTTCTACTGTATATAAATGTCATCTTTGTAATAAATCTTCAGTCCATGTTGGCACCAAGCAAGTGTTGTCTCGTTTGGTGCTTGGGAGCGGTTGGAATATCTTATACCTATATCCAGACTGAGAGGAAGTGTTATATGACGAACGCACTCAAGAGGAGTTTAGGGACGTTCCGTCACAATGTGGGATGGAGCTTAAACACGGTTGGAATTTCCGACAACAAGGTCCTATCACACATTTTCCATCGGAAAATCCTATCGTGTGTACAGGGCATAAGAGTTGTAGCTGATGAGCACATCGTGGTTCGGTCACTGATAAATAAAGGTTCTCTTTATTGTGCAATCGTGAATCTTTATTGATCTATAAATTGGCTTCCTTGTCTCCTAAGGGGTTAAATGAGGGGTTAGAGGTCCATAGCATTATTTAGGTTCTCATCCCATTCTTTGTTCTTTGATTAGCATTTGGTCATAAACAACTTTTTACAATTTTTTATAAGTTTTAAGTGTGATTTTTAGAGCCATGCATTTACATCCATGCATGTCGCCATGACATATGGATTTAGACACTGTGCATCATGTGGATATTTTTCAATGGTCTCTGTTGATAATGTATAGAGTCCACCTGTTATCTTATTCTATTGCATAATGGTCGTTTACCATCCATTTTATTATAACCACCAGAATTGGTAAATATCCACATATTCATTATAATATAGATCTGAACGCATGTTTTTTCTAAAAATAGTTACCTATAGTATTCATTTTTAGGGTTGAGCGAACCCGAACTGTAAAAGGGTTTTTGGGTCCCGGTTCGGGTTCGAGTTCGGTGTTCGGGAATGTAATGGCACTTTTTAAAAAACTGCAGGGCAGCCAATCAACATTTGTTTAACTCGTGTGCCCTTAGAAGCCATCACAGCCATGCCTACTAATGGCATGGCTGTGATTGGCCAGTGCAGCATGTGACCCAGTCTCTATATAAGCTAGAGGCACATAGCACAGCACGTCACTCTGCTTTAGATAGTGTAGGGAAAGGCTGCTGCTGCTTTGAGGGAGAGGATTAGATAGGAGTCCTGATTCAGAAATCTAATTACTCAGCGATCTACCTTGATTTTCTTGTGTGGGTGCAGTGCACAATCTTTTAACACTGCCCTGATCCCAGTGCCAGAGAAAAGATAGATAGTGTAGGGAAAGGTTACTGCTGCTGTTTTGAGGGAGAGAATTAGATAGGAGTCCTGCTTCAGAAATAGGGATGGGCCCGGTGCTCGATTCGAACCCACGTTCGAATGGAGCACCGGGCGTTCGCTCGCTCGACGAGCCCAGAACTATTTGGGCCATTCGCATCACATTCATGTGATGCGAGCGGCCCTGCAATGCATTGCGGCCGGCGCGGCCGGCGCAGTGCATTGCTGGCTGATGATTGGCCAAGCATGCACTGTGACCCCGCATGCTTGGCCAATCACAGCGCCGGAAACTCGGAGAGCAATAATTGGCTACAGGCAGGACGCCTGTAGCCAATTAAAGCTCAGGGGCTTTAGTACACGCCCCACCATTTAAAAGGCTGCCACGCCGTCGGCCCCGGTCACATGTGTTCCGGCTTTAGGAGAGAGCAGTCTGCTGATTCTGTCTTTGCTTGATTGCTATTTCTTTGCTAAACCATTGGCTATTTCTTTGCTAAACCATTGCTACCTGAGTCATTCATCATTAGTGATCGTTCATTGCTGCTGATTGCACAGTTAGTGTGTTATTAGCTGCTGCTGCTGGTGATTAGTCTGGTGCGTGCTTACTGTTAGTACAGTATTGCAGTAGTACCAACCGCAGTGCTGTTAGCACAGCATTGCACCTCAACAGCACCCATAGGACTTCTAGTGTGTTAGTGGCAGCAAACAGAGCTCCTATATTTTCTTCTCAGCAGCACCCATAGGACTTCTAGTGTGTTAGTGGCATCACACAGAGCTCCTATATTTTCTTCTCAGCAGCACCCATAGGACTTCTAGTGTCTTAGTGGCATCACACAGAGCTCCTATATTTTCTTCTCAGCAGCACCCATAGGACTTCTAGTGTGTTAGTGGCATCACACAGAGCTCCAATATTTTCTTCTCAGCAGCACCCATAGGACTTCTAGTGTGTTAGTGGCATCACACAGAGCTCCTATATTTTCTTCTCAGCAGCACCCATAGGACTTCTAGTGTGTTAGTGGCATCACACAGAGCTCCTATATTTTCTTCTCAGCAGCACCCATAGGACTTCTAGTGTGTTAGTGGCAGCAAACAGAGCTCCTATATTTTCTTCTCAGCAGCACCCATAGGACTTCTAGTGTGTTAGTGGCAGGCAGCACACAGAGCTCCTATATTTTCTTCTCAGCAGCACCCATAGGACTTCTAGTGTGTTAGTGGCATCACACAGAGCTCCTATATTTTCTTCTCAGCAGCACCCATAGGACTTCTAGTGTGTTAGTGGCATCACACAGAGCTCCTATATTTTCTTCTCAGCAGCACCCATAGGACTTCTAGTGTGTTAGTGGCAGCACACAGAGCTCCTATATTTTCTTCTCAGCAGCACCCATAGGACTTCTAGTGTGTTAGTGGCAGGCAGCACACAGAGCTCCTATATTTTCTTGACAGCAGCACACATATTTTACCTATTGTGTCAGCAGCACCCATAGGACTTCTAGTGTGTTAGTGGCAGCACACAGAGCTCCTATATTTTCTTGACAGCAGCACACATATACTACCTATTGTGTCAGCAGCACCCATAGGACTTCTAGTGTGTTAGTGGCAGCACACAGAGCTCCTATATTTTTTTGTCAGCAGCACACATAGTACCTATAGTGTGTTAGTGTCAGCACCCATAGGACCTACAGTGTGTTGTGAGCACACATAGGAGCTCTATTTTTTATACTATATACACTACCGACTACAATGGCTGGAAGACCGCCAAGGAGAGGCAGAGCATGCCGAGGCAAGAACACAGGGCAGGCAGGCTCTGTTTCTAGAGACAACAGTGCTGGCCGTGGACATGGTCGTGCATCGTCATCAGCACGTGGCCATGGGACACGCTGGTCTTTGTTTTCGGCAGCTGGACATGTGGAGCCGCATCATGCCGAAGGCTTGGTAGAATGGATGACCAAGCCCTCCTCATCCTCCTCATCCTCTCTCACCCAGGCTGAGGGTACTGGCAGAGCAGCTGCCAACGCGTACTCAATGGCATCATCAGCCACCCCTTCCCTAGACCCACCATGTCCTCCTGAGGAGTCCCCCGAACTGTTTGAGCACAGTGTTGGGTACATGCTCCAGAAGGATGCCCAACGATTCGAAGGCTCGGATGATGATACCCAGCTTGAGGAAGGCAGTAGTGTGCGTGCAGAGAGAGGGGATGCTGAAGGACAGCAATCTGGCAGTACTGTTCCACCAGCTGCAGCTTACTGCCAGGTTTGCTCTAGTGGTGAAGAGGGAGGGGATGATGAGGTCACTGACTCCACGTGGGTGCCTGAAGCGAGAGAGGAGGAGGAGGAGGAGGAGGATGCGGCGTCACATGTCCAATGAGGCAGGATGCCCCCTGGAGGCCAGCTAGAGGCCAGCACAGCAACTGTACCACACCGCAGAGCTCCGCCTGTGCAGGGCGCTGCCTCTGCACGTTATCACAAAAGTTCTTTGGTGTGGGCCTTTTTTGAGACGAGTGCATCAGATCGCACCACTGCTATTTGCAATATTTGTCTCAAGCGTATCTCGCGTGGCCAAAACATCAGCCGCTTGGGCACCACAAGCATGAGCAGACATATGTCGACCTGCCATGCAGCTCGTTAGCAAGCACACATAAAAGACCCACACCAAAGAACAAAGCGGACCTCTCCTTGCTTCTCATCAGCTGGCATCTCCATCCCCACTATATCTTCAGTCCTCTCTGAAAGCTGCTCTGAGAGGACTGAAGGTGTAGAATTAGGTGTGTCACAACCAAGTACTTGCAGTACACCGACGTCCGATTGTAGCAGGCAAATTTCCCTGCCCCAGCTGCTGGACCGTCAAAAGAAGTATACTCCCAGCCATCCACATGCTCAGCGGTTGAATGCTAGCTTGGCTAAATTGCTAGCACTTCAACTGCTGCCTTTTCAGTTGGTAGACAAACGCCACTTTTTCTCACGGAAGGCGATTCCGTCTCTCTACCGGCATTTGGAAGGCAATGTCCATGCCTCGCTGGACAGGGCGGTCAGCGGTAAGGTGCATATTACCGCTGACTCATGGTCCAGAAGGCATGGACAGGGACGTTATCTTTCTTTCACGGCCCATTGGGTCACTCTATTGGCAGCTGGGAGGGATGCAGGACAAGATGCAGTAGTGTTGGAGGTTGTTCCGCCACCACGCCTCCAAAATGCTACTACTGGTTGTGACACACCTCTCTCCTCCACCCCCTCCTCTTCTTCTTCCTCCAGTGCTCTGTCCTCGGAACCAGCGGTGCTCCATAGGCGTACAAGGGGCTACGCGAGTATGCAGGCAAAAAGATGCCATGCCGTGCTTGCGCTGGTGTGTTTGGGGGACAGGAGCCACACTGGGCCAGAGGTTCTGGCAGCTCTGCAGGGGCAGGCCGAGAGGTTGTTGACGCCACGCCAGCTTAAGCCAGGAATGGTCGTTTCTGACAATGGCACCAACCTCCTCTCCGCCCTGCGACAGAGGCAGCTCACCCATGTGCCCTGTATGGCTCACGTCCTCAACCTGGTGGTGCAGCGGTTCTTGGGCAGGTACCCAGTCTTACAGGATGTCCTGAGGCAGGCCAGGAAAGTCTATGTGCATTTCCGCCGATCTTATAATGCCAGTGCTCGGCTGACTGAGCTGCAAAAGGAGCTGAACCTGCCCAAGAACCGCCTAATATGTGACATGCCCACCAGGTGGAACTCAACGTTGGCCATGCTGCAGCGACTGCACACGCAGCAGAGGGCCATCAATGAGTACCTTTGCGACTACGGCACCAGGACAGGGTCAGGGGAGCTTGGCTTTTTTTCCCCACACCAGTGGAGCATGATCAGGGATGTATGCACTGTCCTCTCACCATTTGAGGAGGCCACGAGGATGGTGAGCAGTGACAGTGCATGCATCAGTGACACTGTACCTCTTGTCCACCTGTTGGAGCATACACTGCGTGGGATAATGGACAGGGCACTTGAGGCAGAACAGAGGCAGGAAGAGGAGGACTTCCTTGCCTCTCAAGGCCCCCTTTATCCAGACAGTGTTCCTTCTGTCCCACCCATCACACAGGAAGAGGATGAGGAGGAGGAGGAGGAGGATTGTGTGAGCATGGAGGTGGAGCCTGGCACTCAGCATCAGCAGCAGCAGTCTTTTAGGGATGATGTACAGTCCCAACAAACCAGTGGACTTGTACGTGGCTGGGAGGAGGTGGCTGGCGATCATGTCATTCTCAGTGACCCAGAAGACTCCGGACCGAATGCCTCAGCTAACCTACGTAGCATGGCCTCCCTGATCCTGCAAAGCCTGCGGAAGGATCCTCGTGTTCTTCGGATCAAGGAGAGGGACCATTACTGGCTGGCCACTCTCCTTGATCCACGGTACAAGGGTAAGGTTGCGGACCTTATCTTGCCGTCGCAGAGGGAGCAGAGGATGAGACATCTCAGGGAGGCCTTGCAGAAAGGTCTGTGCAACGCGTTCCCAGAAACTGGGAGGTTACAAACTCCTGGTCCTGGACGACGAGTTGCTGAGGCTTCGGTCAGTAGCAGAAGGAGCGGTGGGGAAGGTGGACGTCTGACCGATGCGTTCAGACAATTTTTTAGTCCGCAGCCCCAAGGTATGATCGGTTCCAGCAACCATCGCCAGCGTCTGATATACATGGTGCAGGAATACCTAGGGGCAAGGTCAGACTTGGACACCTTTCCCACCGAAAATCCTCTGGCTTACTGGGTCCTGAGGATGGATCACTGGCCAGAGCTTGCACAGTATGCAATTGAGCTACTGGCCTGTCCTGCATCCAGCGTTCTTTCCGAATGCACATTCAGTGCTGCTGGAGGATTTGTCACCGATCATAGGGTGCGCCTGTCCACCGACTCGGTTGATCGACTGACCTTCATAAAAATGAATCAGTCTTGGATCACCACCAGCTACCAGGCACCTGAAGCGTATATAACTGAATAATTTATAATGTCACATCCCTTCAAGACTGCATATGCTGATGCTGAGTGACTGTCCTGTTATGTTCACTGACTATCCTCTTCCTCCTCCTCAATGATCCAATGCCACCACACCAGTGCCTAAGGCACAATTTTTCAGCCCCTGTATAACAGGGGCGTGTACTTACAATTTTTTTAAAAAATGCTTTGCAACAGGTGTGACTGCTGTGCTCCAAGTACAGTATCTGTGAGGGGTTGCAGTGTTGTGGCACCAGCACCAGTGCCTAAGGCACAATTTTTCAGCCCCTGTTGGGGCGTGTAATTTCAATTTTTAGGCAATGCTTTGCATTAGGTCTCATTGCTGTGCTCAGAGTACAGTATCTGTGAGGGGTTGCAGTGTTGTGGCACCAGCACCAATGCCTAAGGCACAATTTTTCAGCCCCTGTATAACAGGGGCGTGTAATTACAATTTTTTAAAAAGATGCTTCGCAACAGGTGTGACTGCTGTGCTCCAAGTACAGTATCTGTGAGGGGTTGCAGTGTTGTGGCACCAGCACCAGTGCCTAAGGCACAATTTTTCAGCCCCTGTTGGGGCGTGTAATTTCAATTTTTAGGCAATGCTTTGCATTAGGTCTCATTGCTGTGCTCAGAGTACAGTATCTGTGAGGGGTTGCAGTGTTGTGGCACCAGCACCAATGCCTAAGGCACAATTTTTCAGCCCCTGTATAACAGGGGCGTGTAATTACAATTTTTTAAAAAGATGCTTCGCAACAGGTGTGACTGCTGTGCTCCAAGTACAGTATCTGTGAGGGGTTGCAGTGTTGTGGCACCAGCACCAGTGCCTAAGGCACAATTTTTCAGCCCCTGTTGGGGCGTGTAATTACAATTTTTAGGCAATGCTTTGCAACAGGTCTCATTGCTGTGCTAAGAGTACAGTATCTGTGAGGGGTTGCAGTGTTGTGGCACCAGCACCAATGCCTAAGGCACAATTTTTCAGCCCCTGTTTAACAGGGGCGTGTAATTACAAATCTTGATCTAATAGTTCACAGCAGGGCCCATTCCTGCGCCCACCAAGAGTAACTATGAGGGCCTACAGTCTTGTGGCAACACCGTCCACCACCACCACCACCACCACCACCAAAGGCCCAATTTTTCTGCCCTGTTCAACAGGTGCATGCAATTACAAATCTTGATCTAATAACTCACAGCAGGGCCCATTCCTGCACCCACCAAGAGTAACTGTGAGGGCTTACAGTCTTGTGGCAACACCGTCCACCACCACCCACCACCACCACCACCACCACCACCACCACCAAAGGCCCAATTTTTCTGCCCTGTTCAACAGGTGCATGCAATTACAAATCTTGATCTAATAACTCACAGCAGGGCCCATTCCTGCACCCACCAAGAGTAACTGTGAGGGCTTACAGTCTTGTGGCAACACCGTCCACCACCACCACCACCACCAAAGGCCCAATTTTTCTGCCCGGTTCAACAGGTGCATGCAAGTACAAATCTTGATCTATTAACTCACAGCAGGGCCCATTCCTGTGCCCACCAGTCTTGTGGCTACACCAACATCTAATAGGGCAAATTTCTGCAGAGTATATATACGGCAGGCCCCTACTTTCAAACATCCAACTTACAAACGACTCCTACTTGCAAACGGAAAGAGAAAACAGGAAGTGAGAGGAAATCTACCCCTAGGAAGGGAAATTCTATCCTGTTAGATTTAATTTGGGAAAAAGGTATCTCCTCTCTACTGATGCTTTATCACCAATCCTTGTTTCAATTAAAACCCCACTTTTCCAAAAACATGGGGTGGGGGGGGGGGGGGGTGATGGGTGACAAATGGTGACATTTGGGTGCAGGGTCCCCCTTAATATCCATACAAGACCCAAAGGGGCTGGGGGGGGGGGGGGGGGGTGATGGGGTAGCCATGCCATTTTTCTCAAGGATTTTCAGCCATATAGCGGCCAGGACAAGACATGACATTAAAGCCGCAAGTGGTTTTAAATGGCTTCTTTTTTTCCTTTACAAATGTCATTTTGTGCAGGGACAGTTCTAAACACAGGAAACACATGCCACTTCACAGGCATACTTTAGACACCCCCCAGGTACCATATTTAAAGGAAAATTTCACTTTTTTTTTTTTCACTTTATGCATCATTAAAATGACTGCTCCCGAAAAAACGTTAGTTTTTAAAAGTTCTTTTTGCATTGATATATGTCCCCTGGGGCAGGACCCGGGTCCCCAAACCTGTTTTATGACATTAACATGCATATTGGCCGTTGTAAGTAGCAATTTTGATTTCGAACGTTCGTGTCCATTATAACGAATAGGGTTCGAAAATTTGCGCGAACTTTCGGTCCGTTCGAAGGTTCTGGTGCGAACCGAACCCGGGGGTGTTCGGCTCATCCCTATTCAGAAATCAAATTACTCAGCAATCTACCTTGATTTTGTTGTGTGGGTGCAGTGCACAATCTTTTTACCCTGCCCTGATCCCAGCGCCAGAGAAAATTAATTAACTTTTATCCGTCTGTTAGTTAGGTTGGCGTCGGCGGGCATTTTATGCAAGCTCGGTACACCAGCACTGCATATGTTACTGTGAGATACACCCTTTAGATACTGTTGCTCTATTCTGCTATTCTAAAAACAACCATTTAGGGCAGATAAACATATTTTACAGTGTTTCCTGCATATCTGTACATGTGAGATACACACTTTAGATACTGTTCGTCGATTCTGCTATTCAAAAAAATAATAATTTAGGGCGAAAAAAAAATTTTTGGCTGCTTTTTCTGCATATCTGTACGTGGGAGATACACCCTTTAGATACAGTTGCTCTATTCTGCTATTCTAAAAACACCCATTTAGGGCAGATGAAAATATTTTACAGTGTTTCCTGCATATCTGTACATGTGAGATAGACACTTTAGATACTGTTCTTCTGTTCTGCTATTCAAAAAAAAAAATTTAGGGCAAACAATTTTTTTTTGGTGCGTTTTCTGCATATCTGTATGTGTGAGATACACCCTTTAGATACATTTAAAAAAAACACATTTACGGGAAAAATAATAAATTGCGGCCTAGTCTGTATGTTTACATGTGAGATACACCCTTTAGTTACTGTTGTTCTATTCTGCTATTCTAAAAACACCCATTTAGGGCAAAAAAGAATATTTTGCAGCGTTTGCCACGTCAAAGAAGGGACGTGGCCCTGGTCGTGGTGCTGCTGGTTGAGCTCCTGTTGCAGGGAGAGGACGTGGTCAATCTGTGCCATCTACACACACAAGTGAAACACCTTCCTCAGGTGCGAGTAGGCGACAGAGCCTGCAGTGGTATTTGGTCGGGCCTAATGCGGCTCTGCGAATGTTGAGGCCAGGACAAGTACAGGCGATAGTAGATTGGGTTGCTGACAGTGCCTCCAGTTCCTTCACATTGTCTCCCACCCAGTCTCCTGCTGAAAGATCAGAGTTGGCACCTGCAGCCAATGTCCATCAGTCTTTCACCTCACCCCCTTGCAAATCAGCCAAGCAGTCTGAGCCCCAAATCATGCAGCAGTCTCTTCTGCTTTTTAATGACTCTGTTAGCAGGGTTTCCCAGGGCCATCCACCTAGCCCTGACCCAGAATGGAAGAGATTGTGTGCACCGATGCCCAACCACTTATGTTTCAAGATGAGTACATGGGAAGACCATCGCAGCACGTCTCGGATGATGACGAAACACAGGTGCCAACTGCTGCATCTTTCGCAATTGTGCAGACCGACAAGGAGGGCAGGGGTGAAGACTGGGTGGAAGATGATGTGGAGGATGATGAGGTCCTCGACCCCACATGGAATCAACGTCATGCAGGTGACCTGTGTAGTTCGGAGGAAGAGGCAGTGGTCGCACAGAGCCACCAGCACAGCAGAAGAGGGAGCAGGGTGCAAAAGCGGAGCGTCCGTCCCCTAGACAGTACACCTGCTACTGACCAACGCAGCAAGGGACCGAGCAAGCCAAAGCCAGGTCCAAGTAATTCCCTAGCGTGGCAGTTCTTTAGAAAATGTGCTGATGACAAGACACAAGTGGTTTGCACGCTGTGCAATCAGAGCCTGGAGCGAGGCATAAACATTCTCAACCTGAGCACAACCTGCATGACCAGGCATCTAAGTGCAAAGCACGAGCTGCAGTGGAGTAGACACCTCAAAAAACAAGAAAGGTCTCTGGCTCCTCCTGCTTCCTCTTCTGCTGCAGTCTCGGCCTCTTCATCCACCTCTGTAGTGACAGTGGCACCTGCCAACCCGCAAACAGAGGATCTGCCAGCAACACTACCACCTGGGTCACCAACCATCTCCACAATGTCCCATGGAAGCGTTCAGCTCTCTATCTCCCAAACACTGGAGCGAAAGAGGAAGTACCCCCCTACCCACCCACGATCCCTGGCCCTGAACGCCAGCATTTCAAAATTCCTGGCCTTTGAAATGCTTTCATTCCGTCTTATGGAGACACAGAGTTTTAAAAGGCTGATGGCATTGGCTGTCCCACAGTACGTCATGCCCAGCCACCACTACTTTTCCAGGCGAGCCATTCCTTCCCTGCACAACCAAGTGGGGGACAAAATTAGGTGTGCACCGCGCAACGCCATCTGTGGCAAGGTCCACCTAACTACGGATACATGGACCAGTAAGCACGGTTAGGGATGTTATATCTCCCTAACAGCACACTGGGTAAATGCAGTGGTGGCTGGGCCTGAGCAGTTTGGCGCATGTCCTTCCACCACCGAGGATTGCAGGGCGCTTCAGTTTGCCTCCTGTTGCTAACTCCTCCTACTCCGCTTCCTCATCCTCTACCGCCTCCTCATCCGATCAGCGTAACACCTTCACCACCAACTTCAGCACAGCCAGGGGTAAACGACAGCAGGCAGTTTTAAAACATTCCTGTTTGGGGGAAAAACCCGACACCACGCAGGAGTTGTGGAGGGACATGGAACAACAGACCGATGAGTGGTTGGTGACAGTGAGCCTCAAGCCCGGCCTGGTGGTGTGCGATAATGGGTGAAATCTCCTAGCAGCTCTGGGCCTAGCCGGTTTGACGCACATCCCTTGCCAGGCGCATGTGCTGAACTTGGTGGTCCAGAGGTTCCTTAAAATTTACCCCCATATGCCAGAGCTGCTGCAGAAAGTGCGGGCCGTCTGTGCGCACTTTCGGCGTTCTCACTCTGCTGCTGCTCGCCTGTCAGCGCTGCAGTGTAACTTCGGCCTTCCCACTCACCACCTCATATGCAACATGCCCACAAGGTGGAACTCCCCCTTGCATATGCTGGCCAGACTGTGCGAGCAGCAGCAGGCGATAGTGGAGTTTCAGCTGCCTCCATGCGAGACCTATGTGCATTGTTTCGCTGTTTTGAGTACTCCACCAACATGGCCAGTTCCGATGACGCCATTCTCAGCGTTACTATCCCAGTTCTATGCCTCGCTTCGGGCGATGATGGAAGAGGATGTGACACAGGAGGAGGAGGAGGAAGAGGGATTATTTCCAAGGCTTTCAGGGCAGTCATTCACAAGTGGCTACTAGGGTGGGTTCCTGTACCAACAAACGCCAGGTACTGGAGGATGACAAGGTGGAGGATGAGGAGGAGGAGATGGAGGAGGAAGAACCATATTCACAGCAGGGTGGCACCCAGACCAGCTCATGGCCATCACTGGTGTGTGGCTGGGGGGATACAGAGGACACAGACGATACACCTCCCACAGAGGACAGCTTTTCGTTGCCTCTGGGCAGCCTGGCACACATGAGCGATTACATGCTGAAGTGTCTCCGCAACGACCGCTGAGTTGCCCACATTCTAACTGGTGCTGATTACTGGGTGGCCACGCTGCTGGATCCCCATTACAAGGACAACGTACCCCCCCTAATTCCCTTACTGGAGCGTGATCGTAAGATGCGCGAGTACAAGCGCACGCTGGTAGACGTGCTGCTGATGACATTCCCACCTGACAGCAGGGGCACGGTGGAAGCACAAGGCGAAGGCAGAGGAGGAGGAAGAGGTCGCCAACGCAGCCGGGGCACCGCCAGCACCTCAGAAGGCAGGGTTAGCATGGCTGAAATGTGGAAAAGCTTTGTCAGCACGCCACAACAACCAGTACCACCAGCTGAGATGGAACGTCTTAGCATGAGGCAGCATTTCACCAACATGGTGGAGCAGTATGTGTGCACACGCCTAGACATACTGAATGACGGGTCTGCCCCCTTCAACTTCTCTGTCTCCAAATTGGGCACATGGCCTGAGCTTGCCCTTTACGCCTTGGAGGTGCTGGCCTGCCCTACAGCCAGTGTATTATCTGAATGTGTATTTAGCACGGCAGGGGGCGTTATCACAGACAAGTGCAGCCACCTGTCCAGAGCCAATGTGGACAAGCTCACGTTCATTAAAATGAACCAGACATGGATCCCACAGGACTTGTCCATACCTTGTGCAGAATAGTCATGTATACCGGTGTTCTGCCAAAAACTGTCCGGCCATCGGATAGTGTGCTTGCGCAGTACGGAGGACAAGGAGATTCCGAAAATCTCCGAAGATGAACTGCGCCTGCGCAGTGAGTGCAGGTTCAAGCCCCACCATCCAAGTGGACATACGGTAGCACATAGTAACAGGGCCCCTCGAGGGCTCGCTTCGCTTGCCACGCTTCGGGCATGGCTTTGCTTTGCTATTTTTTATTCTAACTCTATGTCCACTTGGATGGTGGGGCTTGAACCTGGACTCACGGCGCAGGCGCTGTTCGTCTTTAGGAGAATTTTGGAATCCCCTTGTCCTCCGTATTGCGCAAGTGCAGTACAGGGCAGACACTATCCGACGGGGGACAGAATTCGACATATCACGGCCTTACCCAACCATTGTTATATTTTTGATCTTTCTCACTCTTTTGGGGTGTACCCTAATTTAAAAAAACATAAAATTAAAAACAAAAGCCAGTGTTGGCTACCTCGTCCTCCTCCACCGCCACTTCCACCTAAACCGCCACATCCACCGCCACCTCAACCTCCTACTCCATATGGACCTTGTCCTCCTAGCTCAAGATTATTATTATTATTTTTTTTTAATTTCAAAGTATTTTATTTTGTATCACAAGAATAATACATTTGAAAGTGACATTCAGAATATCGATTCAGTCAAAACATAGAAAGGTTACAGGCAGCGCAACAAGATGAATCGAGTGTAACACGTCAGAGATATAAAATGTAAAATCATTTTAGACAGAAATGGTAGTTTTAGAGTGAAGGGTTGGTATTCATGTTAATGGTCAGAGGTGTACCTCCTCCTTGGATGCCCCCAATGGGAGCTAGCTGTGCCCGAGAGGAGGAACTTAACCACCAACCCCTAGGAGTGAATGTAAGGAGAGGGACGGAAATCACCATGTCTTTTTCCCTAATATAGGAATCCGTGACTAGGCATCAGTGTTTGTCATCTGCAAACAGGCCACATTTGTGAACCTGAGAGCCACATTGAACTACTTGTATGTTGGGGTCCCGGGGGAATGGAGATGGCGAGTGTCTCAATTGCTATTGCAAAGATTAGCGGAGATAAAGGACAGCCTTGTCTGGTGCCTTTGGCTATATGAATTGGTTTGGAGTAGTGGCCTTGAAGGCTAATATAGACTTTAGGATTTGATTAAAGAGCTCGGATCAGGCCCATAAACTTGTCGCCAAAGCCCCAACATTCAACGATTGTAAAGATGTATGGCCAGAAGTAGGGATGAGCTTCGTGTTCGAGTCGAACCCATGTTCAACTCGAAAATCATCTGTTCGCCCGTTCGGCGAATCCCGAACGTTATGGTCCGTTTGCGCCAAATTCGCGTCACGGCCCATAATTCACTGCGGCATCACAGTGCATTACTGGCTGATGATTGGCCAAGCATGCACTACGCTTGGGTGGCCAAAGCCAGGGTGGCTTTGGCCAATTATGGCTCAGGGGGTTTAGTACACACCCACACTATATAAGGCCGATATCGTGGCGGCCTTGTGTAGTGTGTTGCTGCAGCCAGAGAGATAGACAGAGAGACAGTGTGATTTAATTTAAGAGAGATAGACAGAGAGACAGTGTGATTTAATTTAAGTGATATACACAGAGAGACAGTGTGATTTCATTTAAGAGAGATAGACAGAGAGACAGTGTGATTTAATTTAATTTTGAAGCTGTTGCAAATACAGTGGGTGTATTGTGCCATCTGCACAGTGTACACCTGAAGCTACCCCAATTGCTGTTTTTTCTGCGCATCCTATCCATAGTCAGCTGTTGCAAATACGGTGGGTGTATTGTGCCATCTGCACAGTGTACACGTGAAGCTACCCAGATTCTAATAGATTCTACTTAACCACAAACCTACACAGTCCCTGTCTTGTTTGCACCGCCTGTATACTGCTGTTCATTTTTTAATTTGGGTACGGGGTTCCCCTTAATATCCATACAAGACCCAAAGGGGCTGTGAAGTAGAATAGTAAAGTATCGAACCAGGCAGAACTTAAGCAATGCAGGTTTATTAACAGCTGATAACATACAGGTTTATGTTCAAAGTATTACAAGATACAGGTCTAATTTATACAGTTTCTTACAATGCAAGCATATTAGATATAGGTATTCTTATCCTCTAACCAAAACGAAACAATTGTGAATTGTTCTCACCTTGAACCAGAATGGGTCTTTTCTGCTAATTCTTGGGAACCCGTCACCTGATAGGGACCAGTCGGTCTGGTCCCCTCACAGAGTTTTGGGTTCCTGCTCGACCAAGTTCTCTGAGACCACACTCTGGAACAAGTTAAGAAGTCTTCTCTGACTCGTACGAGGCGACAAGTTTCGGACAGATATTTGCCCATTGGTTCTGACCTCTATGACCCTTGCAATAGGGCTGCATACACAGAGTTCAGCCTTATGAGACAATTGTAGAGCTTGCATTTATATACCCTTTTACAAGCCTATCTCAGCCATCTTTCCTACATGTGATTGGTCGCTAAGATCTACGTCAATGTAACCAACCATAAATCTGACACCTGTTCTATAACCAGACAAACTTATTACTCCCAGAATTCCTATATGTTCATTAAAAAGATTTATAACTGCTCTTGTCCAATTAAAAAACACCTGTGTAGAGACAGTCTGGCACCCGGCTGTGTTATCAAACTCTCCTTATCTTTAAAAGATTTAACTAAGTTCAAGAATTACAGATTTACGACCGTGAGAGAATGAACTTTCAATAACCCCACCAGACGTGTTATATGTGTTATTGTATAATCCTATGTGTAAAAGTACTGTATTACTTACAATATGTACACACATATATACACACACACATATATACATATATATACATACATACACACATACGCAAAGCCAATTACCTATTCAATATTGTCTAATTATTAACATACATAGATATACATAAATATATACTTCCCTACAATATGTATTTTAACAGTTTTAATAAGAGCTCAAACAGACCTTTGTTTGACCCTGTCAAACTTAATTTAATGTTCTTTACATAACTTTCCCGTATTCCACCTAATTATTTTAACCACCTGTTTTTCTTATCTTTAATGGGGCTTATCTTATCTCTTATTATTTATGTCCTGTCAAGTGTTTTCTTTTCTAATTAGCGGTTACTTAAAAACTAAAACAATGAACTTTCACCCAGTAAACTCTTATAGAAAGTATGAGAAAGAAGCAGAGAGGTCATCTAGAGTTCAACATTTAAAAAAGAAGACGTTCTCTATATTTTAGAATAACATAGTGTACATTAATGACAATTGAATAACTATTGCTTTACTATCGAATAATAATATTGATAAGACCACTACTATATAATAATAATAATAACAACAATAATAATAATTATATTATCAATAAAATATATGCAAATCAATATGAATAATATGAAATACTTTGGCTAATATGAGATTCTACAACATTTCCCCCCTGTTGAGGCATAAGCCTCACAGCAATTACAGTACAGATCACCCACCATGCCCATCAGAGACCCCATGCACCCCAACACTTATCACATAAATAGTCCAAAAAAACAAAAATAAATGAAATTGCCAAAAAAATTTAATAAATCAGTCCAATCAAAAACACACTGCATCTTCTTCTGTAGCTGCAAAGTCCTTTTCCATATGTGGCACGGAAGACATAGTTGTCAGTCTCAGTGGCATTGTGAACATCCTTGCCACAAACTTCTTGCAACAGGCAACAGTTACTCAGCAACATCACATCAAGGATAACAGGGAAGAGGAACAATCCATTTCGCTAGTGAATGAAAGTCAAGTATGTGGTTCCAGGGACCATTCAGCAGACTCAGTCCCATAAGGCTCTGTCTTTTCCTGCATGGGTCTTTTCAGCTTAGCCAAGTGCTTGATGTGTCTGGAGAGATATCCTTCTTCATCATTTGCTGGTCCAGTATCATAGCACAAGCTGCTTTGGATGCTGTAAGACACAAGTTCAGTGCATACCTGTTCTGCAAAGGTACAAGTCTCAGATGTTTCAGTTCCTCCTCATTGCATGAAATCCTTCCTTTGTGGCAATTAACATTTGTAACAAGTTGCATCATGTCTTCTGCGATCATCCGATATTTGTCTGGATATAAAATACACTTCAAAATTATAGTTTTAAAAAATAAAAAATAGTCAGTGTCAGGATACAATGGTCTCCGGCAAGCATTTCAGGACAACCTGCAAAGCAATGGCTCCTACACTATCAGTTTATCTAATTACTTAATTTAGTGTGTTCCTTTTACTTCTACAACATCCACTAAAATAATATACATGTATCTATATAGTTTTATCATAATACAATACTAATATTCCTCAATAGTATTAGTACATGTTTTCAGTATAAAGTATTTTATATAGATTATTCTTTTACATTTTATTTCCTAGTTTCCAGCCAATACTATTTCCCATACAATAAATTTAAAATTCTTATAATTTCTTAACCTTGACTCCACCCATCAGTCACTATTACCCTGGTCAGGTCATACTGTCAATATAGTCAGTGCAGATATTTCACTAGTTTTAATTCTGCAGTCTTTCCACAAAGTTTGAAACATCATATTAAATAAATCTGTACACACATATACATCTTGCTTTTTGTATAAGTATCCCCCAACATATAAATGAGAGTTCTTGCAAATATCAAGATATAAATACCATAACGTATCTTTATAAAGCATCAATACCATACATTCTTAGCAAAATGTCATACTCATTACATTACACCTCCCCACTTTTTTTTTTTTTTTTTTAAATGATAAAACTATTTGTTTATAATGATTGAACATTTTCTCAGTGGAACTCTACTCACAAAAATTTGATAAAAACGGAAAATTGTATCATACTTACCGTAATTTTCCTTTCCTGGTGCCAATCCATGGCAGCATACATGTGATAGAGCTCCGCCTCTACTCCGCCTTCAGGACTAGTGAATAGCATAAATTAAAGGGCATAGCCCCTCCCCCAACATTCTTCGTAATATAGAATACCGAGGGTGGGAGTTTATGCTGCCATGGATTGGCACCAGGAAAGGAAAATTACGGTAAGTATGATACAATTTTCCGTTTTCCTGGTGCCTCCATGGCAGCATACATGTGATAAATAACTAGCTCACATGGGTGGGTTTAATGCTTTAACAAAAAATAAACTTTAATCAAAACACAGACATAGCAGCATGAAGCGATTTTCTCCTGAACTCTACGGTTGCAAGAGCCCCGGGATCAATACGATAATGTTTGAGGAACATGTGTCGGGAAGACCAAGTGCCTAATGTTTCAAGAGAAACATTTGCCCTCGCTGCCCAAGATGCCGATACCACTCTTGTTGAAAGAGCATTCACCTGAGCCGAAACTTGCTGTGGCTTCCAAGTAGGCCCTGAGAACTTTGGATATGTCTAACTCATAACAGGAGTTTGATTCTGAGTCCATGAAAACTGGTAACGCCCATGGTTCCGATAGGTTTGCCGTTGAGGTGACCTTGGGTGTGAAACCTCTGAGAGGGCGAAGATCTAACCTATCTGGAAAAAAGGATATGTGATCATCCCCAATGCCCAGGGAGTGGATTTCCGAAATCCTCCTGTCAGATGTAATAGCCAACAGAAAAGTTGTTTTTAAAGTCAAGTTCCAAATTGAGACCTCTTCAACCGGTACAAACGGATGAGTGGATAGGACTTCCAATATTAGAGGAGGATCCCACTTTGGAAAGGAATGTCTGGATGGGGGACACATCTTCAATACTCCCCTGAGGAACGTAACCACTAGAGGGTCTTCTGCCCCCTGGTGTTAGTTGCTGCAGAAATTGCGGAAACTTGTACCTTGAGGGAACTCTGGCTGAGCCCTAAATCGAGACCAGTTTGCAGAAAACTCAGAACATCAGCAGTGGAAAGAGATAGGATCAAATCCTTTTCCTGGGGCATAGGATAAGAACTTGTCCCAAATTCTTGCATAGATTGTGTTGGTTGTAGGCTTTCTAGCTTTCAACAGGGTGGATATGACCTCTTGGGAACAGCCTTACGATTCAAACCTCCTCCTTTCCACTTCCATACACAAAGATCCAGCTTCTGTGGGTCTGGATGGTCCAGCCTGCCCTGGGTCAACAACTGCAGAAAGGGAGGAATTCTGATCGGATGATCCACACTGAGGTGCATGGCTAGTGGAAACCATGGTCTCTTCGACCAATAGGGTAGCACTGCTAGCACTTGGACTGGTTCGTTCAGGAGTCTAAATGAGAAACCTCAAAATGAGTGGGCGAGGAGGAGAGGCGTAAGCTGTCTTGAAGGTCCAAGGACAAGATAGCGCATCTACTCCTTCCGCCTGTGGATGTGGAAGGTGAGAGAAGAATCTCCTGATTTTGCAATTCTCATGCGTAGCAAAAAGATCCACCAGTGGGGTCTGCCATAGATTGGAGATTTGGATGAACACATGGGGATGTAGAGACCACTCGTTGTCCCCAAACCTCCTCGATAAGACATCTGCCTCTGTGTTCATCTTGCCTGGGAGATACATTGCCCTGAGGTCTACCAGGTTCCTCTCTGCCCAGAGCATTACAGGTTCCACTTCCCTCAGATGTGTCTTGCTGTGGGTGCCCCCTTGTTTCTGAAGGCACGAGACCGCCGCCTTGGTGTCCAAACATAGAAGTACTTTCTGTCATTTGACCTGAGATGCAAAAGAGATTAAGGCTAGAAATGCTGCCCTCATTTCTAGGATGTTGGACACTATCCCTCTGGTGGGAAAGGACCATCTTCCCTAAATTCTCTGCAATGGGCACCCCACCCCTGGCCACTCGCATCTGACATAATTGTGGTCCATGAGTGGGAACTCAAATGATAGAGCCGGGAGAGATTCTCTGGATTCATCCACCAGTGTAGACTCCTGCTCATTAGCGTTGTTAAACGGATTGTCTGAGACAGATGTTGTCGTCTCCATTGTATTAAGAATCCCGTCTGGAAGTGTCTCAGATGCTAGTGAGACCATGGGACTAGAGGTATGCACGAGGACATCGAGCCAATAAGGCTCAGACACTGCAAGGCTGATAGATGGAATCTCTGTATGACCTTGGATACCTTCTGAATGATGCCCTCCATCTTCATCTGGGGTAAAGAGACTGTGCCTAGGAGCGTACCGAACATTGCTCCTAAGTAAACCATCTGCTGTGTTGGAACTAATTGGCTCTTCCGATGGTTCACCAGCCACCCGAACTCCGACCACGACTGGAGAAGAATCTCCCTGTGGACTATAAGCTGGCTCTGGTTTTTTTGACAGCAAGAGGATATCGTCCAGGTAGTGATAAATTCTTAACCCCCTCTCTCTCTCATAGGGGCCATGACAGATATCAACACTTTTGTGAACACCCGAGGGTAGGTGCACAGCCCGAAGGGCAGAGTTTGAAATTGCAGGTGGACATGACCCACTGCGAACCTTAAGTATTTTTGGAAAGATGGTAGAATAGGGATGTGGAGGTACGCATCCTGCAGGTCTATCGAGATTAATCAATCTCCTGGTTGTATGGTTTGTATGATCGTTTGGAGTGACTCCATCTTGAAGCTTTCGAGATGGATGTATTGATTTAGCTTTTTCAGATCTATTACAGGTCTCCAGTCGCCTGTTTTTTTCTGCACCAGGAAAAGGGTGGAAGAAAAACCTGTAAATCGATCCGATGGGGGGGGACAGGTATTGCTGCCCCTTGACGCTGCAGGGACTCCAAAAATTGGTTTAAGGCCAGTGCCTTCTGTGGGGAGGCTGGTAACTGTCTCTTTGAAGGACGTGTGAGGAGGCTGCTGAGAGAAAGTCCAGAAGTGACCATACCGGATCGTTGCTAGGACCCATGGGGAAAAAGTTTTTTAACCGGGTTTCCACTGGGGGCGTCTCCTCCCCGCTGACGTCAAAAGGACTTTGTCCCCTCCTGGGGAGCAGTGAGGGACTTGTACTTTCTGGCTCCCAAAAAAGAAGTCTGGGTGCCTCTCCACGATTTCTTGTTGTCCCTAAAGGGGCGAGACTGCTTGAAGTCTCTAGAATTTGATTGCCGAAATCGTGATAAATAGGCCTTTGTTCTCCGGACCTTCCTGTCCTGAGGAAGTAAGCCAGATTTGCCCCCTGTTACTCTGGAGATTACTTTGTCGAGTTTCTCGCCAAACAAAGATTTTCCATCAAGGGAAATCTTGCACCAATTCTGCTTTGATGCTAGATCGGCTGTTCAAGGCTTTAGCCATAAGGCCTGCTTTGCCATAACAGAGTTGCAGCATTGAATTGGCTGAACACCGGATTGTGTCAATTGCAGCTTCTCCCACGAAATCCGCCAACTTAAGCTCCTCCAGAGCTTTGATTATGTCATCTTTGGGAACGTCTTGGTGCAGGGATGTCTCAATATTTTCCGTCCAAGACCTGATGGCATTGGAAATGGATGTCAGCGCAATGGCTGGTTTGCAAGCCACCCCTACTTCTAGATAGATGTATTGATCTAGACCTCAAAAGGAGCTATCTAGGGGATCCTTGAAAGACATTGAATCCTCCATTGGCAGCTTTACATTTTTTTGCCAGACGCACTACAGCCGCATCAACCACAGTCATTGAACTGAGTATCCGAATCTGCCAGTGGATACATTTTACATAAACGTGCTAGAGAAAAAACTCTATTAGTTTTGTTCCACTCATCCTCTATGATCTCCCCCATTAATGGGAAGAAGATTTGCTTTCTCTTGAGGAATGAGAAATAGGTTTTTGAGTTTTGAGGAGGCTCTTCCGGGTCTTCCCAGGCAATGTCGCTCCTCACCGCTTGTACAAAAGGGTTGAACCAGGGAGAAATTGAAACCAGACAGTTCTGTATCATCTGAGGACTCCTCGGATGAATCTACCGGTGGGATTTGTTTAGCTGTTTTTCCTGATGGAGGCAAAGGAGTACTAACAGCTGATGGGCCCGAAATGTCGGGGTCCAAATCCAACACCTGGGCAGCTTGTGAAACCGGGTGAGCTGGAATCATGGCCGTCAGTTCAGAAAGACAGTCTCTCATGGTTTGCTTAAGCAGGTCAACCACCTGCTGGCCTTCTAATTCCCGGTTAGCTGCGTAGTCCCTGAGACAGTCTCTGCAGACGAGCTTATCAGGGAGTGGAACCGCGCCACAGGCCCAACATTTTTTCCTTGACGCCCGTGGTGGAGGCGAAGGCGAATGACGACGTCTATAAGATCCTGATCTTCTGGAAGATTTTTTGATGAGAAGAGCGCGGTCTTCGCTCAGGACTATCGTCATTGTCATAGCGCCTTGAGGACTTTCTGGACCGCTTTGAAGAAACAGGGCTGAAACAAACAAACAAAGTTTGTTTGTCAGTGGCGCACTCTTTTTTTTTTTAAATACTCACGTACAGATGGTCCACATACCTATTGGATATGAGAGGATCTTGGCTTTGTGACGAATGGCTCATGGTAAATAATGGGCAGGAGGATCAGCTGTAGGAAGGCGAAGTAAGAAAGCAAAAAGAAATAGAGTCTATTTGCACACCAAATTTTTTAAATGAAGTCACCGCAATAGGAGTGAGATAAAAGTATAAGGCTGGCCATACACTACACAACCCCCTTCTATAGATCTCCCTCAGATCTACCAAAAACACACAATATGAGGTCAAATCTAATCACCCTCAACTTGTATGCAATCAGGCAGGCCCCTGTACCACACAGTTGAAGGCAAACCTAAAGGAAATTGAACAAGAAAATTGCATGGTGCATGGCCAGCTCCACACATACCTGTAATGCTGAAGTAATTTGGACTGCAGGGCATACACCTGATATGCAGAGCAGCCCTGAGTCCAATTTGGAGCCAACATTTTAAAGCTAAAAAGGGAGAGCAGCTTAAATTAGATGGACCTACCTTATTACTGGCAAAAAAAATAAACAAAACCAAGGCCACGGCAAGAGAGTGAGAACCCTGTAGGGTAGTACAAAAAAGCTAGAGAAAAAACATCAGAAATAGCAAGGAAACGCCCGTTCTGCACATGTGCAGACCAGGAATAAATGTCTTAAAGGGGAAATTTTTTTTTTTTTTTTTTTAAACCTATAAACTTTAACCACCAGGGCTCAAAAACAGTGCAGACATGGAAGCAAAAAGAAAACCTAACCTGACCAAGAAGGAAGAGAATCTGATCCTCCCGCCGTCATCACCAGCATTCGTTTTTCTGGAAATTCAGCAGACTGCGTTCCTATGAACTCTGCAAGACCCCAAAAGATCCTCAGAAGGGGTTCCCAGTCTTATCAGCGCTAATAGCGGCCCAAGAACAGGGACTGCGCACGGGAGAGGCTTAACCCGGCGGACGCTGCCGACTGCAGAGGTATGGACATACTGCTACTCTTCACCAGTCAAGAGGAATGAGGAAAAAAAGGAGAATGTTGGGGGAGGGGCTATGCCCTTTAATTTATGCTATTCACTAGTCCTGAAGGCGGAGTAGAGGCGGAGCTCTATCACATGTATGCTGCCATGGAGGCACCAGGAAATAAGGTTCATTAGCAAGAAAAATACATTCCACATTAATTATTATGCTACCATTTTACTAAAGCCCAGAACCTTTGAGCAGCAGTATAATTTCAGACAGACTGGCCTCTAGATTTTAATCAGTGCACAAAAATAGAGCACAACTGAGCATGTGCTGAGCAGGGTGGAACAGTGGATTTTAAACAGTATAGGCACTTATTTTTTACTGTGACCCAGCAGGACTTAATTTTCTGACCACTTTAAGGTGTTCACAATAATAATACTTATAACATATATAACAATCAAAACAATGGTAATTCTCTACATACAGAGTATCACATACAATTATCTAGAATTGTCCATTACTGAAATACTTTTAATGTCTTTTTCTGCAACAGTCTCTTGTATGCAGTCCACTTGCACTTATGTGAATAACACCCCTGCTGATCTCATTCAGACTTTTGCCACGTACACACGATCGGACTTTGTCCGCCGGACCTAGTCCAGCGGACAAACCGCCGGACTTTCCAGCGGGGCTTCGCCGGACTTTCCGAGCGTGTGACTTGCCCACACACGCCCGGACTTCTCCGGCGGACAATCCGCGGGAAAAAGTCCGCGGGACTTTTGAAAATGAACGGACTTGCCCACACACGGAGCAGTCCTTTCATTTAGAACGTAACTGCAGGTAGACGGGGCTAGCGAAGGCAGTGAATGCTGCCGCGCTAGCCACATCACCTGGCATGGATTTAAAGGGAATCCCCACGCCGAAAAAACGGCATGGGGGGCCCCCCAAATCCATCTCAGACCCTTATCCGAGCACGCAGCCCGACAGGCCAGAAAAGGGGTGGGGACGAGCGAGCGCCCCCCCTCCTGAGCCGTACCAGGCCGCGTGCCCTCAACATGGGGGGTGCCCTGGGGAAAGGGGGGCCGTGCGGCCCCCCCACCCCAAAGCACCTTGTCCCCATGTTGATGAGGACAAGGGCCTCTTCCCGACAACCCTGGCCATTGGTTGTTGGGGTCTGCGGGCGGGGGGCTTATCGGAATCCGGGAGCCCCCTTTAATAAGGGGGCCCCCCAGATCCCGGCCCCACACCCTATGCGAATGAGTATGGGGTACGATGTACCCCTACCCATTCACCTAAGGTGTAAAGTGTAAATAAAAAAAACACACAATTTTTTTAAAATATTTTATTGCACTGCTCCGGGGGTCTTCTTCCATCTTGGGGGGTCTTCTCACCGGACTCCTCCACTCATTTACCTAGCTCTTTTACCGAGCAGAGGAGCCCAGCTACCTTCTTCGTCGTCGACGCCGTCGTCTGGGGGTCTCGATCCGCCTTCGGGGGTCTTCCGGGGTCTCTTCTGTTCTTGCCGCTGTCGTCGTTTTCTGCGCCGCCGCTGCCGCCTTCTTCTTCTTCTTCCTCTTCGTCTTCTGAGAGCCGCGCTGTGCTGGGACTTATATAGGGACAAGGGGACAGGGTCACATGCTCATGTCACATGGTGACCCCGCCCCCTTGTGATGTCACAGTCCCGGAGGATGCATGGCCCCCCTTTCCCCAGGGCACCCCCCATGTTGAGGGCACGCGGCCTGGTACGGCTCAGGAGGGGGGGGGCGCTCGCTCGTCCCCACCCCTTTCCTGGCCTGCTGGGCTGCGTGCTCGGATAAGGGTCTGAGATGGATTTGGGGGGGATTCCCTTTAAATCCATGCCAGGTGACGGGGCTAGCGCGGCGGCATTCACTGCCTTCGCTAGCTCCGTCTACCTGAAGTCACGTGCTAAATAAACGGACTTTCCGATGATCGGCAAGTCCGTTCATTTCCAAAAGTCCGGTGGACTAGCATACTAACGGCGGGAAGCATACTAACGGCGGGATAATTTTAAAACAAAACTTAAAACCTAGTCCGCCGGACTTTTGGCGCCAAAAAGTCCGCCGGCGCCCACACACGGGGGGATTGTCCGCCGGACTTCAGTCCGGGGACAATCCCGCGGGAAAGTCCGTTCATGTGTACGCGGCATTTGACTACTACAGAAACTGAAAATGTCACTGTCAGAAATGTGGATTCAAATGGACACTTGAATTGTGAATTCTTCCACTTCCTTTTATGATCTTTAATGTACTTGCAGGCATCAAGAGTTACTGACATACATCCCTATAGTGGCTTTGATTAGAACAAGACATCACATCTAAAACAAGGATCTGTTTAGAAACAAAACTACACCAATTTAGTTAACTTTAAAACACATGAACATTTTATCTCCCACTGTACAGCATTAAGTCTAAGCAACTATCATTTGCCTCTAGAACTTCTAAACTTAGTGACAAATCTATCCAAAGTTTCATATGGCCCAGTAAATTGTATTTAATTTGGTCTACAACAGCCCATACATCCTATCCACCAATGAATATAAGTGTGCACACAAGGTTCTATCGTCTATGCCAAGCATAGAACAGAATGGAACAGATTTTTCATAAAAATGGGTACAATTATCTGATATCAGTGCTGTGTACACCCCAATCCTGGGAAACAATTCCCACATCAGACACTTAGCTGTTGTCTCGTACATTTGCATGACCATATGAAAAACTTTGATTTACTTTAAAAAGGAGCAGACATTTATTAAAGTATGTCTATATCTACAGCTTTTGTTCTTTCATTGCAATAAAGTCTATATGCAGGCACACAAAATAGACTTTGTAGAACTGCATTTTATGAAACTACATTGTAATAATGTTCATAATTAAAAAGAAATCAAATAAAACGACATGGTCACTTGCAGTCTGTTAAATCCAAAGAGGTTAAGAAAATGTGCATTACTATGTCCCTACTTTATCTGAAAGAAGAAAATAAAACCTGAAAACATTAATCAGTGTTATTATTAATGATGAAACAATGCCGAGATCAACATCCTACAAACTTAAGATATCTAAATATTTGAGTATACCATCACTAGCAACAAATACCACTGTTTCTGACTGAAAAAAAGCTTCACATTTTTATAAGACACAGTTTCTGTTGTCATTAAAACTTTCTAAATGTAAGATAAATGTATCATATGTTCTTTACAGGGGCCATAAGTAAACAGAATGTCATTACAGTTTATTTAATTACATTTGACACATTAGCACATTGTGCTCATGTCTCCATAAAACATTTTTCCCCACATCGAAAAATGTAACCCTTATAATTGGTGACCAAAAACAAGCCACATATCTGGGATAAGGCTAACCCAATGTTTAATGATGTAACTAAACTATAGATTGATCCCACACTACATATATATATACACATACTCCTTGTACAATAAAGTATTATACTTTATTCGCTTTCTATGCTATTACTGTGTATGATCCTCAAAAATCCCAATTTTAATATAATGTTATTCAGGAGAGCCCCTCCTAAAATATGTCTCATGTATATTGTGCCCATAGTTTTCAGGTCTTTCAACATTTTATTAGTTAACTAGAGTTTCCTTAAGAATAATTATATACACCTTTTATTGTTAATTAGATCATATTAATGCAGAGTGACCCTAATCCAAAAACTGTCTGCCACCTACAGTAGAATAACTAGGAACTTGAATAATAAAAAAGCAAAAGGAGTGAAATTGTACAAAGTAGAAAACTTTACATATGAAAACGTGCTGGCTGCTCCTGGAATAATGAAACTAATTATTAATTTAGGCAAACTAATAATCAGACTGATGATTACTAAATATTGTAATCAGGTAGGACAACATAAGTTATAGCCAATACCAATAAGGGACCTTGTTCACCAGAGCTTACAAGCTAAGATTAAAAATTAAGACTCTAATTATCTAACTCACCCCCCTGTATGTGCTACATATAGCACATATAATAGGATAGTAGCACTGTTGTTACCATGAATCAATCTTCACTATTCTTTTTAGAAAATAAGAAACAAATATAAATTTGGAGTTCCCTTGTACCAAATAAATAAATCCCATTGCTGTCTTTGTGAATACTACTAAGTAGGCAAATATATAAAGATGACAGAATACATAATACTGTACAATAAGATAGGGACATGACAAAATAAACAACAAAAGCTACAAGGGAGAATAAGCATCCTATTTACAAGAGTGATACACTAAAAATAAAATGCACCTTGCTCTACTGCAGTCCATAATATAAAAGACAGAATACCTATTATAACCTACATTGTATATTCTAATAAATCAAGACCTATTCCTATGATAGACATTTCCCTGTTTAAAAGCATAAAAAAAAAAATTAACAAATATTTAAGAATAAGAACATATTCTGAGATTTTTTGGTCAGCTTATCACGTTTCTGTCTAATTAACCAAACATAACTTTCCTAAACGTGCCCCTTTCATCTCAGTACAGAGCATAAAAGTGATTTAATGCTGGTATTGCACATACGGGCAGACAGCTATTTCGAAAATGGTGAGTTTACCTCCTAAACTCCTAAACACATACTGAAAGAAATACAGTATCTCGTCTAACATGTAAAACCTACAACTGTAAAAAAGCATGACATTAATTATATTAGCAGCATTGAATTTATCAGCAGATTCAAGCTATGCTGGGACTTGTGGTTCTACAACAGATAGTACTCAGAGAGCAGCTACAACAATGAGATATATACATAAATTGTATCTAAGCACCCAATCAGGGGAGAGATCATTACAGTCATCTGTATCATCAAAACGTCTAATATTCTTATGACTATAAACTTCAAAAATTCATTATTATTTATGTAACATTGAACCCTCTGCCTATTGCAGTATTCGAGCAAGAAAAAAGGGGCTAACGATTATAAAACAAAACAAACCCTTTGTTTTCAGTTTAACCACTTGCTTACTGGGCACTTAAACACCCTTCCTGCCCAGACCAATTTTCAGCTTTCGGTGCTCTCACATTTTGAATGACAATTACTCAGTCATGCAACACTGAACCCAAATGATTTTTTTGTCCTTTTTTTCCCACAAATAGAGCTTTCTTTTGGTGGTATTTGATCACATCTGGGTTTTTAATTTTTTGCGCTATAAATGAAAAAAGACCGAAAATTTTGAAAAAAAAACGCATTTTTCTTTATTTCTGTGATAAAATTTAGCAAATTATAAATTTTTCTTCATAAATTTTGGCCACAATTTTTTACTGCTACATATCTTTGGTAAAAATAACCCAAATTAGTGGAAATTATTTGGTCTTTGTGAAAGTTACAGACTCTACAAGCTGTGGTGCGAATTATACAAAATTGATCACATCTGATGTACTGCTGACCGATCTCATTTCTTGTGACCCGAACAAGCCAGGAAAGTACAAATACCTCCACAAATGACCCCTTTTTTTAGAAAGTAGACATTCCAAGGTATTTAGTAAGAGGCATGGTGAGCTTTTTGATGTTGTCATTTTTTTCCCACAATTCTTTGCAAAATGAATTATTTTTTTATTTTTTATTTTTTTCCACAAAATTGTCATTGTAATAGGTCATTTCTCTCACATGGCATGTGTATACCACAAATGACACCCCAAAATAAATTCTGCTACTCCTCCAGAGTACTACGATACCACATGTGTGGGACTTTTCCACAGCCTAGCCACTTAGAGAGGCCCAACATGCAGGGAGCGCCATCACGTGTTCTAGGAGCATAAATTACACATCTAAATTGTTGACTACCTATTACACTTTTATATGCCCTGGAGCACCAGGACAATGACACGTGACACTGACGTGGCACTGATGACAGGTGGCACTGATGACACGTGACACTGATGTGGCACTGATGACAGATGGCACTAATACGGGGGCACTGATGACACGTGACACTGACAGATGGCACTAATATGTGGCACTGCTGACAGATGGCACTTATACATGGCACTGATATCATGTGGCACTAATATGTGGCACTGATGACAGATGGCACTAATACGTGGCACTGATGACAGATGGCACCGATACATGGCACTGATGACACGTGACACTGATGACAGATGGCACTGATACGTGGCATTGAGGACACGTGCCACTGATAACAGATGGCACGTGACACTGACAGGTGGCACTTTTGACAGATGACACTGATACGTGGCACTGATGACAGATGGCACTGACGTGGCACTGATGACACGTGGCACTGATATGGCACTGATGACAGATGGCACTGACGTGGCACTGATGACAGATGGCACTGATGACAGATGGCACTGGGGACAGGTGGCACTGGCAGATGGCACGGATGGCACTGGGGACAGGTGGTACTGGGGACAGGTGGCACTGGCAGATGGCACTCTGGGGACAGGTGGTACTGGGGACAGGTGGTATTGATGACAGGTGGCAGCTGGGACAGGTGGTACTGATGACAGGTGGCAGCTGGGACAGGTGGTACTGGTGACAGGTGGCAGCTGGGACATGTGGTACTGGTGACAGGTGGCAGCTGGGACAGGTGGTACTGGTGACAGGTGGCAGCTGGGACAGGTGGTACTGATGACAGGTGGCAGCTGGGACAGGTGGTACTGGTGACAGGTGGCAGCTGGGACAGGTGGTACTGGTGACAGGTGGCAGCTGGGACAGGTGGTACTGGTGACAGGGACAGATCACTTTATTTATTTATTTAAATTTTTTTCTTACTTGCAGCGCACCGGCGCCGTTCCTCTCTCCCTCCTCACACGCTGTCTGTGTGAGGAGGCAGAGCGGCGCTGAGAGATGATCTCATATGTTTGCATATGCAAACATATGAGATCATCTCTCATTGGACAGCCCGATCTCGCTGTAAACGGCCGCTGTGATTGGCCGTTTACAGCGATCTGTGACCGGCTGTGTCCGATGGACACGGCCAGCACAGAACTTCCCCGATGCGCGCTCTCAGGAGCGCGCATTAGGGAAGTAAACAGGAGGACGCCCAGGGACGTCCTCCCGGCAGGGAGCGTCCGCGCTGCAGCTGTCTTTCGGCTATAGTGCGGGCGTGTAGTGGTTAAGATGCTATGATTACTAGACATGTGCACACTGAAATATTTCGTTTCGGAATTTCTTTCGTCCGAAAAATAAATTTATTTAGTTACTCCCGAAATTCGTTTTTACTTATTTCGTTTTTCGTTAAAAATTGCATTCGTCCAAAAATCCAAATGAATTAAGGTTGAATCTGTCATTGAAGGCTCATGGTGTCTGTCGAAAGTTCGGAGCAGCTAAACTGTATGACTCTGTATAGTTTAGCTGCAATTCCACCCAATTCCAGCAGCAATCTTTCCTCTCTACGTCGAATCTTTCCTCTCTGCGTCGAATCTTTCCTTTCTACGTCGAATCTTTCCTTTCTACGTCAAATCTTTTCTCTCTATGTAGAATAATCTTGGACTAATAGAGTTAAGGTTAGGCACATTCGACCACAGGTTCAATGGACACAGATTGTTATTGTCAGCGTCGAATCTCCTATCTATATCGAACTGTTGTCACAACGAAAATAAAGCATTTGTTTATGTCGGATCTTTTGTTTTTCGGATTCTGCACTTTCGTTATCGTTTGTTAAAACGATAACGAAAATACCTGAAATTTGGACGAAAATGCATTCGGATGAAAACGAATGCACATGTCTAATGATTGCCTACAAACATTTTCCTGCCAGAAGCAGTATGCTAGATACAAAGAAAATATGGGTGAACTTTGTGTCGTAAATAACTTAAAACGACAACCTTCTTTTTTCTACAGTTTAAATAACTCCCAACTCCCTCAGCCCATTCATGGCTCTATCTAGCTGAGGTACATATTCAAAAGAATATAAAAAAGATTAATGAATCGTGCCTTCCGCACACACACACACACTCACTGCCAATAACATTTTGAACTTTGATGCTGAAGTCAATCAGTCACCATAGATGTATCAATCCCTAGCCTCTCCACAAAAGTCACATACAATCATTCACATATGGATTCATTTTACACCTCATACAAAACACACACACACATTTAACTCATATAAATATAAATCCTCCTATCAAATACTAATCAAAGATATGACACGGAAAGTGCTAATTATATTTGTATGGGAGATACATACCATTTCCATATTCATCATATACTATGCAGAATTCAGCATCAGTTGCATACTTCTTACAATTCACTCATAGAACTAATGGGCCGTACACACGCTCGGATTTTCCGATGACCAGTTCCGTCGGATCATGTCCGTCGGACTTTGTCCGATGTTGGTGTTGCGTACACACGGTCGGACAACGTTGTCGGAATTTCCGGTCTGCAAGAACGTCGTGACGTAAGTCGTCTTCCACGAGACTAGAAAAGGGAAGTTCAGCACCACGTCCTGCACCCGTTGGGCTCCTTCTGCTGATCCCGTGTTTATCGCAAGTTAGTTGAAGTTTGGGTACTTACGATTCGCGCTTCTCAGTTTTGTGACTCAGATCGTTACTGCTCTTCAGTTTGTGCTTGTCGTGTGTATCTGTTTATTAGTGCGTGTAGTCAGTTCGCATTTGTTGGTCATTGCGGCCTATATCTTGATATAGGACGCTTTGATTTTCACTGCTTATTGTCTGCTCGTTTCTGGTATTCATTTCGTTCTTTCAGGCCTTGCTGTTTATCGGTGCTTTCTGTTTGTCCGTTCTGACCAGCCGACCGTTTGTGAGCGATGTTTCCCGTACGTACTTGTCGCCGAGTTCGTGCTGTACGCGGAATTGGTGTCGGGCTTTTAGCTTTGAGCCAAGACCCGTCCATGAACAGAGTGACGAGGAGTATGTGGACCAAGAATTGGTTGCTTCAGCGTGATCAGTTCTCGCACATGCCTTTGCTTCGTGAGATCTGGGAGAATAATCCTGATGATTTTAGGAACTTTCTCCGGATGACGGACCCCGTTTTTCACCGTCTTTTGGCTTTGCTGACCCCTTTTATCAGCCGGCAGGATACCTGCATGAGACAAGCCATCACTCCGGAGCAGAGGCTTGTTGCCACGTTGAGGTACTTGGCGACAGGGAGAAGCCTTCAGGATTTGAAGTTCTCCTCAGTTATCTCTCCCCAGGCTCTGGGAATCATTATTCCAGAGACCTGTTCTGTCATCATCCAGGTCCTGCAGGAGGACTATATTAAGGTAACATTTCTACTTTACTATTCCCTTCTATGTATGCTCTGTTTGCTAATGTCTTGTATTTTTCACCTCCTTCCCTAATTACCACGATTGCAATATGCTCTAATATGCTGTGCCCCTTTTCTCCTTCATGCATTTTTCCCTTCACTTACCTCCCCAGCATGCTCTTCTGGCCCAATAGACACCTATGGCCTAGTCACTTAAGCAATGTATTTTGTCTGCTGTATAGTATTGTTTTCCCCCAAACACCCCCTAAAATATGCATAAATGTTTGCTGTGTGTTTTACTTCATGCAGAGCCCCTTTTGTTTCCCTTTTTTTTTGGGGGGGGGGGGTGCCAAACTCATTAGGAACCCCCTCCCCCTACTGCTCTGTCAGATGCTACCAATCCTCTATCTGCTGGCTTTCCCAAGGTCAATACACACTATATACCTACCTCTTTATAGTGGGCATCTTTAGGGATGAATTCAGCAAAGCATGTAGTGCAAGGGGCTGGCTCCCTACTTTCCATTTCATAATTTTTTGTGTTCTTTCCCACCTATTAGCTTGCTAGGTAATTGCATAATGTCAAAATGTGCTTCCATAATTTTTTTGGGGTGGGGGGTGTTATTTGGAATGTTGTTTTAGGTTTCCTGTGGGCTGCCAATAGTGTTTTGTTAAGGAGGGTCTGGCCAAACTAGCACACATTATTGAGCCATTTGGCAATCAATGAAGTGGAGAGGGTTACCTGTCCAAAGCCCCCCCCAACCCCTAGTTATTGTCAATGGCCCCTCAGAAGTGGGGGGATTGATGGGGGGTGAGTAATCTGCTAGGGGGACCCTCTACTTTTGGGTGCAAATTCTTTCCAGCTTACAATTTTAAAGTCTGATCTTGTTCCATAATGTTATTGTCTAATCTGCTTGCAATGTTTATGTGCAAAGTGACTAATTTTTTTTTCTTGTCTCACTCCACAGTTCCCTTCCACGCCACAGGAATGACAGACTGTGGCCTCCCACTTTGCCAGCCATTGGGACTTTCCTAACTGCGGAGGTGCAATTGATGGGAAACACGTCCGCATCGTCCCACCCCCCAACTCGGGGTCCTACTATTATAATTACAAGAGGTTTAATAGTGTAGTGATGTTGGCGGTGGTGTCGGCGACATACGAGTTTTTGTATGTGGACGTGGGGATGAACGGCCGGATCTCGGATGGTGGTGCCATTGCGCACACGGAGTTCTATTGGCGTCTCCAGAGTGGCAGTCTGTGTTTGCCACCTCCAGAGGAGAATGCTGAAGGGCTCCCCTTCGTCTTTGTCGCAGATGAAGCGTTTGCGCTGACTCCCCATCTGATGAGGCCCTTCCCGATGAGGACCCTCACCCCAGACCAGAGGGTCTTCAATTACAGGCTGTCGAGAGCCCGCAGAGTGGTGGAGAACACCTTCGGGATCCTGGCCAGCCGCTTCCGCCTGTTTTTGACGGCTATTAACTTGGCGGAATACAAACTAAACCATATAGTTCTTGCCTGTTGCATATTGCACAACTTTTTGAAAAGACACAACACCAACTATGTGGTGGCCGTTGGCCCAGATGTGGACGGGCCTTCCAATGCCGACCTCACAGCCCTTCAAGCGGCACGTCCAGGCTTGCCCCCTCTAAATGCCCGCGAGGTCCGCGAGCAATATATGGACTACTTTGTGGGTAGGGGGGCCATTGCCCTGCCTGACGATGTGTGAGAGGCATTTTTAAAAAAATATATTTTTTAAACATACCTATGATTTCTTGTCAATTCCTGCTTGTGTTGTTTGTAGGTGTATTGTAGCTTATTTGTGTTGGATATTTTTTCCCTTTAGCTTCAACAGTGGGAATGCACTTTCTGGGCAAAAGGAGGTAACAGTCTCTTCTTCCCAAAAAGAATCTTCTCATGTTGTGTGTGTGATACCTAATCTTTTGTCTAGTGAAGGTTTGTAGTGCATAACTGACACCCAAAATACTCCTTTTCATCACCATGACAGAAATGTGTGTATTCCCCAAAATGCCGTGCTACGTGTTTTCGTCCAAACCACTGTGGGTGTCATTTACCTAAGCCAAATCCACTATGCACTACAAGTGCACTGCAAAAGTGCCCTGGAAAATACACTTGCAGTGCAAACTGGAAAAGCCTTTAGTAAATAACACCCATTGCCCCACAAATCATTTACTTTTGACATAAATCATGCTTTGGTGTTTTTAAAGAAGGAAGCCACAAATTTTCTGGTTTAAAATAGTTTACTTACAACACATTCCCAAGTGCCTTTCTAAACTTCGTGGCAAAACTGACAAGATCTTGGTTCTTTAGAACATTGTTTACAAACATTACGCATTTGTTAAAACCAGGCATGTGAGACGGAGGAATGGAAGCGTGTGCCTAACTGGAGACGCCACGTTACACGTGGAGGAAACAGGCCGCCTAGTGGAACGCAGCTCCCAGCCGACAGCCGACGCTGTAGACCGGGCTGCAGTGTGTCCTACACAGCAGTGGCAGAGGAAGCAGAGGCGATGGCGAAAACGAGTGCCTGTGGAGTGTATTGCCCGCTGACCTCCTGTAGTGGACCCCGACTCCCGCACACCATCTCCCGACTCACTGCTCCCCCCACTTCTCACAACAAAGCCGACCCCCACGAAAAGAGGAAAAGATCAACCGATCATAGAGGACAACGGAGCAGAGGGGTAAGTCCCCTTATTGTAAGGGGTCACGTCAATCTAAACGAACTTCCAGCAATATGGTAAGAAGCATACTTAAACTTGTACTCTGGAAACTGCAATAAGGTTAGAAAATCCATTAAGCTTTAAAATACAGGGACGAGGAAAATCCCTTACTGCTTATTATGAGTGTCAAATTGGGTGCTACAGTCACATTTACCTACATAGACAGCAAATGTCAGCTTGAACTCCGGGAGCATTCATCTTAAATATATTAAGCCGTGGGCTTTGTTTGGTCTGTATCCACATATGCAGGAGTTACCCAGAGACCCTGAGAAAATAGAACTATAGAAAAAGAGAATTGGAGATATAACTCAGAGACCCTTTTTTGTTCTTTTTCTTTTTTTTTTTCCCTCCTTGTTCCTTTTGGTATTTTATTACGCCTGAGGTTCTCCTTCTCTCTCCCCCTCTTCTTCCACCTCTAAAGTGTTCATGAATGGATGAATATTATAACATAAACTAGTAGTAACAGGGGCTGATAAAACTTGATCCTTGTTGGGCTTCTACGCATGTCTTGGTGAGGGAGTAGTCCCTCAAAAATTATCAAGCTAATTCTGGTAATTTATCCCAATGGTAAAAGTTTTCATTGACAAGTATGTGCATGGAGAGGGCCGGATGGACATCGTAGACCTACGTGCATAATACTTAGGAGGGATTTGCCCCCCCCCCCCCTGGGGACGGGTGGCCCCCACCGTGATCTAGGTGATAACTGGGATTACTTAATATACAATTTACCGGGACAGAATAACCAGTAAGAAAACTCAACCTCTACCAGCAATTATCCCCTGAATACTGAGGCTATATTAAGTTTACAGTAAAAACAGTCTTAATCGGTAATACAAGAGGGCATTATACAGGGATCATCACCCCATAGAAGAAGTCCATCCCGGGCCACCCTCTTATTCCTTTATATATAGCATATATGTCAAACTGGGGAAACGTAAGAGCACAAATAAGAAACCAGGTATGAAAAGCAAAATCACAAAGGGGGCTGAAATTAAAACAACAAAGGAAAAAGTACAACCAGTACAATTAAACAATACATGCTGCAGGGTTTGAGCCCAAAAAGCCCAAGCATGGAAAAACAACCTGTTAAGCAGGGAAAGAAGAAGGAGGCGAACAAAAAAAAAAGGAAGAGACCCATGAGGCATCAGGAGGTAATACCACCGCAGAAACTGAAATAGATAGCAGTAGGATAGAAGACCAGAATGAAAATATTCAGGCTTTAACTAAGATAGACCTATCTGAAATGCTAACAAAAATGGAAAATTCAATAAAAGATGAAATAATAGCACTACGCACTGATCTTTCCCACCTCCTCAACCGATTAGAGGAAGCGGAGAATAAAATAGACAACCAGGCACAAGAACTGAGTGACTTTAAAGACCAATTCAGGCAAATGAAGATAAACCAAAGACAGATGTTACATAAATTGGAGGAGCAGGAAAATCAGAGTAGAAGGCAGAATCTAAGAATACGTGCTCTCCAAGAAGAAAAAGGTGAAGACCTCAGAAAAATTATAAAGGAATTATTTAACCCGATTATCAATAAAGGACCAGACTGGGACCCAAAAATTGAGAGGATACATAGAGTCAGAAAACCCCAACATATTATAGACTCGCCTAGGGATATTCTTGTTAGATTCCAGGACTACCTGGAAAAAAATGAAATATGGACCAAACTAAGAGGGAAACCCCCATTAAAATACGGGGGAATAGACCTCCAGATTTATATGGATCTCTCTCCACAAACATTGGCCAGAAGACGTCTCCTGAGACCACTGCTAAACCAAATGCGGATAGAAAACGTAAAATATGGTTGGGGATTTCCAGCGTGTCTAATAGCATATAAAGATGGTAGATCGGTAAAGTTAAAATACCCAGAAGAACTACCAGAATTCTGTAAAAATCTGGATCTACAGCCTATAGAAATCCCAGAGTGGTCAGCAAGAGAAGGGCTGGAGTAATTCCAAATGGAATAAACAGCGGTCATTTTGGTCCTCTGGACGATGTAAAATCGAAAGGGCCCAGTATGGTCCTCCATCTATCGGAGTGTGGTTTTTCATTCCCCCATTTTTATTTTATTGAGTTTTTCTGCGGGAGCACTGTTCATGATATTGCATACTGCTGAGTGATGTTCCCCATTATACTAGGGAAGATAGAGCTCATTGAGAGAGTGGAGTGGTGGTGGGGGGGGGGGGGAGGGGCGGAGGGAAGGGGGGGAGAGCCTTAGTTCCAAGCTGAATTGAATCCCTCCCACCCCCCCTTTTTATTTTCTGGCGTAAGCCAGAGGGGGGGGTGGAAGGGGGAGGGGGGGTGGGGGGTGGCGGGGGGGGGGGTGGGGGGGGGGGGTGGGCTGGGGGGGGGTGGAAGGGGGAAGGGGGCTAGAGCTCCACCTCTGAGAAAGAAGTCCAGAGGCGAAGAGGAAATTTCTAATTCGCCAATGGCCTGGTGGTCGTTAGTGGCCGGGGGGAGAGGGGAGGGGATGGGATTAGGGATGAGAGGGAGGGGGAGGGAGGAGGGGGGGTGGGGTGCTGGGAACAGCACTTGGGGTGGGGGAAAAAAGGGGAGGGGCCTCTCTCTAAAAATTAAAAACAAAAGAAAAAAATTCAGATTAAGTTCTTAACATACAATGTCCGGGGGTTAAACAATCCGGCTAAAAGACACAAAATATTAAAAGAGCTTAAACAGTACCAATGAAAAAAAGGAATAAGGATAAATCCGCCACAATCCGAATTCCAACCGCTGCGCCACGGAGAATAAAACAAACAGGAAAAAGTAAACACTAAATGCAGCCACTTAGAGAGATATAAATGGAGATGGGTATTCAGGTGATAATCCAACCTGGATTGAAGCCTGAAAAAGTAGCGCTAAATAATAACTAAAATGATAAACCTATATAAATTCAAAATAAATAGCAATCATAAAATAACATATGTGCATCAACCCACGTGATAGGTGAATGTGATACAGTGAAAAAATTAATAGTGAGAAAAATATGTTTTGCATCGGGAAAAACGTGCAACACTGCTCAAAAATAATGTTTCAGCAAAAAGCGAAAAAGCAATCCAAATGATGTGTGTTAAATTATTAAATAAAAAAGTGCAGTCCTTCTGATGTGACCGTGAATCTTCTCAAAGTAATAATTAAACAATCTTGTTGCCTTCCACCACACCGTTGTGCTCAATGTGCCAATCCCATAGGAAACACACTCACCACAATTTTTACCCGCACTTTCGTGTCGGGCAAATCAGCATAAATGATCTCAAACAGCCAATCGGTGGTCTTCCTGCATAATCCACTTAGTGTTTGTAATATAGTTCCACATGTAAAAATAAAAGTGCTCCAATAGTGTGATACAGTAAATAAATTTATTAGCACACTAAAATCAAAGCTTCAACCAGTTCACTCACATTTGAACAGATATTAACCAGCAAACAAAATTGAATCAATTCCACCACAGCAGATGTCACTCCAATCACTTCAAATCTGCAAATCCACTTCAAAGCATAGATATATAGAGTGGTCACGGCAGACCCGAGGTGTGTGCGATATTGTGGTCAAGATCTCACCATCTCCCCTCCGCTAAGTGTCCACAAAGTAAGGAAAGTCGGCACCGTATCTCTGTTTGATAAAAACGTTCCTGTTCACTGCAGATGAACGCCGCTTAGCCACGCCCCCTAGGGGGCGTGGCTAAGCGGCGTTCATCTGCAGTGAACAGAGATACGGTGCCGACTTTCCTTACTTTGTGGACACTTGGCGGAGGGGAGATGGTGAGATCTTGACCACATTATCGCACACACCTCGGGTCCGCCGTGACCACTCTATATATCTATGCTTTGAAGTGGATTTGCAGATTTGAAGTGATTGGAGTGGCATCTGCTGTGGTGGAATTCATTCAATTTTGTTTGCTGGTTAATATCTGTTCAAATGTGAGTGAACTGGTTGAAGCTTTGATTTTAGTGTGCTAATACATTTATTTACTGTATCACACTATTGGAGCACTTTTATTTTTACATGTGGAACTATATTACAAACACTAAGTGGATTATGCAGGAAGACCACCGATTGGCTGTTTGAGATCATTTATGCTGATTTGCCCGACACGAAAGTGCGGGTAAAAATTGTGGTGAGTGAGTTTCCTATGGGATTGGCACATTGAGCACAACGGTGTGGTGGAAGGCAACAAGATTGTTTAATTATTACTTTGAGAAGATTCACGGTCACATCAGAAGGACTGCACTTTTTTATTTAATAATTTAACACACATCATTTGGATTGCTTTTTCGCTTTTTGCTGGAACATTATTTTTGAGCAGTGTTGCACGTTTTTCCCGATACAAAACATATTTTTCTCACTATTAATTTTTTCACTGTATCACATTCACCTATCACGTGGGTTGATGCACATATGTTATTTTATGATTGCTATCTAAACAGTACCAAGCAGATATAGTGTTTCTCCAGGAAACCCATCTCTTCCATGGAGCTAATATAAAACTGTACTCCAAAAAATATCCTACCTGGGTCTATGCGGATTCAATGACAAGGAAAGCCAAAAGGAGTGGCGATAGGATTTTCAGAGGGACTATTGTTTAAAGAAGAAGAAAGGCTGGTTGACCCTGAAGGGCGATATCTCTTTTTAAGAGGATTTATAGGTGAAACACAATTTACCTTAGGTAACGTCTATGCACCAAACAAAAGACCAACAGAATTTATGAAGAAGATGATAAGTACTCTTGCCCACTTTAGACAAGGGATGGTCATAATGGCAGGGGATTTGAATTTATACATGAACCCAGGTGAGGATAGTACGTCCCGTGCGCGGGAGACAGGAGGGGTGCTCTTAAAAAAACTGAAAAAGAAGCTATACCAAAACCAACTGATGGATGTATGGAGAACCCTGAATCCCAAAACTCGGGACTACACTTTCTTCTCCCCCGTGCACGGGACGTACACGCGCATTGATTACATATTTGTAGATCATAACACACTCTCAAAGGTTACAGAAGCCCATATAGAGATTTCTACCCTTTCAGATCATTCACCAGTTACGATGACAGTAGAAGATTCTAAGACATCAAAGCCTTTCTGTAATTGGCGGTTAAACAAAGCGCTTCTCACTGAAAAGCAAGACATCGAAAGAATACAAGAGGAATTAACTTTTTTCTTTGAAACTAACGAATCAAATGATATATCATATTCCACACTATGGTAAACACATAAGGCATATATAAGGGGCATCTTCATTTCGATAGGCTCAGGGAAAATAAAAGAAAGAACAAACAAAATTAAAAAGTTAACGGAAGAAATATTCAGACTAGAGCAACTCCATAAGAAATCAGAGGGCCACCACCAAGAGGTATACCACTACCTTATAATAAAAAGAGAAGAATTAAAAGACATACTAACGCATGATACTAAAAGGGTCTTTAATGCGATTCTGAAAGATAAATACCTCTGGGGTAACAAAATTGGGAAACATCTAGCTAAAACCTTAAGGAAGAAAAAAGCGAGGAACTACATTGAAAAAATTCGTAATAAACAAGGTGACCTGGTATTTAAGTCCAAAGACATTGCAGAAGTCTTCCAGCGCTTCTATAAAACCTTATATAACGTGAATAAAGAGAATACAGATATAGAAAAAAAAGAATAAAATAATTGAATTCCTAAAGAACTCAGGAATTTCCCGAATAACCCCTGATGATAATATAGAGTTGGAAGCCCCTATCTCTGAAAGCGAGCTCCTTTGCGCCATGTCGGACACTGCGACCGGGAAAAGTCCGGGTCCGGACGGATTCCCGATCCTCTATCTCAAGAGATTCAGTAAGATTCTGGTACCAAGATTTTGCAGATATTTCAACGGACTGGGAACAGAATACGGACTGAGCCGAGACGCACAGAAAGCTCTAATAACGCTTATTTTTAAAGAGGGGAAAGACGATAGCTGCTGTTCAAGTTTTAGACCGATATCCCTACTTAATTTTGATACAAAGTTGTCAGGAGAGGAGCCTAAACACAGGCATCCAACACAAGTGAACAGATCAATGGGCTGCTCTAAAGGAATCAGGCTCCAAAGGTAGTGATAAAGATATATATTTATTAAATAATAAAGACACACGTGAACACAGCAACCACAAACAAGCAAGAACGCAAATAACACAGCAAACCCCAAAGCCCTAATCTAACTAACTAACTAACAATACACTCAAGAAAATGGAACATAAATATATATACAAGGCTGGGAGAAGAGACCAAGGGGGAAACAGGAAGCAAGGGAAAATCAAGGCAGGAATCAGGGGACGGGTCTCAGGAACCAGGTAAGGGGGACAACATCCAGGACAGGGCAGGAAGCGGATCAGGGATCAGAACAGGCAAAGACAAGGCTACAGGAAGGAATACTGAAGCACTGAGCTTCAGTGAAGGACAAGCTTATATAGTCTCAGCAGTTCAACAGGTGCAGCTTGATTACTGGCATGTCCATCTGCTGGGAGACCCCCGCTGGTGGCCACCAGAACTGCACCCTTTGATGCCGAAGGAAGTAGTGACACCACCAGGCGATCCAGGTAATAGGACCGTTCCTGACAGTTCCCCCCCCTAAGGAGTGGCCTCCGGACACTCCATACTGCCGTAGATCTGGCAGTGCGTGTAAAAGTGGAAGAGTCCCAAAAAGTCTCCTCTGTGACTGCAGACTTCTTTGCGCTCTCCGGCCAGAGTCTCTTAACCTACTAGGAGGCATGCCACCCGAGTCCGACAATGGGACATGTACCCCACCACCAGGGTCTGGAAGTTTAGATCTGGAAATAAAAACAGACAGGGCAGCAGGCACCAGGTCATCAGGCTGGGCAGCGAGCTTCGGGTCATCAGGCTGGGGAGCAGACAGGAACTCATCAGGCTGGGCAGCGGACAGGAACTCATCAGGCTGGGCAGCGGACAGGAACTCATCAGGCTGGGCAGCGGACAGGAACTCATCAGGCTGGGCAGCGGACAGGAACTCATCAGGCTGGGCAGCGGACAGGAACTCATCAGGCTGGGCAGCGGACAGGAACTCATCAGGCTGGGCAGCGGACAGGAACTCATCAGGCTGGGCAGCGGACAGAAACTCATCAGGCTGGGCAGCGGACAGAAACTCATCAGGCTGGGCAGCGGACAGGAACTCATCAGGCTGGGCAGCGGACAGGAACTCATCAGGCTGGGCAGCGGACAGGAACACATCAGGCTGGGCAGCAGACAGGAACACATCAGGCTGGGCAGCAGACAGGAACACATCAGGCTGGGCAGCAGACAGGAACACATCAGGCTGGGCAGCAGACAGGAACACATCAGGCTGGGCAGCAGACAGGAACACATCAGGCTGGGCAGCAGACAGGAACACATCAGGCTGGGCAGCAGACAGGAACACATCAGGCTGGGCAGCAGACAGGAACACATCAGGCTGGGCAGCAGACAGGAACACATCGGGCTGGGCAGCAGACAGGGGCACATCAAGCTGGGCAGCAGGCACGGGGCACATCAAGCTGGGCAGCAGGCACGGGGCACATCAAGCTGGGCAGCAGGCACGGGCACATCAAGCTGGGTAGCAGGCACGGGCACATCAAGCTGGGCAGCAGGCACATCAAGCTGGGCAGCAGGCACGGGCACATCAAGCTGGGCAGCAGGCACGGGCACATCAAGCTGGGCAGCAGGCACAGGCACATCAGGCTGGGCAGCAGGCACGGGCACATCCAGCTGGGTAGCAGGCGCGGGCACATCAAGCTGGGCAGCAGGCGCGGGCACATCAGGCTGGGCAGCCGGCAGTGGGTCATCAGAATGGAAGGCAGGCAGCGGGTCATCAGACTGGAGAACTGGCAGCGGGTCATCAGACTGGAGAACTGGCAGCGGGTCATCAGACTGGAGAACTGGCAGCGGGTCATCAGACTGGAGAACTGGCAGCGGGTCATCAGACTGGAGAACTGGCAGCGGGTCATCAGACTGGAAAACTGGCAGCGGGTCATCAGACTGGAAAACTGGCAGCGGGTCATCAGACTGGAAAACTGGCAGCGGATTATCAGACTGGAAAACTGGCAGCGGGTCATCAGACTGGAAAACTGGCAGCGGGTCATCAGACTGGAAAACTGGCAGCGGGTCATCAGACTGGAAAACTGGCAGCGGGTCATCAGACTGGAAGGCTGGGACGTCAAGCTGGAAGGCTGGAACATCAGGGTGGAAGGCCGGCACCAGGACATCAGACTGGAAGGCTGGGACGTCAGGCTGGAGGGCTAGGACATCAGACTGGAAGGCTGGAACGTCAGGCTGGAGGGCTGGCACCAGGACATCAGACTGGAAAGCTGAGACATCAGGCTGGAAGGCCGGCACCAGAACATCAGACTGGAAGGCTGGGACATCAGGCTTGAGGGCTGGAACATCAGGCTGGAAGGCTGGCACCAGGACATCAGACTGGAAGGCTGGGACATCAGGCTGGAAGGCCGGCAACGGGACATCAGACTGGAAGGCTGGGACATCAGGCTGGAAGGCTAGGACATCAGACTGGAAGGCTGGAACGTCAGGCTGGAGGGCTGGCACCAGGACATCAGGCTGAAAGGCTGGGACGTCAGGCTTGAAGGCTGGGACATCAGGCTTGAAGGCTAGGACATCAGGCTGGAACGTCAGGCTGGAGGGCTGGCACCAGGACATCAGACTGGAAGGCTGGGACATCAGGCTTGAGGGCTGGAACATCAGGCTGGAAGGCTGGCACCAGGACATCAGACTGGAAGGCTGGGACATCAGGCTGGAAGGCCGGCAACGGGACATCAGACTGGAAGGCTGGGACATCAGGCTGGAAGGCTAGGACATCAGACGGGAAGGCTGGAACGTCAGGCTGGAGGGCTGGCACCAGGACATCAGACTGGAAGGCTGGGACATCAGGCTTGAGGGCTGGAACATCAGGCTGGAAGGCTGGCACCAGGACATCAGACTGGAAGGCTGGGACATCAGGCTGGAAGGCCGGCAACGGGACATCAGACTGGAAGGCTGGGACATCAGGCTGGAAGGCTAGGACATCAGACGGGAAGGCTGGAACGTCAGGCTGGAGGGCTGGCACCAGGACATCAGGCTGAAAGGCTGGGACGTCAGGCTTGAAGGCTGGGACATCAGGCTGGAAGGCTAGGACATCAGACTGGAAGGCTGGAACGTCAGGCTGGAAGGCTGGAACGTCAGGCTGGATTGCTGGCACCTCCGGCTGGAACTCTGGCGCTTCAGGCTGGGACAGATTAGTGGGTGTGGAGGCAGATTGGATTACTGGCAGGATCGTTTTGGTTGGGAAGAACTTTAGTTTTTTCTTTGACTTGGTTCGCTGAAGCTTTGTAGGTGGGGGGTGCAGCAGACAGGAAAGGAGGATTGGAATATGGCAGAGAAGAGGTAACAGTAGCTGGGGGAAGTTTTTGTGAATTTGTAGGCAACTGAGAAGAGGCAGGGGGGTTAAATGCAGGATAGGTACAGGGAGTAGAAACTGGATATGAGTATTTGGTTGGGAGCAGTGTATACTGGGTGGAAACTGGGTTTGGTATGGGTGATGGGGAAACATACATTCGGGTAGGCTGGTGTCTGATGGCAGAAGTGGTTTGTTTGGCTGGGGCTAATTGCATCATGCCAGACCATGCTGAAAGTATGGGTTGTACAAATTGTGGTTTCAAGTTTCCCTGTCTAATAAAAGACTGAGCAGACACAATGCACTCAGCAATCACCTGTGGGGAACAGCCAGAGTAGTGCTCACAAAAGTCGTCGGGATCATCTTCAAAAAGCCATACTAGGGATACAACCTGATTCATATCAAAAGGGGGAGTGAAATCATCATGGCCCTCAGGAATACAGGGCAGGGCCAGCTCGGTACAAATCTGGATCAGAGGCTGCACGTCCTCAAAAAGAAAACTGCCCTGATCAACGAAAACATGGGCTATACTAATGCACTCCAGTAGTTGCTCCCTAGTATAGCCACCCAAAGTCTGATAACAAAAAACTCTGTCATCCGTTGCTAGGAGCGAGAGGTACAAAATATCTTCCAGATGCATTTTTCCTGGCATAGCAAGTGTCCAGACCCAATTCCCAAGTGCAGCCGATCTGTTTGTATGGCTTCAGTATTCTGTCAGGAGAGGAGCCTAAACACAGGCATCCAACACAAGTGAACAGATCAATGGGCTGCGCTAAAGGAATCAGGCTCCAAAAGGTAGTGATAAAGATATATATTTATTAAATAATAAAGACACACGTGAACACAGCAACCACAAACAAGCAAGAACGCAAATAACACAGCAAACCCCAAAGCCCTAATCTAACTAACTAACTAACTAACTAACTAACAATACACTCAAGAAAATGGAACATAAATATATATACAAGGCTGGGAGAAGAGATCAAGGGGGAAACAGGAAGCAAGGGAAAATCAAGGCAGGAATCAGGGGACGGGTCTCAGGAACCAGGTAAGGGGGACAACATCCAGGACAGGACAGGGCAGGAAGCGGATCAGGGATCAGAACAGGCAAAGACAAGGCTACAGGAAGGAATACTGAAGCACTGAGCTTCAGTGAAGGACAGGCTTATATAGTCTCAGCAGTTCAACAGGTGCAGCTTGATTACTGGCATGTCCATCTGCTGGGAGACCCCCGCTGGTGGCCACCAGAACTGCACCCTTTGATGCTGAAGGAAGTAGTGACACCACCAGGCGATCCAGGTAATAACACCATTCCTGACAATGTCCATCGGCTGGGAGACCCCTGCTGGTGGCCACCAGAACTGCACCATTTGATGCTGAAGGAAACAGTGACACCAGCAGGCGATCCAGGTAATAGCACCGTTCCTGACAAAAGTTATATGCCAAAATCCTTGCAAATAGGTTAAAAAATCACATGAAGGGACTGATTCATGAAGATCAGGTAGGCTTCGTCACTACAAGGGAAGGACGGGATAATGGAATTAGAACGTTATTACTACTACAAAAATTAAAAACAGATGGGCCCCCAGGTCTATTCCTGTCAATAGATGCCGAGAAAGCATTTGACAGGGTAGACTGGGGGCTCATGATGGAGACCTTAAAATATATGGGTTTAGGCACGATCATGTTGCAGAGAATTGGAGTTCTATATGAAAAACCCTCCGCAACAATAAAGATCAACGGAGTCCATTCACCCCCCTTTTCTATGAGCAATGGGACAAGACAGGGTTGTCCCCTGTCCCCGTTGCTATTTGTCCTCTCAATTGAACCACTATTGGCAACTATTAGATCAGATAACAACATAAAAGGAATTAGAGTAGGAGACCATGAACATAAAGTAGCAGCGTTTGCGGACGATTTATTGTTCTATGTCACGGAACCTAAGACATCAATGCCAAAATAGCTCGAGGTCCTAAAAGAGTACGGAGAGATATCTAACTTCAAAATAAACATCAACAAGTCAGAAATTTTAAACATAAATATGGGTAAAAAAGACGCACTTGGGCTACAAAGAGAGTTTCCGTTCCCATGGAAACAGAAGGGGCTAAAATACTTAGGGATTAAACTAGCAAACTCCATTGAAAAGCTATATAGTGACAACTATATCCCGTTATTGGACGAAATTAGAAATGAATTAAAAAAAATCCAGTATAGGCCCCTTTCGTGGGTAGGCCGAATAAACACCGTGAAAATGTTGATCTTGCCTAAAATCACCTACAGTGGTGTGAAAAAGTGTTTGCCCCCTTCCTCATTTCCTGTTCCTTTGCATGTTTGTCACACTTAAGTGTTTCGGAACATCAAACCAATTTAAACAATAGTCAAGGACAACACAAGTAAACACAAAATGCAATTTGTAAATGAAGGTGTTTATTATTAAAGGTGAAAAAAAATCCAAACCATCATGGCCCTGTGTGAAAAAGTGATTGCCCCCTAAACCTAATAACTGGTTGGGCCACCCTTAGCAGCAACAACTGCAACCAAGCGTTTGCGATAACGTGCAATGAGGCTTTTACAGCGTCCTGGAGGAATTTTGACCCACTCATCTTTGCAGAATTGTCCTAATTCAGTTACATTAGAGGGTTTTCGAGCATGAACGGCCTTTTTTAAGGTCATACCACAACATCTCAATAGGATTCAGGTCAGGACTTTGGCTAGGCCACTCCAAAGTCTTCATTTTGTTTTTCTTCAGCCATTCGGTGGTGGACTTGCTGGTGTGTTTAGGATCCTTGTCCTGCTGCAGAACCCAAGTTCGTTTCAGCTTGAGTACACGAACAGATGGTCGGACATTCTCCTTCAGGATCTCTTGGTAGACAGCAGAATTCATAGTTCCTTTTATCACGGCAAGTCTTCCAGGTCCTGAAGCAGCAAAACAGCCCCAGACCATCACACTACCACCACCATATTTTACTGTTGGTATAATGTTCTTTTTCTGAAATGCAGTGTTCCTTCTACGCCAGATATACTTGGACACACACCTTCCAAAGAGTTCCACTTTTGTCTCATCGGTCCACAGAATGTTGTCCCAAAAGTCTTGGGGATCATCAAGATGTGTTGTGGAGAAATTGAGACGAGCTTTGATGTTCTTTTTGCTCAGCAGTGGTTTTCTCCTTGGAACTCTGCCATGCAGGCCATTTTTGCCCAGTCTTTTCCTGATGGTGGAGGCATGAACGCTGACCCTAACTGAGGCAAGTGAGGCCCGCAGTTCCTTGGACGTTGTTGTGGGGTCTTTTGTGACCTCTTGGATGAGTCGTCGCTGCGCTCTTGGGGTAATTTTGGCCGGCCGGCCACTCCTGGGAAGGTTCACCACTGTTCCATGTCTTCGCCATTTGTGGATAATGGCTCTCACTGTGGTTCGCTGGATTCCCAAAGCTTTGGAAATGGCTTTATAACCCTTTCCAGACTGATAGATCTCAATTACTTTCTTTCTCAATTGTTCCTGAATTTCTTTGGGTCTCGGCATGATGTGTAGCTTTTAAGGATCTTCTGGTGGACCTTACTGTGTCAAGCAGCTCCTATTTAAGTGATGCCTTGATTGTGAACAGGTGTGGCAATAATCAGGCCTGGGTGTGGCTAGAGAAATTGAACTCAGGTGTGGACAACCACAGTTATAGTATGTTTTAACAAGGGGGGCAATCACTTTTTCACACAGGGCCATGATGGTTTGGATTTTTTTCACCTTTAATAATAAACACCTTCATTTACAAATTGCATTTTGTGTTTACTTGTGTTGTCCTTGACTATTGTTTAAATTGGTTTGATGTTCCGAAACACTTAAGTGTGACAAACATGCAAAGGAACAGGAAATGAGGAAGGGGGCAAACACTTTTTCACACCACTGTATAATTTCCATATGATGCCGATTCCCCTTCCTGATTACTACCTTCAAACATTAAAAACTATCATAAATAGGTTCCTGTGGCAAAACAAGAAACCCAGGATATCACAAGACATCTTGAAACAAAATAAAGACCAGGGGGGCCTCGGCGTCCCTGATATTAAAAAGTACTACCACGCGGTAATACTGTCGAGAGCTGTAGAGTGGTCACGGAAGGAGAGTCAAAAGCAATGGGTGCAATTAGAAAATGATATAAGTGAGGTAGACTTAAGAGCAGGGATTTGGAGCCCCCCGAAGCACAGGGATATGGGAGTAAATACACAAAAAATAACTAGATACGTTTTCAAAATTTGGGATTTAATGCACAAACAATATAGTTGGAAATATAATTCACCACTGATGTCACTAAAAAATAATGAGTATTTCCCACCAGGAAAAAGAGAAATGGGGGGGAAATGGATAGGAGAGAAAACACAACTAGGGGATTTGATAGAAAACGGCAAATTAAAATCACTGATAGAATTACAGCAACACACAGCACATATAAAATTAAATGAATGGCGCTACCTCCAGCTGGCAAACTTTGTTGGGAAACTCCCCCAGCCAATTAGAACAAAAGATAACTATACATCCTTAGAGAAGATATGTCTAACAAAAGGGGAAAACAAAAAAAGATACATCCTGTTTATATAAGATGCTTCTCGCACAAACACAAACACAATTTAAAAAAATTATTGAAATTAACACATAGATCAGCAATGGACACTAGAACCGCGGAAACAAACTACAAATGTCTTTCAAGATGGTACATTACACCTAATAGAAGTAGTAAATTTCAGCATGGGAATCCGCAAGATTGCTGGAGAGGATGTAGCCAACGGGGTACAACGGCCCACATATGGTGGGAATGCCCAAAAATCAGGAAATACTGGAAAAATATCTTAGATCTGATAAACGAAATTACCGGTATTAAAATAGTAGAAGACCCGTGGATATGCCTATTCCATAACACCACTGATTCAATAAAAACATATCTGAAGACGTTAATTCCACATATGCTGAACGCCGCGAAGGCACTGATTCCTAGGAGGTGGCAAAAAGAGGAACCACCAACGGGTAGGAATGGGTAGGAAAAATGTGAGAGATATATTCCCTAGAAAAACTTAGATATAATGGAGAAGAAGATGGAGAAGATGCTATGAATAAATGGAAATGTTGGCAGGACTTTAAACAGACATGGAGGTATGCTGAAATAATAACTTAACCAGTAAAAGCCCGAATATTTAAATATAGTAGAACAAAAGTAGAGGACAAATGAGAGAGGCACAGTGGGTTGGGTGGGCGGGTGACGGGTGGGGGGTGGGAGTGAAAATGTAGGTTGATCTGAAGTTAAGAAAGATTTCAGAGAGAATTGAGGGGATTATGTATTGGTTGTGGAGGAATGTGTACGTTTTTCTTTTTTTTCCTTTTCAATAAAAATCAAAGCTCCACAATGATGATTATAATGGAAGAGATATAAATGAACGTTAAGTTGAACTAAAGTCTCTCCAATTTTCTCTGACGTGGAAAAAAAAAATAAAAAAAATAAAAAAAAATAAAAACAGGCATGTAGCAAAACAGAACAGACAGAACCTAGGAACTTGCAAAGTTCACCTTTCTAAAGTGAAGACAAGATCAGACATGACTATATGTTGAAAGTGTGTTTGATCTTGCCTTCATCACATGGGGGGGCACCCCTTGAAAAAGGTAATTTAGAACATGCACACAATTTGGGTCTCAAAATGGACATTAGATGGTAAAACACATGCCTAGATTGTTCCAAAGTGCAATTTACCATCATGGGGATCAATGGTCGTGTTTTGGGGGTGCAACCCCTTCACCACACCCACTTTTGTAGTTAGTAAAGTGGTTGCACCCCCAAAACCTTGTAATTCATCCACCATGATGGGAGCTAGCACATGTGGACACAATGTGTGCATGTTCCAAATTTCACACAGTTCTTAAGTTGCAAATGTTGTCACAAACAGCCACAAATGTGTGTTAATTACTTGGTGCGTTTTCAGATTCTACCTAAAACATCAATGATGTTCTTCAATTTTTGTTGAACATCATTGATGTTTTTCTTTATCTCATCTAGATCTCGATTGCAGACCATTATCTCCCCGATGAGTACGTGTGCACTTTCAGTCGTAAAGTGCGATTCTTCTTCCACAACATCCACGTCACCTAAAAACACCAAAACAAAAAATAAAGGCTCTTGGAAATGAGGCAGGCATACATTGATTAGCTTACCAGTAGCTGTGTTCTCCCACACTCACCTGTTGTGGTGACAAGTTCTCCAAGTTCGATGATCTCTCCTTCCTCCTCCTCCTCTGCTTCTGGTTTTTCCCCTTCTTTGGGAGGTGTGGGTTTTCTGGTTTCCTCAGACGTCCCGAGTCTTCGCTCCCCTATGAGAATGTACAAAAGGAAGATTTAGCACCACAATCTATTGAGGGCAGAAATAGGTAATGTCAAACATTGCTTTAAAGTGAGGGACAATATTTTGGGTTGGCCAGTTACAAATTACAACAACATGAATGTAGTCACTTTGTAAATGTGCTAAACTTACTACCTTTTTGGTACACCCCTCTAGTATCCACTGGAGCACATGTGTGGAACAGCATAAAAAAAAGGGTGTTTGGTTATCCCAGCACTAGTGCTCTAGAGTCCAGATGGGTAAACAGCTACTGAGTGACCTCTCCTTTACATTGATTAAATTTGCTTGACATTCTTGATAACATCTCTATTGAGAACAAACTTCCTTTCCCTCCAAACTTCACCAAACCTCGTATTATAAGTGACCGAACGATCGAGGTTGAGAACGATCAAATGGACACACACGAACATGACAGTGGCAGAAAGATCGATGTTGAGTACGATCGAATGCACAGACGAACATGAAAGTGGCCATTTTCAAAGGTACAACATTGAAAAAGTCCAAACACATGGAGCAGTATGCAAGCAAGAAATCAAACACAAAACACAACTACTTACTTTTTTGAAGAACTCGCTTGATCTTTCTGTACTGATCGGGCTCCCTCAGTTTCAGGTCTGACCAGCGTTTCCTCAGTTGCTCCTTGGATCGTTGTACCCCAAAATTATTGGACAGCCTCCTCACAACTTTAGACAAGATCTTGGCCTTTCTGACATTTGGGTTGAGGTAAGGCCCATACTTCCCATCATAGTCGCTCCTCTTCAATATTTCCACCATCTCCAACATTTCTCCAAATGACATATTGGAGGCCTTAAATTTCAGACTCCGGGATCGGGACGTTTCTGCCTCCGGCCTTTCCTCGTCCTCCTCCTCGTTGCTGCAATATTTGGGGCGCACCTGCTGTGTCCCCGCCATGTGCTCTCCACACTGCGCCATAAAGAGAAGGGGTGGGGAATAGACGAGAAAGATCGTCAGGGGCGGGCGGAGTTTCACGCATGCGCACTGTATATAAAACGTCACACGCATGTGTCGTAGCGACGATCTGTGAGACGAGGGGAGAGAAAGCTCACGCACGAGACGAACGCTAGAACGAAGGTACAATTTTAACTTGGTGCATAACTAGCCTAGACTGATTAGACCTTAACGCTTCTTTATGGGGAAGAGTAGGAGAGTTTAGCCTGACATTATTTATAGTGTTTTGTGTGGTGTTGTGTCTTGCAGAGATTATGGAGGGCTTCAACGATGTGAGTTTTCTCCCCCTCTTCATTGATAAATATAGGGAAATGCCCCTATTATGGCAGGCTAAACACCCTGATTACGGCAGGCGAGGTACGCAGCCATGCAGAAACTTGTGGAATTTGTAAAGCCAAGGATACCCACGCCAACCGTTCGTAAGTTAAGAGTCAAAATTGGCAGCCTGAGGAGTGCGTATTTCAGGGAGCGCAAGAAGGTCCTGAAGTCCCAAGCATCTGGAGCTGCAGCAGATCAGGTCCATGTCCCCAAGCTCTGGTACTATGACAGACTCCATTTTCTCAAAGAAAAAACAAGAAAGAGAGGCGCCTCTGGGTGCAGACTGCATAACAGTTTTTAATGTTTTGTGCAAAAGACAAAGTTAAAATACACTCACATTTGATTGGTGAGTGTTGAGCAAAAAGAGTGTCCTGTGTGGTTGAAGTCAAGCGCTGGGGCTGGATCTCTGCAGGGGCTTCTCGTCCACAAGCTTGGTCTGATGTCTTCCTGGCCGTCCGCGGTGGATGGGGTGCCAAAACGAGGCTTGGGACTCAAGCGTGCGGTCCAGGCGAACAGCGATGACGTCACAGCATGCAACGCGTTTCCTGAGCTGGCTGGGCCGTGGGTCATGTGACGGCCGCGCTCCTTTGTCAAGCTAATTTGACAGTACACTCGGTCTGAACTAAATAGGAGTGAGCAGGGCGGGGGATTGGTGTGGGGGCGGGACTACAGCGTCTGTTCAATATTTGGGGCGCACCTGCTGTGTCCCCGCCATGTGCTCTCCACACTGCGCCATAAAGAGAAGGGGTGGGGAATAGACGAGAAAGATCGTCAGGGGCGGGCGGAGTTTCACGCATGCGCACTGTATATAAAACGTCACACGCATGTGTCGTAGCGACGATCTGTGAGACGAGGGGAGAGAAAGCTCACGCACGAGACGAACGCTAGAACGAAGGTACAATTTTAACTTGGTGCATAACTAGCCTAGACTGATTAGACCTTAACGCTTCTTTATGGGGAAGAGTAGGAGAGTTTAGCCTGACATTATTTATAGTGTTTTGTGTGGTGTTGTGTCTTGCAGAGATTATGGAGGGCTTCAACGATGTGAGTTTTCTCCCCCTCTTCATTGATAAATATAGGGAAATGCCCCTATTATGGCAGGCTAAACACCCTGATTACGGCAGGCGAGGTACGCAGCCATGCAGAAACTTGTGGAATTTGTAAAGCCAAGGATACCCACGCCAACCGTTCGTAAGTTAAGAGTCAAAATTGGCAGCCTGAGGAGTGCGTATTTCAGGGAGCGCAAGAAGGTCCTGAAGTCCCAAGCATCTGGAGCTGCAGCAGATCAGGTCCATGTCCCCAAGCTCTGGTACTATGACAGACTCCATTTTCTCAAAGAAAAAACAAGAAAGAGAGGCGCCTCTGGGTGCAGACTGCATAACAGTTTTTAACAGTTTTTAATGTTTTGTGCAAAAGACAAAGTTAAAATACACTCACATTTGATTGGTGAGTGTTGAGCAAAAAGAGTGTCCTGTGTGGTTGAAGTCAAGCGCTGGGGCTGGATCTCTGCAGGGGCTTCTCGTCCACAAGCTTGGTCTGATGTCTTCCTGGCCGTCCGCGGTGGATGGGGTGCCAAAACGAGGCTTGGGACTCAAGCGTGCGGTCCAGGCGAACAGCGATGACGTCACAGCATGCAACGCGTTTCCTGAGCTGGCTGGGCCGTGGGTCATGTGACGGCCGCGCTCCTTTGTCAAGCTAATTTGACAGTACACTCGGTCTGAACTAAATAGGAGTGAGCAGGGCGGGGGATTGGTGTGGGGGCGGGACTACAGCGTCTGTTCAGTGTGAATGCAGACGGTCTGATGGCTAATAAACAAGGGGAGGCGGCGGTGGGGAACATGAGGTGGATGCTACTGGGGACAATACCGTTTAAAAGAGGGAAAAGGGAAGGGCAGCGAAGACACATGGGGCTGGGGGCACTAAAGACAAAGGGACAGGGATGATAGTAAAGGCTATAAAGAGAATGGTGTGGGATGAAAGATGTATGTATGAACAGGCTGCAGAGGGGTAGGAATGCAGGGTAACTGCGATGGGGAACTAATATAGGAGTGTGTGGAAGTACACATAGGTGTATGAATATGAGCATAGATGTAATATGTGAGAAACAGAGCTGATGATATGGTATGGAAATATGATAAATACTACAGGGAAGGTGTGCTGACAAGGGATCAAGAACAAATAATAGTAATACATGTAATGGTGGTGACATAAAACATCACATGTATATGGGGAATGTATTAAAGGATGTATAGGAGGATGGCACGGAAGAAAGGGGGGAGGGGGGTTAGCTGCGCGTGTATGGGTGTATACACACGCACCAAAAGTCCCACACTCCCTCACGGCGTGTGCGAATGCATGCATAGAAGGGGAACATGCGTGGGAAAAATGGAGAACACACATACATGCACACATATACCAACCCACGGAATCTCTCATGTGTAAAAGATACATATGTACATGTATAAGTGCAATGTATGGAGTAAAATGGGTGGATGGGAAGCAATTATGAAAAAATAATAATAAATTTATAATAATAACGGTGAAAAAAAAAAAAAATATATATATATATATATAAAAATATATATATATAATAAATAATAATAAATGATAATATGAAAAATAATTAAAAATAAAAGATGATGGTGGTGATAAAAGGATGTGTTAAAAAATTATGATAATGTAAAAATGTAATGTTAATCTGTTAAAAATATATATAAATATATGTATATGTGTGGAGGTAACGGAAGGGATGGGACCAGGATGAAAAATGGGGAGTGGTGACTTTAGTCGGGCAAAAGTGGGGTGTATATGGGAGCATGGAAAGGTGGGATAATGGTATAATATTATGGTATTCAGGTGGGGGAGGGGGGGGAGGACAGGGGGAAGGTGAGGGGGGTGGGGTGGGGCGGGGGCAAAACTACAATGATCTAAGGATACATGGTTGAACACCAAGGTTGTACACATGACAAGCCTAATAATAATAATAATAATAAAATTAAATATATACAATGGGTGGAATTATAAGATTAATAATCCATCGATGTATGTTCAATGAGCTCATAATATATAAATGGAACAAACGTCCATGTATATATAAATAGAATGTAATAAAAATAATAATAATAAAAATAATAAATATAAAAATACATATGAAAATGAAAATAAAAATAAAAATAAAAATAAATGTAAAGTGAACAGGATGATATAATAAAAACTGACTAAGATGTGGCGGGGATGGCGTGAGTGTAATGCTATGTGGATGAGTGTAGAAATCTACAAAATGGTTGAAATTTCGATACATTCCTTGATTCCGCCTGGCGAGAGGGTGTCAAGTAAATAGATCCAATATGTCTCCCTAGCGCAGAGTTTTTTAAAACGTTCTGCCGTGGGGAGGTGTTTGGAAATTTTTTCAATGACCCATACTTTTAAGACTGCTGTAGACCCCTGATTGGCCATGGCAAAGTGTCGGGGGACGCTGTGTGGATCTTTTTTACCTTCGATAAGTCTCCTGTGTTCCCCAAAACGTTGCCTCAGAGGCCGTATGGTGCGTCCTATGTACAGTAGGCCACAAGGGCAAATAAGGCCGTATATTACATAGTCGGACGAACAATTGAAAAAATCCTTAAGTGTGTACGTGGTACCCTTGGTTTTTTGCCATGGTCAACAAATTGGCAGGTTTTGCATAATTTTTTGTAACATTTATACATCCCTATCAGGGGTATGAGAGGGATGGAATCAGTAATAGTATTGGTCGTTTTTAATTTACTGGGAGCAATTTTACTTTTAAGGTTGGGGGCCCTACGGTAAGTGACCTTGGGCCGTACAGGAAGGATGGTTTTCAGGTGGGGGTCTTGTAGTAGTATATCCCAATGGCGGGATAGGATGTTTTCCATTTTTTTATGTTTGGAATGGAAGGTGGTGATGAAATTACTGGAACAATTGATAGGGGGTTGTTGACTTTTTTCGGGTTTTCCATGCAGATAAGTGTTGAATGCTTCATCCACTAGTTTTTCAGGATATTCTTTTTCCCGGAATTTCTTTTTCAGGTGGGTGCCTAGTTCGACATAGTCCATATCTCTGGTACAATTTTGTCTAAGGCGGCAGAATTGTCCTTTGGGGATGTTTTGAATCCATTTGGGGTAGTGGCAGCTCTTAAAGTATAGGTAAGAATTGCCCGCGGTGGGCTTAGTATAGTTTTTGGCATACATTTTTTGGCCGTCGTGTCCCAATTCGAGGTCCAAAAAGGCAAGGGATGTCTGATTGCTTTCGTGGGTGAAGGATAATCCAAAGGGGTTGTTGTTACAGTGTGTGGCAAAGAGTTTTATAAGGTCGACGTCTCCATCCCAAATGATGATAAGGTCGTCAATGTACCTGCCAAAAAATACAATATTTTTGGAAAAGGGGTTGTTGTTGTAGATGTATTGTTGTTCCCAATATCCCATAGCCAGATTGGCATATGATGGGGCAAAGTTGGCGCCCATAGCTGTTCCTTGCTGCTGCAGGTAATAGTCTCCATTAAAGATGAAATAATTGTGGGTTAAACAAAACTTTGTGGCCTCAGAAATAAATGTTGCTTGGCGATTATTGATCATGGGGTCCGTGGTCAAATGGTGTTCCAATGCTGTGATGCCGAAACTGTGGGGGATGGAGGTGTATAACGAGTTGACGTTCAGGGATAACCAGACATATGAAGGCTCCCAAGTATATACTGAGAGCGATTCGAGAAGGTGTGTTCCATCACGAATATAGGAGGGAAGTTGGTGCACTAGGGGCTGCAAAAATTGATCCACATAGAGGCTGAAGCCGGAGGTGAGTTTTAAAAAACTCTGCGCTAGGGAGACATATTGGATCTATTTACTTGACACCCTCTCGCCAGGCGGAATCAAGGAATGTATCGAAATTTCAACCATTTTGTAGATTTCTACACTCATCCACATAGCATTACACTCACGCCATCCCCGGTCCTTCTACCACATCTTAGTCAGTTTTTATTATATTATCCTGTTCACTTTACATTTATTTTTATTTTTATTTTTATTTTCATTTTCATATGTATTTTTATATTTTTATTATTTATTTTTATTACATTCTATTTATATATACATGGACGTTTGTTCCATTTATATATTATGAGCTCATTGAACATACATCGATGAATTATTAATCTTATAATTCCACTCATTGTATATATTTCATTTTATTATTATTATTATTATTAGGCTTGTCATGTGTATAACCTTGGTGTTCAACCATGTATCCTTAGATCATTGTAGTTTTGCCCCCGCCCCACCCCCCCCCCTCACCTTCCCCCTGTCCTCTCCCCCCTCCCCCACCTGAATACCATAATATTATACCATTATCCCACCTTTCCATGCCCCCATATACACCCCACTTTTGCCCGACTAAAGTCACCACTCCCCATTTTTCATCCTGGTCCCATCCCTTCCGTTACCTCCACACATATACATATATTTATATATATTTTTAACAGATTAACATTACATTTTTACATTATCATCATTTTTTAACACATCCTTTTATCATCACCATCATCTTTTTTTTTTAATTATTTTTCATATTATCATTTATTATTATTTATTATATATATATATTTTTTTTATATATATATATATTTTTTCACCGTTATTATTATCAATTTATTATTATTTTTTCATAATTGCTTCCCATCCACCCATTTTACTCCATACGTTGCACTTATACATGTACATATGTATCTTTTACACATGAGAGATTCCGTGGGTTGGTATATGTGTGCATGTATGTGTGTTCTCCATTTTTCCCATGCATGTTCCCCTTCTATGCATGCATTCGCACACGCCGTGAGGGAGTGTGGGTCTTTTGGTGCGTGTGTATACACCCATACACGCGCAGCTAACCCCCCCTCCCCCTTTTCTTCCGTGCCATCCTCCTATACATCCTTTAATACATTCCCCATATACATGTGATGTTTTATGTCACCACCATTACATGTATTACTATTATTTGTTCTTGATCCTTGTCAGCACACCTTCCCTGTAGTATTTATCATATTTCCATACCATATCATCAGCTCTGTTTCTTACATATTACATCTATGCTCATATTCATACACCTATGTGTACTTCCACACACTCCTATATTAGTTCCCCATCGCAGTTACCCTGCATTCCTACCCCTCTGCAGCCTGTTCATACATACATCTTTCATCCCACACCATTCTCTTTATAGCCTTTACTATCATCCCTGTCCCTTTGTCTTTAGTGCCCCCAGCCCCATGTGTCTTCGCTGCCCTTCCCTTTCCCCTCTTTTAAACGGTATTGTCCCCAGTACCATCCACCTCATGTTCCCCACCGCCGTCTCCCCTTGTTTATTAGCCATCAGACCGTCTACATTCACACTGAACAGACGCTGTAGTCCCGCCCCCACACCACTCCCCCGCCCTGCTCACTCCTATTTAGTTCAGACCGAGTGTACTGTCAAATTAGCTTGACAAAGGAGCGCGGCCGTCACATGACCCACGGCCCAGCCAGCTCAGGAAATGCGTCGCATGCTGTGACGTCATCGCTGTTCGCCTGGACCGCACGCTTGAGTCCCAAGCCTCGTTTTGGCACCCCATCCACCACGGACGGTATCAGGAGAGTACTTACCAAGGCCGAAATGCCGAGAGTGGTTCACCCTTGCAACTGAGCGCAGTCCGCCCCCTGGAGGTGAGACAGGGGGTGAATGGCACAAAGAGGCACAGGCTACCCAACCAGAGGATGAGGACTGAAGAAGGAGCCAAGTGCTGGGGTCAGGGAGACACTGGGAAGTTCCAGAAACACAGGTGCAGGTACAGGGCTAAAGATAAGCAGGTCCGGGTCACAGGCAGAGATCACAGGGCAGGAGACAACAAGCAAATCCGGGTCACAGGCAGAGATCACAGGGCAGGAGACAACAAGCAAATCCGGGTCACAGGCAGAGGTTCAAGGGGCCAGAGGCAAGCAAGCAGGTAAGTCCAGAAAACAGTCCAAAAGGTCAAGGGCAGGAGAAGGCAGCAAGGTCAAAGGCGAAGTCCGGGTCAAATCAAACAATCAGGATACCAGGAAACAGGAACAAAGCTTTGGCAGGAAGCTGAAGACAAGCCAGCGCTGGACTGGTCTCATGCACTTCCTTAAATGGGCGGTGTGAGTGGTCATGTGATGCTGCCGCGCACTGGGACGCGCAGGCGTGCGCTAGTGCGCATGCGCGTGCGTCGGAGCGCCGAGCCGCGAATGCGCATGCGCCGGAGTGCCGTTCTGCCGTGCATGCGCACAGGTACTCGGCGCACAGCGCTAAACTGAAGGTTTTCCTGACAGACGGCCAGGAAGACATCAGACCAAGCTTCTGGACGAGAAGCCCCTGCAGAGATCCAGCCCCAGCGCTTGACTTCAACCACACAGGACACTCTTTTTGCTCAACACTCACCAATCAAATGTGATTGTATTTTAACTTTGTCTTTTGCACAAAACATTAAAAACTGTTATGCAGTCTGCACCCAGAGGCGCCTCTCTTTCTTGTTTTTTCTTCTAGTGTACCGGGAATAACAGTTTCTGTTCCCACTGGATGGCTGCCAAGGCTACGGACTTATTTTAGTACACCCCATCACTTCTTCTGGTCATATCCCCTCCCTGGTCATCTATTTATTCTTATTGTGAAATGTCATTTTTAGCATTTTTTATTATTTTTATTTTTATATTTATTATTATTTTTATTTTCATTTTATACATCTTCTCCCTTTGGTTATCTGTACCATCATCATTCCTTTGATTCATTTTCCTCCAGATAACCTTGTCTAAACTCTTATGCCCAAATGTCAAAAGTTAGTGAGTACGCTTACATACACTGGCTCTTGTATTACCAGCAGCTGCCTTTGTACACATGTGTATACGTTTGTATACATATAGACGTTTTTTCCAACCACGAAAAAAAGTTTTTTGAATTACCGTGCTTTGGTTGTTGCGCCATTTACTTGTATAAAATCCATTTTCTCAAAGACCAGGCTGATGTCATGGAGTCACTCTCGACTCCTCCTTCCACGCTTCCTTCCGCGCAGGCCACCCCTGATGAGGCTTCCGAGGAGCAACCTGGGCCTTCCAGTCTGGAAGAGGTGGAGGAGCCCAGCTTGAGCCAGGTATAGTAGTTTTGGAACCATTTTTGAGAAAAATGAATGATGTTCACTTAATTCAGGATCCCCATTTGCTTAGTTCCTAACGTGTTTGACATATCAACAGACAGTAGTGTTGGAGACATTTGGGGCCAGAATCTAAACTGCAGGGCTGAGAATTGTATGATTTTCAATTAGTAAACATTTTGCAACAGTCAATAGATGAAAATAGTGTGTGTTTGATGAACAAATAACTCAAACTATGTCCCTTTTTCATACACAGGAAGACCTCAGCCAGGAGGTGGCTGTGGAATGTGGCAGTCAGGAGGAGGAAGGGGTTAGTGGCAATCAAGAGGTGGGTAGTGACAGCCAAGAGGGGGGTAGGCCTAGGAGCCTGACTGTCTCCCAAGTCCCTCCCCTCCGCCTTCCCTACAAAAAGACGAGAAGGGGGGGTGAGGCGGGAGAGTCAGCGCTCCGGCTGATCAGAGAGGCTTCAGCCTCCCTACATGCCACACCCACCTACGAGGAGGCCTTTGGCTCCGTGGTTGCCACGAAAATGATGGCTATGGAGGTGGGGCAACGCAACATGTGTGAGGATGTCATCCTCAAGGTCCTAAATAAGGGTATGGCTGGGGGGATGACCCCACTCACACATGTTTGCGATAGTGACCTTGCTCCGCCTCCTCCTTCTGCCACCCCACCAGCACCACAGCCACAGCGTGCAAGGAAGCGTGGAAGGAAGACAAGAGAGTGACGACCTGGATTCAGTCTGGTCTGAGAGAAGATGGAGCCTCTCGTAGTACCAGAGCCTGGAGACCTAGATGGCATCTGCTGCAGTTCCGGATGTTTTGGACTTCAGGACCAGATAGCACTCCCTTATTAAGATACGTACTCCTCAGGCCACCAAGTTTGGAAGCTTAAAAAATGATGTTTGCCGTGGGTGTCCAAGGCTTTGCAAATTCCCCAAGTTTCTCATCGCTGCGTTCCTCTTTGGTTTGTTGCTGAGACCTAAATAAAGGTATTTTTGAGTTCCAAAAAACATTGCCTATGTGTTTTACTTTTCTACAATGACAGTTTATTTGTGAGTAGGCAGGTACATTTCACAAATCATAAAGTATAATTAACAAGGTGCACCAACAACAAACAACCTCCTAGTGAATTTAAGCAACAAATACAAATGATAAGAATGTTGTTTTGCTAAGTTGAGACACACAACCCCCCTCAAAAATCTCAATAAATTATCCTGAAAATATGTATTCCAAACCAAAAATAAAAAATGCCAAATCATCCCAAAAATATAACAAACATTCTTTTACGATCTGACGTAAAAAAAACATCTAGCCAAGAAATCCTGAAAAATAATAAAGCAATACGTTTGTGAGAAGTGAGGGTGAATAGGAGCAGCTAAAACACGTCATTCTTCTTGCATTGTAAAGAAAAAGAGAATGCGCTGCATTAAAGACATTTTAACATTGCAGCGTGACGAATGTGCCGTGTCGATAAGGAACGGTAGTTTTACCTGACCGAGCGCTTCCGTCACAGAATTTCTTCTGAGCATGCGTAGCACTTTGTCCGTCGGACTACGCTACACATGATCGGAATTGGTATGATCGGACTTTGTTGTCGGAATATTTATAGAGCAGGAGATAGAACTTTGTCCGTCGGACAATCCGATGGAAACTGTCCGATGGTGCCTACACACGGACAGAATCCATCGGAAAATCCGACCGTGTGTATGGGGCTTTACACACAGGGTCCTTCCACACCAACGTCTTTATAACCACTACAAACTTATTCTAACCTCATTTGGGAGATGATCAGTCTCCCTCACACATACAACATTCCCTAAGGCCCCTTTCACACTGGGGCGGTGAGCCGCGGTGACGGTAAAGCAGCGCTATATTTAGCGCTGCTTTACCGTCGTTTTCACCGCGGTTTTCGGCCGCTCGCGGTGCGGTTTTACCCCCCGCGAGCGGCCGAAAAAAAAAAAAAGGGTTAAAACACCCCCCGCAGAGCGCCGCCGTAGCCGCGGTATTACCGCGGTAACCGCGGTATTGCCGCGGTTTTACGGCGGTCTCCCATTGTAATCAATGGGAAGGAGCGGTATAGGAGCGGTGAACACACCGCTCCTATCCCGCTCCAAAGATGCTGCTAGCAGGACTTTTTTTACCGTCCTGCTAGCGCACCGCTCCAGTGTGAAAGCCCGTCGGCTTTCACACTGGAGTGAATGGGGCCGGATTTTTTCATGCGGTGAACAGGCGCTATTTTTAGCGCCGCACCGCATGAAAAACGCCCCAGTGTGAAAGGGGCCTAACAGTCTACAAAGATTACAAAGAAATTAACTTACATTTGTGAACATTCATTAACCACTTTCTTACTCTGCACTTAAACACCCTTCCTGCCCAGACCAATTTTCAGCTTTCAGTGCTCTTGCACTTTCAGTGACAATTGCGCGGTCATGCAATGCTGTAACCAAATGAATTTTTTATCATTTTGTTTGCACAAATAGAGCTTTAGTTTGGTGGTATTTATATATATTTTCTCCTTTCTTTTTTTAAAAGAAATCCAATAAAATCCAATTTTGTCATAAATTTAAGCCAAAATGTATTCTGCTACATGTTTTTTGTAAAAGAAATTCCGTTAAGTGTATAATAATTGGTTCGCGTGCTCACGGACATATGTACGCAAATGATCATGTACAGGTGTGTGCAGGTGATCACGGACATATGTGTGCAGGTGATCACGGACATATGTGTGCAGATAATCATTGGCACATGTTATTTTACTAGGACATATGTGAGGGACATGTGTTTTTATTATTTGGGGACATGTGTGTTTTGGGGACATGTGTGTTTTACTGTGGGGACATGTGTGTTTTACTGTGGGGACACTACACTGGTGATCAGTGATTAAAAAGCTGTAAAAAGAACAGCTAATACTCACTGATCACGGTGATGAGAGCAGACGTGTGAGGAGTGAGCTCCCTCACACGCCCGGACCTTGTAATATAACGCCAGGAAACTCCCTGTCGGCAGAGCCTCGTGAGCTGAGGATGCCGATTTGAAAGGACTGCACCGCCGGAGGGGAGCGAGGGCGGCGTGATCCGAGTAAGACACGCTGTATGCTGTATGCCACAGGTGACTCAGCTCCTGGCTCCCGGTCACGGGAAATCCCCGCACTCACTTGCCATTCCCCAGCAGGCTGAGGCACGCTGAGACCCGGCTTCTGAAGTCTGGAGCTCGGGGTCTAGAGGCGGTATCCAACAGCAAGCCATAGCATGCCACAGCAAGCCACAGCAACATAGGAGGAGGATTAAAAGAACCAGCTGACGGTGGGAAGGGTGAGTAAGGGAGCTGATGCACATTGCCTCCACCGCCCCATCGCCCCATCGCCCCATCGCCCATCGCTACATGAACGGCACCCCAGTCGCATACCGGAGCAGTGAGCAGTGAAAGTGCTCAGAAGGACCAGAACCCCCCGGAGCTATATTTCAAGACATGGGGATATCTCCAGTGGACCCCAGGACTCTATAAGGTATGATCCACCCATACTACACAGCCCACAGCTAAAAATCATTGGAAGCCAAAGCAATTGAAATAACACTGGCACCCAAAACAAAAGACATTTGCTGTACGTATTGATAAAACCCTGTACACAACCTTGCAATTAAACTCAAAACATAGCACAAGGCAAATTAAAATATATGGCATATGTACTGAACTGTTGGTATACTATAAAGTTATACGGGAAAGAGGGGAAGGCGTACTCCAACTTCAGGCATGCTGAGCCCAGGTAACGGAACATGGAGCCTTGAGCTTATTGGAGATAAAAAGAGCTGTTGCTAAAGAGGCACCAACCTGAACCTTAATCAGTAGAACATTAAAAATCACAGTAGGGGACAATTAAAACTGATACAGGAACATGAACAACTCGTTTGATTAAAAGGATCGCCATCAAAGAGATAACTGCTTAAGCATAAACATACTGCCCCTCTGATACCCCCCTTCCACAGTCCCTCTCTCTTTTTGGGGGGGAAGGACATAATCATAAAAAGCCGGTAAAGAAAGAGTAACCCCAATATAGAACTTATAGTCCCGTTGGAATGGCCACCCGAAGGCGGGCGGCACAGCAGCCGATCGGAGGGGGCAGGAACATGACCAGAGGGCTCAGGGCTTATATGACCCCTCAGACCCCTCAGCCCCCCCAGACTCCTCAGGGTGGGACTTAAAAAGCAACTAAGCAGCTCCCCTGAGGCGGCAAGAGGACAAGGGACGCAGGAGAACGGTGGCAGAGGTTCCCCAGGGCTAACATCATATAAAATACAACCCCACAGTAAACTATCTGGAGGCAGAGGCAGACATCTGTTAAAGGTGAGCCAAGTAGAATCCGGGGCGATATATCAGAGAGACCCGGAAGCAGTGATGGAGCAAGAAGGGAACCCACATACTATATGCACCCCTAAAAACATGAAAGATCATGGAGGGAGGAAGGATATATGTTTAAGTATGGACAGCATAGGCAAGAGGGAATTCCCCGAGCTGGGACATACTCCTTCAGAGACAGGAGATGCAACATTGGTACAACCAGGGGAAGAAGTCCAGGGGACGTATGGGAATCCCCCAAAGCATCTCATCCATCCCCCCCATTCCCAAGGCCCTCAATATGCCTTCCCTGGCAGGGAAGATACAGACCCCCCACAAGCCTTAATAGATAATTTAAACGGAGAACAAAGAGAGGAAGATTTAAGTGGAATGGGGGAGCCAGAAGAGAGGGATATAGGGGGAAAAAAAACCCAGGCGACAGAACCCCCGAAAGAAAATCCACAAGAGCTAGAAACAAAACAGACAGACGGGAAGACAGGGAGAACGGGTAAAGACCGGGACTCGGAATTTACCGAATTAAGAAACCTGATAAAAGCCCTGCCAACAAAAGAGGACATACAAGGCCTAATAGAATCAGTTGACAGGGCATGCAAGCAGTCAGCAGAGGAATTAAAAGAAGAGATAGGGGCGGTGGGCTACCGAGTGGAAAATTTGGAAGCGGAACAGGATGAGATAAAGCTTGCAGTAGGAGAAGTCCAAGGGCTTATTAAGAAACAAGAAGACACAATGAACTTTTACAGAGACCAACTAGATGACTTAGAGAACAGAGACCGCCGCCAGAACATCAGGATAAAAGACCTACCTGAGGCCCACAGTAATAAGGATTTACCCGAAACAGTACAGAGGATCTTTCAACAGATACTGGGGCTTAATGGGAGGGAGCACATCGAGATAGACAGAGTAAACCGCATAACTTACCGAGCTACCCAGACAAGACAGAATAAAGAAAGACCAAGGGATATAATTTGTAAAATACATAATTACACTGAAAAAGAGAAGATCATGAAGGCAGCACGAGAACTAGCAATAATTAATTTTGAAGGGGCGGAGATATCATTATATCCCGATATCACATGCAGCGTAGGATGGTACGCCCCCTGTTGGAGGCAATGAGAAAAAAAGAAATAAGATATCAATGGGGATACCCTTTCTCATTAATAGCAACGAAAGATGGTAAGACTGCGGTATTACGCACTAAAGACGATTTAATAAAGTTCTGTGAAACACTGGAATTACCCCAAATAGATTTTGAGTACTGGAGAGTCGACACCAAGACGAACATAAAACAACCACCTGCGCAATGGTCCACTGTAACAAAGAGATGATAATGGGGTCGGGGCAATAGGAACCATCCTCGCTCCCCCCTCCTAATCTTCTTCCCTTTTTTTTTTTTTCTTTCTTTTTTTTTTTTCTCTTCTCTTTTTCCCCCCTATGGGGATAATATGGACTTAAGTTTGAAATGTAAACGAGCCCAACAGGTGGTTCTGCAAGGACTGCACAAGAAATTAATGATGGTTTTTACTGTTGGTGGCTTATACAATGTGGGAATATGTTCTTTTCTTACGGTCAAGGGGTAAGGCAATAAATAAGCTGGATGGAGGTGGGGTGGGGTGAGGGGATGGAGGGTGAGTGGGAATAAGAAAGGGAGAAAAAAGGTGAACCATAAGAAGAATAATAAAAGCAATAGGTCCGGGCGGGGAGGGGGGCTCTAGGGCAAGGGTGGGCTAGTTTTAACGTTCTTGATACAATTAGGAAGGTCCGGAGGTCTGACTTGTAATCTGCAGTATGCGGATAAAAGGGTGGGGGAGGGAAGGGCAAGGGATGCCCGGGCAGGGGACCCCCTCTATTAGTGGGCTCGGGATAGGGAAAACGGGCCAAGGGGAAAAGGGAATAGGAAGACAGGTTGTGGAACAGAAACTCCCAGAAAGAAAAGAAAAGTACCCAAATGTAAAAGAGAAAAACAGAGAGGTGTATTTCAAAGAGAAACTAGAGGATGGATAAGGTGATGAAAATAATGACATACAATGTGAGAGGGCTGAACTCTCCCCAAAAAAGTGACCGCTTGTGGCACGAGGTGAGTCACCAGGAGGTGGACATAAATTTTCTTCAGGCCAGGACCGGTCCCCAAATTACCAGTATTTCTGTATAATCAGTGGTTCCATGCTATATCCCCAATAGCGAGAGCAAGAGGAGTATCCATAGCTCTTGGGAAAACCTGCCCCAATAGGATAACTGAGGTGCAGGCGGACCCGGAAGGAAGGTTTATATTCATAAAAGGGGCTCTCCTGGGATCAATTTACACGCTGGCATCCATTTACGCACCAAATGTGGGCACGGCAGAATTCTTACTGAAAACATGGAAAAAGCTAGACGGGTTTAAGGAGGGATGTGTGATTCTGGGGGGGGACTATAACATAATCATGGACCCCGACTTAGACACTACATCCCAGAGAACTGGACTACCATTCAAGATATGGAAACGGGTGAAAAAATACTTGAAATGAGTGCACTGGGTAGATACCTGGAGAGCACTTAATGATGGAAAAAGAGATTATAGTTATTATTCTAAAACCCACGGGATATATTCAAGGCTAGATATCTTGATGGTAGACCAGTATTATCTGGATTATGTACAAGAAGTGAAAATAAGACCTATAACAATCTCGGATCACGCCCCAGTAGTTATGAGGTTCCGATCGTTATCTGGAGGTCAGAAGGAAAGAACTTGGAGATTAAACGAGTCACTATTAGATGACAATCAGATATCAGAAGACATAGAAAATAAATTGGTGGGCTATTTTGAAGAAAATAGATCAGGGGAAACATCAGAACAAGTAAGATGGGACGCCCATAAAGCGGTGGTAAGAGGAGTATTAATAGCCCATGGAATTAGGAAAAAGAAAGAAAAAAAAAGGAGCTGGAGGAACTGATTGGAAAGATACATAAATTGGAACAGAAACATAAAAATAGTATGAACCCGGAAGAGGCCAGACAGCTGGAAAAGCATAGATTAGAATACAATTTGCACCTGGATAGGAAAACGCAAAACAAATATAGATATGCGGCGCATAAATTCTATGAAAATGGGAACAAATGCGGTAAGCTGCTGGCCAACCAACTTAAAAAACAACAAGAAATTTCCCATGTACACGGTATCCAATCCAGGGACAAATTAATAACAGACACTAAATCGATAGCAAAAGAATTTGAAATTTTTTATAAAAAACTATACAATATAAAAATGGAAGGCGGAGACGGGGATAAGAAGGAACAAGCGGAAAAAATTAGGGAATATATCAGAGAATCCTCACTGCCGAACTTGGCACGAGAAGTGGTAGAGGGGATGGAAGTGCAGATAACCGAGGAAGAGATAAAAGGCATAATAGAAAGTCTCCCTAATGGCAAGAGCCCAGGCCCTGACGGGTTGACGAGCGCATATTATACAAAATTTTAAAACATACTGGCAACACCGTTAAGCGATTATTTTAATCAAATAACAGTTAACCAGAGAATGTCCCCGGAATCCCTGACAGCCTTCTTGACAGTAATCCCAAAACAAGGAAAAGACCCGAAACACTGCTCTAATTACAGACCCATCTCTCTTTTGAACACAGACACGAAACTATTAGCAAAGATCCTAGCAAACAGACTACAAGAAAAAATAACACGGGTGGTGCATCATGATCAGACAGGCTTTATGGTAGGCAGAGAGGCTAAAGACAATACTATAAGAGCTATAAACCTGCTACACTGGATGCAGAATGGACCCAAAAAGAGCCCAAGAGTTATTCTGTCAATGGATTTTTTTTTTTCCCACAAACATAAGACAAATCACACTTGACTAGGTAGGCACAAGGATGGGGTATCAGGAGAAAAGAAAACGACACATAGATTGAGCGGTGTGTAGGGGAAGGAGGGGTGGGGGGAGGGGAGAGGTAATAGGAGGAGGTCAAGAAGGGAAATTTGAGATTGGCACACGGTATGTGGAGTAATTGGGATATCCACACACACACAAGGATACACATAGGGAGGAATGAGTCCCCCCCCCCTAATTAAACAAACACATATAAATATACATATATATATACATCAAGATTTTTCCTTCCTTTTTTTTTTTTTTCACAAACTCAGGAAAATCACATTCTGATTAGGAATGCACAAGGATAGAGTACTGAGAGAAATCAATACAACACATAAACTGAGTAGAGTATAGAGGGTGGGAGGACGGGTGATAGGGGAAGGTTGAGAGGGAGGATTGGAGATCCAGATAGGGTCGGGGGAGACTGTAGGACATATACACTTTCACAAGGAATCATCTTAAACACGTTTTTAACAGGAGGGATGACACTAAGGACACGTAGTAAGAAAGTAACTGAAAACATTTTGGGGAAAAGGAGTTATATCACCTGAATTAAAGAACTTAATATTTTTTTTTGCTTTTTGCTGCTCCTCTCCCGGGGGACGGGGGCCGCTGGAAGGGCCAATCATTAGACCACAAGGGTATTAAATGAATGGATAGACTAATGAAATGTAATCAGCAAAATGTAAATTGTATAAATAAAATTATTAATAAAGATTTAATTATAAAAAAAAAAAATACTCACTGATCACCAGCCGGCTGCAGCGATCCGCTCTCCTCTCCTCACCGACGACTTCCGTGTGAGGAGAGGAGAGCCGATTGCCTAGCAACCGGCTGTTTGTTTACATCACATGACGGCTGTGATTCGACACGGCCGTCATGTGATCAGGAGGGCCAATCACCGAGCCCTCCTGCCGATCCGAGATGCGCCGTGTCCGGGTGACACGGGCGCATCGGGATCGCGCCGCTGCGCAGGCACGCGCGCGCGATCCCTCTACTTCTGAAGGACGTTCCGGAACGTTCATTCAGAAGTAGACAGCTCCCACCCGGCCGTATATGTACAGTGGCCAGGTGGGAAGTGGTTAAAAAATCAATACACAGTCACTCCACCTAGCAAAGTATGCATACATATGAACACAAATTCCTGACTATTAGAGTTGAGCGGACATCTGGATGTTCGGGTTCGGCAGGTTCGGCCGAACTTCAGAAAAAAGTTCGGGTTCGGGACCGAACTTGACCCGAACTTGACCCCGAACACCGAACCCCATTGAAGTCAATGGGGACCCGAACGGCTATAATAAAGTGTCGGCTCCCGTCCCCCTTAATACAGAGAACAGTCATTGAAGTCATTTATTTTTAAAAAGTTAGTCATAAAAAGTGCCGGAAAAAAAGCTATTTAAAATCACTCGCGGCTATATGAATTGTCGGCTCCCGTAACACAGAGAACAGTCATTCATTGAAAGCCATTCATGAAAAAAAAGTCATTGATAAAAAATAAAAAAAACAACAAAAAAAAGCGTGGGGGTCCCCCCAAATTCAATAACCAGGCCCTTCAGGTCTGGGATGGATATTAAGGGGGACCCCAGCCAAAAAAAAAATGGCGTAGGGTCCCCCTCAAAATCCATACCAGACCCTTGTGGTCTGGGATGGATTCTAAGGGGAAACCCAGCCAAGAAAAATGGTGTGGGGTCCCCCTCAAAATCCATACCAGACCCTTATCCGAGCACGCAACCTGGAAAGCCGCAGGAAAAGAGGGGGGGACGAGAGCGGCCCCCCCTCCCGCCTGAACCGTACCAGGCCCAACAGTGGGAGGGTGCTTTGGGGGACCCCCAAAGCACCTTGTCCCCATGTTGATGAGGACAAGGGCCTCGTCCCCACAACCGTGCCCGGTGGTTGTGGGGGTCTGCGGGCGGGGGGCTTATCGGAATCTGGAAGCCCCCTTTAACAAGGGGACCCCCAGATCCCGCCCCCCCCTGTGTGAAATGGTAAGGGGGTACAAAAGTACCCCTACCATTTCACAAAAAAAGTGTCAAAAAATGGTAAAAATTACAGGAGACTGTCTTTGACAATTCCTTTATTAAAATCTTCTTTCTTCTGGTCTTCCTTCTTCCTTTCTTCATCCTTCGGTTTCTTCATCTTCTCCTTCCAGCATCTTCTTCTTCCATCTTCTTCTTCCTCCGATCCGCTTCTTCTTGGCCTTCTCGTCCAGCATCGGTGTCTCTTCTGGGCCGCTCCGCGCAATGGGAGGCTCCCGCTGTGTGGGGCTTCTCTCCGGTATCTTCTGACGTCACGGGGAAAGCCATAGAGAAGTCCCCATGACGTCCCCATGCGTCAGAGGGGGGTGGGGTTACCAGGTGGCCCCGCCCTCCGTTATAAAAGACCTGTCAGCCGAAGCGAAGCCTCACACAGCGGGAGCCTCCCATTGCGAGGAGTGGCCCAAGAAGAGACCGACGCCCTGGAAGAAGATACCGGAGAGAAGCCTCAGAGACCGACGCCGTGGAAAAAGAAACCGAAGGATGAAGAAAGGAAGACCAGAAGAAAGAAGATTTTAATAAAGGAATTGTCAAAGACCGTCTCCTGTTATTTTTACAATTTTTGACACTTTTTTGGTGAAATGGTGGGGGTACTTTTGTACCCCCTTACCATTTCACACAGGGGGGGGCCGGGATCTGGGGGTCCCCATGTTAAAGGGGGCTTCCAGATTCCGATAAGCCCCCCGCCCGCAGACCCCCACAACCACCGGGCACGGTTGTGGGGATGAGGCCCTTGTCCTCATCAACATGGGGACAAGGTTCTTTGGGGGTCTCAGACCCCCAAAGCACCCTCCCAATGTTGAGGGCATGTGGCCTGGTACGGTTCAGGCGGGAGGGGGGGCCGCTCTCGTCCCCCCCTCTTTTCCTGCGGCTTGCCAGGTTGCGTGCTCGGATAAGGGTCTGGTATGGATTTTGAGGGGGACCCCACGCCATTTTTTTTGGCTGGGTTTCCACTTAAAATCCATCCCAGACCTCAAGGGTCTGGTATGGATTTTGAGGGGGACCCTACGCCATTTATTTTTTTATTTTTTGGCTGGGGTCCCCCTTAATATCCATCCCAGACCTGAAGGGCCTGGTTATTGAATTTGGGGGGACCCCCACGCTTTTTTTTGTTGTTTTTTTTATTTTTTATCAATTACTTTTTTTTTATGAATGGCTTTCAATGAATGACTGTTCTCTGTGTTACGGGAGCCGTCAATACACATTAGCCGCGAGTGATTTTAAATAGCTTTTTTTCCAGCAAAAATTACACTTTTTGCAGAGACAGTTCTAAGCACTGGAAACATGCGCCCCTTTACATGCATACTATAGACACCCCCCAGGTACGAAATTTAAAGGAATATTACACTTTTATTGTTTCACTTTAAGCTTAATTAAAATCACTGCTCCCGAAAAAACGGCCGTTTTGAAAAGTTTTTTTTGCATTGATACATGTCCCCTGGGGCAGGACCCGGGTCCCCAAACACTTTTTATGACTAACTTTTTAAAAATAAATGACTTCAATGACTGTTCTCTGTATTAAGGGGGACGGGAGCCGACAATTCATATAGCCGCTAGTGCTTTTAAAAGACATTTTAAAAAGCACCATTACATCGCCGAACACCGGACCCGAACCCGAACATACAGTCAATTGTTCGGGTTCGGGTCCGGGACCCGAACACCCAAAAGTCCGGTACGGTCCCGTTTACAGTTCGGGTTCGCTCAACCCTACTGACTATATATAAATATACAAATATTTACAGAATGATTAAAACTGACAGGTTAGTTAGTAATTACTTATGGACAGCAGATCTCAGAGTAAAGCCAATAGGCACCGTACACGCATACGTCTCCATACCAAAACGCTTGTCTTAAAGAGGTTCTGCACACACTTTCAAAAGTTAGGCTTATTCTTTTGTAAACGCAGCAAAGAGTGCACAATGGCCTTTTTCCTGTTGATGTATGTAATCTTTGTTTCCATTCCCTGCGGGTGTGGGCAGAGTTTGTGCGGGGATCCTCATCATGTCCGGTGATCGCCGCACTGTCTCCTGGGATTTTGTGTAATTCATCCCAGGAGTCAGTGCGGAAGTCCGATGCGAAATCTCACGTGATTTCAACGGCGTGACGTCATTACACCGGACACCTTTGGAGGCGTGAGAAGTGTGAAGCTCTCTCCCCGTACTGAGAGAGCTGTGCATCACGGGGGCGGCAACTTACATGGCAAGGAATGCTGATGGAACACGGAAGTAATTGCTTGTGGGCTTCAAATGCCCACAAGCAAGATGACATCTGCTGTGCTTGATTTAATAAAGTGTCGATTATACCGGAAAACGGACCTGGATACTGGGCATCAGCACTACAAGTGAGTCTGACTTTATAAAGAAATGCTTTTTAAACATTACAAATAAAAAAAAATACGTCAGTGCAGAACCGCTTTAAGACACGAAAAACCGCCAAGCCCTGCTTGCCACGGCGATCAGGAATGTCTCAACCTGATCTTAACTCAGTGAACAAACCATTATAACAGATACATATAAACATATATACACCTATAGTACAAAGATGATATATACTTTTTAACTTTGTTAACAAATGGAGCTCCAAAACCTTTACCTTATTTATCTGTCAGGACTTACCTTTCCTGACATTTCTAAACTCATGAGTATTCTTTTACACCACAACTTTTTCGTTTAATGTTATACAAAACAAAGGTACCTTTTTCTACTTGTTACTACATATCAGTATTTTTTAGTTTTTTAACTTATGCCGCGTACACACGGTCGGAATTTCCGATAGAAACAGTCCAATGGGAGCTTTTCATCAGATTTTCCGACCGTGTGTATGCCCATCGGTCTTTTTTTGTCGGAATTTCCGACGGACTTTGGATTGACAACCTGTTCTTAATTTTTCCAACGGAAAACCTTTCTATCGGATTTTCCGATCGTGTTTATGCAATTCCGACACGCAAAATGTCGACGCATGCTCGGTGTCAGGAATAGATCCGTCCGCTGGTGGGATCCATCATTTGGCGTGCAGTACTGTGGTCCACCAGCAAGTGTCTCCTGGCAGTTTGTAACTGTCAGGAGAGGCTTTCCCTGCTGGTATGTCATCTTTGGGCCGCAGTGCTGGCGTCCACCAGCGGATGGATCCCGGCAGTGTGGAGCAGACAGCTCTTTCTGCGCTCAGCTGTCACATGAGGCCAATCACTGGCAGATTTATAAATACCCGGCCAGCCCTCACACGCCCGCCTTGGTATCTCTCTTCCATGTGCCCAGAACCTGTGACCTGAACCTGTGACCTGAACCCATCTCATCCTGATCCTATCCTGTGTTCCTGAGTTCCTGTTCCCTTGTTGCCTTTCCCATCCTTATTTTCCCTCTCCCGTCCTACCCTTGTTCATCTGCTGATCTCCCGTGTATGACCCTGGCCTGGCTAACGTTTGTAAATTCTGTGGGTTTCTGTTTGTGGCTAAGCACTGTTTGTATTTTGGGGTGTCTACTTATTTATATATCACTTATCTTAATAAACATTATCCTTATTTTACCTTTACATGCGTTTTGGGTTCCTCCTTTGCAGTCCACACAATCTGGTCACACCTGTTTATGACAGTATACCAAGGCCATCTCTGACCAGAAGTGGCTGCACAGGGGGACCATCTCGATTCTGTTTTTCATTGCTGGATTGAATTCAGATGTAATTGTCTATTATGCTCTGCTGGCAACAGAGAGATCTGACTATCTCCGCCAGACATTGGAAGGGTGGTCCAGTGATCAGCTGCTGGAGATTATCCGTTTAGCTCACACTGTGGTCGATCAGGGCAGTATATTGTTTGAGGATGTTCAACCTTTAATTAGAATGTGTACGGAGCTGGCTCTGCCCTGTATCCCAAAGGGTCGTGATGACTTTTCTCCCCCCTTCAGCATTAACCAGGTTGAGTCCTTAGTATGGCTATTGGAGGATGACGCTGCATCCTTTTTGGAGCACTATTCGGTTTGTCCCAAACAGTTGTTGAAGTATTGTATAGATGAAGTGCAGTCCCTGGTCAGACAGAGGGTATGTGAGCCCACTTTTGTGTTGCCTATACTTCAGGCATGGTCAGACCTGTTATGCCCAGCTTCTGTCAGCTCTCCTCAACCCAGACTCGCTACTAAACACCTGCCAGCTCAGGCGTCCTTTCTCCCATCACCCCTGGCATCCTCAGCTACCGTCCAATATACCCTGCTCCCCACAAAGTATCAATACCCTGTTTCTACTCCCTGCACCTATCCTGCCTTTAAGCCACCTGCCTCTTCTCCTCTACCTGTAACAAGCCCACAAAACCCTCCTCCAGCCACAGTTCCCTGGTCTTCATTTTGCCCAGATACGTTCTTTTCCTACAGCCCTGCACCTACGTACAAAGCTGCAGTGGCTAAGCCAAAAAAGAAACGGACGTTCTTTCCGACCCACACAATCCTGCCAGTAACCCAACCTGCCTCCACACCAACAAACCTGTTACAGCCTGACGCTCCAGTGCCTGCCACCCAGTCTGACGCTCCAGTGCCTGCTACCCAGTCTGACGTTCCAGCCTTCCAATCTGATGTTCTTGCCCTCCAGCCTGACGTCCCAGCCTTCCGGTCTGATGTCCTGGTGCCAGCCTTCCAGCTTGATGTCCCAGCATTTCAGTCTGATGTCCTGTTGCCTGCCTTCCAGCCTGATGTCCCAGCCTTCCAGCCTGATGTCCCAGCCTTCCAGTCTGATGTCCTGGTGCCGGCCTTCCAGCCTGATGGTCCAGCCTTCCAACCTGATATCCCAGCCTTCCAGTCTGATGTCCCGTTGCCCGCCTTTCAGCCTGATGTCCCAGCCTTCCAGTCTGATGACCTGGTGCCGGCCTTCCAGCCTGATGGTCCAGCCTTCCAGCTTGACGTCCCAGCCTTCCAGTCTGATGTCCCGTTGCCTGCCTTCCGGCCCGATGCCCTAGCCTTCCAGTCTGATGCCCCAGCCTTCCAGCCTGACATCCCAATGTTCCAGTCTGATGTCCTAGCCTCCCAGTCTGATGTCCTGGTGCTGGCCTCCCAGCCTGATGGTCCAGCCTTCCAGCTTGATGTCCCAGCCTTCCAGCCTGATGTCCCATTGCCGGCCTTCCAGCCTGATACCCCAGCCTTCCAGCCTGATCTCCTGGTGCCAGCCCCCCAGCTTGATGTTCCAGCCTTCCAGCTTGACGTCCCAGCCTTCCAGTCTGATGTCCTGTTGCCTGCCTTCCAGCCTGACGTTCCAGCCTTCCAGCCTGATGGCCCGCTGCCTACCTTCCAGTCTGATGACCCGCTGCCTACCTTCCAGTCTGATGACCCGCTGCCATCTTCCCAGTCTGATGACCCGCTGCCAGCTTCCCAGTCTGATGACCCGCTGCCAGCTTCCCAGTCTGATGACCTGCTGCCTGCCTTCCAGTCTGATGACCTGCTGCCAGCTTCCCAGTCTTATGACCTGCAGCCAGCTTTCCAGTCTGATGATCCGCTGCCTGCCTTCCAGTCTGATGACCCGCTGCCTGCCTTCCAGTCTGATGACCCGCTGCCTGCCTTCCAGTCTGATGACCCACTGCCTGCCTTCCAGTCTGATCTGCTGCCGGCCTTCCAGCCTGACGTTCCAGCCTTCCAGTCTGATGTCCCACTGCCTGCCTTCCAGCCTGATGTCCCAGCCTTCCAGTCTGATGACCCGCTGCCTGCCTTCCAGTCTGATGACCCGCTGCCTGCCTTCCAGTCTGATGACCCGCTGCCTGCCTTCCAGTCTGATGACCCACTGCCTGCCTTCAAGTCTGATGACCCACTGCCAGCTTCCCAGGCTAATGACTCGCTGCCAGCTTCCCAGTCTGATGACCCGCGGCCAGCTTTCCAGCCTGAGGTGTTCCTGTCCGCTGGTCAGCCTGAGGTGTTTCTGTCTGCTGGCCAGCCTGAGGTGTTCCTGTCCGCTGGCCAGCCTGAGGGGTTCCTGTTCGCTGCCCAGCCTGAGGGTTTCCTGTCCGCTGCCCAGCCTGAGGGGTTCCTGTCCGCTGCCCAGCCTGAGCTGTTCCTGTCTGCTGCCCAGCCTGAGCTGTTCCTGTCTGCTGCCCAGCCTGAGGTGTTCCTGTCTGCTGCCCAGCCTGAGGTGTTCCTGTCTGCTGCCCAGCCTGAGGTGTTCCTGTTTGCTGCCCAGCCCGAAGTGCCTGCTGCCCAGCTTGAAGTGCCTGCTGCCCAGCTTGAAGTGCTCACTGCCCACCTCGATGCCATGGACTTGTCCCAGCAGCAGCTAGTTGGAGCGTCCGGTGGCCGCTCCTTTGAGGGGGGGGTACTGTCAGGAATGGATCCGTCCGCTGGTGGGATCCATCATTTGGTGTGCAGTACTGTGGTCCACCAGCAGGTGTCTCCTGGAAGTTTGTAACTGTTGGGAGAGGCTTTCCCTGCTGGTATGTCATCTTTGGGCCGCAGTACTGGCGTCCACCAGCGGATGGATCCCGGCAGTGTGGAGCAGACAGCTCTTTCTGCGCTCAGCTCATGAGGTCAATCACTGGCAGATTTATGAATACCCGGCCAGCCCTCACACGCCCACCTTGGTATCTCTCTTCTATGTGCCCTGAACCTGTGACCTGAACCTGTGACCTGAACCCATCCCATCCTGATCCTATCCTGTGTTCCTGAGTTCCTGTTCCCTTGTTGCATTTCCCATCCTTATTTTCCCTCTCCCGTCCTGCCCTTGTTCATCTGCTGATCTCCCGTGTATGACCCTGGCCTGGCTAACGTTTGTGATTCTGAACTGCCCTTGTTATCTATTGGTCTTCCCGTGTATGACCTTGGCCTGGCTGACGTGTTGATTTCGGTACTTCCCTGTGCCTGTATATATTTATCTGTTGTCTGTGGGTTTCTGTTTGTGGCTGAGCACTGTTTGTATTTTGGGGTGTCTACTTATATATATATATCACTTATCTTAATAAACATTATCCTTATTTTACCTTTACATGCGTTTTGGGTTCCTCCTTTGCAGTCCACACAATCTGGTCACACCTGTTCATGACACTCGGAAACAATCTGGCGCATGCTCGGAAGCATTAAACTTCCCTTTTATAGTGCCGTCGAACGTGTTGTATGCCGCAGTGTTATTGACCGTCGGAATTTGGTGTGACCGTGTGTAGGCAAGACAGTTTGAGTGAAATTCTGTCGGAATTCCAACGGGAAAACCATCAGAGCTTTTTCCGACGAGAATTCCAACCGTGTGTACACAGCATTAGGCTTTCCAGAGGTCTGATAACCCCAAAGCCTCCTCCAGATTGATTGCCAATCCAGGATCCCAACATGCATGTACATTTAAGCAACTCAAGAACCTCTTCCAAACTGGACTTACCAGTCTAGGATACTAATTCTTACAGACCTGTTGTAGGTCTAGGATACCAATCAAAAATAAACCTCTTCCAAACTGATTTACTCAGTCTAGGATACCAACATGCATGTTAAAGGTAGGTTCTCCAGGGGTCAAAACATTGACCCCAAAACCTCATCCAGACCTCTTGTAAGTCTAGGATACCAATCAAAATAAACCTCTTCTAGACCGATTTACTCAGTCTAGGATACCAACATGCATGTTAAAGGTAGGTTCTCCAGGGTCAAAACATTGACCCCAAAACCTCATCCAGACCTCTTGTAGGTCTAGGATACCAATCAAATAAACCTCTTCTAGACCGATTTACTCAGTCTAGTATACCAACATGCATGTTAAAGGTAGGTGCACACAGAGAGTAGCTAGCCTTGTACAGGGGTACCCCTTCGGAAAAAAAATTTGAAAAATTTCCACCCAGGGTATCTCATCTGTACAATGCACTCTAAGGCACCCACAGTTGAGAAAACCCAACCTGTCATCACAAAGATCTGCCTGGTGGACAGTGATACCCCAACAACAACCACCTGCCCCTCCTAGCGCTAGCAAAACATGGCACAACACAATGCAACTAATAATAGGTGTCTGCTAACCTGATATAATTTTCGCAATATTGTGTTGAGCTCAGTGCCTCACCGGCATGGAGTTGGGCAAGATTGGAGCTGAGGTCATGCTGTCCCCGTACGGGCCACCAAATGAAGTAGAATAGTAAAGTATCGAACCAGGCAGAACTTAAGCAATGCAGGTTTATTAACAGCTTATAACGTACAGGTTTATGTTCAAAGTATTACAAGATACAGGTCTAATTTATAGTTTCTTACAATGCAAGCATATTAGATATAGGTATTCTTATCCTCTAACCAAATTGAAACAATTGTGAATTGTTCTCACCTTGAACCAGAATGGGCCTTTTCTGCCAATTCTTGGAAACCCGTCACCTGATAGGGACCAGTCGGTCTGGTCCCCTCACAGAGTTTTGGGTTCCTGCTCGACCAAGTTCTTGAGGGAAATTCACCTGTGACCACACTCTGGAACAAGTTAAGAAGTCTTCTCTGACTCGTACGAGGAGACAAGTTTCGGACAGATATTTGCCCATTGGTTCTGACCTCTATGACCCTTGCAATAGGGCTGCATACACAGAGTTCAGCCTTATGAGCTCCTATCTGACTTGTCTGACAAACAATTGTAGAGCTTGCATTTATACACCCTTTTACAAACCTATCTCAGTTATCTTTCCTACATGTGATTGGTCGCTAAGATCTACGTCAATGTAACCAACCATAAATCTGACACCTGTATAGAAACAGACAAAATTATTACTCCCAGAATTCCTATATGTTCATTAAAAAGATTTATAACTGCTCTTGTACAATTAAAAAACACCTGTGTAGAGACAGTCTGGCACCCAGCTGTGTTATCAAACTCTCCTTGTCTTTAAAAGATCTAACTAAGTTCAAGAATTACAGATTTAAGACCGTGAGAGAATGAACTTTCAATAACCTCACCAGACGTGTTATATGTGTTATTGTGTAATCCAATGTGTAAAAGTACTGTATCACTTACAATATGTATACACGTATATACACACACATATATACATATATATACATACATACACACATACACACATTCGCAAAGCCAATTAACTTTTCAATATTGTCTAATTATTAACATACATAGATATACATAAATATATACTTCCCTACAATATGTATTTTAACAGTTTTAATAAGAGCTCAAACAGACCTTTGTTGAAATCGAGAAGGGGTTTGGGACTTTGAATGAAGCGGTTGAGAATGCAGAGGTAGAGGTAAAAAAATATTTATTTCATGACAATATATAACAAAGGATTAATTTCATATATATACAACCATGTGTAGTATGCACAAAATATTAACATCATGGATAAAAAATGGTCTGAATGGGTACATGGTGGTCAGAATAGTAACATCTATAACAATAATAATATGACCTGCACGTGCTGCAGACGGCATGCCTGGTAGCTATATTAGTAGTCGCATGGAGTATAAGTATAGTGGTACTGTCTAGTGTTGATATCATCATCAAAATATCATTGGTATGGCTGTGGCATCAAAATAAAGCTCTACGCGTTTCGTGGGTGTTTCCCCACTCGTCAGGAGCAGATGTGACAGATTCCTGAAAAATATACGGATATGATAAGCCATACACTATATAGAATAGACTAGGAAAAATAGTGGTAACGATTGTTACCCATACACACTTACCAACCTGGCAGGTAGTGCGACAATTGAAAACCGGCATGGAGGGAGTCAGAGGCACATAATTCAATGCGGGAGCTGAGGCGGCACTGTATACACTTGCAGTAGCGGGTGATGTTAAAAGAGCGCTTGGGTAGAGGGGAGGTCTCCATTTGACAGCAGTGATAGTGTATATCTCTTTAAACAAGGGTGTCTGTGAACAAATATTTATTTAATATACATTAGGATGTATGATTGTTTTAAACCATCTATAAATTGTGAGGGAATGAATAAGTAATAAATGATAAATGGGCCCAGTGTTTACTCTATGTGAGATAATAGTAAGGGGAGAAAAATTGTGATGTGCATGTGAAGGGATGTACAGTTGTTAAAATAATGTGTGTGTGATAAATAAATGGTGGCAAAATGAATGAAAAACTGAGTGAAAAAACAACAAACAGTGTGACAAACGGAGCGAGCCTAAACCCAAAAACGCTTACCCATGTGCTGCATACCATGCAACATTGGCGAAAAAACAGCCAGTTTGCAGTCGTCCCAAGAGGAGACCGGTCGCTTGAACAGCCCGCGCCAACTGGGAGATGTGTATATATGTGTGTGCCGCCAACGCCACATGCGTGTGCCGTGGAGGGGAGGGCGTCCGCACCTGAGCTGATCAGACGCTCAGCGATTGGCGCCAAAATCTCCCTCACGGAGTCCACGCAGGGTGTTACTAAACGTCAGCGTGATGACGTCAGAGTAGACGTCACACGTTTGACGTGAGGACTGTGGCGCCGATGCGTAAGGGGGCGTCCGCCCAAGCCTCCCGAGCACAGAGTGCAGGGGGAGGGTAGGGCGGACCCACCGGGCGCATCGCAGCTCCCGCAGCGAAAAAAGCCCCCCAACATCACCAGCGTGCTCAGTAGACCATAATGCTGCAACCCACCGCCAAGGCGATATGTGTGTAGGAAGGAGAAAATTATATTAATAATCCTATACAACCATGTGACCAGTACCTGTAATGCCGTCTGTTAATATTATTATTAAAACCATATATGCGTCCACACTGAGCAAAATATATAACTGTCCCAAGCATATAGGTCCCACAAGGGGCATACAAATATGCGAGGGAGAACCTCAGGCATGGGTAGCAGGGGAACACTGCTAATCCAATTTCTCAACTGCTTCCATCCCTAAATTGGTTAATAGAAAGAAGGGGTTTCGGGACTTTGAATGAGGCGTGGGTAAGCGCCTCCATCCCTGTATTGGTGAAATCGAGAAGGGGTTTGGGACTTTGAATGAAGCGGTTGAGAATGCAGAGGTAGAGGTAAAAAAAATATTTATTTCATGACAATATATAACAAAGGATTAATTTCATATATATACAACCATGTGTAGTATGCACAAAATATTAACATCATGGATAAAAAATGGTCTGAATGGGTACATGGTGGTCAGAATAGTAACATCTATAACAATAATAATATGACCTGCACGTGCTGCAGACGGCATGCCTGGTAGCTATATTAGTAGTCGCATGGAGTATAAGTATAGTGGTACTGTCTAGTGTTGATATCATCATCAAAATATCATTGGTATGGCTGTGGCATCAAAATAAAGCTCTACGCGTTTCGTGGGTGTTTCCCCACTCGTCAGGAGCAGATGTGACAGATTCCTGAAAAATATACGGATATGATAAGCCATACACTATATAGAATAGACTAGGAAAAATAGTGGTAACGATTGTTACCCATACACACTTACCAACCTGGCAGGTAGTGCGACAATTGAAAACCGGCATGGAGGGAGTCAGAGGCACATAATTCAATGCGGGAGCTGAGGCGGCACTGTATACACTTGCAGTAGCGGGTGATGTTAAAAGAGCGCTTGGGTAGGGGGCGTGGCGACCGAGCTCCGTGATGGACGCTTGATTCTGAGCTCCGCTCGGCCGCCGGAGAGAATCCGACCGCATCCGTGACCCACACGGCCATCCACAGCCGAAAATACCCTCACTAGCCTCAGGACGCCCTACTCCATCAGCGGACATGACCCGCCAAAGAAAAAAGCCGGCCAACCCGCAGAAGCTGCAGGAATTTTTCAAAGCGCGCGGTCCTACACAAAATGGCGCCGGCACCTCAGGCAGCACAGCACAGAGAGACGCTGGGACACATAACTGCCGCTCCGGTCCTCCACAACGCGGGACCGGAACACATACCTGCAGTGAATCCTCCTCTGGGACCTCTAGTCCCTCCACCAGAAGCCCTGCAAAGCAGAAGCAGAGGACGAAATCCCCTGTGAGACCGCTGATGGACCCAGAGATGGAGGTAAGCAGGCCTGACAACATGGGGGATAATACCTCACACTCCCCACAGGACCCAATAGCAGCCTTCCCTACCTCTGACAGGCCTGTCTCTGAAACTGTACTGAAGGACATGTTAATGTCCCTAAAAGCCTCTATTCATGCTGACCTTACTGCTGGGATTAATCACTGCCACAGAGAAGTTCAGGCCCTGGGTGACAGAGTAGACACTGTGGAGCACAGCCTCAGCAAGGTTACCTCAGCTTTCAATACAATGGTAGATGCCCATAGCAACCATAGTGAAGAAATCGCATGGCTGAAAAACAAAGTCGCAGATTTGGAAGACCGATCCAGAAGGAACAACATTAAAATTAGGGGGATCCCTGAATCTATACCAGCTGAGCAACTACTACCATACGCCCAGGCCCTGTTCTCCACTCTGCTACCCTCCTTATCCCCTCAGGATCTCATAGTGGACCGTATTCATCGTATACCTAAACCGACATTTCTCCCTGACACCACCCCTAGAGATGTGCTTCTTAGAGTTCATTACTACCACATCAAAGAACAGATACTGATGACTTCACGCAGGGCTGAAAATAAACACCCACAATACGCTGACTTACAGTTACTACCAGATCTGTCCAGACATACGCTCCAGCAACGTCGCAACCTAGCGACAATCACTAAGGCCCTGCGGAACCACAATATCGCCCACAAGTGGAAATATCCCGCCAAATTATCAATAAGCCATAATGGAGCTTCCATTTTAGTCAGCACGCTGGAAGAAGGTCTGAGGGCGCTCCGACAATGGGGCATCCTTCCTGAAAACACGCAACCACCTGCACAAACTTCCTCTCCATCTCCAATACATGAGGAATGGCAGGTAGTATCCCGAAAACGATCCTCCAAAAAGGACACGGGTGGTCACGGATAAACATCATTCAACTTATGTTACTATATTCTCTCCGGACACGGGGGTTATATGCTCTAATCCCTGTTTTTTCCCCTCAATAGCTAACGGCAGTTTCACCTGCACATGGATCAGTTTATGGATCCCTTTCTTATTGCGCTTAGTATTTACTTACTAGTCACTATGTTCTATTTCTGTTGTTTTTGTTTTATTTCTAAGTTTTCTATTAGAAGCACTACAACCAGCACGGGACTACCACGTATCTGCGGTCTTTCCTGCCATCGTCACTCATCACCAGATCAACCTACACGGTCGCAGTGAGTATGTGCACAACACAGTACAGCGACATCTTTACCAACTTACCTATGCCTATTAACTGCCTATCTATAAATGCACGGGGCTTAAATCACCCTGCAAAACGGCTGTCCATGTGGGCGGAAGCCAAAAAACACAAGGCGGATATCCTGTGTGTGCAGGAAACTCACTTCCAGGACTCAAAAGCTCCCAACTGCTCCCACAGAGAGTACCCACATATATTCCTGGCGAACACGCCTGGACGTAAAAAAGGAGGAGTACTGCTCGCTCTGGGGGACACCCTCTCCTTCCAACACAAAGAGACTATCACCGATCCGAACGGCAGGTTCATCATTCTTAGTGGAGACATAAACTCCGTGCCCTACACACTGGTCTCCTTATATGCACCGAACTCTCATCAAATCCGCTTTCTCAGTAGATTGGTGAAAAAAGTCAAGGACCACATTTATGGCTCTGTGCTCCTCTGCAGTGATTTCAACCTCATAGTTGACCCTAGGCTGGATACTTCTGCTCACAAAACTAACAGTTCCTCATACCTAAGTAAACTGATGGCCAATGCAGATTTGTTTGACATCTGGAGATGCATGCATGCAAGCGAGAGGGACTATACTTTCTTCTCACACAGACATTGCTCCTACTCGCGTATCGACTTGTTCCTTTCAGACAAATGGCTACTGCAGAAAGTTTCCTCGGCACGTATACATGACATAACGTGGTCTGACCACGCAGCTGTAACCATTACTATTAATGTTCAGGTTGTCTCCTCTTCCCCACCCATCTGGCGCAACAATATAAGGTTATTGCAAGACCCCCGTACTTCCACAGGGATCTCCCAACAGATAAAAGAATTTTTCCTTAATAACGTTAACTCTGTCGATAATCCATTTAACCTTTGGAATGCCCATAAGGCATACATGAGAGGTATCTTGATCCAACTAGGTGCCAGGGAAAAAAGACGCAGAACAGCACACATTACTGATATCCTACGTGACTTACACTCCCTAGAAGAACAAAATAAACAAGCACCAACCACTACTCTTACCCACAAAATATCCCAATGTAGAGAAAAACTTAGGTTGACGCTTTCCCAACGATATGACTACCACCTCCGACGCCTGAAACTGACATCATACGCCAATGCCAATAGAGCTGGTAAGTACTTGGCGAACAGACTCAAAGCTGCACGAGTGAAATCAAGAATTTCCCACTTGCTTCATCCAACTCTCAATCACAAAATTACTAACCCACAAGAAATCGCCAACCAATTCGCAGACTATTACAGTAGATTATACAACATTAAAGATGACCTCTCTACACCTCAACCTACACCAGAACTTATACACAACTTCCTTGACTCTCTAAATTTGCCTTCTCTATCAGAAGACCAACTTGCATCTTTAAATACTCCCTTCACCGCATCTGAGATAGCTGCTATCATAGCCACTTTACCCTCTGGTAAATCGCCTGGACCTGATGGGTTCACTAATGAATACTTTAAAATTTTTCAGGCAATCCTTTCTCCACACCTACAAACAATCTTCACTAAAGCTGCTGAATCTGCATCTTTTCCCCCTGAAATGCTGAAAGCATATGTAGTCACCCTACCTAAACCGGGTAAAGATCCCACAACCCCATCCAATTTTCGTCCGATTTCCTTGTTAAACACGGACGTTAAAATATACGCCAAACTTCTCGCCAAACGCATTTCTAAAATTATCCCCTCCATCATACAACGCGACCAGATGGGCTTCGTGAAGGGGAGACAAACCTCGGACGCTACCAGGAGAATCATCAATATTGTTCACCACGCTGCACGTACTCAAACCCCTTCTCTGCTGCTCTCTATAGACGCCGAGAAGGCGTTTGACAGAGTTCATTGGAAATATATGTCTATGACCTTATCTAAGTTTGGTTTTTGTGGTACTATACTTAATGCAGTGTTGGCCTTGTACTCCTGCCCATCGGCGCAGGTGTATACATCCAGCATGTTATCAACTCCCTTTCAGATCACTAATGGTGCCCGCCAAGGCTGTCCCCTTTCCCCGACAATCTTCAATCTCATGATTGAACCCCTGGCGGAGACTATCAGATCACACAAAGATATAAAAGGTTTTCGAGTGGGCTCTACGTCCCACGTTATCAATTTATTTGCTGACGATGTGATTTTAATGCTTACTCAACCTCTCTCCTCACTTCCTATAACTCACGAAGTGCTTAAATCCTTTGGGGATGTTTCCTACTATAAGGTGAATTTTTCCAAATCTCTCATCTTAAATATGGGCCTAACACCCAGCGATTGTCTTACACTACAACGTCGCCTCCCGTACACTTGGACGGATAAAGGTATACCTTATCTGGGTATAACCTTGAACCGTGATGTTAAACATATAAATAAAAAGGGAAAAAGCAGCGCCCAAACTTGTGAAGAAAAAGCTGCTAACACTACAATATGACAGAATTGTAAAAAGTATAGATGTGTAACAGTGTAGCGCTAAAAATGTCTCTGTACAGCAATGGTTATAGACTGGGAAGATCAACAACCACCAGTTTACTGTTCAGAATGTTAGTGTTAAAATAACAAATTTAGGGTCAAAATAGGTGGTGAGCATCAGGTCCTCTGGTTAAATGAGGGCGTGATGTGCCCCCCAGCTAGACAGACCCGAAGTGTGGATACACTACCGAGTGGTCCGCACTCACCTTGGGTGAATATAAAGTGAAAAGTTATTCCGCGGTTGATAGATGAACAACCTTGTGTGAATTAATCAAAATAAACGTGCCTCAAAACAAAAAATGTTGAGTGGGCAGTGCAACTCAATGCCTGAAATCTCTTCAATATTAGGTGAAGATATATAAAAAAGCCAATATTACTATATCTATGATACTGAAACCCTACAGTTCCGTGAATGGTGCAAGCAAATGCCTAAAATCATACAAATGTTAAGTACAGATATGTTGAGATGTCAATATCATTGGTACTAACAAACCTGGATATACAAAAGGTGCTGCAAAAGCAGAAAGGCTGTAATGAATGGGTGTGTCAGAATAAACCATGTGTTTATCTGGATACTTAATAGTCTAGCCACCTGACTAACAAGCCAAACATGCAATAAAAGTATATCACAGTATGAATAGATGACACATGATGAGAATGGTTATTTCTGAAGACACATCAGTAAACAGTCCTGATATTAGAAGTAAATGAGTGGATTGATACCATCAAACTGTATTTCAAGTGGAAAAACTGCTCCAAAAAGTCCAGAAAATACAGATAAGAATGGTGGTGGCAAAACAGTTCGGTAAGAATGATGATGACAAAGCAGTTCAAATGCAAAATAAACAATGATGGTGGTATGGTACAAATGCTGAATCCTCTCAACAAAGGGCAACAATGCAACCAGAAGGGTGATTTCATAAGCGCTTACCATGTATGATGGACCAACTCACCAAAAGTGAAAGGTCAGAAACAGCTTGTGTGGCTACCTCCAGGTGCCAAAAAGGTTAGATTGGAAGTTGGGAGCGTGGGCTGGAGCTTCTCGGGATCCTTAGCAAATACTCACCGACCGAATGGATGGTTATTGGATCACTGTAGTTGGATCAGTGCTCATCGGTCAGACTTGCCATGGGTGGAGAGAAAAGAACAAAAGAGGGACTCCTCCTCGTGTAAAACCCAAAAAACAAGGGTTCACTTTTATTGTAAAAAAGAACATGCATCCAACTTGAAAACAAATAAATGGAGCTGTTCTACTAAAATCAAGTAAAAAACGCAGTAGGCAATAAAGCTTGAAGACCCGACGCGTTTCGTCTGAAAAGACTTCTGCTGGGGTATGCTCCAGCTTACTCCTGCTGCGTTATATATAATATACAAAATAATTAAACCACAAACGCACCTGGGTGTTTCCAATCAGCCACACTTCCTGTTTCCTGTTAACTGTTATCACGTATTGGTGCTTCAGGACAGAAATGGGCCAATAGAAAGGGGTATGTAGGGAAGCCCATATTAATGGCCAATAGTAGCGTAATCTAAAGATAGGGATGGGGCAACTATGGCGGGAAAGTGTTTCAATGTAAAACACCTGATAAATGGGCGGGCGGAGACTCTGTCTATGACCAATGCGTTGGCTAGTGGTCAGCAAACTGGTAGCTAATAGGTGGTCAAAGGGGCAAGAAACCCATCTAAGTAAACGCCAATCAAACGGCTGCAAATGCGCCCACATTACTGCACTGCACAAAAGCCAAACAACGGCCGCGTGGGACGCCGCGGCGGAAGTGACGTGCAGGAGGAAATGCGCCGGAAATGACGGCCGGGGCGGACGTGACGCGACAATAGGCGGAAGCGGATGTGACATCAATAGCCTCGGAAAATGTAAACAACAAAAATTAAAAGGCAAAACATTGTGGAAATTAACCACAAGATGGCGAAATTCTAAACACGGAGTCTGGCTGATTGTAAGCAATGGGTACAATGGGATTATATAGATCACAGTATCAAAGGCATCCTTATTCTATTAAAAGCAATGGATACAATGGGAATATATAGATCTCAACCTCAATGGCGTCATTAGTCAATCGGTGTAAATAAAGTATCATCAATGATTATAGAAAGAGAACACAATTCATATACACTGACATTGATGGAATTACTATAGGTCGTGAATGGAGTTATCATAGGCCGTGAATCACAATAAGGAGTGGTGGACGGCATATATGGTAACTATAAGGCAGGAGCAACCGTTCTTATTAGTAAAAATAATAATAGATAATCATGGTGTGTCACTATCGTTGAATGGTATGCGCGAACATCCCTATAAAGTCAACGCCCAACGAAGGTGGCAAATATTATAGAGGATGGATAAGCAGAAAATGTAATTAAAAAATAATTAAAAAATATATATAAAGTTGGAAGGAAAGTAGGTTTGTAATCTGAACTTACAATATAGTAAGGACTTCTTATGAGACTCTTCGAGTGGGATCATGAGCGATTAATAAACGCGTTAATATCCCATTCGACATTAAGGCCATGGGGGGTGTAGCACTTGATCTGGTGTATCCAGAATGTTTCGAGTCGGGATACACCCCTTATGTTCGACTCACCCCGCCAGTGAGGGACAAATTTATCAATAATCTGGAAACGAGACCCTGCTGGATTTCGATTATGATTTAAGAGATAGTGCTTAGAGACACTGTGGTTGAAGTGTCCAGCTTTAATGGCGGCCAAATGTTCGTTCACCCTAATGGCGAACGTGCGTTTGGTCCGGCCTATATATTGTTTACCGCATGGGCACGTAATGAGGTAAACAATAAATTTCGTGTGGCACGTTACAAAACATTCCATCCTATATTCTTTTTTGGTAATGTTGGATTGAAACGTATCACACTTCCTCCTGCAGATGTTATTCATGCATACGTTGCATTTACGACAGGGGTAAAATCCCTTCATATCATGGAAAAAGGAAGGGGGTTTGGGTGGATCCATGATGTTTGGTGCAACTTTACCCCTTAAGGGAGGGGCTCCCCTGTAAATAACCCCTGCACGTTCAGGTAAGATAGGCCCTAGGATTTGGTCATTTTTCAAAATGTCCCAGTGTTTTTGAAATATCGCTTTAATTTGTTTGTGTTGGACCGAGAACCTAGTAAAAAAAGACCACCGGAATTTGTCCTCCCTGTTTTTAGGAGGCTTTTCTATCAGCAAGGACATCCGATCAATAGATGCAATTTTTTTGATTTCATCATCTATGAGGGATGCCTCATAACCCCGGTCAATAAATCTGTTTTTTAGGATGAGGGCATGTTCATAGTAATCAGGAAGACGAGAGCAATTTCTACGAATGCGCATAAGTTGGCTACGTGGGACGGAACTGAGCCATGACGGATGATGGCAACTATCGACCGGAATGTAGCCATTCCGGTCGGTAGTTTTAAAAAACGTTTTAGTGGTAATTTGGCCATCAATAACTGTGATTTCTAGATCTAAGAAATGGATAGACGAAGGACTGGCTTCGTAGGAAAGTTCAATCCCAATATTGTTGGTATTGAGTAGGGTCATGAACTGATTGAGAGAATCCATGGAACCTTTCCATAGGAGGAGGATGTCGTCGATATATCTGGACCACAACACTAGTTGTGGGGGGTCCAGTACATGGACGACATCCTCCTCCCATTTGCCCATAAAAATATTGGCAAGACTGGGGGCGAACTTAGCGCCCATGGCCACCCCCTTTTCCTGCAAATAGAATTTACCATCGTACCAGAAGTAGTTATGTTTTGTAGCATACCGTAGGAGGTCCATTATGAACCTCTTTTGGGTGTTGGGGATGGTTCTAATCCTGCCCAAAAATAATTCAACAGACTCGAGTCCTAGATGATGGGGAATACAGGTATATAAAGAGGTGACATCAGCGGTCACCAAAATAAGATCACTAGAATAACTGATTTGTTGCAATTTAGAAATAGTGTCCCTAGTATCTTTCAAGTAGGAGGGTATTGTCTTAACTATTGGTTGAAGGAAAAAATCAATGTATTTCCCTATACGGGAAGTGATGGAGTCCAGACCGCTTACAATTGGACGTCCAGGTGGGTGAGTTGTATTTTTATGGACCTTAGGAAGGTAGTACATAATTGGAATTCGAGGGGACACAGGGACAAGATAGTGTTTTTCCTTTCTGTCCAAGATGCCTAATTGAACACCCGTGTCCACAAGATCAGCAAGAATTTTCTTGTAGTCAGAGGTGGGGTTCTTGGACAGCAGGGAATATGTCTGGGTGTCACCAAGAATCCTGAGCATTTCTGTGTGATATGCGGTCTTATCAAGGACTACTATCCCCCCCCCCTTGTCGGCGGGCCTAATAACAAGGTCCTTTCGTTCAACTAAGGACTTTAGTCCGATTTTGATGTCGGGATTGTTACAGATCTTTTTATTAGGTAAATTGTCGAGGTCTTTTAAGACAAGATCTCGGAAGACCTTAACAGATGGGGCAACAGCGCAAGGTGGGTTGAATGTGGAGGGGTTAGCCAACCCAGAATGCACTACTTGGGAGGAGACATTGGCAAGAGTGCTATTTCTAGGGTTGGACAATATATATCGTTGTACGTTCAACTTTCGTACAAACTTATGTACGTCGATGAACGTAGAAAATTTGTTTAACTTGGTGGGTGGGACAAATTTTAGTCCTTTATTCAGAACCGCTGATTCAGCGTCACTTAGGACCACTCCACTCAAGTTGAAAATTCCGTTGCTACTTATACTCTCTTTCTTTTTCCTGACGCGCCGCCCCCCTCTGGAGCCGCGCTTGGTTTTAAATTCCGTTCTTGGTCTTCTGGTTCCCTGGGAAAACCCGATGGGTTAGAGGGTCTGGAAAGATTATAGTTGTACGGGGATCTGTCATAATACCCATAGTCGCGATCATGATGGGAATAACTCTGATTATGATCGGTACGTGATCGGTTCTCCCTAAGTGGTGAGAATCTATTATAAGTGTGCACTGGAGTTCTTTGTGAAGGGTGTAGGTACTGTTCAGTGCGGTATGAATAGTCACGGGCAGGTGAGTGATCATAGCCTTGGTATTCATAATTGTAGTCTCTTTTATTATTATTATTACCCCTGCCTCTGTTATTATTACTCTTACCTCTGAAGTTGCCTTTTTGGTAGGAACCTCCTTGATGAGGAGTAGAGGGGGGTGGTAATCTGTTTTGGGGTATTTTATTATGGTGGTAGATCATATCATTCCTCTTAAGTAAAGGGGGAATAATGTTAATTTGTCTAGAACTAGCGCCTGAGGCGCTAGAAGACTCCATTGGTGATGGTTCGGTACCGGAGGTTGGATGGGACTGGTCTCTAGTCTGCCAATTGAAAACAAGACCTTCTTTGTAATCAGTGGTATCCCTACTATACTTTTTTTGTTTCTTAATTTTCTGATCTCTTTCTTCCTTTTCAAGGTGGTTCCTAAGGTTTGTGGACAAGGTGCTGTATTCAGTCGTGGTTTTATGTGGGAGGAGTTTGTCCCTAATCTCTTTAATCTCTATATCTACAGTGACTCTGCGTGCCCGTTTTTTCTCAACGAGGAACACTAATAGTGAGATGCCGGCCTCGTTAAAGTAGCGAAACCAAGCTTCTAATTCAGTGTCACCCTGTTGGGGGTGGACATTCCACCTTAATCCGCGGGGGACCATACGTTCCTTGATATATTGATCAAGGAACGCTATGTCCCACTCGAGGTGGAGTTCAGATACCATGAGGTTTTTAAGCCTCATGAATAGACCCCCCATTTCAGAGTCAACACTGATAGCAGTAAAAACGCCATCTGTGTTGAATGTTCTATTAGACCTATAATCAAAAACGTCCATAGTAATATTAAATGAAAACACAGTGTGAATATAATAGTGATATCAATAAAGTATATCAAAAATTGCGTGGGACACCTTCGAACGAGGTGTCGTGTAGTTACTTATGGGCTGCTACAATCTTGTCAAAATGAAAAAAACAAATAAAAAGGGAAAAAGCAGCGCCCAAACTTGTGAAGAAAAAGCTGCTAACACTACAATATGACAGAATTGTAAAAAGTATAGATGTGTAACAGTGTAGCGCTAAAAATGTCTCTGTACAGCAATGGTTATAGACTGGGAAGATCAACAACCACCAGTTTACTGTTCAGAATGTTAGTGTTAAAATAACAAATTTAGGGTCAAAATAGGTGGTGAGCATCAGGTCCTCTGGTTAAATGAGGGCGTGATGTGCCCCCCAGCTAGACAGACCCGAAGTGTGGATACACTACCGAGTGGTCCGCACTCACCTTGGGTGAATATAAAGTGAAAAGTTATTCCGCGGTTGATAGATGAACAACCTTGTGTGAATTAATCAAAATAAACGTGCCTCAAAACAAAAAATGTTGAGTGGGCAGTGCAACTCAATGCCTGAAATCTCTTCAATATTAGGTGAAGATATATAAAAAAGCCAATATTACTATATCTATGATACTGAAACCCTACAGTTCCGTGAATGGTGCAAGCAAATGCCTAAAATCATACAAATGTTAAGTACAGATATGTTGAGATGTCAATATCATTGGTACTAACAAACCTGGATATACAAAAGGTGCTGCAAAAGCAGAAAGGCTGTAATGAATGGGTGTGTCAGAATAAACCATGTGTTTATCTGGATACTTAATAGTCTAGCCACCTGACTAACAAGCCAAACATGCAATAAAAGTATATCACAGTATGAATAGATGACACATGATGAGAATGGTTATTTCTGAAGACACATCAGTAAACAGTCCTGATATTAGAAGTAAATGAGTGGATTGATACCATCAAACTGTATTTCAAGTGGAAAAACTGCTCCAAAAAGTCCAGAAAATACAGATAAGAATGGTGGTGGCAAAACAGTTCGGTAAGAATGATGATGACAAAGCAGTTCAAATGCAAAATAAACAATGATGGTGGTATGGTACAAATGCTGAATCCTCTCAACAAAGGGCAACAATGCAACCAGAAGGGTGATTTCATAAGCGCTTACCATGTATGATGGACCAACTCACCAAAAGTGAAAGGTCAGAAACAGCTTGTGTGGCTACCTCCAGGTGCCAAAAAGGTTAGATTGGAAGTTGGGAGTGTGGGCTGGAGCTTCTCGGGATCCTTAGCAAATACTCACCGACCGAATGGATGGTTATTGGATCACTGTAGTTGGATCAGTGCTCATCGGTCAGACTTGCCATGGGTGGAGAGAAAAGAACAAAAGAGGGACTCCTCCTCGTGTAAAACCCAAAAAACAAGGGTTCACTTTTATTGTAAAAAAGAACATGCATCCAACTTGAAAACAAATAAATGGAGCTGTTCTACTAAAATCAAGTAAAAAACGCAGTAGGCAATAAAGCTTGAAGACCCGACGCGTTTCGTCTGAAAAGACTTCTGCTGGGGTATGCTCCAGCTTACTCCTGCTGCGTTATATATAATATACAAAATAATTAAACCACAAACGCACCTGGGTGTTTCCAATCAGCCACACTTCCTGTTTCCTGTTAACTGTTATCACGTATTGGTGCTTCAGGACAGAAACGCGTTTATTAATCGCTCATGATCCCACTCGAAGAGTCTCATAAGAAGTCCTTACTATATTGTAAGTTCAGATTACAAACCTACTTTCCTTCCAACTTTATATATATTTTTTAATTATTTTTTAATTACATTTTCTGCTTATCCATCCTCTATAATATTTGCCACCTTCGTTGGGCGTTGACTTTACAGGGATGTTCGCGCATACCATTCAACGATAGTGACACACCATGATTATCTATTATTATTTTTACTAATAAGAACGGTTGCTCCTGCCTTATAGTTACCATATATGCCGTCCACCACTCCTTATTGTGATTCACGGCCTATGATAACTCCATTCACGACCTATAGTAATTCCATCAATGTCAGTGTATATGAATTGTGTTCTCTTTCTATAATCATTGATGATACTTTATTTACACCGATTGACTAATGACGCCATTGAGGTTGAGATCTATATATTCCCATTGTATCCATTGCTTTTAATAGAATAAGGATGCCTTTGATACTGTGATCTATATAATCCCATTGTACCCATTGCTTACAATCAGCCAGACTCCGTGTTTAGAATTTCGCCATCTTGTGGTTAATTTCCACAATGTTTTGCCTTTCAATTTTTGTTGTTTACATTTTCCGAGGCTATTGATGTCACATCCGCTTCCGCCTATTGTCGCGTCACGTCCGCCCCGGCCGTCATTTCCGGCGCATTTCCTCCTGCACGTCACTTCCGCCGCGGCGTCCCACGCGGCCGTTGTTTGGCTTTTGTGCAGTGCAGTAATGTGGGCGCATTTGCAGCCGTTTGATTGGCGTTTACTTAGATGGGTTTCTTGCCCCTTTGACCACCTATTAGCTACCAGTTTGCTGACCACTAGCCAACGCATTGGTCATAGACAGAGTCTCCGCCCGCCCATTTATCAGGTGTTTTACATTGAAACACTTTCCCGCCATAGTTGCCCCATCCCTATCTTTAGATTACGCTACTATTGGCCATTAATATGGGCTTCCCTACATACCCCTTTCTATTGGCCCATTTCTGTCCTGAAGCACCAATACGTGATAACAGTTAACAGGAAACAGGAAGTGTGGCTGATTGGAAACACCCAGGTGCGTTTGTGGTTTAATTATTTTGTATATTATATATAACGCAGCAGGAGTAAGCTGGAGCATACCCCAGCAGAAGTCTTTTCAGACGAAACGCGTCGGGTCTTCAAGCTTTATTGCCTACTGCGTTTTTTACTTGATTTTAGTAGAACAGCTCCATTTATTTGTTTTCAAGTTGGATGCATGTTCTTTTTTACAATAAAAGTGAACCCTTGTTTTTTGGGTTTTACACGAGGAGGAGTCCCTCTTTTGTTCTTTTCTCTCCACCCATGGCAAGTCTGACCGATGAGCACTGATCCAACTACAGTGATCCAATAACCATCCATTCGGTCGGTGAGTATTTGCTAAGGATCCCGAGAAGCTCCAGCCCACGCTCCCAACTTCCAATCTAACCTTTTTGGCACCTGGAGGTAGCCACACAAGCTGTTTCTGACCTTTCACTTTTGGTGAGTTGGTCCATCATACATGGTAAGCGCTTATGAAATCACCCTTCTGGTTGCATTGTTGCCCTTTGTTGAGAGGATTCAGCATTTGTACCATACCACCATCATTGTTTATTTTGCATTTGAACTGCTTTGTCATCATCATTCTTACCGAACTGTTTTGCCACCACCATTCTTATCTGTATTTTCTGGACTTTTTGGAGCAGTTTTTCCACTTGAAATACAGTTTGATGGTATCAATCCACTCATTTACTTCTAATATCAGGACTGTTTACTGATGTGTCTTCAGAAATAACCATTCTCATCATGTGTCATCTATTCATACTGTGATATACTTTTATTGCATGTTTGGCTTGTTAGTCAGGTGGCTAGACTATTAAGTATCCAGATAAACACATGGTTTATTCTGACACACCCATTCATTACAGCCTTTCTGCTTTTGCAGCACCTTTTGTATATCCAGGTTTGTTAGTACCAATGATATTGACATCTCAACATATCTGTACTTAACATTTGTATGATTTTAGGCATTTGCTTGCACCATTCACGGAACTGTAGGGTTTCAGTATCATAGATATAGTAATATTGGCTTTTTTATATATCTTCACCTAATATTGAAGAGATTTCAGGCATTGAGTTGCACTGCCCACTCAACATTTTTTGTTTTGAGGCACGTTTATTTTGATTAATTCACACAAGGTTGTTCATCTATCAACCGCGGAATAACTTTTCACTTTATATTCACCCAAGGTGAGTGCGGACCACTCGGTAGTGTATCCACACTTCGGGTCTGTCTAGCTGGGGGGCACATCACGCCCTCATTTAACCAGAGGACCTGATGCTCACCACCTATTTTGACCCTAAATTTGTTATTTTAACACTAACATTCTGAACAGTAAACTGGTGGTTGTTGATCTTCCCAGTCTATAACCATTGCTGTACAGAGACATTTTTAGCGCTACACTGTTACACATCTATACTTTTTACAATTCTGTCATATTGTAGTGTTAGCAGCTTTTTCTTCACAAGTTTGGGCGCTGCTTTTTCCCTTTTTATTTGTTTTTTTCATTTTGACAAGATTGTAGCAGCCCATAAGTAACTACACGACACCTCGTTCGAAGGTGTCCCACGCAATTTTTGATATACTTTATTGATATCACTATTATATTCACACTGTGTTTTCATTTAATATTACTATGGACGTTTTTGATTATAGGTCTAATAGAACATTCAACACAGATGGCGTTTTTACTGCTATCAGTGTTGACTCTGAAATGGGGGGTCTATTCATGAGGCTTAAAAACCTCATGGTATCTGAACTCCACCTCGAGTGGGACATAGCGTTCCTTGATCAATATATCAAGGAACGTATGGTCCCCCGCGGATTAAGGTGGAATGTCCACCCCCAACAGGGTGACACTGAATTAGAAGCTTGGTTTCGCTACTTTAACGAGGCCGGCATCTCACTATTAGTGTTCCTCGTTGAGAAAAAACGGGCACGCAGAGTCACTGTAGATATAGAGATTAAAGAGATTAGGGACAAACTCCTCCCACATAAAACCACGACTGAATACAGCACCTTGTCCACAAACCTTAGGAACCACCTTGAAAAGGAAGAAAGAGATCAGAAAATTAAGAAACAAAAAAAGTATAGTAGGGATACCACTGATTACAAAGAAGGTCTTGTTTTCAATTGGCAGACTAGAGACCAGTCCCATCCAACCTCCGGTACCGAACCATCACCAATGGAGTCTTCTAGCGCCTCAGGCGCTAGTTCTAGACAAATTAACATTATTCCCCCTTTACTTAAGAGGAATGATATGATCTACCACCATAATAAAATACCCCAAAACAGATTACCACCCCCCTCTACTCCTCATCAAGGAGGTTCCTACCAAAAAGGCAACTTCAGAGGTAAGAGTAATAATAACAGAGGCAGGGGTAATAATAATAATAAAAGAGACTACAATTATGAATACCAAGGCTATGATCACTCACCTGCCCGTGACTATTCATACCGCACTGAACAGTACCTACACCCTTCACAAAGAACTCCAGTGCACACTTATAATAGATTCTCACCACTTAGGGAGAACCGATCACGTACCGATCATAATCAGAGTTATTCCCATCATGATCGCGACTATGGGTATTATGACAGATCCCCGTACAACTATAATCTTTCCAGACCCTCTAACCCATCGGGTTTTCCCAGGGAACCAGAAGACCAAGAACGGAATTTAAAACCAAGCGCGGCTCCAGAGGGGGGCGGCGCGTCAGGAAAAAGAAAGAGAGTATAAGTAGCAACGGAATTTTCAACTTGAGTGGAGTGGTCCTAAGTGACGCTGAATCAGCGGTTCTGAATAAAGGACTAAAATTTGTCCCACCCACCAAGTTAAACAAATTTTCTACGTTCATCGACGTACATAAGTTTGTACGAAAGTTGAACGTACAACGATATATATTGTCCAACCCTAGAAATAGCACTCTTGCCAATGTCTCCTCCCAAGTAGTGCATTCTGGGTTGGCTAACCCCTCCACATTCAACCCACCTTGCGCTGTTGCCCCATCTGTTAAGGTCTTCCGAGATCTTGTCTTAAAAGACCTCGACAATTTACCTAATAAAAAGATCTGTAACAATCCCGACATCAAAATCGGACTAAAGTCCTTAGTTGAACGAAAGGACCTTGTTATTAGGCCCGCCGACAAGGGGGGGGGGATAGTAGTCCTTGATAAGACCGCATATCACACAGAAATGCTCAGGATTCTTGGTGACACCCAGACATATTCCCTGCTGTCCAAGAACCCCACCTCTGACTACAAGAAAATTCTTGCTGATCTTGTGGACACGGGTGTTCAATTAGGCATCTTGGACAGAAAGGAAAAACACTATCTTGTCCCTGTGTCCCCTCGAATTCCAATTATGTACTACCTTCCTAAGGTCCATAAAAATACAACTCACCCACCTGGACGTCCAATTGTAAGCGGTCTGGACTCCATCACTTCCCGTATAGGGAAATACATTGATTTTTTCCTTCAACCAATAGTTAAGACAATACCCTCCTACTTGAAAGATACTAGGGACACTATTTCTAAATTGCAACAAATCAGTTATTCTAGTGATCTTATTTTGGTGACCGCTGATGTCACCTCTTTATATACCTGTATTCCCCATCATCTAGGACTCGAGTCTGTTGAATTATTTTTGGGCAGGATTAGAACCATCCCCAACACCCAAAAGAGGTTCATAATGGACCTCCTACGGTATGCTACAAAACATAACTACTTCTGGTACGATGGTAAATTCTATTTGCAGGAAAAGGGGGTGGCCATGGGCGCTAAGTTCGCCCCCAGTCTTGCCAATATTTTTATGGGCAAATGGGAGGAGGATGTCGTCCATGTACTGGACCCCCCACAACTAGTGTTGTGGTCCAGATATATCGACGACATCCTCCTCCTATGGAAAGGTTCCATGGATTCTCTCAATCAGTTCATGACCCTACTCAATACCAACAATATTGGGATTGAACTTTCCTACGAAGCCAGTCCTTCGTCTATCCATTTCTTAGATCTAGAAATCACAGTTATTGATGGCCAAATTACCACTAAAACGTTTTTTAAAACTACCGACCGGAATGGCTACATTCCGGTCGATAGTTGCCATCATCCGTCATGGCTCAGTTCCGTCCCACGTAGCCAACTTATGCGCATTCGTAGAAATTGCTCTCGTCTTCCTGATTACTATGAACATGCCCTCATCCTAAAAAACAGATTTATTGACCGGGGTTATGAGGCATCCCTCATAGATGATGAAATCAAAAAAATTGCATCTATTGATCGGATGTCCTTGCTGATAGAAAAGCCTCCTAAAAACAGGGAGGACAAATTCCGGTGGTCTTTTTTTACTAGGTTCTCGGTCCAACACAAACAAATTAAAGCGATATTTCAAAAACACTGGGACATTTTGAAAAATGACCAAATCCTAGGGCCTATCTTACCTGAACGTGCAGGGGTTATTTACAGGGGAGCCCCTCCCTTAAGGGGTAAAGTTGCACCAAACATCATGGATCCACCCAAACCCCCTTCCTTTTTCCATGATATGAAGGGATTTTACCCCTGTCGTAAATGCAACGTATGCATGAATAACATCTGCAGGAGGAAGTGTGATACGTTTCAATCCAACATTACCAAAAAAGAATATAGGATGGAATGTTTTGTAACGTGCCACACGAAATTTATTGTTTACCTCATTACGTGCCCATGCGGTAAACAATATATAGGCCGGACCAAACGCACGTTCGCCATTAGGGTGAACGAACATTTGGCCGCCATTAAAGCTGGACACACCAACCACAGTGTCTCTAAGCACTATCTCTTAAATCATAATCGAAATCCAGCAGGGTCTCGTTTCCAGATTATTGATAAATTTGTCCCTCACTGGCGGGGTGAGTCGAACATAAGGGGTGTATCCTGACTCGAAACATTCTGGATACACCAGATCAAGTGCTACACCCCCCATGGCCTTAATGTCGAATGGGATATTAACGCGTTTATTAATCGCTCATGATCCCACTCGAAGAGTCTCATAAGAAGTCCTTACTATATTGTAAGTTCAGATTACAAACCTACTTTCCTTCCAACTTTATATATATTTTTTAATTATTTTTTAATTACATTTTCTGCTTATCCATCCTCTATAATATTTGCCACCTTCGTTGGGCGTTGACTTTATAGGGATGTTCGCGCATACCATTCAACGATAGTGACACACCATGATTATCTATTATTATTTTTACTAATAAGAACGGTTGCTCCTGCCTTATAGTTACCATATATGCCGTCCACCACTCCTTATTGTGATTCACGGCCTATGATAACTCCATTCACGACCTATAGTAATTCCATCAATGTCAGTGTATATGAATTGTGTTCTCTTTCTATAATCATTGATGATACTATATTTACACCGATTGACTAATGACGCCATTGAGGTTGAGATCTATATATTCCCATTGTATCCATTGCTTTTAATAGAATAAGGATGCCTTTGATACTGTGATCTATATAATCCCATTGTACCCATTGCTTACAATCAGCCAGACTCCGTGTTTAGAATTTCGCCATCTTGTGGTTAATTTCCACAATGTTTTGCCTTTTAATTTTTGTTGTTTACATTTTCCGAGGCTATTGATGTCACATCCGCTTCCGCCTATTGTCGCGTCACGTCCGCCCCGGCCGTCATTTCCGGCGCATTTCCTCCTGCACGTCACTTCCGCCGCGGCGTCCCACGCGGCCGTTGTTTGGCTTTTGTGCAGTGCAGTAATGTGGGCGCATTTGCAGCCGTTTGATTGGCGTTTACTTAGATGGGTTTCTTGCCCCTTCGACCACCTATTAGCTACCAGTTTGCTGACCACTAGCCAACGCATTGGTCATAGACAGAGTCTCCGCCCGCCCATTTATCAGGTGTTTTACATTGAAACACTTTCCCGCCATAGTTGCCCCATCCCTATCTTTAGATTACGCTACTATTGGCCATTAATATGGGCTTCCCTACATACCCCTTTCTATTGGCCCATTTCTGTCCTGAAGCACCAATACGTGATAACAGTTAACAGGAAACAGGAAGTGTGGCTGATTGGAAACACCCAGGTGCGTTTGTGGTTTAATTATTTTGTATATTATATATAACGCAGCAGGAGTAAGCTGGAGCATACCCCAGCAGAAGTCTTTTCAGACGAAACGCGTCGGGTCTTCAAGCTTTATTGCCTACTGCGTTTTTTACTTGATTTTAGTAGAACAGCTCCATTTATTTGTTTTCAAGTTGGATGCATGTTCTTTTTTACAATAAAAGTGAACCCTTGTTTTTTGGGTTTTACACGAGGAGGAGTCCCTCTTTTGTTCTTTTCTCTCCACCCATGGCAAGTCTGACCGATGAGCACTGATCCAACTACAGTGATCCAATAACCATCCATTCGGTCGGTGAGTATTTGCTAAGGATCCCGAGAAGCTCCAGCCCACGCTCCCAACTTCCAATCTAACCTTTTTGGCACCTGGAGGTAGCCACACAAGCTGTTTCTGACCTTTCACTTTTGGTGAGTTGGTCCATCATACATGGTAAGCGCTTATGAAATCACCCTTCTGGTTGCATTGTTGCCCTTTGTTGAGAGGATTCAGCATTTGTACCATACCACCATCATTGTTTATTTTGCATTTGAACTGCTTTGTCATCATCATTCTTACCGAACTGTTTTGCCACCACCATTCTTATCTGTATTTTCTGGACTTTTTGGAGCAGTTTTTCCACTTGAAATACAGTTTGATGGTATCAATCCACTCATTTACTTCTAATATCAGGACTGTTTACTGATGTGTCTTCAGAAATAACCATTCTCATCATGTGTCATCTATTCATACTGTGATATACTTTTATTGCATGTTTGGCTTGTTAGTCAGGTGGCTAGACTATTAAGTATCCAGATAAACACATGGTTTATTCTGACACACCCATTCATTACAGCCTTTCTGCTTTTGCAGCACCTTTTGTATATCCAGGTTTGTTAGTACCAATGATATTGACATCTCAACATATCTGTACTTAACATTTGTATGATTTTAGGCATTTGCTTGCACCATTCACGGAACTGTAGGGTTTCAGTATCATAGATATAGTAATATTGGCTTTTTTATATATCTTCACCTAATATTGAAGAGATTTCAGGCATTGAGTTGCACTGCCCACTCAACATTTTTTGTTTTGAGGCACGTTTATTTTGATTAATTTACACAAGGTTGTTCATCTATCAACCGCGGAATAACTTTTCACTTTATATTCACCCAAGGTGAGTGCGGACCACTCGGTAGTGTATCCACACTTCGGGTCTGTCTAGCTGGGGGGCACATCACGCCCTCATTTAACCAGAGGACCTGATGCTCACCACCTATTTTGACCCTAAATTTGTTATTTTAACACTAACATTCTGAACAGTAAACTGGTGGTTGTTGATCTTCCCAGTCTATAACCATTGCTGTACAGAGACATTTTTAGCGCTACACTGTTACACATCTATACTTTTTACAATTCTGTCATATTGTAGTGTTAGCAGCTTTTTCTTCACAAGTTTGGGCGCTGCTTTTTCCCTTTTTATTTGTTTTTTTCATTTTGACAAGATTGTAGCAGCCCATAAGTAACTACACGACACCTCGTTCGAAGGTGTCCCACGCAATTTTTGATATACTTTATTGATATCACTATTATATTCACACTGTGTTTTCATTTAATATTACTATGGACGTTTTTGATTATAGGTCTAATAGAACATTCAACACAGATGGCGTTTTTACTGCTATCAGTGTTGACTCTGAAATGGGGGGTCTATTCATGAGGCTTAAAAACCTCATGGTATCTGAACTCCACCTCGAGTGGGACATAGCGTTCCTTGATCAATATATCAAGGAACGTATGGTCCCCCGCGGATTAAGGTGGAATGTCCACCCCCAACAGGGTGACACTGAATTAGAAGCTTGGTTTCGCTACTTTAACGAGGCCGGCATCTCACTATTAGTGTTCCTCGTTGAGAAAAAACGGGCACGCAGAGTCACTGTAGATATAGAGATTAAAGAGATTAGGGACAAACTCCTCCCACATAAAACCACGACTGAATACAGCACCTTGTCCACAAACCTTAGGAACCACCTTGAAAAGGAAGAAAGAGATCAGAAAATTAAGAAACAAAAAAAGTATAGTAGGGATACCACTGATTACAAAGAAGGTCTTGTTTTCAATTGGCAGACTAGAGACCAGTCCCATCCAACCTCCGGTACCGAACCATCACCAATGGAGTCTTCTAGCGCCTCAGGCGCTAGTTCTAGACAAATTAACATTATTCCCCCTTTACTTAAGAGGAATGATATGATCTACCACCATAATAAAATACCCCAAAACAGATTACCACCCCCCTCTACTCCTCATCAAGGAGGTTCCTACCAAAAAGGCAACTTCAGAGGTAAGAGTAATAATAACAGAGGCAGGGGTAATAATAATAATAAAAGAGACTACAATTATGAATACCAAGGCTATGATCACTCACCTGCCCGTGACTATTCATACCGCACTGAACAGTACCTACACCCTTCACAAAGAACTCCAGTGCACACTTATAATAGATTCTCACCACTTAGGGAGAACCGATCACGTACCGATCATAATCAGAGTTATTCCCATCATGATCGCGACTATGGGTATTATGACAGATCCCCGTACAACTATAATCTTTCCAGACCCTCTAACCCATCGGGTTTTCGCAGGGAACCAGAAGACCAAGAACGGAATTTAAAACCAAGCGCGGCTCCAGAGGGGGGCGGCGCGTCAGGAAAAAGAAAGAGAGTATAAGTAGCAACGGAATTTTCAACTTGAGTGGAGTGGTCCTAAGTGACGCTGAATCAGCGGTTCTGAATAAAGGACTAAAATTTGTCCCACCCACCAAGTTAAACAAATTTTCTACGTTCATCGACGTACATAAGTTTGTACGAAAGTTGAACGTACAACGATATATATTGTCCAACCCTAGAAATAGCACTCTTGCCAATGTCTCCTCCCAAGTAGTGCATTCTGGGTTGGCTAACCCCTCCACATTCAACCCACCTTGCGCTGTTGCCCCATCTGTTAAGGTCTTCCGAGATCTTGTCTTAAAAGACCTCGACAATTTACCTAATAAAAAGATCTGTAACAATCCCGACATCAAAATCGGACTAAAGTCCTTAGTTGAACGAAAGGACCTTGTTATTAGGCCCGCCGACAAGGGGGGGGGGATAGTAGTCCTTGATAAGACCGCATATCACACAGAAATGCTCAGGATTCTTGGTGACACCCAGACATATTCCCTGCTGTCCAAGAACCCCACCTCTGACTACAAGAAAATTCTTGCTGATCTTGTGGACACGGGTGTTCAATTAGGCATCTTGGACAGAAAGGAAAAACACTATCTTGTCCCTGTGTCCCCTCGAATTCCAATTATGTACTACCTTCCTAAGGTCCATAAAAATACAACTCACCCACCTGGACGTCCAATTGTAAGCGGTCTGGACTCCATCACTTCCCGTATAGGGAAATACATTGATTTTTTCCTTCAACCAATAGTTAAGACAATACCCTCCTACTTGAAAGATACTAGGGACACTATTTCTAAATTGCAACAAATCAGTTATTCTAGTGATCTTATTTTGGTGACCGCTGATGTCACCTCTTTATATACCTGTATTCCCCATCATCTAGGACTCGAGTCTGTTGAATTATTTTTGGGCAGGATTAGAACCATCCCCAACACCCAAAAGAGGTTCATAATGGACCTCCTACGGTATGCTACAAAACATAACTACTTCTGGTACGATGGTAAATTCTATTTGCAGGAAAAGGGGGTGGCCATGGGCGCTAAGTTCGCCCCCAGTCTTGCCAATATTTTTATGGGCAAATGGGAGGAGGATGTCGTCCATGTACTGGACCCCCCACAACTAGTGTTGTGGTCCAGATATATCGACGACATCCTCCTCCTATGGAAAGGTTCCATGGATTCTCTCAATCAGTTCATGACCCTACTCAATACCAACAATATTGGGATTGAACTTTCCTACGAAGCCAGTCCTTCGTCTATCCATTTCTTAGATCTAGAAATCACAGTTATTGATGGCCAAATTACCACTAAAACGTTTTTTAAAACTACCGACCGGAATGGCTACATTCCGGTCGATAGTTGCCATCATCCGTCATGGCTCAGTTCCGTCCCACGTAGCCAACTTATGCGCATTCGTAGAAATTGCTCTCGTCTTCCTGATTACTATGAACATGCCCTCATCCTAAAAAACAGATTTATTGACCGGGGTTATGAGGCATCCCTCATAGATGATGAAATCAAAAAAATTGCATCTATTGATCGGATGTCCTTGCTGATAGAAAAGCCTCCTAAAAACAGGGAGGACAAATTCCGGTGGTCTTTTTTTACTAGGTTCTCGGTCCAACACAAACAAATTAAAGCGATATTTCAAAAACACTGGGACATTTTGAAAAATGACCAAATCCTAGGGCCTATCTTACCTGAACGTGCAGGGGTTATTTACAGGGGAGCCCCTCCCTTAAGGGGTAAAGTTGCACCAAACATCATGGATCCACCCAAACCCCCTTCCTTTTTCCATGATATGAAGGGATTTTACCCCTGTCGTAAATGCAACGTATGCATGAATAACATCTGCAGGAGGAAGTGTGATACGTTTCAATCCAACATTACCAAAAAAGAATATAGGATGGAATGTTTTGTAACGTGCCACACGAAATTTATTGTTTACCTCATTACGTGCCCATGCGGTAAACAATATATAGGCCGGACCAAACGCACGTTCGCCATTAGGGTGAACGAACATTTGGCCGCCATTAAAGCTGGACACACCAACCACAGTGTCTCTAAGCACTATCTCTTAAATCATAATCGAAATCCAGCAGGGTCTCGTTTCCAGATTATTGATAAATTTGTCCCTCACTGGCGGGGTGAGTCGAACATAAGGGGTGTATCCCGACTCGAAACATTCTGGATACACCAGATCAAGTGCTACACCCCCCATGGCCTTAATGTCGAATGGGATATTAACGCGTTTATTAATCGCTCATGATCCCACTCGAAGAGTCTCATAAGAAGTCCTTACTATATTGTAAGTTCAGATTACAAACCTACTTTCCTTCCAACTTTATATATATTTTTTAATTATTTTTTAATTACATTTTCTGCTTATCCATCCTCTATAATATTTGCCACCTTCGTTGGGCGTTGACTTTATAGGGATGTTCGCGCATACCATTCAACGATAGTGACACACCATGATTATCTATTATTATTTTTACTAATAAGAACGGTTGCTCCTGCCTTATAGTTACCATATATGCCGTCCACCACTCCTTATTGTGATTCACGGCCTATGATAACTCCATTCACGACCTATAGTAATTCCATCAATGTCAGTGTATATGAATTGTGTTCTCTTTCTATAATCATTGATGATACTTTATTTACACCGATTGACTAATGACGCCATTGAGGTTGAGATCTATATATTCCCATTGTATCCATTGCTTTTAATAGAATAAGGATGCCTTTGATACTGTGATCTATATAATCCCATTGTACCCATTGCTTACAATCAGCCAGACTCCGTGTTTAGAATTTCGCCATCTTGTGGTTAATTTCCACAATGTTTTGCCTTTTAATTTTTGTTGTTTACATTTTCCGAGGCTATTGATGTCACATCCGCTTCCGCCTATTGTCGCGTCACGTCCGCCCCGGCCGTCATTTCCGGCGCATTTCCTCCTGCACGTCACTTCCGCCGCGGCGTCCCACGCGGCCGTTGTTTGGCTTTTGTGCAGTGCAGTAATGTGGGCGCATTTGCAGCCGTTTGATTGGCGTTTACTTAGATGGGTTTCTTGCCCCTTCGACCACCTATTAGCTACCAGTTTGCTGACCACTAGCCAACGCATTGGTCATAGACAGAGTCTCCGCCCGCCCATTTATCAGGTGTTTTACATTGAAACACTTTCCCGCCATAGTTGCCCCATCCCTATCTTTAGATTACGCTACTATTGGCCATTAATATGGGCTTCCCTACATACCCCTTTCTATTGGCCCATTTCTGTCCTGAAGCACCAATACGTGATAACAGTTAACAGGAAACAGGAAGTGTGGCTGATTGGAAACACCCAGGTGCGTTTGTGGTTTAATTATTTTGTATATTATATATAACGCAGCAGGAGTAAGCTGGAGCATACCCCAGCAGAAGTCTTTTCAGACGAAACGCGTCGGGTCTTCAAGCTTTATTGCCTACTGCGTTTTTTACTTGATTTTAGTAGAACAGCTCCATTTATTTGTTTTCAAGTTGGATGCATGTTCTTTTTTACAATAAAAGTGAACCCTTGTTTTTTGGGTTTTACACGAGGAGGAGTCCCTCTTTTGTTCTTTTCTCTCCACCCATGGCAAGTCTGACCGATGAGCACTGATCCAACTACAGTGATCCAATAACCATCCATTCGGTCGGTGAGTATTTGCTAAGGATCCCGAGAAGCTCCAGCCCACGCTCCCAACTTCCAATCTAACCTTTTTGGCACCTGGAGGTAGCCACACAAGCTGTTTCTGACCTTTCACTTTTGGTGAGTTGGTCCATCATACATGGTAAGCGCTTATGAAATCACCCTTCTGGTTGCATTGTTGCCCTTTGTTGAGAGGATTCAGCATTTGTACCATACCACCATCATTGTTTATTTTGCATTTGAACTGCTTTGTCATCATCATTCTTACCGAACTGTTTTGCCACCACCATTCTTATCTGTATTTTCTGGACTTTTTGGAGCAGTTTTTCCACTTGAAATACAGTTTGATGGTATCAATCCACTCATTTACTTCTAATATCAGGACTGTTTACTGATGTGTCTTCAGAAATAACCATTCTCATCATGTGTCATCTATTCATACTGTGATATACTTTTATTGCATGTTTGGCTTGTTAGTCAGGTGGCTAGACTATTAAGTATCCAGATAAACACATGGTTTATTCTGACACACCCATTCATTACAGCCTTTCTGCTTTTGCAGCACCTTTTGTATATCCAGGTTTGTTAGTACCAATGATATTGACATCTCAACATATCTGTACTTAACATTTGTATGATTTTAGGCATTTGCTTGCACCATTCACGGAACTGTAGGGTTTCAGTATCATAGATATAGTAATATTGGCTTTTTTATATATCTTCACCTAATATTGAAGAGATTTCAGGCATTGAGTTGCACTGCCCACTCAACATTTTTTGTTTTGAGGCACGTTTATTTTGATTAATTCACACAAGGTTGTTCATCTATCAACCGCGGAATAACTTTTCACTTTATATTCACCCAAGGTGAGTGCGGACCACTCGGTAGTGTATCCACACTTCGGGTCTGTCTAGCTGGGGGGCACATCACGCCCTCATTTAACCAGAGGACCTGATGCTCACCACCTATTTTGACCCTAAATTTGTTATTTTAACACTAACATTCTGAACAGTAAACTGGTGGTTGTTGATCTTCCCAGTCTATAACCATTGCTGTACAGAGACATTTTTAGCGCTACACTGTTACACATCTATGTTAAACATATAGTTGAGTCTAACTTGAAACCTCTTCTGGCCAAAATAGGTCCTCAAATTAACAACATTGCCAAAAAAGAATTGTCATGGCTTGGAAGATTAGCTGCATTCAAAATGCTCATACTCCCACAAATTCTTTATGTTTTCAGGGCTATCCCACTTGACATCCCCAAATCCTATATACATTCTTTATCTAACCTACAATGGCGACTACTGTGGGGAGACAAAAAAGCCAGATGCTCACGGACTAATCTACTACCCCATAAATCAGTGGGAGGTGCGGGCCTAGTGGAAGTACAGGACTACTTATGGGCTACCAGACTCGACCAACTTAAACACTGGTTTCCCTCCGACGACAGACCTTTATGGGTGGACATCGAAACATCCTTAGCTCCCATACCTGACTTACAAGCAGTATTGCTAGGGGATAATTGGTTACCCTGGAACCTACGGAAGTTACCCCCCACTGTTGCCACGTCCATACGGGCTTGGAGGTTTATGCTCTCCTGCCACCTCAGCGATAGCAAAAATATAGAAAACCTCCTTCCACTACTTATAATAGAGGCTAATGTTCCTATGCTATCCCTGAAACAACTGCCTTCCTTCGGGGCAAAAACTGTTCAAGACCTAACTCACAATGGCCGCCCACTGTCAGCAACGGACCTGATGACTAAGTACAATTTGCCCGACCGCATGCTGTTCACATGTATAAGGGTAGCACACTTTATGAAAAATAACCCACTTTGTACATTAGCTCTACCTACCTCGGTATGGCAACACCTCACCAAAGGCTCACAAGGCAACAAGGGTATAGCCTTATACTACAATCTTTTAAATGACAAAAAATTGTTTATTAAATCGGTGGCACATATGAAGTGGGACGCTGACATGGGAACCACAATCACAGAGGACCAATGGAAATTCGCATTCACCATCATACAAAAATCTTCACATTGCATCAACCACTGGGAAACATCACTAAAAGTTGTCAATAGATGGCAATATACTCCCTGTCGACTCGCAAAAATATTCCCTGGTACGTCTCCTCTATGCTGGAGAAACTGCGGTCACAAGGGTCATATTCTTCACATCCTCTGGGAATGCCCTAGTATTACCAGTCTTTGGAACCAAACATTTAAACTTATATCATCCCTCACAGGTATGATAATATCTCCTACTCCCACATTGGCCATATTGCTGATAGGCTTGGAACATTTTCCTTACACAATGAGACATGTGGTGTCCCACATCATATTGACCACCAGATCTTTAATACTGCAGCATTGGAAAACCGTTCCGACTGTTAATATCACCGATGTTGCTAGGAAAGTTCACCAAAACTACGCATTTGAACGGCTATTGGCAATTAACTCGTCTAAATGCTCTAAATTTGATAACATGTGGACTATATGGACTGAAAACGACACTACTACATAGCGGTTTCATAATTTACTAATTACTACATAAGCTATATGTACCCTGGTTCTGTGCTTCTCTATGTTCTTCTTTTGTTTTGTTTTATTTACTTATCTGTATGTTATAAAAAAAAAAAAACAATAAACATCTTTCAATGATAAAAAAAAAAAAAAAAAGAGCGCTTGGGTAGAGGGGAGGTCTCCATTTGACAGCAGTGATAGTGTATATCTCTTTAAACAAGGGTGTCTGGGAACAAATATTTATTTAATATGCATTAGGATGTATGAGTGGTTTAAAACAATTATAAATTGTGAGGGAATGAATAAGTAATAAATGATAAATGGGCCCAGTGTTTACTCTATGTGAGATAATAGTAAGGGGAGAAAAATTGTGATGTGCATGTGAAGGGATGTACAGTTGTTAAAATAATGTGTGTGTGATAAATAAATGGTGGCAAAATGAATGAAAAACTGAGTGAAAAAACAACAAACAGTGTGACAAACGGAGCGAGCCTAAACCCAAAAACGCTTACCCATGTGCTGCATACCATGCAACATTGGCGAAAAAACAGCCAGTTTGCAGTCGTCCCAAGAGGAGACCGGTCGCTTGAACAGCCCGCTCCAACTGGGAGATGTGTATATATGTGTGTGCCGCCAACGCCACATGCGTGTGCCGTGGAGGGGAGGGCGTCCGCACCTGAGCTGATCAGACGCTCAGCGATTGGCGCCAAAATCTCCCTCACGGAGTCCACGCAGGGTGTTACTAAACGTCAGCGTGATGACGTCAGAGTAGACGTCACACGTTTGACGTGAGGACTGTGGCGCCGATGCGTAAGGGGGCGTCCGCCCAAGCCTCCCGAGCACAGAGTGCAGGGGGAGGGTAGGGCGGACCCACCGGGCGCATCGCAGCTCCCGCAGCGAAAAAAGCCCCCCAACATCACCAGCGTGCTCAGTAGACCATAATGCTGCAACCCACCGCCAAGGCGATATGTGTGTAGGAAGGAGAAAATTATATTAATAATCCTATACAACCATGTGACCAGTACCTGTAATGCCGTCTGTTAATATTATTATTAAAACCATATATGCGTCCACAATGAGCAAAATATATAACTGTCCCAAGCATATAGGTCCCACAAGGGGCATACAAATATGCGAGGGAGAACCTCAGGCATGGGTAGCAGGGGAACACTGCTAATCCAATTTCTCAACTGCTTCCATCCCTAAATTGGTTAATAGAAAGAAGGGGTTTCGGGACTTTGAATGAGGCGTGGGTGAGCGCCTCCATCCCTGTATTGGTGAAATCGAGAAGGGGTTTGGGACTTTGAATGAAGCGGTTGAGAATGCAGAGGTAGAGGTAAAAAAATATTTATTTCATGACAATATATAACAAAGGATTAATTTCATATATATACAACCATGTGTAGTATGCACAAAATATTAACATCATGGATAAAATATGGTCTGAATGGGTACATGGTGGTCAGAATAGTAACATCTATAACAATAATAATATGACCTGCACGTGCTGCAGACGGCATGCCTGGTAGCTATATTAGTAGTCGCATGGAGTATAAGTATAGTGGTACTGTCTAGTGTTGATATCATCATCAAAATATCATTGGTATGGCTGTGGCATCAAAATAAAGCTCTACGCGTTTCGTGGGTGTTTCCCCACTCGTCAGGAGCAGATGCGACAGATTCCTGAAAAATATACGGATATGATAAGCCATACACTATATAGAATAGACTAGGAAAGCAGTTGAGAAATTGGATTAGCAGTGTTCCCCTGCTACCCATGCCTGAGGTTCTCCCTCGCATATTTGTATGCCCCTTGTGGGACCTATATGCTTGGGACAGTTATATATTTTGCTCATTGTGGACGCATATATGGTTTTAATAATAATATTAACAGACGGCATTACAGGTACTGGTCACATGGTTGTATAGGATTATTAATATAATTTTCTCCTTCCTACACACATATCGCCTTGGCGGTGGGTTGCAGCATTATGGTCTACTGAGCCCGCTGGTGATGTTGGGGGGCTTTTTTCGCTGCGGGAGCTGCGATGCGCCCGGTGGGTCCGCCCTACCCTCCCCCTGCACTCTGTGCTCGGGAGGCTTGGGCGGACGCCCCCTTACGCATCGGCGCCACAGTCCTCACGTCAAACGTGTGACGTCTACTCTGACGTCATCACGCTGACGTTTAGTAACACCCTGCGTGGACTCCGTGAGGGAGATTTTGGCGCCAATCGCTGAGCGTCTGATCAGCTCAGGTGCGGACGCCCTCCCCTCCACGGCACACGCATGTGTCGTTGGCGGCACACACATATATACACATCTCCCAGTTGGAGCGGGCTGTTCAAGCGACCGGTCTCCTCTTGGGACGACTGCAAACTGGCTGTTTTTTCGCCAATGTTGCATGGTATGCAGCACATGGGTAAGCGTTTTTGGGTTTAGGCTCGCTCCGTTTGTCACACTGTTTGTTGTTTTTTCACTCAGTTTTTCATTCATTTTGCCACCATTTATTTATCACACACACATTATTTTAACAACTGTACATCCCTTCACATGCACATCACAATTTTTCTCCCCTTACTATTATCTCACATAGAGTAAACACTGGGCCCATTTATCATTTATTACTTATTCATTCCCTCACAATTTATAATTGTTTTAAACCACTCATACATCCTAATGTATATTAAATAAATATTTGTTCACAGACACCCTTGTTTAAAGAGATATACACTATCACTGCTGTCAAATGGAGACCTCCCCTCTACCCAAGCGCTCTTTTAACATCACCCGCTACTGCAAGTGTATACAGTGCCGCCTCAGCTCCCGCATTGAATTATGTGCCTCTGACTCCCTCCATGCCGGTTTTCAATTGTCGCACTACCTGCCAGGTTGGTAAGTGTGTATGGGTAACAATCGTTACCACTATTTTTCCTAGTCTATTCTATATAGTGTATGGCTTATCATATCCGTATATTTTTCAGGAATCTGTCGCATCTGCTCCTGACGAGTGGGGAAACACCCACAAAACGCGTAGAGCTTTATTTTGATGCCACAACCATACCAATGATATTTTGATGATGATATCAACACTAGACAGTACCACTATACTTATACTCCATGCGACTACTAATATAGCTACCAGGCATGCCGTCTGCAGCACGTGCATACTATAGACACCCCCAGGTACGATATTTAAAGGAATATTTCACTTTTTTTTTCATTTTTTTTTAAGCGTCATTAAAATCAGTGCTCCCGAAAAAACTACTGTTTTTAAAAGTTTTTTTTTGCATTGATACATGTCCCCTGGGGCAGGACCCGGGTCCCCAAATCCTTTTTAGGACAATAACTTGCATATTAGCCTTTAAAATTAGCACTTTCGAGTCCCATAGACTTTAATAGGGTTCTAAAGTTTGCGCAAATTTTCAGTTCTGGTGCGAACTGAACCGGGGGGGGGGGTTGTTCGGCTCATCCCTAGCCAGGATACCGCATCGAAGGCCTTTTGAAGGTCCAGTGATAAAAGCATGCCTGATTGTTTTGGACCTCCTGGTTTGGAGGCTGGATACTATATATATGGCTCTTCTGATCTGATCAGGGCCTTGTCTGCCTGGGATGAACCCCACTTGATCCTTATGAACATATCGGTTAATGAAGGAAGCTAGACGATTTGCAAGGAGTTTGGTAAGGATTTTTAAGTCGCTATTGATGAGGGAGATGGGTCTATAATTACTGACTTCTTCCGGGTTTTTATCCTGTTAAGGTATTACTGCAATGTAGGGTGTGTTTAGGAGAGAATCGGGGTTCCCTGTGTCTTTGCTTTAAAAAAATGTTGTCAAATGTGGAGTCAGGGTGGTGGTAAATGTCTTGTAATAGGGGTTAGGGAGACCATTGGGGCCTGGAGCAGAACCTAATTTGAGGTTCTTAATGACTTCCTGTACCTCTTCTTCTGAGAAGGGGGCCTCCAGCATATTATTTTTTATTTTTATGTATTTTATGTTATTTTAAGTTATTTCCCTATCCACTTGCCATGTTCTTAACAACATTTTTCTGCCATTTGCAGCCCTCTTTCCCTTTCCATTACCTTTTTAGAGCCATTTTGGTCCTCAAAAGTTTGGGTCCCCATTGACTTCAATGGGGTTCGGGTTCGGGGTCAAGTTCGGGTCCCGAACTAGAACTTTTTTGCGAAGTTCGGCCGAACCCGATCATCCAGGTGTCCGCTCAACTCTTTTTTTAAATCAAGACATTTTTTATTGATGAGAACTTAAGGCATCACATGGCATGTTTGAAAAGGCAACAGTGATATCTTATTACAGCCACAGGCAAAACACTGCCATATAGCATAGAACTTGTTTGGTGACTTCCTATGTTGATATGTATTCTTTTCCCTTATAAGGGTGTTATTAACCTGCTGGATCCATTGTGAAAGTTTAGGTGCACTTGCCGAGAGCCACAGACGGACAATCAATTTCCTGGCCATATATAGGAGTCTCGTGAGCACAATGATCACCACAGGGGTGTACAGTCCCTCGTTGAGACTACCCAATAGGCACGTCAGTGGATCTGAGGTCAACTGCACCTGGAAAACAGTATTCATTTTGGTTACAATGGAGTTCCAGTATCTCACCAGTTTCGGGCATCTCCATAGCATGTGCATTAGATCTCCTGTATGGGTCTGACATTTCGGGCAGATAGGAGTGTCCCTCCTGCCCCATTTGTGCAGCTGCACCAGTGTGCGATACACACGGTGCAATATGAACAGATGAGACAACCTCTGAGCTGCAGACACAGATACCATCGGTCCTACCTCCAAGATCTGCCCTCATTGCTCTCCATCAATAGGTCCAACATCCCTTTCCCATTTCTCTCTACATGGCAAGAGGTCAGGTACTTGTATGTGTGCTAATAAATGAGTATAGAGTCTCGAGATGGCTCCCTTCTTTTCGGTTTCGACAAATATAGAGGTTAGAAATGTTGAATCATCAAGTCGTAGGTCAGATTGCCTGCTCTGTATGCCTGTATCTGTATCGCATGTTTCAGTTGAATGTATTGGAAGTAGTGGTTTTTGAGGGCCGGGAATTCCGTCACTAGATGAGGGTAAGGCTTAAGTTTAGTGTCTTGCAAAATCTGAGCCAGAAATCTTATCCCTGCCCTGTTCCAAACTGGATGTGTGGAAGTCTTAGCCAGCTCCGGGTAGTTTCTATTACGCCAGATGGGGGTATGTCACATGTACCCCGTTACTCCCAGTGTGTTCTTGACCCCCTTCCATAGTTTCTTTAGCAAATGAGTTATGGGGTAATTATAGGGTACATTAGGGAACCCCATTTCCATATGGGATAGAGCTGTGAAGGTTTCATCTGATCCTAGTAGTAATTTCCTAGAGGGATCTCTGTTGGTTTCTAGGTCCCACCCAGTGAACTGATGTAATTGGGCCGCAAAATAATACATTTGTGGATGTGGGACCGCCATGCCACCCCCATCTTTTGGGTATTGTAAAGTAGTTAGTTTAATACGTGCTGCCCTTCCTTTCCATATGAGGGTTCTAAATTGTGAGTCTATCCTTCGGAACCAATACTGCGGTATCCACACAGGGGCGTTATGTAGGATATACAGGAGTTGTGGCGCCCAGATCATCTTAGTGAGGTTTACATGCCCAGTAACTGAAAGTGGTAGTTTACTCCAACTAGCCTGCTTTTGTTGAAATTTACGTAATAATGGTTTTAGATTCAGTGTAATATAGTCTCCCGGGTCTTTGGTCACCACTACTCCCAGGTATTTGAACGATGTGACTAGCTGTATATGTGAGAGATCTGCCGACATGGGTGCAGGTAGAGGGTCCAGTGGTAGAAGAGCCGACTTGTGCCAATTTATGGCAAAGCCAGATAGTTGAACAAATTGGTTGATCAATGCCATGACTGCTCTCAGGGACTCGCCAGTGACTCCCAGGTACAGTAGCGTGTCATCGGCGTAAAGTGAAATTTTTTCCTCGTGCTGTCCGTGTCAGAAGCCTACAATGTCCGGGGATCTCCGCACTCTATCCGCCAGGGGTTCCAGCGCAAGGGCAAACAGCAGGGGTGACCCCTGCCGTGTGCCCCTGAACAGGGGAAATGCCTCAGAAAGGGTATCATTGATCTTTACTCTCGCTGTGGGGGCCGTATACAGTAATTGGACCCAAGAGATGAATTTATCTCCCAAACCGAACCTACGCAGTACCTCCCACAAGTATTTCCACTCCACGCTGTCAAAAGCTTTGGCAGCGTCGAGGAAAAAACAGCCCTATTATTGGGATTATCCACTGGGATTTGGGCATTAAGGAATAATCTACTGATATTCAGTGAGGTGGACCGTGTGGGAATAAAGCCGGACTGGTCCACATGCACCAGGTCCGCCACCACCCCCGACAGTCTGGTAACCAATACTCTAGCCAAGATCTTCACATCTGTGTTCAGAAGTGATATGGGTCGGTAGGAGTCAGGTTGCAGGGGGTCCTTACCAGGTTTTGGAATCACTACAATGATGGCCTCATTCATGGAGGCAGGTAAACCGCCTCCCTGAGGGACATCATTCAGGGTGGTTAGCAAGACGGGTAGCAGTACATCCCCGTACTTCCCATAAATCTCCGTGGGCAGGCCATTGACTTTTACTGATAAGCAGGGGAACGAGCACTGGTCCAAAAATTGGTCCATTTCCTCTGCCGTGGGGTGAACTTTGGATGTATATAAGTCTCTAAAGAAGTCAGAGAACACCTCGGGGACACGAGTCTGATCTGTGATCGTGTCTCCCGCTGTGTTCTGTATGGAGTCAATGTGTGTGTTATCTTGCTGGGCTCTAGCAATTACTGCCAACAAGTGACCAGTATTTTCCCCCTCATTAAAATATTTTTGCTGAAGAAAAAAACGTTTGTTTTCTGCCGCTGTGATTGAGACTTGTCTATAGAGGACCTGTGCCTCTTGCCATTTACGCTCCGAGTCGGGGCTAGGGTCAGCAATATAGTTAACTTCCGCCTTAGCTGCCTCCTGCATTACTAAATTTTCCCATTCCTTAGTGTAGCGGGGTTGTTCCCCTTTTAGGGGATAAGACTACGATTCCCATAATTCCCCAGGCTCCCGGGAGGTTGGTTGTTTCCGCCCGAGAGGCTGATGGGGGAGGTGATATAAGGAAAGAGGAAGGACCGCCTCTTCCTCTTCTGACGCAGGGATCACAGAGAGAGGAGACACTTGTGCGGGCCGGGACTGCTGAAGGCCTGAAGCCTGGGCCTTGCAGCAGACAGAGAGAGACTCTCACGCCTCATTGTCAGCCCGAGCAGAGCAGAGACTTTTGCCTGAGAGCGGTCGGTCAGAGGGAGGACCGGAGCACAGGGGCTGTGACGAACGAGGCCGGACGCCGCCAGTGGAGGTCCCGGAGCTAAGGACGGTATCCGGAGTGGTGAGCAAGCTGGAAAGCTCATCTTATACTGTTATTTCACTTTATGCCTATCAGACTGCCAAGGCTATTTACCTCAGAGCAGAAGATTGTTCTTTCTTGTGGATTACAAACACACCATTTAAAGCTACATGTGCACCACCTCTACAGTTCTTGTGCCGGTGAAGAATACTGTGTTCTCTCAAGGACTGAGCTCTATTGTTAGGGATCAGGCCTGGTCCGTTAGGTAGTCACAGTTAGATTTGTTGAACCTCAGAGGTGCATAGCAGATGGTCGCTACACGTGGCGCTCCGTTCCCCATTGCTGTCCAAACACATATATGTGTACATGTTATAGTACATACTGCAGGGACCTGCTCATGTGTTGTAACTCAAATGTTTAATGCATGTTACCATTTCTTTTCACATTGCTAAAAGTAAAGACAGTTATTTCAGCTAGCAGTCTGCCTGTGAGTTTGAGTCCATTACACTTAGAGTATAAGTGATATTTATATGTGCATACATATACACCTGTTGATTAACTGTGCCAGAGTGGGTAGAGCAGATTGCCGGGGGGTTGGTGGAGCTGTACTCAGGGACCCAAATCAAACTTGCGGCCCTCTTAATTGGGGGTATCGCTACACGTGGGGGCTCGTCCGGGATCCTGAGACAGCGGGAAAAGCCGCCAGAAGGTACCGGCATGGACCCGATAGAAGTGGGACGGTGGTACACAATATGGGGCACTGATCCAGCCGCAGCAGCAGTCATTGAACTGCCAGGGATATGGCAGGAAGAGGCAGTCAAGCAGCTCATAATGTCCCTATCCCCATGCCACAAATCACGGATAATGGACATGAGAAATGATGCCGGGTGTACATACGCCCTAGTAGAATGGAGAAGTGAGACCCCAGAGCAGTTCAGGAGCCAAAGCATACAAGCACTGGATGGCCAGACCTATCAACTGCTGCATGCGCTGCCACGCAAGGGAGACTGTTTTCAAATGAAAACCATGCTATCCCCAAAGAAGGAAGAGCAGAAGGGCACAGAGAGTCCCGCACCTGTACAGACCACTCTTAGCGCAGAACTGTGTGCTGTCCTAGGGGAGATTGTGACTCAGTGTAGAAGAGACCCCGGGGATTACCCGATGTCGGGATACAGGAAACTCCGGATGTTTTCAGGGAGGAAACCTGTACCCTCGGGGGAAGAGGGATTTGAAGAGTGGCTAGATGGTGCCACACAGGCCTTGGAAGAATGGGAGGTCCCAGAAGGTAGAAAGAAGCAAAGGATTGTTGAGAGCCTAAAAGGGCCTGCCTTAGAGGCCATACGGAACCTGAAGACAAGCAAGAAAGATTGCACTGCCCAGGATTACCTAGACATCCTGGAAAGTGTGTTTGGTGGGACAGAGAAAATCACGGAGCTTACCTATCAACTGGAACACTGTTACCAGAAGACAGGGGAGAAGCTATCGGAGTATATGGGACGTATAGACAAGATACTGCATAGGATTATCCTGAAGAAGGGGATAGATCCGGGGAAGGTAGACGAAGCCCGTGCTCAGCAGGTGATGAGGGGAGCCCAACCCCTAGACCCTGTTGCACTAGTACTACGTACCCGACAGGATGGGAGGAGCCTGGACTACCCCGATCTCATTCGGATGGTCAGAGAGGAAGAGGCCATGTTGAAAGAGAAACGGGAAAAACAGGCGATGGGGTCTACAAAACTTCCAGTGGCGACGGTCAGGTCGGCCTTAACCCCTGAAAGAGAGACAGAAGTAGATGCTCTGAAGTTGCAGATGTCCCAGATGATGGAGATACTGACCTCTTTGGTGGCGAAAGAGACGCCCAGTCCCAAGAAAGAAGCAAGCAGGAGGGAATTATTTCCAACTGTTTCAGCACCAGCATCCCCACCTGACTGGGGAGAGATGATCTGTTTTAACTGTGGCGGAGTGGGCCATATTGCAGCTGTATGTTCCAGTCCCAAGAGGAAGAAAACAGACAGCCGCCAGCCGGCGGGAAACTCCAGAGGGCCCCGGTGAAGGAGTCAACCGGGTGCCCATCACCTTCAGTGAGCTCCAAGAAGAATGGCATGAAAAGAAAGAGAGGAGACCAAACCCCTCGGAAGGAACCCAGGGTTCATCAACCAAGATACACCCCAGAGAGAGGGGGCAAGACCTCTCCGAAGAGACACAGCACTCCCAAGCGAGAACCTTTAAAAATGAGAGATAACAATGTCCCTCAGCGGGTTCGTACTCCCATAGAGAGGGAGAAAATTAATGCATACCAGGCTCAGGAAAGAATAAAGCGCAAATCTAGTTGGAAAGAAAAGAGTCCAAAGAAGAAGACAGCATCAACTTGGCCCTACCCAGAAGAGCTGGTTGGTCCATCTCCTACTGTACCCATCCAGGTGGAAGGGGTGTATGCACAGGCCCTCCTAGACACTGGAGCACAAGTGACCTTATTGTACAGGGACTTCTATGATAGATACCTGAGTCATTTGCCTATTCAGAAGATAGAGGAGCTGGAGATATGGGGACTGGGAACTCAGAGTTTCCCCTATGATGGATACCTGCCCATACAATTGACCTTTGACCCATCCGTGGCTGGGAAGACTGAAGTGTTTGACACCTTAGCAGTGGTGTGCCCCCGCCCGCCTGGAACCAGCAAGACTTCCCTGATTATAGGGACAAACACGGATCTAGTCAGAAGGCTCCTGACCCCCCTTGTAAAGAAGCAGAATCATTCAGCTCCCAAGATCCATCCCATGCTGAAGGCGGCCTACCAGCGGTTGGTCCTAGAGCAGAAGACCCCAAATGAGGGGATAGGAAAGGTGTGGAGACTTGGAAGAGAAGGAGCGGTGCTACAGCCTGGAGAGGTGACCTGCCTGAGGGCCACGGTGAAGCTTAATTGGGAGCAGCCTGGCCCCTTTGTTATGCTGGAATCTGACCCAATGGAGGGTCACTCAGGCCTGGAAGTGATACCGGAAGTAATCCCAATCAAGGCACTGAAGAAGGCTAGAGGAAGAGTCCCAGTGAGTGTGAGGAACCCCACGGAGCGGCCCGTGGAGATCCCTGCCAGGATGCTTTTGGGACAGGTGAGCCCTGCGGTCCCAGTTGGCTGGTCAGAAGTGAAAGGGACGGGTGAAGGAGCAGATGTTTGGAAGAAACTCTCCATGGAAAACCCAAACCTACCTGGAGCTTGGAAAGAGAGAGCCAAGGCCCAGCTGACCAGTTGGGAGAAGATTTTCTCAAAAGATGAGTTTGATGTGGGTTGTGCAAGGAGTGCCACCCATCGGATCCGCATGCAAGAGGACAAGCCCTTCCGAGAGAGAGTCAGGCGGGTCCCGCTAGCAGATCTGGAGGATCTGAGGGAGCAGCTTGCGGAACTGAAGAAGACGGGAGTGATTCGGGAGTCCAGAAGCCCCTATGCCTCCCCAATAGTGGTAGTCAGGAAGAAGAATGGGTCGTTGAGGCTTTGCATTGACTACAGAACTCTCAACAGGAGGACCATTCCTGATCAGTACACCACGCCAAGGATAGAGGATGCCTTACAGAGTTTATCTGGAGCTTAGTGGTTCAGTGTGATGGACCTCAAGAGTGGGTACTATCAAATTCCCATGCATCCAGAAGATAGAGAAAAGACTGCCTTCATAACCCCAGTAGGGTTCTTTGAGTTCAACAGGATGCCTCAGGGCCTGTCTGGAGCTCCTGCTACCTTTCAACGCCTCATGGAAAGGACTGTTGGAGACATGAACCTCATAGAAGTCCTTGTGTACCTGGACGATGTCATTGTCTTTGGAAAAACTTTGGAAGAACATGAAGCCAGATTGGAGAAAGTATTGAAGAGGCTCAGTGAGGAGGGACTCAAACTTTCCCCCGAGAAGTGCCGGTTTTACCAGTCTTCTGTGAACTATCTGGGACACATAGTGTCTGAAAAAGGAGTGGCTACAGACCCTGAGAAGTTGGAGGCAGTTACTTTGTGGCCAAGACCCACAACAGTCACCGAACTTCGATCTTTCTTGGGGTTCTGCTCCTACTACCGCAGGTTTGTGGATGGGTTCGCCCGTATTGCGAAACCCCTAAATGAGCTGCTCAAGACAGAAGGAGAGGAAGATGGATTGGGGCCTAGGAAGCCCGGTGAATCGGTTCAAGACCAATGGAACTCAAGGTGTGAAGAGGCTTTCAGAACCTTGAAGAGGAGTCTCACCACAGCCCCAGTTTTGGCCTATGCTGACCCCACTAGACCATATGAGCTACATGTTGATGCCAGCCATGAGGGCATAGGTGGAGTACTCTACCAAGAGTATGAAGATCAGCTGCGACCAGTGGCCTATGTGAGCCGGAGCCTGACCCCCTCTGAGAAGAACTACCCCACCCACAAGTTGGAGTTCTTAGCCCTCAAATGGGCAGTAGTTGACAAACTAAAAGACTATCTTTATGGGGCCGAATTTATTGTAAAGACAGATAACAACCCCTTGACCTACCTATTCACCACCGCCAAGCTGGATGCAACTGGACACAGATGGTTGGCGGTGTTGTCTGGATTCAATTTCAGCCTCAAGTACAGGCCAGGGGCTGGAAATAGGGATGCAGATGCCCTGTCCCGAAGTTCTCATGTCATGGTCGATGATTGGGAAGACTGGACTCAAGTGGCACCAGAAGGAGTGCGAGCCCTTTGTCAGGGGGCTGAACTCCAAGCCAGAGGAGGATCCAGAGCTGAAGAGATAGGAGTTACCACAGTGGGAGTCCCAAAATGTTACTGTGGGGTAACTCGACTAGAAGAAGAGTGCCTACCGAAGCTGTCAAAGAAAGAGTTAAGGTGTGACCAATTGGAAGACCCCATGGGGAAATTGGTCCTGGAAGCATTGGAAAACAAGAGACCAGAGGGACTTCGACTTCACCCTTCCAAAGAGGCTCGCTTACTGAGGAGAGAGTTAGACAAATTGCAGTTGCATCAGGGAGTGGTCTACCGAAGGGGCCCCTCTGATAGCTCAGAAGATAAGTGGCAGCTGTTTCTCCCCGAAAAGCATAGAGAGACGGTGCTGATTGCCTTACATGACCAGCATGGTCACTTGGGAGCAGAGAGAACCTTCCAACTTGTCAGAGACCGTTTTTTTTGGCCCTGCATGAGGGCCAAAGTGGAGGAGTATTGCCATTCCTGTGCACGATGCATTCAGAGGAAGACTTTACCCCATCAAGCTGCCCCAATGGGCCATCTACAGAGTCAAGGCCCAATGGATCTGGTATGCATTGATTTTCTCTGCCTCAACCCCGATTTGAGTGGATTGGGAAATGTTCTGGTGATAACCGACCATTTCACCCGTTATGCCCAGGCTTTCCCAACCAAGGACCAGAAGGCTTCTACAGTGGCTAAGGTGCTTTTAGAAAAATACTTTGTTCATTATGGACTACCACAGAGAATCCACTCAGACCAAGGAAGGGACTTTGAGAGTCGCCTGATCCGGAAGTTACTAGATTCTTTAGGAGTGGAGAAGACTAGAACTACACCATATCACCCTCAAGGGGATGCTCAGCCTGAAAGGTTCAACCGGACCCTATTGAACATGTTGGGAACTTTAGAGACAGAGAAGAAGCAACATTGGAGCCAACACATTTCAGCTCTGGTGCATGCTTACAACTGTACAACCAGTGATGTGACGGGTTTCTCCCCCTACCGACTTATGTTTGGGAGAGAAGCAAGGTTGCCAGTGGATCTGGCCTTTGGCATGTCTTTAGACCGTGCCTCTGTTGCCTCCCACCAAGGATATGTGGACAGACTGAGGCACAGTTTGAAAATAGCTTATGAGAAAGCTCAGGCGGCCTCTGACCAGAGGGGGGCCCGAAACAAGCGGGACTTTGATTTGAAGGTTCGAGTACAAGACCTACAGCCTGGGGACCGTGTACTGTTACGCAATCTAGGGATCCCTGGAAAACACAAGCTTGCTGATAGATGGAGATCAGAGCCATATATCATCTGAAGAAAGCTACCAGGATTGCCTGTCTATAAGTTGAAGCCAGAAGGGAGAGTGGGGCCTTTGAAGACCTGGCATAGGAATCACTTGCTCCCACTCACTGAAGCAGTCAGAATACCTCCAGTGAGAGACTTACCTGAATCTGTTTCCATTCTGGATACCCCCAGACCCAACACTCGGTCCCAGACCTCCCAAACTAAAGGGGGACAAGACCCCCAACCGGCTGAAGAAGAAAAAGGGGAATTTGAATGGCTATGGCCTTCCTCAACTCCAGGAAATTCCGCCATAGATCTTCCACTTGCTGAGGATGTGGAAGATGGAACGTTGAACCCAGAAGCTACAGAGTTTGTTCCATTCAGTGTTGTTCCCGAGTGCTGGGAGGATATCCCTGGTCTCTACTCAGAAGAAGAGGAAGTAGATGTTCCACAACCAGTGATGTTCCCAGAGTGTGTTCCTGAAGAAGAGCCTGTGGTGTCAGTGCCTGAAATTCCAAGAGAACAGAGAGCACGTAGAGTTGTGAGGCCTCCCAAGAAGCTAACCTACCCCCAAATGGGAAAAAGTTCAGAGGACTCTGTTACCACAGCAAGGAGGAGTGTTGAACGCCCTGACCCATCCACTGTTCATTTGGTGGAGGGCAACCCCAGCTCACTCTCTGGCACAGTTAGACAGGTCGCCCTCACTGAAGCGACCTGTAGACAGGACAGCTCCCCATCCTATGATAATTGGTGGGAAGCTCCTCTGTCTGAATTATGTGAACGTGTTGTTTCAAAAAAGGCTTGTAGATTGAACAATGTCTTTGGGGACCAAAGATTCAAAGTGGGGGGAGTGTGTAGCGGGGTTGTTCCCCTTTTAGGGGATAAGACTACGATTCCCATAATTCCCCAGGCTCCCGGGAGGTTGGTTGTTTCCGCCCGAGAGGCTGATGGGGGAGGTGATATAAGGAAAGAGGGAGGACCGCCTCTTCCTCTTCTGACGCAGGGATCACAGAGAGAGGAGACACCTGTGCGGACCGGGACTGCTGAAGGCCTGAAGCCTGGGCCTTGCAGCAGACAGAGAGAGACTCTCACGCCTCATTGTCAGCCCGAGCAGAGCGGAGACTTTTGCCTGAGAGCGGTCGGTCAGAGGGAGGACCGGAGCGCAGGGGCTGTGACGAACGAGGCCGGACGCCGCCAGTGGAGGTCCCGGAGCTAAGGACGGTATCCGGAGTGGTGAGCGAGCGGGAAAGCTCATCTTATACTGTTATTTCACTTTATGCCTATCAGACTGCCAAGGCTATTTACCTCAGAGCAGAAGATTGTTCTTTCTTGTGGATTACAAACACACCATTTAAAGCTACATGTGCACCACCTCTACAGTTCTTGTGCCGGTGAAGAATACTGTGTTCTCTCAAGGACTAAGCTCTATTGTTAGGGATCAGGCCTGGTCCGTTAGGTAGTCACAGTTAGATTTGTTGCACCTCAGAGGTGCATAGCAGACGGTCGCTACAAGTGGCGCTCCGTTCCCCATTGCTGTCCAAACACATATATGTGTACATGTTATAGTACATACTGCAGGGACCTGCTCATGTGTTGTAACTCAAATGTTTAATGCATGTTACCATTTCTTTTCACATTGCTAAAAGTAAAGACAGTTATTTCAGCTAGCAGTCTGCCTGTGAGTTTGAGTCCATTACACTTAGAGTATAAGTGATATTTATATGTGCATACATATACACCTGTTGATTAACTGTGCCAGAGCCGGTAGAGCAGATTGCCGGGGGGTTGGTGGAGCTGTACTCAGGGACCCAAATCAAACTTGCGGCCCTCTTAATTGGGGGTATCGCTACATTAGTATTAGTTTTAATGGAGTTAATTTGCCTAATAATCAGCCCTAATAATCAGTGGGCCTTCAGAACATCCCAAATTATCACTGAGGCTGCAGAGCCTCAATTGATCTCCATGAACTCCCTCATGGCCCCAGGAGAGGAATCAGGCACTGGGAAGATTGTAAGCCAAAAAGGGCTTACCTTCCAAAGTTTGCATTTGGGACTAGGAACAGTGTTAACCCGTACATACATAAGAGAGTGGTCTGAGATATTGCGTGGTGCATATATCACTGAGGAGGTAAGTGAGTGCGCCAGACCATTACCCAAACACAAATCAATTCTAGACAGACATTTATAGGATACCGAATAACAGGAGTAGCATTGTGTCGTAGGATTTAGGTCCCTCCACACTTCTCACAAGCCAATTTCCAATAGGAATCTAGCAAATGGGGTAGGACCCCCTAGCGTGGGACCACCACCAGTTCCAGCCTTAAATTTGTCTATATGTTTGTCCATAACATTATTATAGTCTCCCATTGGCCATACCGGTAAGTTGGGGTGCAGTTCTACAAAACGTGCTAGACAGTTCAGACTGTCAAACGAAAAGGGTGGAGGGACATATATATTGGCAATAATACATGTCAGATCTGACAATTTACATAGCAAAAATATGTACCTTCCCTGATCATCAATCAGGGAATGTAGTAACTGGAAAGGTACATGGCGTTCAATAAGTATACTGACCCCTCTGGAGTAGGCTGTGTGGGTGGAGTGAAACTGAGTGGGATAACCCCTGCTCTTAAGTGTAACAATAGAAGTAGGTTGGAGATGGGTTTCCTGTAGGCACACAACCGAAGGTTTGTGCGCTTTTACAGCTGAAAAAAAAGCCACTCTTTTCACTCCATCCCCCAGTCCCCTCACGTTCCATGATATCAAAGTGGTATCATTAGCCATCTTACAAGCAATCTGTATATAGCTGTCTGAGAGTAACACAAGTACAGGTATATAGCATTCAGTTTCCCATTCCCCCCACCATAGCAGGCTTCTAATGTGTATAACCAGTCCAGAGCCGGAGCGGGACATAAGAGGTGAGTCTCATGATACATTATTCTATAAGGGCCGTAGGTGGTCAAGAGAGCCAAGAGAGCGCAGCTCCCGCCTCCAGCCGAGTTCAGACTGGAGAGAGGAGCCTCTGTAGTGTATAACCAGGAAAAAGGGCTCCAACATGGCAACAGGGAGCATAACAGGTGTAAAAAAACTATAAAAGAAAAAAGGAAACAAAAGGTTTTGCATCCTGACAAAAATGCAGGAGCACAGTTCAAATGAACTTGTCCACGCAGGACTTCTGCAGGGGGGGGGCCCAACGTCTCAGCACATTAGATTCAAAGGGACTTGCAGGTCCGTGTCATCAGTGGAAAATGTAATAGAAGCAAGGGTAGGTCGTATCTTTCCGCCTTACAGGAGAAGGAAAAGAAAAAAAAAAAAAGGGGGGGGAATCCAAAAATCAGGAAAAAATTAGTAGATTGGTGTGGTTCTGCCATTGGAAAAAGCATAGTAGCTGGTGCAGAAAACCCCAATGAAGGACATCAGGTGAAGAAATCAGGGATGACATGGTCAACCTCTGGAGGTTGCAGCTTTTTGCAGAGTGTGTTCTGCTCGATCCAACCAGTGAGATGCGTTTGCAGGGTTGTCAAAGAACTGTGTCTCTCCATTCGCTGCGATTCTGAGCTTGGCCGGGTACAGCATGGCATATGCAACATCATATTTCCGAAGACGCTTTTTAACTTCAGTGAACTTAGCTCTTTTGCGCTGCAGCTCTGCAGAGAAATCTGGATAAAATGATATGCGGGTGTTATCAATTTTCATGAGATTGCTATTGTTCCTGGCCTGAGATAGAGCTGCGTCTCAGTCTTTGTAGTTCAGTAACTTGAACAGGAATGGTCTGGGTGGTTACCCTGGTTTGGGAGGTCTGGGTGGAACTCTGTGGGCCCTCTCCACCGCGAACATGGGGGAGAAGGCATCTTTGCCAAACGTGTGCAGCAGCCAGTGTTCTATGAATGCCACGGGGTTCTTTCCCTCTGCCCTCTCAGGAATGCCCACAGTGCGGACATTGCCTGTTCTCCATATCTTCTAAACGGGCAGAGTGGCCAGTAATAATTGATTGCATATGGCGCACTTCCCTCTGTAATGGCGCCACATCATCTTCCATATTACTGACTCTGTCTTCTAGGGCAGCTGTGCGGTCCCGCAGTTTCTGCATATCTTGTCTGACTCTATGCGGCCTGTAGCTGCTGCATTGGGTAGGGTCTTTTCCCGATTTGGGGATGACCGTAATGTGAGCTGTAAGGGATTCTGGGCGAAGACCCGAGGTCTGTGAGATGGAATTGGCGTACGCCGTAAGGTGGGGCAGGAGGACATTGCTAAATTTTTTGTAATAAAGAATAGTGTAACCATCAGGGCCAGGGGCTTTACCTGTCGGGGATGATTTCAAAGCTGTCTGGAATTCCTCAACAGAAAGTTTAGATTCCAGTTCCCTAAGAGCCACGGGTGATAATTTTGGTAAATTAGCTTCTTTTAGGTATGTGAGCAGGTGACGCCGTCTCTCTTTTGTGGTCAGAGACGGTGAGTCACATTGCACATTATACAGGTCTGCGTAGTATTCTCTGAAAGCCTTAGCAATATGCGGAGTCGCATGTACTAAGTTTCCATTAGATAGTTTTATTTTCGGGATAAATTATCTAGTCTGCTTTTCCCTAAGGGATCTCGCTAATTGTCTACTAGGTTTGTTCCCCCATTCATATAGTTTTTGTGAATAGCGTTGAAATCTTCTTGTAGTGTCTAGGTTTAGAAGATTTTTCAATTCTTCCCGTTTCAGCGTGAGTGCCTCTAGATGGGATGTGTGCAAGGTAAGTTTGTGTTGTTTGTCAAGGTCTGTTATATCATGCAGGACCTGTTCGAGTTGTTGACCATGCTCCCTTTTTTTCCTTGCCCCTAGTTCAATGAAGCAACCTCTCATGGTAGCCTTGTGGGCCTCCCATACTATTGCTGGAGAGGTCTCCGAAGGTTTATTTTCTTTAAAATATTGCGATATCTGTGTAGATAACATAGCGACTTCCGCTTCATTGGATATGAGAGAATCATTGAGCTTCCAGTTATAGGATCGGCGGGCCAAGGTGGGCATGGTCAAACTAATCGAGACAGTGACGTGCGTGGTCTGATACTGTTGCAGTGCCTATACTTGCGGATTGTAGTTGCGTGAGATGGTGGTGGAATGTTATCAATGCGAGAGTATGACTAATGCGTTTTCGAAAAATGGGAGAAATCTTTGTCCTTAGGGTGAAGTATACGCCACGTGTCTATTAATTGTCTTTCTATAAGTCTTTTTTAACAAAGGTTAGGCGCTTAAAGGGAATGTGAGAGCGCCCATGGGAAGTGTCCATCACGGGATCTAAGGGCATGTTTATGTCCCCCGCTAGTATAATTAAACCCTCGGCGAATTCAGTCAACTCGGTGAGGATCTGGGTAAAAAAGGTAGGTTGGTTATGATTCGGACAATAAATGTTTGCTAATGTACATTGGGTGTTGCCCAGAAAGCCCTTTAAAAAAAGGAAGCGACCATGGTCGTCCGCTCGCATAGTTACAAGTCGAAAGGGTACATCTCTACCAAAGCCTATGGCCACACCTTTAGCTTTATTTGTATCTGAGAGGCTGTAATACCACTGGGGAAAATAAGGCGAGGTCAGTTTGACCTGTGTAGTATGAGTTAAATGCGTTTCCTGAAGAAATGCAACGGAAGTGGCTGTCTTCCGTAGTTCTCGGGCAATCTGATGTCTTTTAGCCGCTACATTCAATCCCCTGACGTTATACGAAGTGACTTTAAGTGTGGCCATTATGTCGGTAGGACGTGACCCTCAAGCCTAAAATGACATGCATGCCAACCAAGTGGGGGGGGGGGGGCAGAGGGGAGGAGAAGGACGATAGTATAGAGAAGAAAAAAGAAAAGAAAGAATCAGATTTACAGAAACAACAAAAACGTCCAACTAGACACATGTGGGAAACTCTTATCATGTCACGCAGAATCCTGCGGTGATCCCTGTGGGGGGAGAGAGAGCGGGCAACCATCCATGGCTCTTAGGGGAGCACGGACCGAAAAAATCGAAGGCCGCTCGCTCTCACCCACCCCAGAAGGAAATGTGGGTAGGGGGGTGTACCGTGTGAAAGGCACATGGGAGCAGTGTGCTCCACCAGCATTCAGCAACATTGTTTAAAACCTGAGGGAGAAGAAATTTTGCTCCAAAAGTAAACAGTAATAAAACCATTTTACTTTTAACAGATAAGACACAGTATGTTAAGCATTATGAATGGTAGGAATACTCTTCCAACAGTAGGAAGTCCTTATGTGGGGTCGTCCACTTTTATTGTAAGCGCTTCTTGGGATCGGAGTACCTGCAACAAGCAAAACAGAAAAAAAAAACGAGAAGAAAACAAAAAGAACAGCCCAAAGGCTTAACGACTTTCTCAGTCATGCTTCTGTGCAGATCCCGGCGCAGATGAACGCCTTTTTTTTGTGGGCGACTTTTGTCATTTGGAGACCTGGATATGAGAGAACTTAGGGACCGGGTCATGCCAGCCAGGCAGATCTACAGGAGGTAGATTAAGATCCTTTAAGAATTGTGGCAGATCTTCTGGGAATCTGAGGGTATGAGAGCGGCCATTTTTGGTGACAATAAGGCACGCCGGGAATCCCCATCTGTAGATGATCCCATTGGAGCGTAAATGTTCCAAAAGTGGCTTAAGGGCGGTCTAGGGTTTCTTTGGATAGATCAGAGAAAATATTTAGAATCGCTCCGTCAAAGTCAATGTTGGGGGTGTTCCTCAGTTTGACCGTGATGGCATTTTTGTCTGAAAAGTAATGTAGACGGCATATAACATCTCTAGGTTGTTCGGTGTTAGCGCACGGTGGACTTGGTCAAATTGCAGCGGGTCAGTGGGTGGTTTTCCCCATACTGTGTTAAAGACACCGGGAATTGACGGCTCTAAGTCGTTATCGCCAGTTGCCTCAGGAAGCCCTCTAATACGCAAGTTGTTTCTGCGGTTTCTGTTCTCGAGGTCTTCGAGCTTATATAGCGAGGCGCGATGGGCAAAGGCTAGTTGTGTAACAGTCTCCTGTAGTTCTCTTATGGCCGTAGCATGATGTGTGCCATATCTGCTCTTACCCCTGTAATTTCCTTTTTTATAGATTTTTCTAAGTCGTGGAACATCCCGGCTAGGTCTTTCTTAATGCCGCTCATCAGGGATGACATTTCAGAGCCCGTGGGGGATCCAGGGTCTTCCATGAGGTCGGAGCAATAGGATGATGCAGGCGAACTTTCCCTTACGGAAGCAGCTAGCGAAACAGATGATGCACTATGCCTCGTGGACCTATATTGGCTGCCACTCGCGCCGGGGCCGGTTCTGCTAGTAGCTACAAATTTCTGTATAGAGCCGGTAACAGCTTGGTTTATTACCGTACCCTTGCTAGATTTCATTGAAATTACGGAACGGGTTTTCGGTGTCTTTGCTGGCATAGTTGGAGCTTGGAGCTGAATGCCGGGTGGAGCACTTCTCAGTCACATCTATTTAGCAGCATGTATAGATTGTAGTATGGGATTTGCAGTTTTGTGGGCCCATATCTCATGCAAGCTTGTTTTGGCCAGGAAATATGTAGTGGTAGGGGGTGAGGAGGATGCTTCCATGCAATATATTAGCAGCCCTTGCCAAATTTTCAGGGAGCTGTGGTGCGTAGGCTGGGCTGGGTGTACGTGGAGCACCAAGATGGCCACCACGCTCCGGGAGTAGGCCTCAGCCGCGGACTTTCCTACTCCCCGCAACCGGAGGTGTAGCGGGCCGGGCCGGTTCTCGGGTCCCCCTTCTGTGCCAACTACTTTGTCTGGGGGGGAGCCCTAGGGGTGAATGTCTCTGGAGTGGGGTGGTTGATGGGGAGATGTAGTAAGTGGATGGCCCTCTTATACAGCCCTCGCCCCCAGGCACTCATCCGACCAGGCCCGGTTCTGCAGCGGCCGCTCCGCAGCCCTGGATGTTAAGACGTCCGGTGTGGCAGCTGGCGGATAATACACCCCGGGGCATCCGATGGTCAAGGCCCCTTGATGGGGTACTACAGGCGGCCCTCTGCGGCGCTGCACTCTGCGGGTGGATTGGTGGTTGCTGGAGCGGTGTAGCCTGCAAGATGGCGGCCGGAGGCCTACGAAGCTGGCTCCCGCGTGGGGCCTCAGGGACAAGGTAAGGATCTGTAAGCCTTGCTGGAACGCTCAGCAGGAGAGGAATCAAGCTGGCTAGTCTCCCCATACAGGAGGGGGATTGCTGCAAGTCTAATGGCCGAGGATGGCTCCTGATTTAGGCTGGATGGTGAGGAGCTCAACACCTGTGTGACTGCTCTCGTTCACGGCTGGCCACGCCCCCCCATATATAACGTTATTTTAATGCAACTATTTAATTTGTTTATACATTTTTATATATATATATATTTTTTTTATTCTTATGTTCATTATTATTATTATCATTTTTTTTCAGTTCATTTTATACATTTACTTTGTAATATACATCCATTTTCTTTTCTTATATCTTTATTCCTCTGTTGTATGTTGAGTCGCTTAACCTTAATATTGGAAGTTTTGCTGCGGTGGTAAAACCAGTTACGGTTCCTTTAAAAATACGACACCTCTCACGGCTCTCTCCCATTCCAATTCCTATTTAAATCCCATTGGCTGTTTCCGTCACCCGACCTGAAAAAGGGCCACGGCCCAAAACGCGTTGCACGAAAACAGCCTCACATCTCCTCTCCTCCCTTTGGCTTGCGCTTCACCTCTCTGCACTCCAAGCCTCCTTCTGGGTCCGGGATCTTAAAGCGTATGACGTCACATTCGGACACTCATCTGCATGGTAGCAATTGTTCCCGCAGCTCCCTGGCTTCCCGTTCTCCATGTCCGCCTTGCTGCCCACCACCGGAGCCTGGGTTCTATTCTGGTACTCGGGCCCTTACCCATTGTCAAACTAAAGTATCTCACTCTATTTGCTCCCTGGGACCACGATTACTGTTCAAAGTTCTATGTAGACCCCTTGCTGCTGGCATCATACAGCTGTGATGGTGGGGTCCATGTCATGCTCACTTAATGTCTAGTTGGCTGGGGCCTGCAGTAGAGGACATCCCGGAAAGCCCCCAAATGTAATGCTACCCCATAAGGGCCGGTGGATATTGCTTGTCCTCTTGTTCTGCCCTGACCCTGGGAACCCCATGCCTTCTGACACTCTAGGTTCTGACATGTATATACTCCTTTAAATGAACCACAGACACAATGTAAACTGAATTCAGCAGAGTTCTGTATTGACAAAGGCAAACAGTGGGTGCAAAAGGTTTCAGTCAGCCAAACCCTGGGACAGCACCCAAGATTGGTCAAGTTGGACACACAGCATTTAGGTATGGTATAGGGGAAAGTTTCAAGCAGTGTCCACGTGCTGGGTGTTACTAAGGAGGAGGGGATTTGGACATGAGCCCGCTCACCAGATCCTGAAGGTAGTCAGCACACACAGGAAGTGATTCAGGTTCTGTACCCCAGCTAATGCAAGGATGGATGTGGAAGGTCAGCTGGATGTGAACACATCGGTCCGGGAGGGTCAGAGGATCATCTGATGTCACACAGTGATGCAGGCCCACCATAGCAGGGACAGCGATAGCACACAGGGTCCTAATAGGCTGTAGTTCTAGCAGCCGGACAGCAGCTCTGATGCTTCCTGATGGATCCTGGGGAGAAGAGAGTGGTCCCACTGAAAGCATCTCTGAGATGTAGTCTAAAAGACTTAGGAGTACCGTTATGGCTGAACACAGTCTCACCGTTCTTGTCTCAGAAATGAGCTGATACAGGCTGAGTGCAGCTGTAGGGGGAAAACTGAAACAATGAAGGTAATGTCCACTGCATTCATATTATGGTAGCCTGCACATGGCTACATTTATATGGTTGGAGGTATCGTTTTTTTTGTTCAGTCTGCTGGCTAAATGAAAAAAAAATGACCCTCTATGGCCATCTTAAAGTGGTTGTTAACCCACTGCAATAAAATCTAAAATCGTCTTATCCCCTCTGTACCATAATAACAGGTGTCTGTATTATATAAAAAATCTTCCAATCTATACCTATATGAGTGTGGCTCAGCTGATTCTTCGGCTCTCTTCACTCTCGGCTCACAGCCGAGCACTCCCGCTGACGTCAGCCAGGGAGAGAGGGGAGAGAGAGACAACAATCAGCTCAGCACCGGGAGCGGAGCTCATATAGGTACAAATCATTTTTTACATTACACAGGCACAGGAACACTCGCTGGTACGAGACAGGAAGGGAGGGGAGGGGGAGGAGGACAGAGGAGACACAGACACAAGAGAGAAGGGCTGCAGATGATGGAATCACGTAAACGGACTATGGTGTTAGCAGCCCAGATTATCATGGTCAGTTTGCAGAGGGGAGGGTATAGCCAGGCAGGATCAGCCAGGTTTTTTAGGTGTTACAGGGGTCCAAATGACACAGCACAAGCACTGTGCTGTATAACATGCTTTAAGGGAACATGATCTGGGTTTTTTTGGGTTAACAAGCGCTTTGAGAATCAGTTATTCCTATTCTAAAGGGTTCTCCACTAATGCCACGTACACACGGTCGGAATTTCCGATGGAAACAGTCCGATGGGAGCTTTTCATCGGATTTTCCGACCGTGTGTATGCCCATCGGTCTTTTTCTGTCGGAATTTCTGACTGACTTTGGATTGAGAACCTGTTTTTAATTTTTCCGACGGAAAACCTTTCTATCGGATTTCCCGATCGTGTGTATGCAATTCCGACACGCAAAATTTGACGCATGCTTGGAAGCATTAAACTTCCCTTTTATAGTGCCGTTGAACGTGTTGTATGCCGCAGTGTTATTGACCGTCGGAATTTGGTGTGACCGTGTGTAGGCAAGACAGTTTGAGCAAAATTCTGTCGGAATTCCGACGGGAAAACCATCATAGCTTTTTCCGACGATAATTCCGACCGTGTGTACGCGGCATAAGGGTATAAACATCTTCACATGATGCTGCTAAATATATGATGATGTTAAATATATTCCCAACATGTGTGTAAGCAGGCCCCAATTTGCCACCAGCAACGGTCATGCTAACCCAGGGCACCTCCCATGGTCCTCCTGTAACAGGGATAGATGAGGTACCAGACATCTCGGCTATGGAGAAACTCCCCCAAATTGGCTACTCTTCCAACAAAGATGTACATAACCTACTTCTTCTCATGAATACACTGTGGCAGTGTTTTTTTTCAAGTCAGTCTTAGCATGGAGTGCAAATCTGCTCTTCCTCTGTGGTAGGTTCCCCAAAAGGGCTTTTCCTCCTTCCCTGTTTTGGGCCAACCCCATAGGAGCAGTGGCGTACTAAGTGGGGGGCGGGCCCCACCGGGTGCCACACACTGGGGGGGTGTCAGGCTGGCGCCCCTCCTCCGCGATTGAAGCGGAGACAGCATGGAAGTAGCGCAGCGGCGCGGTCACGGTGACAGGCAGGTGAGGTGAGGGGAGGGGGGGTGTGTTCGCCGCAACGATCCCCTTCTCTCCGCGGCTCTGATCTGTCTCAGCTCGGCTGTCTCATACATACAGCCGAGCAGAGTGAAGCCGCCGGTGCCGCCTCCCCCTCCTCCCCCTCCTCCTTGTAGTGTGCTGCTGTGCATCATGTCCCGAGGTACATTATGGATCTGGGGGGGGGCTCTGTATTATAGGGGGGTCTGCATTGTAGTTGGGGGGGTCTGTATTGTAGGGGGGTCTGCACTGTAGGGGGGGTCTGCATTGTAGGGGGGGTCTCCACTGTAGGGGGGGGTCTGCATTGTAGGGGGGGTCTGCATTGTAGGGGGGTCTCCACAGTAGGGGGGGTCTCCACTGTAGGGGGGGTCTGTACTGAAGGGGGCTCTGCATTGTAGGGGAGTCTGCACTGTAGGGGGGTCATGCAGGGGGGTCTGCATTGCAGGGGGGGTCTGTATTGTAGGGGGGTCTGCACTGTAGGGGGGTCTGCACTGTAGGCGGGTCTGTGTAACATGCAGGGGGTCCAGAGATGTTAGGGGGGGTGTCTGTGTAACATACAGGTGTCCAGAGATGTGGGGGGCTGTGTAATGTAAAGGGGTCTAGAGGTGCAGGGTGCTGTGTAATGTAAAGGGGTCCAGAGGTGCAAGGGTTGTGTAATGTAAAGGGGTCCAGAGGTGCAGGGTGCTGTGTAATGTAAAGGGGTCCAGAGGTGCAGGTGCTGTGTAATGTAAAGGGGTCCAGAGGTGCAGGGTGCTGTGTAATGTAAAGGGGTCCAGAGGTGCAGGGTGCTGTGTAATGTAAAGGGGTCCAGAGGTGCAGGGTGCTGTGTATTGTAAAGGGGTGCAGGGTGCTGTGTAATGTAAAGGGGTCCAGAGGTGCAGGGTGCTGTGTAATGTAAAGGGGTCCAGAGGTGCAGGGTGCTGTGTATTGTAAAGGGGTGCTCTTCTGAGCTCAATAATACCCTGCATCATTTTGACTTACTTCCCGTGAGCCCAGGCTGTTATGGACACACCCCCTGTGATGCATCATAAAACTAGCCTAGGCTAACAGTACTGCTTCTGAAAAGGGGGTTAATGTGAGTGCTGTGCTATTCTGCAGGAAAGACCTGCCCTACACCGATGCTAGACAAGACAAAAAAGGACCCCTGCAAGACAGCTGGTCACGTAGAGGGAGCAGAGGACCTGTTCTGCTTTAATATTTAGAGATTTAAAATCATTGACTCATCAAATGACTGGATTGATGAATGCTAACTTTAAAAACAGTCCAGAACAGTCACATGGGACTACAGATTACTAAAAAATGAGTGCTAACTTTCTCACTGTTGTATAAGTATATTTTTCCTTCTTTGCACACAGATGTTTGTACAGAAATGAGGAGTAGAGGGCAATGCCAGCTGAAGACCTTGAGGTATCAGCTATAGACATAACAGCTTTCAAGATTCCAAGCCAGAGGACTGAGGAGTTTGTTCTCGCCTCCAAGAAAAAAGCTTATTTTCTAGGTTTGTATTCCATTAGCAGTTCTTATGGAGAAGAGAGTGGTTCTGATCACAGGATGTTCTTCAGGAATCGGCCTGGGTTTAGCTGTACGTCTCGCCTCAGACTCCCATCAGAGATTTAAAGGTAATCTAATACTGCAACGCTAATTTGCCTGCTTCATCTTTTGTAACAGAATGCCGGTAGATTTATTGTACCACCCTATATGTAATAGTAGGGTATCAACCACTGTACAAAGGACGGTGACTCATAGTGACTAGATAAAACTGATCTTTAAAGTGCATGTACAGACATAACTTTTTTTCAGTTTGTGATAATCTTTGGAAGGGTTGCTGTTAAGTTTGAATTGCTACCTGTGTCCCCACAAAGTAAATTTATCCTGGTCACCATTGTTGCTTTAACATTTTACAGCTGCCCTCAGAAAAAGAAGAGATGAAGGGAAATCTTTCAATTGGTACCCCTGTTCTATTGACAGCTATCTAAGTGAGGAATCTCCCTCAATTTATAGAGATTTTCTCTCATTTCTGTTGCATTTTTAGGACAGGCAGTAAAGATAATTCTTCCCAAAGAGAGCAAAAAATAAGCTAGCAGTTGTTTTAACTAGGGTTGTGCTGATACCGAGTATTTGCATAAGTACTTGTACTCGTGCAAATACTCCAGTACCTGAAACGAATACCTTTGTGGTGCGTTTTGAGCCCATACAAAATGAATTGGCTCACATTGCACTGCAAAGGATCATGTGCGTTTTTTTGCAGCTCTCCACTGGTGTGAATCCAGTATAGAAAGACAGGGAAGCTCCATTTAAGTGAAGCAATGGGCAAACAGTTTATTCAGTTTTTTTTATAACAATTCACATGTTAAAAGTACATATCTATACTATGTCAAATCCAAATCTGCACAGTCAATGATGGAAAACCACAGCCACTTGCGGTGCTCACAGGGCTGGAGGAGATGTAGGAAGTACTGGGACCCCTGTAAATCAGCTTGGAGCACACACGTGAGTATAGGGCGGAAGTGATGTCAGCTTTGGGGTGGACTGCCTATACATGCTTGCCTATACATCTCCTCCAGCCCTGTGAGTACGGCAAGCGGCCTTGGTTTTCCATAATCAGCAGGTTCACGGGGACGGGGACACTATGGCCATGCAGATTTGGATTTGACATATTACAGATCTGTACATTTAACATACGTACTCCCAGGTAAAAAAAGGTAAATGGTGCAAACCTAGTTTTAACCCAATCCTACTCTAACCAAAACTAAAAAAAAAACTTTTGGATATGCTTTTAAAAGAAAGTTCTGTTATTTGCTCCCTTGTGGTACGTAACTATAAAATTAAAAGCGTTTTATTATATTGGTGCAATGCGTCTAAAAATATATTATGAAACCTGCCAGAAATCCAGTGCTTGTGCATGCTGCAATGTTATCTCAAACACTCTGATCTTCTTTGACTTTCAGATCACATATTAAGGAAGTGTGGAGAAGGGAGATGTTCCTAACACACTTCCTGACCTAGGGCAACAACACTGCTCCTCCAAAGATATAGTGAGTGAGTGGTGTCATCCTACAACACCCTTGCTTCCTGTGAAGTCTCTGGGACAGTAAGTGTAGGAAATCTCTACATGGGGCATAGTCAGCAAAAAAAAAAAAACTTCCAGGGTTTTCAACCATTTCATACTCTATCCAAAACTAAAAATGTTTTTTGTTTGTTTTAGCTATACTTATTTAAGATAGTGTAAACTGCACTGGCTGCACTCAGCCATACCTCCCAACAGTCCCGGATTGGGCGGGACTTTCCCGCATTTTCACCTTTGTCCTGCAGTCCCGGAGTACAGGTGCTTTGTCCCGCATTCCTGCATTACTCCATTATATGGTAACACTGTAACAGCAGAGCAGGACCTGCGGCAGTGTGAAGTACATGTAGCACAGCCAGGGATTGGTGGGAAAACCGGCTGGGGTATGGACGACTCAAATGACACAAAGTGTAGCTGTCAAATTCTGCCTCTGCCAACCAGGTGTCCCGCCCCCTTCGTCAGGTATCCTGTGCTTAAACGGCCTCCTGACTCCACACACACACACAGAGCCAGCCTGCCCCTCCCTGACCTTGCCCACCACAGAGGGGAACCATGCCCCTCCTCCCTTCTGCAAACATTACAGAACGGCACTCTGCTGGTATTCTGCCGAGAACTGTCCCCCCCATCGGATAGTGTCTGCCCGTACTGCGCAGGTGCAGTGCTTGCGCAGTACAGAGGACAAGGAGACGCCAAAAGTCTCCGAAGATGAACGGCGCCTGCGCACACTGCCCTGAGTCCAGGTTCAAGCCCCAACATGCAAGTGGACATATGGTAGATGATGTAAAACAGCACCTAGTGCTCAAGCGCAGTTCAGGGCGGACACTATCCAACGGGGGACAGTATTCAACACAACACCGGTCCTCTTGACTCCGCCCACCACAGAGCATCCCCCTGCCCCTCCCTGACCACGCCCACCACAGAGGGGAACCCTGCTCCTCCTCCTCGCTTCTCTGAATATCAGAGAGCTGATCCCTGCCCCTCCTCCTGACTCCACCCCCACAGAGCAGCGGTCACCTGTTGACACAAGGGTCCGGGGAGGTCGGTGCTGCTGTTGAAGAGGATGGATGCCAGGGCCCCCAGGAGGGCCAAGAGTAGTTTGAAGGTCTGGAGGCCCCTGTGGTGCGGAGCCAGATCCTTACCCTGCAGTCTCTGAAACACAGGTGCTGGCTGCAGTGGAGTATGCTGTGAGGGTGCCCATCATCACCAAGGTCGGGAGATCGAGAGAGAGCTGCAGAGGGTGAGTGGCTACAACTACCAACATGACCATGACAGGGGGACTACAACTACCAGCATGACAGGTGGACTACAACTACCAGCATGACAGGGGGACCAGAAACTGCCAGCATGAAAGGTGGACTACAACTACCAGCATGACAGGGGGACTACAACTACCAGCATGACATGGGGACTACAACTGCCAGCATGACCATGACATGAGGACTACAACTGCCAGCATGACAGGGGGACTACAACTGCCAGCATGACCATGACAGGGGGACTAAAACTGCCAGCATGACCATGACAGAGGGACTACAACTGCCAGCATGACAGGAGGATTACAATTACCAGCATGACCATGACAGGGGGACTACAACTGCCAGCATGACAGGGGGACTACAAATACCAGCATGACCATGACAGAGGGACTACAACTACCAGCATGACCATGATATGGGGACTACAACTGCCAGCATGACAGGGGGACTACAAATACCAGCATGACCATGACAGGGGGACTACAACTACCAGCATGACCATGACATGGGGACTACAACTGCCAGCATGACAGGGGGACTACAATGACTCAATGACTACAACAGACAGCATGACAGGGGGACTACAACTACCAACATGACCATGCCAGGGGGACTACAGCTGCCAGCATGACAGGAGGACTACAACTACCAGCATGACCATGACAGGGGGACTACAACTGCCAGGATGACAGGGGGACTACAACTACCAGCACGACAGGGGGACTACAACTGCCAGCATGACATGGGGACTACAACTGCCAGCATGACCATGACAGGGTGACTACAACTGCCAGTATGACAGGGGGACTACAACTGCCAGCATGACAGGAGGACTACAACTACCAGCATGACAGGGGGACTACAGCTGCCAGCATGACATGGGGACTACAACTACCAGCATGACCATGACAGGGGGTCTACAACTACCAGCATGACCATGACAGGGGGACTACAACTGCCAGCATGATAGGGGGACTACAGCTGCCAGCATGACAGGGGGACTACAACTGCCAGCATGACAGTGGGACTACAGCTGCCAGCATGACATGGGGACTACACCTACCAGTATGACCATGACAGGGGGACTACAACTGCCAGCATGACAGGGGGACTACAACTACCAGCATGACAGGGGGACTACAACTACCACCATGACAGGGGGACTACAACTACCCTGTTTCCCTGAAAATAAGACCTAGCGTGATTGTCAGTGATGGCTGCAATATAAGCTATACCCCCCAAATAAGCCCTAGTTAAAGTCCTTGTAGGTCTTGTTTTCAGGGTAGGGCTTATTTTCAGGGAAACAGGGTAGGGCTTATTTGGGGGTTAGGGCTTATATTGCAGCCATCACCGACAATCACGCTAGGTCTTATTTTCGGGGAAACAGGGTACCAACATGACCATGACAGGGGGACTACAACTGCCAGCATGACGGGGACTGCAACTACCAACATGACCATGACAGGGGGACTACAACTGCCACCATGACCAACTGACAGGGGGACTACAACTGCCAGCATGGTCAACTGACAGGGGGACTACAACTGCCAGCATGGCCAACTGACAGGGGGACTACAACTGCCAGCATGACCAACTGACAGGTGGACTACAACTGCCAGCATGACCATAATGTCAGGGGGACTACAACTACCAGCATGACCATGGCAAGGGGACTACAACTGCCAGAATGACAGGGGGACTACAAATACCAGCATGACCATGACAGGGGGACTACAACTACCAGCATGACCATGACATGGGGACTACAACTGCCAGCATGACAGGGGGACTACAAGGACTACAACTGCCAGCATGACAGGGGGACTACAACTACCAACATGACCATGACAGGGGGACTACAGCTGCCAGCATGACAGGAGGACTACAACTACCAGCATGACCATGACAGGGGGACTACAACTGCCAGGATGACAGGGGGACTACAACTACCAGCATGACAGGAAGACTACAACTGCCAGCATGACATGGGGACTACAACTGCCAGCATGACCATGACAGGGTGACTACAACTGCCAGCATGACAGGGGGACTACAACTACCAGCATGACAGGGGGACTACAACTACCACCATGACAGGGGGACTACAACTACCAACATGACCATGACAGGGGGACTACAACTGCCAGCATGACGGGGACTGCAACTACCAACATGACCATGACAGGGGGACTACAACTGCCACCATGACCAACTGACAGGGGGACTACAACTGCCAGCATGGTCAACTGACAGGGGGACTACAACTGCCAGCATGGCCAACTGACAGGGGGACTACAACTGCCAGCATGGTCAACTGACAGGGGGACTACAACTGCCAGCATGGCCAACTGACAGGGGAACTACAACTGCCAGCATGACCAACTGACAGGGGGACTACAACTGCCAGCATGACCATAATGTCAGGGGGACTACAACTGCCAGCATGACCATAATGTCAGGGGGATTACAACTGCCAGCATGACTATATTGTCAGGGGGACTAGAAATACCAGCATGATCATAATGTCAGGGGGACAACAACTACCAGAATGACTATATTGTCAGGGGGACTACAACTGCCAGCATGATCATAATGTTAGGGGGACCACAACTGCCAGCATATCCTGACTTGCACACTCTGTATGTAAAGCACTCCTGAACCTCACACTCTGCATGTAAAGCACTCCTTAACCTCACACTCTGTATGTAAAGCACTCCTGAACCTCACACGCTGTACGTAACGCACTCCTGAACATCACACTCTGTACGTAAAGCACGCCTGAACCTCACACTCTGTACCTAACGCACTCCTGAACCTCACACTCTTTTACGTAACGCTCTCCTGAACCTCGCACTCTTTACATAACGCACTCCTGAACCTCACACTCTGTATGTAAAGCACTCCTGAACCTCACACTCTGTACGTAACGCACTCCTGATCCTCACACTCTGTACGTAACGCACTCCTGAACTCGTACAGGATGTACAGAGTGTGAGGTTCAGGAGTGCGTTACGTACAGAGTGTGAGCTCTGTACGTAACGCATTCCTGAACCTCACAATCTGTACATAAAGCACTCCTGAATCCTTCCACACTTTGTGTAACACACTCTTCCACCGTGTGTGCAAAACCATTTGTAATGGAAGCTTTTTATTTTTATATTTAAGCAATTGTGCTGCGGTTTGTGTTTGTGAGACTCTTGCTTGTGACACAGCAATCAAAGAAGGAAGCCCGGGCTTTATTTAACACGCTCCATAAGCCCCTCCCATTCTTAATTATTTGGCCACACCCATTATTGCAGCGGCGTGCGTAGGGACACTTCCTCTCTCAAGTGTCCCTCATTCTGAAGTTCAAAAGTTGGGAGGTATGCACTTAGCCCTGCATCACCTGTGGGGTGTCTAGGTCTCAGACACTGCAATCACTCACTCTGTATTATTGTGACAGGCAGTCCATAATACATGGATAGCGCAGAGCAAACCTTCTTCTAGGCTCCTTCTCTGAACTGAAGTGTGTCATGCACAACAGTAGGAGTAGGAGCCCAGAAGGAAGGAATTCCCCTGGCATTGTGCCATGCTGATCTGAGTTCTGTAAGTTTTGGGATGGAGAATGTCACTGAGGGCATCAGGCAGGCCCGGACTGGGTCCCAAAAAAGGCCCGGGCATTTTTTTAGATTGAGCAGCCCGTGTGGGGGGATAGGCGCGGGGGTTGAGGCATTTGTGGCGGAAGGGGTTCTGGGAGCGATTGGTAATTTGGGGTTTCAGTATAAAACTATTACTCACAGAGCCAGGTACAAACTATTACTCACATAGCTAGTACAAACTATTACTCACAGAGCCAGGTACAAATTATTACTCACAGAGCCAGGTATAAATTATTACTCACAGAGCCAGGTACAAATTATTACTCACAGAGCCAGGTATACATTATTACTCACAGAGCCAGGTATACATTATTACTCACAGAGCCAGGTATAAATTATTACTCACAGAGCCAGGTACAATCTATTACTCACAGAGCCAGGTACAAATTATTACTCACAGGGCCAGTAATAAATTATTACTCACAGAGCCAGTAATAAATTATTACTTGCAGAGCCAGTAATAAATTATTACCCGCAGAGCCAGTAATAAATTATTACCCGCAGAGCCAGTAATAAATTATTACCCGCAGAGCCAGTAATAAATTATTACCCGCAGAGCCAGTAATAAATTATTACTTGCAGAGCCAGGTATAAAATGATCATAGTTACCATTAGGGAAAGGAGCACTCTCTTGCCATCTAGCATCAGATCGAACCCCTTCACAGACTGGAAGAGGAGTGGGCGTGTACTGCTTTCCATTTCCCCTGCAGCACTTCGTCGGCTTTCATGTGTTCAGCCCCCGGTCACCTGGCAACCAGGACGCAAGAAGAGGAGGAGGGACAGAGAAGCCGAGGCCACCACCTTACCTATATACGGCCGCAGCACCTTGCTGGCTTTCAAGTGCAGGAGGCAGGTCTCATACCTGCCTCCCGCACTTGAAAGCCAGCAAGGTGCTGCGGCCGCATATAGGGGAGGTGCTGGCCTTGTCTTCTCTGTCCCTCCTCATCTCAGTGCATCCTGGTTGCCAGGTGACCGGGGGCGGCGGGGCACATGCGCCGCGAACGGCGGCTTTCAGCCGTACATATCGCCCTGCGCAAGCTTCCACATGTGGCCTGGCAGCCAATCGGCCCTCGGCCCACTGGAGAAGAATTGTGCTAGGGAGGATTTGGGATAAGCATTTGCACTAGAAGGAAGATTGGGGGATGGATGATTTGTAGTGCTGGGTGGGAATTTGGGGGGGGGGGATTGTGGGTTGTGCTCAGGGCAGCCTGTCAGAAGCTACATACAGAGCAGCCAGTTTAAATACAAGCTGAAACACTCTGCAGCAGACTGAGAGGATGAACTCACAGTGCTTATAGTAATTATTTGTATATTACTTATGATAATTAACCCCTTGCCACCAAGGCCAATTCTGACACTTCTCTCCTACATGTAAAAATCATAATTAGTTTTTGCTAGGAAATTACGCAAACGTTTTTTTTTGGAAAGAAACAGTTTCATTCATAAAAAAAAAAACACTAAAGTTAGCACGATTTTTTTTGTGTACCAAGCAATGCTTTAACATTTTTTTACAGGTTACATGTTTAGAGTTACAGAGGAGGTCTAGTGCTAAAATTATTGTTCTCGCTCTAATAGACATGTGCGATTAGTTTCGTACAAATTCGTAATTCGTACAAATTTTTCGAAATTCGTACGAATTTACGAATCCGTAGTACGAATTTTTTCTAATACGAATTCCGTACGGAATACGAAATTCCGTTTACGAATTTCGTCGCCAAAATTATTCGAATCCGACTACCAAATATTGAATTTCAACTAATATGAAAGAAATTATTATAGCGGATATAACGAATGATTCGAATGAATTTGAATGAATTCGAATGTATTCGAATGATTCGAATGACAAAGTGTTATTTTTGCAGGAAAAATTCCGTTTACGAATTTCAGCTCCAAATTATTTGAATCCAACTACCAATATCGAATTTCAACTAATTCGAAAGAAATTATTATAGCGGATATAACGAATGAATTCAAATGAATTTGAATGAATTCGAATGAATTTGAATGATTCGAATGACAAAGTGTAATTTTTGCAGGAAAAAAAGCTATTTAAAATCACTCGCGGCTATTGCCGGCAAATGAATTGTCGGCTCCGTAACACACAGACCCCAAGGCACCCTCCCAATGTTGAGGGCATGTGGCCTGGTACGGTTCAGGCGGGAGGGGGGGGCGCTCTCGTCCCCCCTCTTTTCCTGCGGCCTGCCAGGTTGCGTGCTCGGATAAAGGGTCTGGTATGGATTTTGAGGGGGACCCCACGCCATTTTTTTTGGCTAGGGTTCCCCTTAAAATCCATCCCAGACCTGAAGGGTCTGGTATGGATATTTAGGGGGACCCCACACCATTTTTTTTTTTTTTTTGGCTGGGGTCCCCCTTAATATCCATAGCAGACCTGAAGGGCCTGGTTATTGAATTTGGGGGGACCCCCACGCTTTTTTTTTATCAATGACTTCAATGAATGACTGTTCTCTGTGTTACGGATCCGACAATTCATTTGCTGGGAATAGCCGCGAGTGATTTTAAATAGCTTTTTTTCCTGCAAAAATGACATTGTGCAGGAACAGTTCTCTATATTAGATATACTGAATCTCAAATTCATTTGAATCATTCCAAGCATTCGTTATATCCGCTATTATAATTTTTGGAATTCCCCATGACGTCCCCGTGCGTCAGAGGGGGCGGGGTTACCAGGTGCCCTCCGTTATAAAAGACCTGTCAGCCGGAGCGAAGCCTCACAGAGCGGGAGCCTCCCATTGCGAGGAGCGGCCCGAGAACAGACGTCGACGCCATGGAAGAAGATGCCGGACGAGAAGGACGAGAAGACCGGAGGAAGAAGAAGCGGATCGGAGGAAGAAGAAGATGGAAGAAGATGCCGGAAGGAGAAGATGAAGAAACCGAAGGATGAAGAGAGGAAGAAGGAAGACCAGAAGAAAGAAGAAAGAAGATTTTAATAAAGGAATTTTCAAAGACCGTCTCCTGTCATTTTTAAAATTTTTGACACTTTTTTGGTGAAATGGTAGGGGTACTTTTGTACCCCTTACCATTTCACACAGGGGGGGGCGGGATCTGGGTTAAAGGGGGCTTTCAGATTCCGATAAGCCCCCTGCCCACAGACCCCCACAACCACCGGCCAGGGTTGTGGGGACGAGGCCCTTGTCCTCATCAATATGGGGACAAGGTGCTTTGGGGGGGACCCCAAAGCACCCTCCCAATGTTGAGGGCATGTGGCCTGGTACGGTTCAGGAGGGAGGGGGGGGGGCGCTTTCGTCCCCCCTCTTTTCCTGCGGCCTGCCAGGTTGCGTGCTCGGATAAAGGGTCTGGTATGGATTTTGAGGGGGACCCCACGCCATTTTTTTTTGTCCGGGGTTCCCCTTAAAATCCATCCCAGACCTGAAGGGTCTGGTATGGATATTTAGGGGGGACCCCACGCCATTTTTTATTTGTTTTTTGGCTGGGGTTCCCCATAATATCCATACCAGACCTGAAGGGCCTGGTTATTGAATTTGGGGGGACCCCTACGCTTTTTTTTTATCAATGAATGACTGTTCTCTGTGTTACAGAGCCGACAATTCATTAGCCGCGAGTGATTTTAAATAGCTTTTTTTCCTGCAAAAATGACACTTTGTGCAGGAACAGTTCTCTATATTAGATATACTGAATCTCAAATTCATTCGAATCATTCGAAGCATTCGTTATATCCGCTATTATAATTTCTTTCTTATTAGTTGAAATTCGATATTTGTAGTTGGATTTATTAACAATTCGTAACTTGAAATTGAAATTCGATATTTGTAGTTGGATTCGAATTGTTCTCTGTGTTACGAGAATCGACAATTCATTAGCCACGTTAACGATTCGTAACGATTCGTAACGATTCGTAACTTTAAAAAAATTTACGATTCGTACGAAATTCGTATTTCGTACGAATTCAAACGGAATTTCGTACACGAATTACGAATTTTTTTATATACGAATCGGAACGAAACAAATTTTTTGACAGTGCCCATGTCTACGCTCTAACGATCGCGGCATATGTAACCTGTGTGTATCTGGCTCTGATACTAACCAGTTCCTACCCAGCCACTGACTAGTATCTCTCACCAGCCTGTCCGCACACACACCCTCTCACCTGCTGACCTGTGAATGGGGAATCACTCCCGCAGTGTTATTGTGTTCTGCCAGTGAATACAATGATTAGTGTTGCTAACTATAGCTGGCAGCACTGATTGTTTTGGGGAAAACCTGACAGGCTGGTTGTACTCAAGTCAGTTAATAGGTTGACTTGTGTAAAACCAGCTAGCCCATACATAGATCGACTATGGCTGGTCTCTGCTTAATTGGTGTAATTTCAATCCATGTATTGCCCGCTTAACCACTACGCAGTCCCTAAACATCCTTCCATAAAAACCTTTACATTTTTCCTTCCCAGATTACTTCATCCTCCTCTCCTATACATAGTGCCCACTGTCATACTCGCCACACTTCTCTCCTGTACATACTGCTCACTGTCATACCCTCCACACTTATTTCTTATACATATCGCCCGCTGTCATATCCTACACACTTCTCTCCTGTACATAGTGCTCACTGTCATACACTTCTCTCCTGTACATAGTGCCCACTGTTGTGCCCTCCACACTTCTCTCCTCTACATACTGCTCACTGTCATACCCTCCACACTCCTCTCCTATACATAGTGCCCACCGTCATACCCTCCACACTCCTCTCCTGTACATAGTGCCCACTGTCATACCCCCAACAGTTCTCTCCTATACATAGTGCCCACTGTCATAACCTCCACACTCCTCTCCTGTACATACTACTCACTGTCATACACTCTATACTCCTCTCCTGTACATACTACTCACTGTCATACCCTCCATACTCCTCTCCTATACATAGTGCCCACCATCATATCCTCCACACTCCTCTCCTGTAATTACTGCTTACTGTCCTACTCTCTACACTTCTCTCCTGTACATAGTGCCCACTGTCATACCCTCCACTAGGGATGAGCCGAACACCCCCGGGTTCGGTTCGCACCAGAACCTTCGAACGGACCGAAAGTTCGCGCAAATTTTCGAACCCTATTCGTTATAATGGACGCGAACGTTCGAAATCAAAATTGCTAATTACAACGGCCAATATGCATGTTAATGTCATAAAACAGGTTTGGGGACCCGGGTCCTGCCCCAGGGGACATATATCAATGCAAAAAGAACTTTTAAAAACTAACGTTTTTTTGGGAGCAGTCATTTTAATGATGCATAAAGTGAAAAAAAAAAAGTGAAATTTTCCTTTAAATATGGTACCTGGTGGGTGTCTAAAGTATGCCTGTGAAGTGGCATGTGTTTCCCGTGTTTAGAACTGTCCTTGCACAAAATGACATTTGTAAAGGAAAAAAAGAAGCCATTTAAAACCACTTGCGGCTTTAATGTCATGTCTTGTCCTGGCCGCCATATGGCTGAAAATCCTTGAGAAAAATGGCATGGCTACCCCATCACCCACCCCAGCCCCTTTGGGTCTTGTATGGATATTAAGGGGGACCCCGCACCCAAAATAAAACCCTATACCTACAACCCTATATACTCTGAACAGCAGTATATAGGTGGTGCAAACAAGACACGGACTGTAGGTTTGTTCTTAAGTAGAATCTGAACAGGTACATTATGAAGTGTAGCTCCATCCCAAAAAAATCTATTTTTAAGCTTTTTGGAGAACATCACCCCTGTAACATTTGCTGTCTTTGCACATCTGTTCAGAACATGTCACCTCACTTTCCGTCCCAATGACAAATGTTTTTGGAAAAGTGGGGTTTTAATTGAAACAAGGATTGGTGATAAAGCATCAGTAGAGAGGAGATACCTTTTTCCCAAATTAAATCTAACATGATAGAATTTCCCTTCCTAGGGGTAGATTTCCTCTCACTTCCTGTTTTCTTTTTCCGTTTGCAAGTAGGAGTCGTTTGTAAGTTGGATGTTTGAAAGTAGGGGCCTGCCGTATATACTCTGCAGAAATTTGCCCTATTAGATGTTGGTGTAGCCACAAGACTGGTGGGCACGGGAATGGGCCCTGCTGTGAGTTAATAGATCAAGATTTGTACTTGCATGCACCTGTTGAACCGGGCAGAAAAATTGGGCCTTTGGTGGTGGTGGTGGTGGTGGTGGACGGTGTTGCCACAAGACTGTAGGCCCTCATAGTTACTCTTGGTGGGCGCAGGAATGGGCTCTGCTGTGAACTATTAGATCAAGATTTGTAATTACACGCCCCTGTTAAACAGGGGCTGAAAAATTGTGCCTTAGGCATTGGTGCTGGTGCCACAACACTGCAACCCCTCACAGATACTGTACTCTTAGCACAGCAATGAGACCTGTTGCAAAGCATTGCCTAAAAATTGTAATTACACGCCCCAACAGGGGCTGAAAAATTGTGCCTTAGGCACTGGTGCTGGTGCCACAACACTGCAACCCCTCACAGATACTGTACTTGGAGCACAGCAGTCACACCTGTTGCGAAGCATCTTTTTAAAAAATTGTAATTACACGCCCCTGTTAAACAGGGGCTGAAAAATTGGGCCTTAGGCATTGGTGCTGGTGCCACAACACTGCAACCCCTCACAGATACTGTACTCTTAGCACAGCAATGAGACCTGTTGCAAAGCATTGCCTAAAAATTGTAATTACACGCCCCAACAGGGGCTGAAAAATTGTGCCTTAGGCACTGGTGCTGGTGCCACAACACTGCAACCCCTCACAGATACTGTACTTGGAGCACAGCAGTCACACCTGTTGCGAAGCATCTTTTTAAAAAATTGTAATTACATGCCCCTGTTAAACAGGGGCTGAAAAATTGTGCCTTAGGCATTGGTGCTGGTGCCACAACACTGCAACCCCTCACAGATACTGTACTCTTAGCACAGCAATGAGACCTGTTGCAAAGCATTGCCTAAAAATTGTAATTACACGCCCCAACAGGGGCTGAAAAATTGTGCCTTAGGCACTGGTGCTGGTGCCACAACACTGCAACCCCTCACAGATACTGTACTTGGAGCACAGCAGTCACACCTGTTGCGAAGCATATTTTTAAAAAATTGTAATTACACGCCCCTGTTAAACAGGGGCTGAAAAATTGTGCCTTAGGCATTGGTGCTGGTGCCACAACACTGCAACCCCTCACAGACACTGTACTCTTAGCACAGCAATGAGACCTGTTGCAAAGCATTGCCTAAAAAATTGTAATTACACGCCCCAACAGGGGCTGAAAAATTGTGCCTTAGGCACTGGTGCTGGTGCCACAACACTGCAACCCCTCACAGATACTGTACTTGGAGCACAGCAGTCACACGTGTTGCGAAGCAGTTTTAAAAAAAATTGAAAAAAAAGTACACGCCCCTGTTATACAGGGGCTGAAAAATTGTGCCTTAGGCACTGGTGTGGTGGCATGGATCATTGAGGAGGAGGAAGAGGATAGTCAGTGAACATAACAGGACAGTCACTCAGCATCAGCATAGGCAGTCTTGAAGGGATGTGACATTATAAATTATTCCGTTATATCCGCTTCAGATGCCTGGTAGCTGGTGGTGATCCAAGACTGATTCATTTTTATGAAGGTCAGTCGATCAACCGAGTCGGTGGACAGGCGCACCCTATGATCGGTGACAAATCCTCCAGCAGCACTGAATGTGCGTTCGGAAAGAACGCTGGATGCAGGACAGGCCAGTAGCTCAATTGCATACTGTGCAAGCTCTGGCCAGTGATCCATCCTCAGGACCCAGTAAGCCAGAGGATTTTCGGTGGGAAAGGTGTCCAAGTCTGACCTTGCCCCTAGGTATTCCTGCACCATGTATATCAGACGCTGGCGATGGTTGCTGGAACCGATCATACCTTGGGGCTGCGGACTAAAAAATTGTCTGAACGCATCGGTCAGACGTCCACCTTCCCCACCGCTCCTTCTGCTACTGACCGAAGCCTCAGCAACTCGTCGTCCAGGACCAGGAGTTTGTAACCTCCCAGTTTCTGGGAACGCGTTGCACAGACCTTATTGCAAGGCCTCCCTGAGATGTCTCATCCTCTGCTCCCTCTGCGATGGCAAGATAAGGTCTGCAACCTTACCCTTGTACCGTGGATCAAGGAGAGTGGCCAGCCAGTAATGGTCCCTCTCCTTGATCTGAAGAACACGAGGATCCTTCCGCAGGCTTTGCAGGATCAGGGAGGCCATGCAGCGTAGGTTAGCTGAGGCATTCGGTCTGGAGTCTTCTGGGTCACTGAGAAAGACATGATCGCCAGCCACCTCCTCCCAGCCACGTACAAGTCCACTGGTTTGTTGGGACTGTACATCATCCCTAAAAGACTGCTGCTGCTGATGCTGAGTGCCAGGCTCCACCTCCATGCTCACACAATCCTCCTCCTCCTCCTCCTCCTCCTCATCCTCTTCCTGTGTGATGGGTGGGACAGAAGGAACACTGTCCGGATAAAGGGGGCCTTGAGAGGCAAGGAAGTCCTCCTCTTCCTGCCTCTGTTCTGCCTCAAGTGCCCTGTCCATTATCCCACGCAGCGTATGCTCCAACAGGTGGACAAGAGGTACAGTGTCACTGATGCATGCACTGTCACTGCTCACCATCCTCGTGGCCTCCTCAAATGGTGAGAGGACAGTGCATGCATCCCTGATCATGCTCCACTGGCGTGGGGAAAAAAAGCCAAGCTCCCCTGACCCTGTCCTGGTGCCGTAGTCGCAAAGGTACTCATTGATGGCCCTCTGCTGCGTGTGCAGTCGCAGCAGCATGGCCAACGTTGAGTTCCACCTGGTGGGCATGTCACATATTAGGCGGTTCTTGGGCAGGTCCAGCTCCTTTTGCAGCTCAGTCAGCCGAGCACTGGCATTATAAGATCGGCGGAAATGCACACAGACTTTCCTGGCCTGCCTCAGGACATCCTGTAAGCCTGGGAATCTGCCCAAGAACCGCTGCACCACCAGGTTGAGGACGTGAGCCATACAGGGCACATGGGTGAGCTGCCCCTGTCGCAGGGCGGAGAGGAGGTTGGTGCCATTGTCAGAAACGACCATTCCTGGCTTAAGCTGGCGTGGCGTCAACCACCTCTCGGCCTGCCCCTGCAGAGCTGCCAGAACCTCTGGCCCAGTGTGGCTCCTGTCCCCCAAACACACCAGCGCAAGCACGGCATGGCATCTTTTTGCCTGCATACTTGCGTAGCCCCTTGTACGCCTACGGAGCACCGCTGGTTCCGAGGACAGAGCACTGGAGGAAGAAGAAGAGGAGGGGGTGGAGGAGAGAGGTGTGTCACAACCAGTAGCAGTAGTAGCATTTTGGAGGCGTGGTGGCGGAACAACCTCCAACACTACTGCACCTTGTCCTGCATCCCTCCCAGCTGCCAATAGAGTGACCCAATGGGCCGTGAAAGAAAGGTAACGTCCCTGTCCATGCCTGCTGGACCATGAGTCAGCGGTAATATGCACCTTACCGCTGACCGCCCTGTCCAGCGAGGCATGGACATTGCCTTCCACATGCCGGTAGAGAGACGGAATCGCCTTCCGTGAGAAAAAGTTTGGGAACCTGCCACTGAGGAACCGCACATTGAACAAACTCACGGAAGGGGGCCGAGTCTACCAACTGAAAAGGCAGCAGTTGAAGTGCTAGCAATTTAGCCAAGCTAGCATTCAACCGCTGGGCATGTGGATGGCTGGGAGTGTACTTCTTTCGACGGTCCAGCAGCTGGGGCAGGGAAATTTGCCTGCTACAATCGGACGTCGGTGTACTGCAAGTACTTGGTTGTGACACACCTAATTCTACACCTTCAGTCCTCTCAGAGCAGCTTTCAGAGAGGACTGAAGATGTAGTGGGGATGGAGATCCCAGCTGATGAGGAGCAAGGAGAGGTCCGCTTTGTTCTTTGGTGTGGGTCTTTTATGTGTGCTTGCCAACGAGCTGCATGGCAGGTCGACATATGTCTGCTCATGCTTGTGGTGCCCAAGCGGCTGATGTTTTGGCCACGCGCCGGTAGAGAGACGGAATCGCCTCCGTGAGAAAAAGTGGCGTTTGGGAACCTGCCACTGAGGAATGTACAACGCTTGAGACAAATATTGCAAATAGCAGTGGTGCGATCTGATGCACTCGTCTCAAAAAAGGCCCACACCAAAGAACTTTTCTGATAACGTGCAGAGGCAGCGCCCTGCACAGGCGGAGCTCTGCGGTGTTGTACAGTTGCTGTGCTGGCCTCTAGCCTCGTTGGACATGTGACGCCGCATCCTCCTCGTCCTCCTCCTCATCCTCTCTCCCTTCAGGCACCCACGTGGAGTCAGTGACCTCATCATCCCCTCCCTCTTCACCACTAGAGCAAACCTGGCAGTAAGCTGCAGCTGGTGGAACAGTACTGCCAGATTACTGTCCTTCAGCATCCCCTCTCCCTGCGCGCACACTACTGACTTCCTCAAGCTGGGTATCATCATCCGAGCCTTCGAATCGTTGGGCATCCTCCTGGAGCATGTACCCAACACTGTTCTCAAAGAGTTCGGGGGACTCCTCAGGAGGACATGGTGGGTTTAGGGAAGGGGTGGCTGATGATGCCATTGAGTACGCGTTGGCAGCTGCTCTGCCAGTACCCTGAGCCTGGGTGAGAGAGGATGAGGAGGATGAGGAGGGCTTGGTCATCCATTCTACCAAGCCTTCAGCATGATGCGGCTCCACATGTCCAGCTGCCGAAAACAAAGACGAGCGTGTCCCATGGACACGTGCTGATGACGATGCACGACCACGGCCACGGCCAGCACTGTTATCTCTAGAAACAGAGCCTGCCTGCCCTGTGTTCTTGCCTCTGCACGCTCTGCCTCCCCTTGGCGGTCTTCCAGGCATTGTAGTCGGTAGTGTATATAGTATAAAAAATAGAGCTCCTATGTGTGCTCACAACACACTGTAGGTCCTATGGGTGCTGACACTAACACACTATAGGTACTATGTGTGCTGCTGACAAAGAAAATATAGGAGCTCTGTGTGCTGCCACTAACACACTAGAAGTCCTATGGGTGCTGCTGAGAAGAAAATATAGGAGCTCTGTGTGATGCCACTAACACACTAGAAGTCCTGTGGGTGCTGCTGAGAAGAAAATATAGGAGCTCTGTGTGATGCCACTAACACACTAGAAGTCCTATGGGTGCTTCTGCAAAGAAAATATGGGAGCTCTGTGTGATGCCACTAACACACTAGAAGTCCTGTGGGTGCTGCTGAGAAGAAAATATAGGAGCTCTGTGTGATGCCACTAACACATTAGAAGTCCTATGGGTGCTTCTGCGAAGAAAATATAGGAGCTCTGTGTGATGCCACTAACACACTAGAAGTCCTATGGGTGCTTCTGGGAAGAAAATATGGGAGCTCTGTGTGATGCCACTAACACACTAGAAGTCCTATGGGTGCTTCTGGGAAGAAAATATGGGAGCTCTGTGTGATGCCACTAACACACAATTGAAGTCCTATGGGTGCTTCTGGGACGAAAATATAGGAGCTCTGTTTGCTGCCACTAACACACTAGAAGTCCTATGGGTGCTTCTGGGAAGAAAATATGGGAGCTCTGTGTGATGCCACTAACACACAATTGAAGTCCTATGGGTGCTTCTAGGAAGAAAATATAGGAGCTCTGTTTGCTGCCACTAACACACTAGAAGTCCTATGGGTGCTTCTGGGAAGAAAATATGGGAGCTCTGTGTGATGCCACTAACACACTAGAAGTCCTATGGGTGCTTCTGGGAAGAAAATATGGGAGCTCTGTGTGATGCCACTAACACACTAGAAGTCCTATGGGTGCTTCTGGGAAGAAAATATGGGAGCTCTGTGTGATGCCACTAACACACTAGAAGTCCTATGGGTGCTTCTGGGAAGAAAATATGGGAGCTCTGTGTGATGCCACTAACACACTAGAAGCCCTATGGGTGCTGCTGAGAAGAAAATATAGGAGCTCTGTGTGATGCCACTAACACACTAGAAGTCCTATGGGTGCTTCTGGGAAGAAAATATGGGAGCTCTGTGTAATGCCACTAACACTCAATTGAAGTCCTATGGGTGCTTCTGGGAAGAAAATATAGAAGCTCTGTGTGATGCCACTAACACACTAGAAGTCCTATGGGTGCTTCTGGGAAGAAAATATGGGAGCTCTGTGTGATGCCACTAACACACTAGAAGTCCTATGGGTGCTTCTGGGAAGAACATATGGGAGCTCTGTGTGATGCCACTAACACACTAGAAGTCCTATGGGTGCTTCTGGGGAAAAAATATGGGAGCTCTGTGTGATGCCACTAACACACTCGAAGTCCTATGGGTGATTCTGGGAAGAAAATATGGGAGCTCTGTGTGATGCCACTAACACACTAGAAGTCCTATGGGTGCTTCTGGGAAGAAAATATGGGAGCTCTGTGTGATGCCACTAACACACTAGAAGTCCTATGGGTGCTTCTGGGAAGAAAATATGGGAGCTCTGTGTGATGCCACTAACACACTAGAAGTCCTATGGGTGCTTCTGGGAAGAAAATATGGGAGCTCTGTGTGATGCCACTAACACACTAGAAGTCCTATGGGTGCTTCTGGGAAGAAAATATGGGAGCTCTGTGTGATGCCACTAACACACTAGAAGTCCTATGGGTGCTTCTGGGAAGAAAATATGGGAGCTCTGTGTGATGCCACTAACACACTAGAAGCCCTATGGGTGCTGCTGAGAAGAAAATATAGGAGCTCTGTGTGATGCCACTAACACACTAGAAGTCCTATGGGTGCTTCTGGGAAGAAAATATGGGAGCTCTGTGTAATGCCACTAACACTCAATTGAAGTCCTATGGGTGCTTCTGGGAAGAAAATATAGAAGCTCTGTGTGATGCCACTAACACACTAGAAGTCCTATGGGTGCTTCTGGGAAGAAAATATGGGAGCTCTGTGTGATGCCACTAACACACTAGAAGTCCTATGGGTGCTTCTGGGAAGAACATATGGGAGCTCTGTGTGATGCCACTAACACACTAGAAGTCCTATGGGTGCTTCTGGGGAAAAAATATGGGAGCTCTGTGTGATGCCACTAACACACTCGAAGTCCTATGGGTGATTCTGGGAAGAAAATATGGGAGCTCTGTGTGATGCCACTAACACACTAGAAGTCCTATGGGTGCTTCTGGGAAGAAAATATGGGAGCTCTGTGTGATGCCACTAACACACTAGAAGTCCTATGGGTGCTTCTGGGAAGAAAATATAGAAGCTCTGTGTGATGCCACTAACACACTAGAAGTCCTATGGGTGCTTCTGGGAAGAAAATATGGGAGCTCTGTGTGATGCCACTAACACACTAGAAGTCCTATGGGTGCTTCTGGGAAGAAAATATGGGAGCTCTGTGTGATGCCACTAACACACTAGAAGTCCTATGGGTGCTTCTGGGAAGAAAATATGTGAGCTCTGTGTGATGCCACTAACACACTAGAAGTCCTATGGGTGCTTCTGGGAAGAAAATATGGGAGCTCTGTGTGATGCCACTAACACACAATTGAAGTCCTATGGGTGCTTCTGGGAAGAAAATATAGGAGCTCTGTTTGCTGCCACTAACACACTAGAAGTCCTATGGGTGCTTCTGGGAAGAAAATATGGGAGCTCTGTGTGATGCCACTAACACACAATTGAAGTCCTATGGGTGCTTCTAGGAAGAAAATATAGGAGCTCTGTTTGCGTCCACTAACACACTAGAAGTCCTATGGGTGCTTCTGGGAAGAAAATATGGGAGCTCTGTGTGATGCCACTAACACACTAGAAGTCCTATGGGTGATTCTGGGAAGAAAATATGGGAGCTCTGTGTGATGCCACTAACACACTAGAAGTCCTATGGGTGCTTCTGGGAAGAAAATATGGGAGCTCTGTGTGATGCCACTAACACACTAGAAGTCCTATGGGTGCTTCTGGGAAGAAAATATAGGAGCTCTGTGTGATGCCACTAACACACTAGAAGTCCAATGGGTGCTTCTGGGAAGAAAATATGGGAGCTCTGTGTGATGCCACTAACACACTAGAAGTCCTATGGGTGCTACTGAGAAGAAAATATAGGAGCTCTGCGGGATGCCACTAACACACTAGAAGTCCTATGGGTGCTTCTGGGAAGAAAATATGGGAGCTCTGTGTGATGCCACTAACACACAATTGAAGTCCTATGGGTGCTTCTGGGAAGAAAATATAGAAGCTCTGTGTGATGCCACTAACACACTAGAAGTCCTATGGGTGCTTCTGGGAAGAAAATATGGGAGCTCTGTGTGATGCCACTAACACACTAGAAGTCCTATGGGTGCTTCTGGGAAGAAAATATAGGAGCTCTTTGTGATGCCACTAACACACTAGAAGTCCTATGGGTGCTTCTGGGAAGAAAATATGGGAGCTCTGTGTGATGCCACTAACACATTAGAAGTCCTATGGGTGCTTCTGGGAAGAAAATATGGGAGCTCTGTGTGATGCCACTAACACACTAGAAATCCTATGGGTGCTTCTGGGAAGAAAATATGGCAGCTCTGTGTGATGCCACTAACACACAATTGAAGTCCTATGGGTGCTTCTGGGAAGAAAATATGGGAGCTCTGTGTGATGCCACTAACACACTAGAAGTCCTATGGGTGCTTCTGGGAAGAAAATATGGGAGCTCTGTGTGATGCCACTAACACACAATTGAAGTCCTATGGGTGCTTCTGGGAAGAAAATATAGGAGCTCTGTTTGCTGCCACTAACAGACTAGAAGTCCTATGGGTGCTTTTGGGGTGCAATGCTGTGCTAACAGCACTGCGGTTGGTACTACTGAAATACTGTACTAACAGTAAAACACGCACCAGACTAATCCCCAGCAGCAGCTAATAACACACTAACCAGCAGCAATGGACGATCAATGACAGGTAGCAATGGTTTAGCAAATAAATAGCCAATGGTTTAGCAAAGAAGAGCAAATCTTTCTGTATGAATGAATCTAGCAAAGACACAGAATCAGCCAGATCTCTCCTAAAGCCGGAACTCATGTGACCGGCGCCGACGGCGTGGCGGCCTTTTAAATGTTGGGGCGTGTACTAAAGCCCCTGAGCTTTAATTGGCTACAGGCGTCCTGCCTGTAGCCAATTATTGCTCTCCGAGTTTCCGGCGCTGTGATTGGCCAAGCATGCGGGGTCACAGTGCATGCTTGGCCAATCATCAGCCAGCAATGCACTGCGCCGGCCGCGCCGGCCGCGCCGGCCGCAATGCATTGCGGGGCCGCTCGCATCACACGAATGTGATGCGAACGGCCCAAATAGTTCTGGGCTCGCCGAGCGAGCGAACGCCCGGTGCTCGATGCGAACGTGGGTTCGCATCGAGCACCGGGCCCATCCCTACCCTCCACACTCCTCTCCAGTATATATTGCTCACTGTCATACCCCTCCACACTCTTCTCTTCCTCTTGTTAGTTCAACTAAAGGAAATCTCAGTTCTCATATTTGTTCTGCCCCATTATTAGTACTTATTTAATTTTGTAACTACTATTGTGATGTATAGAGGAACATAGGGGATGTCAGCTACTCTAAATATAGCACTTGTAAAAAAAAGTGTCCCTGAAAATATTTTTGAAATGTTGGCAACTATGCACTTAGGCACTGCCCAAGGGCCACAGGGTCAGTAGGGGGCTCCATGAGAGGCTCCTGTGATATTAAAGCAGTAGTAAACCTTTCTAACATTACTACTTTTTAGAGGCCCTGAAGTAGGTTATGCCATAATGTACAAGTATGCATAGCATATTAGCACATAGGGTACACTTAAATTGTCAGACTAAGCCCTCCAGTGCTGTGCTGTGATCAGTCCGGCAGGGCCCGGGGGTTTCCATCTTCACCCGGTCTTCCTTCCGGGTTCTGTGCCTTCGGTCACTTGCCTTGGCCCACGCATGCTCATGTGCATCCTCTTTCTCTCATCCCCCCCTTTCTCTCTCATCCTCCCTCCCTTACCCCTCACACCTCTTTCATCCCCTTTCTCTCTCTCTCTCTCATCCTCCCTCTCTCTCTTTAATTTAATTTGTTATAAAAAAAAATTGTTTGCATTTTTATTTATTTATTGTTTATAAAAGGCCTCAACAAAATCCTCAGCACCAGGCCCATGATGTTCTTAATCTGGCGCTGGTTGTGCTAGTGGGGAGAGGAGTTTGAGGGTAATTTGCACTGGAATGGAGAGAATGGAGAGATTTTTTTTACTGGGAGGAGTAGTTTGGGAGGATTTCTGCTGGGAGGGTGATGGAGGGGAAGGAAGATTTGTGCATGGGGGGGGGGGATATGTACTGAGATGTGTGTGGAGGGGTAGTTGTGCTGAGGGGGGATTTAAGGATTGAAGAGGGTTTGTGATTGGGGAGAGAGGATTTGTGCTGTGAGGGGGGATTGGGTGGGGAGGATTTGTTGTGGGAGGGGGGATTGGGGGGGATTTGTGTTGGAAGGGGGAATTGATGCTTGGATGGGGAGGGGAATTTGTGGTGGAGTATGCTTTATGCTGGGAAAAAAAAGATCTGTGTTGGGAGGGGGATTGGAGGGTGGCATTTGTGCTGGGAAGGGTAGGCATGCTGAGTAGTACTAGACTTTTTTGGGGGGAGTGGGGCATTTTACTGGATGTGGGGGAGAGTATTGTTTCCTGTGGAATGTTTAATTTGCCTGATCCTTAAACTGTGTGTTACACACCCTTGACTCCTGCACTTTTTTGCTTTGTTCCCCTGACGGGGCCACTTCCCCTGCATGCAGGGATACATTTTGCATGTGTGCGCACTCATCAATGCCCAAGACCAGGTGGGGACGTTCATATGAGAATCAAACATTATGGCAGTTCCCCAGCTTAGAGATGAGCTGTAGGCAGTGTGCAAAAATAAATATACTATAAAAGTGCTGTCCCATGTCACTACACACCTTCCTTGTAGTATGTTGCATTTAGGAGGGACACTGCTGAGGAGGGACATTGGAGAGGCCACCAGTCCAGTGTACGTCTGCCACCTCAAGTCCTCTCAAAAAGCCTGTGTCCCGGCTAGGTCTGTCACACACCCCTACGAATGACTTCAGACCAGGTTTAGTGCAGTTTGATAACTTTTAAGCCCCATACACATGGTAGGATTTTCGCATGGATTCTGTCCTATCTGACAATGTTGTCGGAAAATCAGACCGTGTGTAGGCACCATCGGACAGTTTCCATCAGATTGTCTGACGGACAAAGTCCTATCTCCTGCTGGATAGATTTTTTGACAACAAAGTCCGATCACACCAAATCCGATCGTGTGTAGCGAATTCCGACCGGACAAAGTGCTACGCATGCTCAGATCACATTACAAGACCAAAGCTATTGGCTACTAGCCTCTACGTAGTCCCGTCGTAGGCAACAAACGTCACCACGTTCAGAATGATCGGATTTTCCGACAACTTTGTCCGACCGTGTGTACGCAAAACCAACATCAGACAAAGTATGATGGACATGGTCTGACGGACCTGGTCCTCGGATAATCCGCGCGTGTGTATGGGGCTTTACTGTACTTCTCATGGCAGAACAGACAACGAGCAATACAAAGTCCAGAGCCGAAACTCACTAACAAAGGTGAATGCCCAGCCATACCTTTGCAAATGTTAGTCCAAAACTGGCAATCCCCAATAGCTGGTAGTGTCGATCGGCATGTTGTGCTAATTACATGCTGGATCTGAGTCTTTGGATTGCGTGAACTGTGGCAATTCTTCTTCCACAAGCTCCCTCCAGATTCTTCAGGCACCCTCGAACCGGACCTTCTCCCTACTTAACTACTTGACTTCCGGAAGGATTTACCCCCTTCATGACCAGAGCATTTTTTGCTATACAGCACTTGCCCTAATTTAACTGGCAATTGCTCGGTCATGCAACACTGTACCCAAATTAAATTTATATGATTATTTTTGACACAAATAGAGCCTCCTTTTGGTGGTATTTGATCACCACAGTTTTTTTTATTTTTTCAATATAAATAAAAGACTGAACATTTTGAAAAAAAAACAATATTTTCTACTTTCTGTTATAAAAAATATCCAATAAAATCAAATTTCATCATAAATTTAGGCTAAAATGTATTCTTTTACATGTCAAGTTACAGTGTCTACAAACAATATATAATGGAATTTACACTGCCTTTACTTTCTGACTGCCTATCACATTTCTTGAGGTGCTAAAATCCAGGGTACTGCAAACACCCCCCAAATGACCCCTTTTGAGAAGTAGACACCCCAATGTGTTTCCTGAGAGGCATGTTAAGTACATGGAAGATTTTATTTTTTGCCACAAGTTTTTGAAACGTGACAAAAAAAATCTTTTTTTTTTCTTTACACAAAGTTGTCACTTTAATGAGATATTTTTCTATGCATGCCATGGGTATATGTGGAATTACACTCCAAAGCACATTTTGCTACTTCTCCCAATTATGGGGATACCACATGTGTGAGACCTATTGGGTTCCTAGCTGCGTACAGGGGCTGAAAACCAATGACTACCTTCAGGCTTTTAAAGGCTGTAATTTCCTCAGGTCACTTCCTCACGACCTATCACAGTTTTGGAGGCCCAAAAATGCCAAGATAGTACAAACACCCCCAAAATAGCCCTTTTTGGAAAGTAGACACCCCAAGCTATATGCTGAGAGGCATGTTGAATGATTGGCGCATTTTATGTTTTTGAAAAGTTACAAAATATATTTTTTTTTACATAAATTTGTAATTTTAATGAGATATTTCTCATACATGCCATCCGTATATGTGGAATTACACCCCAAAACACATTCTGCTACTTCCTGAGTATGGGGATACCACATGTGTGAGACTTTTTGGGAGTCTAGCTGTGTACAGGGCCGAAAACCGATAACCACCGTCAGGCTTTTAAAGGGTGTAATTCCCTCACTTCATTTCCTGACTACCTATCACAGTTTTATAGGGCCCTGAAATGCCAGGATAGTACAAACACCCCACCCCCCCCCCCCCCCCCCAAAAAAATTACATTTTTTTTGGAAAGTAAACACTGCAAGGCATTTGCTGAGAGGAATGTTGTGTGCATGGAATATTTTATTTTTTGCCACAAGTTTTTGAAAATGATAAAAAATATATATTTTTATTACACAAACTTGTCACTTGTCACATGAGATATTTCTCATGCATGCCATGGGTATATGTGGAATTACACCCCAAAACACATTCTGCTAATTCTCTTGAGTATGGGGATACCACATGCAAGAGACTTTTTGGCAGCCTAGTCATTCACAGACCCAAAAATCCAATGACCACCTTCAAGCTTTCAAAGGGCATATTTCCTCTTGTCACTTCCTCACTACTTATTACAGTTTAGGACGTGTGGCCACAAGGATTTTAAAAATGAAAAAATAAAATAAAAAATACATTTGTTTTCTTTCTTCATTTTCCAAAAACATTTAGCAAAATATTCGCCATGCCTCTTAGCAAATACCTTGGGGTGTCTACGTTCCAAAAAAGGGTAATTTGTGTGTGGGGGGGGGGGGGGGGGGGGTGTCTTCTGTACTACCGTATATACTCGAATATAAGCCAACCAGAATATAAGCCGAGGCACCTAATTTTACCACAAAAAAATGGGAAAACTTATTGACTCAAATAAAAGCCTAGGGTGAGAAATGCGCAGCTACTGTACGTGGAAAAGAGGGTAAACAATGCCCATTTGCAGCCTCACTGTGCCCATTTGCAGCCATAGGTCCCCCGAACTTCAAACTTGGTAGTTAAGGGTTCCTAAATGCCCCCTAGTTGCAGCCAAAATTCTCTCTTGACCCAAAGGGTCCCGAAATGACATTGCTGCAGATGGACACAGTTGACGATCCCGGGGTCACTTGGTGCTAGGAACCCCATCTTTGGATATGTTGTAGTGCTATTTCCTTTGTGTTTGCACACTACAATTTTGGGTTCCTAGCACCAAGTGGCCCCAAGATACGGGGCCCCAAAGTCAGTTTGGAAAATGTCAAGCACTTTTCTGCAGCAGAGAATGACATTTTCCGACCCGAATTTGGGGCTCCATATCTCAGGGCCACTTGGTGCTAGGAATCCCATCTTTGGATATGTTGTAGTGCTAGTTTGGGGTTCCTAGAACCAAGAACCACGAGGAGGACGGGCTCCTGTATTTGCCGGCCGGCAGTTTTTTATACATGCGTCTTACTATTGGATTAATGTAAGTGCTTTTATACTTGTTTCAAAAAAATCTGGTTTTACCAGAATCACGCTATGGGCTGCTTTTCTTCCTCCACTCCTTATATGGATCCTATTTGAACAAGTGGACCTTCCATTTTTTACTATCCTGAGCGTTGTATGTTGTGGATCGGGAGTCAGTGGAGCCAAGAATACCTGTAGCTACGAGCCAATTTTGTCCTAGCAAAGCTCATTTGCTTTGCCATCTGGTAAGCAGTTAGTGTTTGAGGGTGTCGGGCACTTTGTGTATCACCGCTTGTTTGCAAGTCACTGAGGTGTTACTTTCCACTCACACCTGGATGTCAGGATCACCTTCTTTACTACTGTTATCATCTGAGGACTTTTATGAATAATATATGGACATATGTTTTTTGTAGTAGTTTTTTCTGCATACATTGTCCTCTTGAGGACAGCTCATCGTGTGCAAGCAGTTATCACTACCTCTAAGTGCTGTTGCAGTTTTATGTGACTTACATTCCCTATAACTGTGGACATTTACTGTGGTCATTTATCTAGTGTGGGTACATCCAGCCCCTCCATTAGTTTTTGTCTCATTTTATTTATTTGTTTTTATTGGCGCAGCTCTCTTTTTTATCCTATGTACTTTTGTGTGTGTATCCCATGTTGAGCAGCAGCCTTCACCTACTATTCACAATCTGGTAGCGTGGTTTTTATTTTTGTTTATTATATGCAAGTTATTGTCATAAAAAGTGTTTGGAGACCTGCCCCAGGGGACATGTATCAATGCAAAAAAAACTGTTATAAACGGTAATTTTTTCAGGAGCAGTGATTTTAATAATGTTTAAAGTGAAACAATAAAAGTGTAATATTCCTTTAAATTTCGTACCTGGGGTGTGTGTATAGTATGCCTGTAAAGGGGCGCATGTTTCCCATGCTTAGAACTGTCCCTGCACAAAGTGTAATTTTTGCAGGAAAAAAAGCAAAAATCACTCGAGGCTATAATGAATTGTCGGCTCCCGTAATACAGAGAACACTCATTGAAAGTCATTGATAAAAACAAATATGCGTGGGGTTCCCCCAAATTCAATTACCAGGCCTTTCAGGTCTGGTATGGATATTAAGGGGAACCCCAGGTCAAATAAAAAAAAAAATGACGTGGGGTTCCCCCTAAATATCCATACCAGACCTTCAGGTCTGGTATGGATTTTAAGGGGAACTCCACGGCAAATAAAAAAAAAATGGCGTGGAGTTCCACCCAAAAATCCATACCAGACCCTTTATCCGAGCACGCAACCTGGAAGGCCGCAGGAAAAGAGGGGGGGACGAGAGAGCGCCACCCCCTCCTGAACCATACCAGGCCACATGCCCTCAACATTGGGAGGATGCTTTGGGGGTCTGTGACGCCTCAAAGCACCATATCCCCATGTTGATGGGGACAAGGGCCTCATCCCCACAACCCTTGCCCGGTGGTTGTGGGGGTCTGCGGGCAAGGGGGCTTATCAGAATCTGGAAGCCCCCTTTAACAAGGGGACCCCCATATCCTGCCCCCCCCTGTTTGAAATGGTAAGGGGGTACAAAAGTACCCCTACCATTTTGCAAAGAAAGTGTAAACAATTGTTAAAAAACACTCAGACACCGTTGGGAAAAGTCCTTTATTAAAAATAAATTTTTTTTAAAAAATATTCCAGCGGTGGTAATCCACTCTTGCTATCCAGCGATGGGTGATCTCTTCTCCGGGGTCCAGCGATGGCTGATCTCTTCCAATGACGTCCAGTGCAGCGCATCCTGTCTCCACGGAGAAACTTCAGGAATCCTGTCTTAGCTGAGGACCGGGCCACCCCTCACCTGACCCGCCCCCCTCTGACACAACGCAAGGGGGAAGCCGGGCTCCCCCAGTGACATACAGGTGACCACGCCCCCCTCTGATGTAACGGAAACCTGCGTTACATCAGAGGGGGGCGGGGTCACCCATACATCACTGGGGAAGCCCAGCTTTTCCTTGCATCAGAGGGGGGCGGGGTCACCCGTACATCACTGGGGAAGCCTGGGTTTCCCCTGGGTTTCTCCACAGAGACACTGCGGGAATCCCAGGTCTTAGCTGAGAAGGACCGGGCCACCCGTCACCTGACCTCGCCCCCCCTCTGCCCCCGTCCCCCTCTGATGTAACGGAAACCTGCGGTCACCCGTACATCACTGGGGAAGCCCAGCTTTTCCCTTGCGTCAGAGGGGGGGCGGGGTCACCCGTACATCACTGGGGAAGCCTGGGTTTCCCCTGGGTTTCTCCACAGAGGCACTGCAGGAATCCCAGGTCTTAGCTGAGGAGGACCGGGCAACCCGTCACCTTACCCCGCCCCCCTCTGACGCAAGGGAAAATCTGGGCTTCCCCAGTGATGTACGGGTGACCCCGCCCCCCTCTGATGTAACGCAGGTTTCCGTTACATCAGAGGGGGGGCGGGGTCACCCATACGTCACTGGGGAAGCCAGGCTTCCCCCTTGCGTTGTGTCAGAGGGGGGCGGGGTCAGGTGATGGGTGGCCCGGTCCTCCTCAGCTAAGACGGGATTCCCGCAGTTTCTCCATGGAGACAGGATGCACTGCGCTGGACGTCATCGGAAGAGATCATCCATCGCTGGACCCCGGAGAAGAGATCACACATCGCTGGATAGCAAGAGTGGATTACCACCACTGGAATCTTTTTTTAATTTATTTTTATTTTTAATAAAGGACTTTTCCCAACGGTGTCTGTGTGTTTTTTAACTATTTTTTACACTTTCTTTGTGAAATGGTAGGGGTACTTTTGTACCCCCTTACCATTTCAAACGGGGGGGGGGGGGCGGGATCTGGGGGTCCCCTTGTTTAAGGGGGCTTTCAGATTCTGATAATGGTGTTCGGCGATGTAATGGTGCTTTTTAAAATGTCTTTTAAAAGCACTCGCGGCTATATGAATTGTCTGCTCCCGTCCCCCTTAATACAGAGAACAGTCATTGAAGTCATTTATTTTTAAAAAGTTAGTCATAAAAAGTGTTTGGGGACCCGGGTCCTGCCCCAGGGGACATGTATCAATGCAAAAAAAACTTTTAAAAACAGACGTTTTTTCGGGAGCAGTGATTTTAATAATGCCTAAAGTGAAACAATAAAAGTGTAATATTCCTTTAAATTTCGTACCTGGGGGGTGTCTATACTATGCATGTAAAGGGGCGCATGTTTCCTGTGCTTAGAACTGTCCCTGCAAAAAGTGTCATTTCTGCAGGAAAGAAAGCTATTTAAAATCACTCGCGGCTATATGAATTGTGGGGTCCTGTAACACAGAGAACAGTCATTCATTGAAAGCCATTCATAAAAAAAAAGTCATTGATAAAAAATAAAAAAAACAACAAAAAAAAAGCGTGGGGGTCCCCCCAAATTCAATAACCAGGCCCTTCAGGTCTGGAATGGATATTAAGGGGGACCCCAGCCAAAAAAAAAAAAAAATGGTGTAGGGGCCCCCTCAAAATCCATACCAGACCCTTGAGGTCTGGGATGGATTTTAAGGGGAAACCCAGCCAAAAAAAATGGCGTGGGGTCCCCCTCAAAATCCATACCAGACCCTTATCCGAGCACGCAACCTGGCAGGCCGCAGGAAAAGAGGGGGGGGACGAGAGCGCCCCCCCCGCCTGAACCATACCATCCCACATGCCCTCAACATTGGGAGGATGCTTTAGGGTCCCCCCCAAAGCACCTTGTCCCCATGTTGATGAGGACAAGGGCCTCGTCCCCACAACCGTGCCCGGTGGTTGTGGGGGTCTGCAGGCGGGGGGCTTATTGGAATCTGGAAGCCCCCTTTAACAAGGGGACCCCCAGATCCCGCCCCCCCGTGTGAAATGGTAAGGGGGTACAAAAGTACCCCTACCATTTCACCAAAAAAGTGTCAAAAATTGTAAAAATGACAGGAGACGGTCTTTGACAATTCCTTTATTAAAATCTTCTTTCTTCTTTCTTCATTCTTCGGTTTCTTCATCTTCTCCTTCCGTCATCTTCTTCCATCTTCTTCTTCCTTCGATCCGCTTCTTCTTGGCCTTCTCGTCTAGCATCGATGTCTCTTCTGGGCCGCTCCGCGCAATGGGAGGCTCCCGCTGTGTGAGGCTTCTCTCCGTTATCTTCTTCCACGGTGTCGGTCTCTGAGGCTTCTCTCCGGTATCTTCTTCCAGGGCGTCGGTCTCTTCTTGGGCCACTCCTCGCAATGGGAGGCTCCCGGTGTGCGAGGCTTCGCTTCGGCTGACAGGTCTTTTATAACGGAGGGCGGGGCCACCTGGTAACCCCGCCCCCCTCTGACGCATGGGGACGTCATGGGGACTTCCCTATGGCTTTCCCCGTGACGTCAGAGGGGAAAGCCATAGGGAAGTCCCCATGATGTCCCCATGCGTCAGAGGGGGGCGGGGTTACCAGGTGGCCCCGCCCTCCGTTATAAAAGACCTGTCAGCCGAAGCGAAGCCTCACACACCGGGAGCCTCCCATTGCGAGGAGTGGCCCAAGAAGAGACTGACGCCCTGGAAGAAGATACCGGAGAGAAGCCTCAGAGACCGACGCCGTGGAAGAAGATACCGGAGAGAAGCCTCACACAGCGGGAGCCTCCCATTGCACGGAGCGGCCCAGAAGAGACACCGATGCTGGACGAGAAGGCCAAGAAGAAGCGGATCGGAGGGAAGAAGAAGATGGAAGAAGATGACGGAAGGAGAAGATGAAGAAACCGAAGGATGAAGAAAGAAGAAAGAAGATTTTAATAAAGGAATTGTCAAAGACCGTCTCCTGTCATTTTTACCATTTTTGACACTTTTTTGGTGAAATGGTAGGGGTACTTTTGTACCCCCTTACCATTTCACACAGGGGGGGTGGGATCTGGGGGTCCCCTTGTTAAAGGGGGCTTCCAGATTCCGATAAGCCCCTCGCCCGCAGACCCCCACAACCACTGGGCACGGTTGTGGGGACGAGGCCCTTGTCCTCATCAACATGGGGACAAGGTGCTTTGGGGGGGACCCCAAAGCATCCTCCCAATGTTGAGGGCATGTGGCCTGGTACGGTTCAGGCGGGAGGGGGGGCCGCTCTCGTCCCCCCCTATTTTCCTGCGGCCTGCCAGGTTGCGTGCTCGGATAAGGGTCTGGTATGGATTTTGAGGGGGACCCCACGCCATTTTTTTTGGCTGGGTTTCCCCTTAAAATCCATCCCAGACCTCAAGGGCCTGGTTATTGAATTTGGGGGGACCCCCACGCTTTTTTTTTGTTGTTTTTTTTATTTTTTATCAATTACTTTTTTTTTATGAATGGCTTTCAATGAATGACTGTTCTCTGTATTACGGGACCCGACAATTCATATAGCCGCAAGTGATTTTAAATAGCTTTCTTTCCTGCAAAAATGACACTTTTTGCAGGGACAGTTCTAAGCACAGGAAACATGCGCCCCTTTACATGCATACTATAGACACCCCCCAGGTACGAAATTTAAAGGAATATTACACTTTTATTGTTTCACTTTAAGCATTATTAAAATCACTGCTCCCGAAAAAACGACCGTTTTTAAAAGTTTTTTTTGCATTGATACATGTCCCCTGGGGCAGGACCCGGGTCCCCAAACACTTTTTATGACTAACTTTTTAAAAATAAATGACTTCAATGACTGTTCTCTGTATTAAGGGGGGACGGGAGCCGACACTTTATTATAGCTGTTCGGGTCCCCATTGACTTCAATGGGGTTCGGGGTCAAGTTCGGGTCAAGTTCGGTCCCGAACCCGAACTTTTTTCTGAAGTTCGGCCGAACCTGCCGAACCTGAACATCCAGGTGTCCGCTCAACTCTACACAGGAGGTCTAGTGCTAGAATTATAATAAAATAAATTATGCTGCACTGTGTGTTTACATCTAAAATAAAATAACATTAATGATCAAAATGACACAAAATATAAACATGCCACAACTCTCTTGACGTGCGTTTTTATATCATAAGTTTTCAGGTGAACAAGTAAAGTGCTCTATAAGTAACAATGATTGAACTCCAAACTGATTAGACCCCTTTCACACTGGGGGCGTTTTGCAAGCGATATAGCGTTAAAAAAAATAGCGCCTGCAAACCGCCCTAAAACACCTGCTCCATTCACTCTATTCACTCCAGTGTGATCACTGTATAAAGGACACTGGTCCAAAAATAGTGTCAAAAGTGTCCGATGTGCCTGCCATAATGTCGCAGTCACGATAAAAATCGCAGATCGCTGCCATTACTAATAAAATACATTTATTATAAAAAACTGCATAAATCTATCCCCTATTTTGTAGGCGCTATAACTTTTGTGCAAACCAATCAATATGCGCTTATTGTGATTTTTTTTTACTAAAAATATGTAGAATAAATATCTGCCTAAACTGAGGACATTTTATTTTTTTACATGTAGCGCTGACATTATTGTTTATTAATGTAATGTCCTCTGTTTCAGCCCCTCCGCATCAGCCCCTCTGCATCAGCCCCTCTTTCCCTCAATTGGATTGGACTTTGGCGGTCAATGGAAAAAAACCCTGTCTGTCCGGACAGATAATCAGACACCATACACCGTATGAGGTTTGATAAAGAATGCCTTTACTTCCGTTTCACAGAGCATATACAATACAAAAAAAAAGGGGAAGAACGCAATTGAACAACCAATCACATTCAACCATTTAAGCATTTTGTTATACAATTCAATATTGATCTGCAAGATTCATAATATTTCTTCTTTCGGACTCAACATAATATTTACTCCAAAAATGTCTCACGCAATATATGTCCTTGATAAGATTCTCGAAGGTTGCAGGCTTAGCAGAGATCACACATATAGAGAAAAGGGGAATTTAATGTTTCATGCCACATCCTATAGTACAGAAAAACAGAAGGGGGATCCCCTAAGGGTTTGGACTTTTAAGGCATGTAGGATATATAACCCCAGATATAATGAAAAATGATATATATTTAAGAAAACGTTTTATTGCAAAAAATTGTACACAAGAGAATTTGACAATATAACAATATAAAAACTTTTTGAAATATTCGAACAACGATTCATTCATAGAATACAGTATATAGATATATATTGTGTAGGCGTTGACTCACAGCTGACGCGTTTCGGAGGTTTTTACAACTTTCCTCCTTCTTCAGAGGTAGGAGCACAACATTTCTAATATCTAAAAGATATTATAATAAAACAATTTGTCAAAAAGATGAACCTTAGTGTATATATAATGATGCTTCTAACATCAAAAAACAGAACAATTTTTTACATAGAAATATACACATAGGGAGAAGTATTCACATACCGTTTACAGGAATATTTCGATGTAGTTAAAAACAGTGGCTGGGAGGAGGAGCTTCTTTGCCTAGGCTTCTTAAGATGGCATGATTTGATCAAGGATTAGTTTCCATACATTAGGTATGACGACTCATAGAGATTTTGTCATATATCTAAGATTTATTGAAATCCCAAGGCTAATTGCAAGTATCTTGGCACGATAGCAGTAGGGGGCGTCTGTGAGACACACTGGGGCCGGGTATGAAAGCCCTGGTAAATCAAAACATGTATAAGTAATTGTACATAAAGAAATGTGGTATATGGGTGCATAGATGGAGTGAGAAGTATCACTCTACACATGCTAAATATTTATTCTCACAGACCTGTATTATGGATCTGTGAACATATCTTCGTCAAACTCGCACTGGTGGTTGGGTGTCATTAAACATTCAATAGCTCTGGAGAGAAAATCAATCAAAGATGTCCAGATGAAGGAATCATAGTCACCAGTGAGTGTCCCTCCCAGATGGTCCCCACATATAGATCCCTATAATGTTGGGAGTGTAACTGGAAAGTATGGGTATAATATGGCTATATGCATATATATAGATATTATTAAGCCCATTGTGTATGCATTAATCTATGTTGTTTATTGTAGGAACAGTTCTCATTATCTCTATGATTACACTTGAGACTGTTTAATTAGCTTATTTGTAGTTGTATATAGCAGTAATTTCCCATATAAACCCCAGTTTGAAAGCAGACGTGTCGTGTCTTACATATAATGTCAGTCTGATAGAGACTGCAGTGCTTAATAGAGTATAAAAATCCCACCCAAAGATCAAGATAAATATATCATATAGTCATTTGAATTACCAAATTTTTTTCTCTCTACCTTTAGGCTGTTTGTTATCCGCTCGTCTCCTCCTCAGACTGGCGATTGCAGTCTGCTGGATGGGACGAGCGGTCTATTTGAATAGATTCCCCGCCTTGCAATCAGCTGTTACAAGTACAGCTGATTGCCGTGTGGAGGGGAAGTAACAGGTGCTTGCTATTGCCCGGCCTCCCGAGTGCTGCGCGCGCATCCGAGTCCCGCGCACCAATCCATGGTTGCGCATAGTAACTCGGACACGCCCACAGCTCCCGCCGGCACGTCAAGCTTCATCGACGAGCGATATACGCTCGTCAGGTGAAGCAATATGGAGTCCCGGCGTCGGAAAGCGACGTCGGGAGCTCCTAATATGCCGCTCCGTCCATTGGATAATGGGCGGGCGGCTGGGCGTGCCGGGCGGTTCACAGAACATCCCACATCTCATACCGCCGCCAAGTGCATGCAAATAGTGGGTGAAATGACATCTTGAAGCTCCTTCAGCCAGGCACTTTACAGCAGATCTACAATAGATTAAAGGGGGAGCGGAACATAACGGAAAAGGAACAAAGAAATCGGTTACATAGATCGATCATGGCAGATTATACGTGAAAACATAATTGTACATAGAGATTGGAGTATATATGAGATTGTATAGCATACAGAGAATATATATAAAGAGGATCATCATAGATTTCTTTGTTGTATAGGAAGAAAAGAGCTAAATGGTAGATATATAGGGTATTTCTACTAGTCCTTAAACAGTGATAGTGCACATATCTACGGCCAGACATTTTGCTTGATGTCCTATATTTTATACATATAGTGCAGGGGTCATTTTACTTAATGTCCTGTGTTTTATTCATACAGTGCAAAGATCAAGGATAGAGCACTACTGGAGTACCTAGACCGAACAGATGTATTTATCCGATGACGAGCGTATAGACACATTCACAGTGGAGAGTTAGTGTAAGGAAAAAGGGAAAAGGGGAGTCCCAGATATTGAATCCAGTGAAAAACACTGGAATCGAGGGAAGAGGGAATGGCCATATTGTAAATTTCTTAGAGGCTGATGGAGTTATTTATTTTTCCATCCCACCGGAAGAGAACCCTTCCAAAAACGGTTTAAACCAAATTGCCTCGTTGAGGCCTGGGGTTTGGGTAGCTTTGAGCTTGAAAATCCATCGTGCTTCCAATTGGAGGAGGGATTTATTCCAATCTCCTCCTCTCGGGTTGGGATGGATGCGATCCAAAATAAGAAATTTAATATTTGGAAATTTACCCGCATGGACAGTAGTGGTATGTCTCCCAAGAGGGAGATCTGGGTCACAAGTTTTCATACTGTGAATGTGTCTATAGGCTCTTTTCCAGAACTCCAGCTTGGTCTTCCCTATATAGAAGCAGGAACAGTCGCACTGTAGTAAATAGATAACTCCCAAAGTTTTGCAGTTAGCGAAGTGTCTAGCTTTAAACACCTGGCCATCTGGTAGCTTGGGATTTTTCTCTACCCACATATACTTGCAGTATCTACATGATCCACACATGTAGGTACCCCTATATTTGCAGTGTGTCTTGGTGTCAGCATTAAATTCGCTGCTAGTTATTTGGTCTCTTAAGGAGGTGGTTCTCCTAAATGTAAATAAGGGTTTATCTGTGACATATGGACCTAAAGTGGGGTCCTCCGTTAAAAGGTTCCAGTATTTCTGTACTATTTTTCTAATCTGATGTTCCTGATTACTGAATCTGGATATAATTCTCAGAGGATTGACATCATCTCTGAGTTTTTTTGAGTGTAGGAGATGGTCCCTACTCCGTATACAGGCTTGTTGGAACGCCCTTTTTAAAGAGGAGTGTGAATAACCCCTTTCCAGGAGACGATCCCGAAGGTTGTCGGCCTCCTGTTTGAAGATGTTATCATCCGCACGATTGCGTCTGATTCTTAAAAACTGACCGTATGGTATAGAGTTTAGTAAAGGTTTGGGGTGGAAGCTGGTCGCATGTAAAATTGCGTTTCCAGCTGTTGGTTTTCTGTAAAGCTTGGTGAGTAATTTACCTTCCTCCCCCTTATACACTTCCACATCCAAAAATGCAATGTTGGTAGGACTGTGCGACATAGTGAAATTAAGGTTAAATTCATTCCTATTCATCCTGGACAGGCATTGTTCTAGCAGATCATATGAGCAGTCCCAGACGATGAAGATGTCGTCGATGTACCGGTACCACCCTAAAATGTGGTCCGTGTACATCGACAAGTCTTCATCGCCTAGGACTGTTTTCTCCCATTCCCCCAGGTACAGGTTGGCATAGGATGGGGCACAGCAAGTCCCCATCGCTACCCCCTGCACCTGGAGGTAGTGGGAGCCGTTAAAAGTAAATACATTGTGTTCCAATATGAATTCGAGTAGGGTGGTCATGAATTCGCCGTATGCGGGATCGACACCTACACTATTTTGCAGAATGTGTCGAATTGCTGCTAAACCCTTGCTATGGGGGATAGAGCTATAGAGTGCCTCAACGTCAATTGTTACTAGAAGCGTATGGTTAGGTACAGAAAGCTTGTCTATAATTTGCAAAAAGTGCATGGTGTCTTTCACGTATGACGGCAGATTCATGACAAAAGGTTTGAGGAATTCATCGATTAATCGACTGGCGTTCTCACTCAGGGAGCCCACCCCTGAAATTATTGGTCTCCCAGGTGGTTTATCCCTATTTTTGTGCACTTTAGGAAGTGCATAGAATGTTGGTGTTATAGGGAAGTTGTTACGAATGAATTTCCATATTTGTGTCGTAATAGTGTTGTTTCTAAGGGCGGCATCCACAAGTATATAGAATTCTCCATTGAATTTGTTAATAATGCTAGCAGGCATGCGTCTATACCAATTCTGTTTTTTTAGGATGTCGTTACACATATCGGTGTATTGTTCGTTGTCTAAGAGGACAACATTGCCCCCTTTATCTGACGATTTTATTACAATAGCGGTATTTTTAGCTAAATTATTTAGGGCTATAGTTTCATTTTTCGTTAAGTTGGTTCTTGCAGGAGTAGATATTTTTAATTTATTTAAATCTCTGTCTATTAGTTTCAGAAAGGCAGCTGCATTAGGGTTCGTGCTTGGTGCTGGGCAAAAATCTGATTTCTTTTTAAGTCTTGAAATGTTTTTATTGATCGGTGGATCTTGTTTATCCACAGATTCTAGGATTTTTTGGAGATCGACCCGGTCGATGAGATCGGTCGGGTCGTTTTCCTCCAAAAGTGCCACCAAGTGATCTAGTGCTTGATTTTCTTGGGGAGTGCAGTCTGGGGGTATCCCCTGTTTATCAAATAGTTTTTTTTAAAATTAATTTTCTAACAAATAACTGTAAGTCTTTAAAGACATCAAACTTGTTTATGTTTTGATGTGGACAAAAATTAAGGCCCCTCTTAAGTAGGGAGGTCTCATCTGTGGAGAGTGTATAGGAAGAAAAGTTGATGATATTGAGGTCAGACTCAATAGGTGTGTTAGAGGGAGTGTTGGTACCTATAAATTGACTTGTGTATAAGTGTTTGGGTTGGTTAGAGATGGTTGTACCCCCGCCAGGATCCGCTCTAAAAAAGAAGGATCACTGCTGAGGGTCTCGAAAGATTCTGTGCCCCCATTATTAGTTAGTGCTGGTGTATTCTTATTGATCACCCTATTCGTTAGTGCTTGGGGATTGGGCGTGATGTCTATGTCTATATTTTTACTACTAGTTGTGGGTGTTGTTTTGTATGTAGAAGTTATTAGTGGCGATTTTTTTGCCAAATGGCCTTCTGGCGAGTCGCTCTGGTATTGGCGTTTGTTACTGTGATTCGTCTTTGTTTTCTGTGTTGTGTGTGAAGTGGTGTTTGAGTGAAAGGACGTACCCTGGTTTTTATTCCAGGGTCTTCCAGAACTCAAGTTGTCCCTATTGAAGCTGCCCTTGTAATTGTATTGGGTCCATTTGTATGCCCTACCATTTTTGAAGGCATCCCTATCACGGTTAAATTTGAAACTTTTTTTCCCAAGGATAACTTTGTTAAAGGTCTCCAAGTGAGTTTTTAATTTTTCTTCCCTGGTTGTTATTGGTTTTTGAATTTTCAATTTTTGTAATTTATCACAGATATTTATTATTTCAAGGTCTAAGATCGATGATCTCTTATTGTATTCCTCTATCAGGGTTTCCATCAGACTGCGTGAACAAACTTTTAAAATCTCTTCCCATTTTGTTTTGAAGTCAGAGTCCAGACCTTCCAAAGTTGGGAAGATCTGGACTCTGAGTCCCAGGGGGTTAATGTCCTCTCGAATATAGTTTTCAAAGGACCTGGAATGCCAGAACAAAGTGGACTTCTTTTCCAGGATCTTTGAGAGTTTAAAGAATAAAGATGATATCTCTGCCTCTATTTCCTCTTTATTGCCGAATTCCTTTAGATACCCTTCCATAAGGGATTTCCACTCACTACCCGTAAATTCTGTCATAACTAAAACGGAAGCCTTTACAGTGAATCGCCTATGCAAGTATATATATATGAACAAGTTTGAAAAACAAAATAGATAAATATCCTTATCACAGAACTTTATCTGTGATTGTATAGTAACTGAGTATGGTGTGTTCGGTGCTAGCCTAGGCGGGGAATGGTATCTACTACCCAATAGTAAGAGAAGGTTGTAGGCTTAGCAGAGATCACACATATAGAGAAAAGGGGAATTTAATGTTTCATGCCACATCCTATAGTACAGAAAAACAGAAGGGGGATCCCCTAAGGGTTTGGACTTTTAAGGCATGTAGGATATATAACCCCAGATATAATGAAAAATGATATATATTTAAGAAAACGTTTTATTGCAAAAAATTGTACACAAGAGAATTTGACAATATAACAATATAAAAACTTTTTGAAATATTCGAACAACGATTCATTCATAGAATACAGTATATAGATATATATTGTGTAGGCGTTGACTCACACCTGACGCGTTTCGGAGGTTTTTACAACTTTCCTCCTTCTTCAGAGGTAGGAGCACAACATTTCTAATATCTAAAAGATATTATAATAAAACAATTTGTCAAAAAGATGAACCTTAGTGTATATATAATGATGCTTCTAACATCAAAAAACAGAACAATTTTTTACATAGAAATATACACATAGGGAGAAGTATTCACATACCGTTTACAGGAATATTTCGATGTAGTTAAAAACAGTGGCTGGGAGGAGGAGCTTCTTTGCCTAGGCTTCTTAAGATGGCATGATTTGATCAAGGATTAGTGTCCATACATTAGGTATGACGACTCATAGAGATTTTGTCATATATCTAAGATTTATTGAAATCCCAAGGCTAATTGCAAGTATCTTGGCACGATAGCAGTAGGGGGCGTCTGTGAGACACACTGGGGCCGGGTATGAAAGCCCTGGTAAATCAAAACATGTATAAGTAATTGTACATAAAGAAATGTGGTATATGGGTGCATAGATGGAGTGAGAAGTATCACTCTACACATGCTAAATATTTATTCTCACAGACCTGTATTATGGATCTGTGAACATATCTTCGTCAAACTCGCACTGGTGGTTGGGTGTCATTAAACATTCAATAGCTCTGGAGAGAAAATCAATCAAAGATGTCCAGATGAAGGAATCATAGTCACCAGTGAGTGTCCCTCCCAGATGGTCCCCACATATAGATCCCTATAATGTTGGGAGTGTAACTGGAAAGTATGGGTATAATATGGCTATATGCATATATATAGATATTATTAAGCCCATTGTGTATGCATTAATCTATGTTGTTTATTGTAGGAACAGTTCTCATTATCTCTATGATTACACTTGAGACTGTTTAATTAGCTTATTTGTAGTTGTATATAGCAGTAATTTCCCATATAAACCCCAGTTTGAAAGCAGACGTGTCGTGTCTTACATATAATGTCAGTCTGATAGAGACTGCAGTGCTTAATAGAGTATAAAAATCCCACCCAAAGATCAAGATAAATATATCATATAGTCATTTGAATTACCAAATTTTTTTCTCTCTACCTTTAGGCTGTTTGTTATCCGCTCATCTCCTCCTCAGACTGGCGATTGCAGTCTGCTGGATGGGACGAGCGGTCTATTTGAATAGATTCCCCGCCTTGCAATCAGCTGTTACAAGTACAGCTGATTGCCGTGTGGAGGGGAAGTAACAGGTGCTTGCTATTGCCCGGCCTCCCGAGTGCTGCGCGCGCATCCGAGTCCCGCGCACCAATCCATGGTTGCGCATAGTGACTCGGACACGCCCACAGCTCCCGCCGGCACGTCAAGCTTCATCGACGAGCGATATACGCTCGTCAGGTGAAGCAATATGGAGTCCCGGCGTCGGAAAGCGACGTCGGGAGCTCCTAATATGCCGCTCCGTCCATTGGATAATGGGCGGGCGGCTGGGCGTGCCGGGCGGTTCACAGAACATCCCACATCTCATACCGCCGCCAAGTGCATGCAAATAGTGTGTGAAATGACATCTTGAAGCTCCTTCAGCCAGGCACTTTACAGCAGATCTACAATAGATTAAAGGGGGAGCGGAACATAACGGAAAAGGAACAAAGAAATCGGTTACATAGATCGATCATGGCAGATTATACGTGAAAACATAATTGTACATAGAGATTGGAGTATATATGAGATTGTATAGCATACAGAGAATATATATAAAGAGGATCATCATAGATTTCTTTGTTGTATAGGAAGAAAAGAGCTAAATGGTAGATATATAGGGTATTTCTACTAGTCCTTAAACAGTGATAGTGCACATATCTACGGCCAGACATTTTGCTTGATGTCCTATATTTTATACATATAGTGCAGGGGTCATTTTACTTAATGTCCTGTGTTTTATTCATACAGTGCAAAGATCAAGGATAGAGCACTACTGGAGTACCTAGACCGAACAGATGTATTTATCCGATGACGAGCGTATAGACACATTCACAGTGGAGAGTTAGTGTAAGGAAAAAGGGAAAAGGGGAGTCCCAGATATTGAATCCAGTAAAAAACACTGGAATAGAGGGAAGAGGGAATGGCCATATTGTAAATTTCTTAGAGGCTGATGGAGTTATTTATTTTTCCATCCCACCGGAAGAGAACCCTTCCAAAAACGGTTTAAACCAAATTGCCTCGTTGAGGCCTGGGGTTTGGGTAGCTTTGAGCTTGAAAATCCATCGTGCTTCCAATTGGAGGAGGGATTTATTCCAATCTCCTCCTCTCGGGTTGGGATGGATGCGATCCAAAATAAGAAATTTAATATTTGGAAATTTACCCGCATGGACAGTAGTGGTATGTCTCCCAAGAGGGAGATCTGGGTCACAAGTTTTCATACTGTGAATGTGTCTATAGGCTCTTTTCCAGAACTCCAGCTTGGTCTTCCCTATATAGAAGCAGGAACAGTCGCACTGTAGTAAATAGATAACTCCCAACGTTTTGCAGTTAGCGAAGTGTCTAGCTTTAAACACCTGGCCATCTGGTAGCTTGGGATTTTTCTCTACCCACATATACTTGCAGTATCTACATGATCCACACATGTAGGTACCCCTATATTTGCAGTGTGTCTTGGTGTCAGCATTAAATTCGCTGCTAGTTATTTGGTCTCTTAAGGAGGTGGTTCTCCTAAATGTAAATAAGGGTTTATCTGTGACATATGGACCTAAAGTGGGGTCCTCCGTTAAAAGGTTCCAGTATTTCTGTACTATTTTTCTAATCTGATGTTCCTGATTACTGAATCTGGATATAATTCTCAGAGGATTGACATCATCTCTGAGTTTTTTTGAGTGTAGGAGATGGTCCCTACTCCGTATACAGGCTTGTTGGAACGCCCTTTTTAAAGAGGAGTGTGAATAACCCCTTTCCAGGAGACGATCCCGGAGGTGTGTCTCACAGACGCCCCCTACTGCTCGTGCCAAGATACTTGCAATTAGCCTTGGGATTTCAATAAATCTTAGATATATGACAAAATCTCTATGAGTCGTCATACCTAATGTATGGACACTAATCCTTGATCAAATCATGCCATCTTAAGAAGCCTAGGCAAAGAAGCTCCTCCTCCCAGCCACTGTTTTTAACTACATCGAAATATTCCTGTAAACGGTATGTGAATACTTCTCCCTATGTGTATATTTCTATGTAAAAAATTGTTCTGTTTTTTGATGTTAGAAGCATCATTATATATACACTAAGGTTCATCTTTTTGACAAATTGTTTTATTATAATATCTTTTAGATATTAGAAATGTTGTGCTCCTACCTCTGAAGAAGGAGGAAAGTTGTAAAAACCTCCGAAACGCGTCAGGTGTGAGTCAACGCCTACACAATATATATCTATATACTGTATTCTATGAATGAATCGTTGTTCGAATATTTCAAAAAGTTTTTATATTGTTATATTGTCAAATTCTCTTGTGTACAATTTTTTGCAATAAAACGTTTTCTTAAATATATATCATTTTTCATTATATCTGTGGTTATATATCCTACATGCCTTAAAAGTCCAAACCCTTAGGGGATCCCCCTTCTGTTTTTTTGATAAGATTCTCAGTATGTTTTGATAATATGGAAGTACAAAACAGCATACTTGTTATGGGAAGCAGACCCGTTACTAGAAGCCATGAGAACTAAAACTTGTTATGGAAATGTGTGAGTGTGAGATAAACAGAATTTACAGTGAGTTTCTACAGAAAGACAGAAAAACATCTATGTTACAATACTATTAAATCTTGAAGGGTAACTCTACACTTCCCACGTTTCCTTACAATCCCTCCTTTTGATCATAGGAGACTTTAAGAAGTCTCCGCTGATCACTCATTGTACCACCTATATCCTGCCTTGAACATGGTCATGGCTGTTTCAGACTTATTAACTAGGTTCTTTGATTTTGCTACTTTACTTATCAGGTAGAACACCAATTTGATTGTCACATAAACGGCCAGAGCTAAAATAAGTATCATGAGGAGTATCATATCCGCTTTCTTAAAGAAATTCATAATGTTTTCCCAAATAGAACCGAACCATCCTCCTACACCTGAAAAGGGATTCCATGAGTCCCCCATACGTCTCATTTGGTCCTGCAATTTTGCCCTTTCTTCATTGTAACCTCTAATAATGTCATAATAGTCTGGGATTTCTAAATCTTCAGACGGCTTTGTAAGATTGTTCATGTATGTGCAGCATAGGGTTGTTCAAATAATACCTTCCTAAGTTCTTCATTGAGTAATCCTATATCTATTGCTGTGGCATTCATCCATGAGTCCAATAACATTCCAAATCCATCTACCTTTGTGAGGGCATTCTATATGCCCACCCCACCGAAGGATGCCAAAATTTTGTCCCACCTATGATCCCCTCCTTGTTTGACCACAAGCCGTCCGGGTTGTGTGTCAAACCATGTGACTCCCAACAGGTAACGTCAGATAATTCTTCTGGCTTGGGCTGGGAAACTTGGGGACGAAAAATCTGTAGAAAACAATTGGAGGGTTGATTGCCTCCTTAGCAGTAATTTTGGCTGCTGACTCTTAAGTTGTTTCCTTTAGTAATATCAGATTTGTCATAGGAATGACCTTTTACTTTTATGACATTAATATTTTTTTGTTTTTTTTTGTTTTTTGAGGGTAAATGGAGTGCACTTAATAAATCCTCTACCCAGACTTGATTTGAGATTTGCTTATTATCCGCTGTCTTGTACCCGCTGGCCCAAAAGACCCCAAAAGTGTATCTATTGTCAGTGTAAATGTTTACTTTTTGTCCTTTGAATAATTGACAGGCATGTGTCATAGCATAGAGCTCTGCCTGTTGGGCTGAAGTCGTTGATGTTTTGTAAAAGGTGTACTACAGTATGTGTTGTGTACAATGTAGTATCAGTTCCTAAAGTGATTTTGGATGTTTTTTTTACTGTCATGTTTACTGCCACAGGCAGTAACAGCTTGTAGGCAAGCTGGCAGTCCTTGTATCTGAACGGGGAGTTTTTTGGATAGATAAGCCACGGGTCGGTAGTGGGTACCATGCGCTTGGGCCAGTACGGCAGCCAGCGCAGGGTCCCTGACTATACAGTAAAGCACAAAGGATTTCTTATGATCTAGTAAACCCAGTGCTGGAGCACTGGCCAAAGACTGCAAAGGTCCGTGTCATTTCCTCAGTGTAACACTTGCCTGGGGGCAGTGGCTGCAGTAGAGGGGTGCAAGGATTGGATCAAAGAAAAGTACAATCTGGGATTCACTGCCTGCAGTAGACAATAGAGCCAAGAAAAGAAAGGAGCGCTGCCTTATCTTTGGGGCCGAGACAGGTCAGAGTCTTGACTCCTTTTGGGGACACTTGCTTGGTCCCGCCTGAGATAATACATCCTAGGTATTCCACCCTCTCCCCGCACCACTGGATCTCTTTTGCGAGACACCAAGTGACCCTTAAGAGATAAGTGAGTCATCAGGCTTTTAGAGTTTTCTGCACACTGTGCCCCGCTCTAACTACATAACAGTAGGTCATCTACATATTACAGGAGTACTGATCCCTGTGGGAGCACCCAGTCATCCAGGGTTAGTCCTAACACCATGGAGCCAAACAGGCAAAGGCAAAGATCCTTTGGAAATCCTTGTGAACATCAATGCTAAAGAACGCATTGAAAGTCTAGTACCCTGGAGTTAGAGTGGAGGAAGCGGGATGTTTATAAAAATTCCCGTGATGTATGAGGCTAGTGGTGGAAGTGGTTAAATACATTTGTTCACCCCCCTCAAATCCCCCTAGCCTCCACTCGCCGCTGGCTTTCTTTACTGCATGTGTGTATTCCAGGGACTGATAATGGGTTTTAGAATGCCTTTCTGCAGCGCTCTACTATAAAACTTTCCAAGAGATACTCGTCCCAAGACTCTGCAACTATTTTAATGGCCTAGGAGCAGAGTACAGAATGAGTGAGGAGTCCTTGACTGCTAGTATCACGGTGATTCTGAAGGATGGAAAAGATGGGTCGGTGTGCTCAGGATATAGACCAATTTCATTATTGAATGCAGACACTAAAATCTATGCAAAAATATTGGCAGAAAGGGTCAAGGCCCACCTGAGCACACTGATCCATCCGGACCAAGTGGGGTTTGTAGCGGGTAGGGAGGGCAGGGACAATGGGGTTTCGGGCGCTCCTGCTCCTTCAGAGGATTCGGGAGGTGGGGACCCCCGGTCTGCTCCTGTCAATAGATGCTGAAAAAGCCTTTGACAGGGTAGACTGGGGGTTCATGACAGATACACTCGAGTATATGGGCTTCGGCCCCAAGCTAATTCAACGTATCAAGGTGCTATACGACCACCCGAAAGCGAAAGTCAAAATCAATGGCATTTCATCACCTCTGTTCGAGATGAGGAACGGGACAAGGCAGGGGTGCCCATTGTCCCCGCTGCTGTTTGTCTTGACGATGGAACCCCTGCTGGCCACAATTAGAGCTAACCCAGAAGTGGAGGGGATTGAAGCAGGAGGGGATACGCACAAACTTTCCGCTTTTGCGGATGACATCCTGTTTTTTATAGGGAACCCGCGGACGTCCATGCCGCGCTTACTGTCCGAACTCACACGTTATGGGGAAATGTCCAATTTCAGAGTCAACCGTACGAAATCTTTTATCCTGAATGTTAACATAGAAAAGCTCGATCGGCTCTCTCTACAGGAGAGCTTTGACTTTCCTTGGAGGAAGCAGATCAAGTACCTGGGAATTAACTTAGCTAGTTCGATTAAAAAAATATATAATATCAATTATCTCCCGCTGCTCGATGATGTAAAAAAGAAATGTAAAGAATACACCAATAGACCCCTCTCTTGGATAGGCCGCATAAATACAGTCAAAATGATGGTACTCCCGATAATTACATATAAATTTCAGATGTTGCCTATCCCACTCTCTCCGGCATATTTGAGAAAATTAAAAGCCATAATCATAAACTTTATTTGGAATAACAAAAAACACCGGATAGCATTAAAGATACTAAAACAAGAAAAAAAACAGGGAGGTCTCGCGGTCCCTGACATAGCTAACTATTACCAAGCGATTGTTCTGTCCAGGATTCCAGAATGGGGCAAGGAGGAGACGGACAAAAGATGGGTCACCCTAGAAAAAGAGATTAGTCAAGCACAGTTGGGTAGAATTATTTGGAATCCACCGACACATAGATCTTTAGACGCAAACACACACATTATCACATTAAATGCACTAAAAATATGGGATAAATGGCACAAAAAAGTAAATAGGAATTATAATTCACTATTAATAACACTAAAAGATAATGAATTTTTTCAGCCCGGTAGAATAGAGGTAGGGGGGGACTGGATATTGAAAGACGAAACACGATTAAAAGATGTAATGCACGATGGGAAATTAATACCTTTTGAGGAACTACAAGGTAAGAGGGAAATTCTCAGGCTGGACAGATGGCGGTATCTCCAAATATATCACTTTGTTAAAAGCCTACCTCAGTCTATGAGGCCGGAAGGGGACATCACATGGCTTGAAAGTATCTGTATGGAACCCAATACAAAAAAAATGATCTCAAGGATCTATAAAAAGATGCTTGGGACAGAAAGGGAGGAGACCCCGCCATATGTCCATAAATGGGAAAGGGAATTTGGTGCATATTTAGACACAGGCACAATAGGGAAAATTATTAGGATGACCCATAGTTCGGCAATAGACACCAGGACGGCTGAGGCCAACTATAAATGTCTAGCAAGGTGGTATATCACTCCTGATAAAGTAAGCCGGTACCAAGAGGGATCCTCCCCTGATTGCTGGAGAGGGTGTAAAGAAAGAGGGACTATGGCCCATATATGGTGGGACTGCAACAAGATTAAAATTTACTGGACAAAGATTTTAGGATACATAAAGGAGATCACCCTGAAGACTATAGATAATGACCCTTGGGTGGTCCTGATGCACGCCACAAGGGAAGAGACAAAGCAATACGAAAACTCATTAGTACCACATTTATTAAACGCAGCAAAGAAACTGATTGCAAAAAGGTGGAGAGAAGCGGAGGCCCCATCCATGTGGGAATGGGTGGACGCCGTCGAAAGTGTGCGACGCATGGAGTCACTTAAAAGGAATTCTGAGGGTGACAATGAGGAGCTGGGAGGATGCTGGGACAGCTGGAAAAGCTTCAAGAGAACATGGAGTTATGCTGAAGCTATTAGGCCTTAGAAACAAAAGCAGGATAAGGGTGAACATAGAGTCAAACATAGCAATAAAGTTAGACTACGGGAAACAGCGATGAGATTTTGGGGGGGGGGCGGGAGGAAGGGAAATATTAGGAGAGCTGGCATAAAAGGAATTAGGGTACAATAAAGTGGCATGTAGAGATGAGAGATAGAAATGGTATTGTGAATAGTATATGGATACCTGCTCTACTGAGCCTTATGTACGTGAACAAATGTCTGTTCCACAAATATGCCACAATGATGTGACGTAAAACAAATTGGACAAAAATCGATTGGTGCAAACCGACCTAGGTCCACTTGGAATGCTGAGCTGAAGTGGCAAAAAAAAAAAAAAAAAAAAAAGAATGCCTTTCTGCATGTATGTGGTGATCTGTGGTGTACTCTATACTTCGTCAGCATGACGGTGGTATTGTTTCTGAAAGAATGGTATGATGTTTGGTTTGAAAGTAGGGACATAAGGAGTGCATTTGACATGTCCTACCTCTGTTTTTGACTTTTCCCATATCGGGTGAGTCTCTAATGCTGCTTGTATGGTCATAAAGTAAAACGTAATTTACCGTATATACTCGAGTATAGGCCGACCCGAATATAAGCCGAGGCACCTAATTTTACCACAAACAACTGGGAAAACTTATTGACTCGAGTATAAGCCTAGGGTGAGAAATGCGCAGCTACTGTAAGGCCCCTTTCACACTGGGGCGGTTTTTCAGGCGGTACAGCGCTAAAAATAGCGCCTGTACACCGCCTGAAAAAACCGGCCCCATTCACTCCAGTGTGAAAGCCGGCGGGCTTTCACACTGGAGCGGTGCGCTAGCAGGACGGTAAAAAAAGTCCTGCTAGCTGCATCTTTGGAGCGGTATAGGAGCGGTGTATTTACCGCTCCTATACCGCTCGTTCCCATTGAAATCAATGGGAAACCACGGGGATACCGCCCGCAAACCGCCGCTGCAGCGGTTTTTAACCCTGTTGCGGCCGCTAGCGGGGGTTAAAACCACCCCGCTAGCGGCCGCATACCGCGGGTAAAGCGATGGTAAAGCAGCGCTAAATATAGCGCTGCTTTACCGTCGCCGCCCTGCACCGCTCAGGTGTGAAAGCAGCCTAAGTGGAAAAGAGGGTCAACGATGCCCATTTGCAGCCTCTCTGTGCCCATGCAGATGGACACAGTTGACCGATTTGGGGCCCTGTATCTCAGGGTCACTTAGTGCTAGGAACCCCATCTTTAGATATGTTGTAGTGCTAATTCCACTGGGTTGGAATACAACATTTGGGGTTCCTAGCACCTTTAGATATGTTGTAGTGCTAATTCCACTGGGTTGGAGATCATGAGATATGGGGACCCAAATTCGGGTCAGAAAATCTCAAGCACTTTTCTGCAGCAGAGAATGACATTTTCTGAACCGACTTTGGGGCCCTGTATCTCGGGGCCACTTAGTGCTAGGAACCCCATCTTTGGATATGTTGTAGTGCTAGATCAACTGGGTTTGAATGCCAAATTTGGGGTTCCTAGCTCCAAGTGTCCCCGAGATATGGGGCCCCAAGTTCGGGTCAGAAAATGTCAAGCACTTTTCTGCAGCAGAGAATGACATTTTCCGAACCGACTTTGGGGCCCCATATCTCGGGGCCACTTAGTGCTAGGAACCCCATATTTGGATATGTTATAGTGCTAGGTCCACTGGGTTGGCACACCAAATTTGGGACTCCTAGACCCAAGTGGCCCCGAGATACGGGGCCCCAAAGTCGGGTCGGAAATTTTTTTTTTTGATGCAGAAAAGTGCATGACTCGAGTATAAGCCGAGGGGGGCACTTTCAGCACAAAAAAATGTGCTGAAAAACTCGGCTTATACTCGAGTATATACGGTATTTATTTTTTGGCATAGTCAAGTCACATGTTGATGATTTGGCAGTCATTCCCCCTTGTAGGTCAAATTTAACATTACCCCTAATGAAGACATGAGGTCTCTTCCCTTTAGACATAAGGGGCAGTCAGTGAGGATGGCAAATGTTTGTGTGTAACATCAATCCCATTAATTCTCATAGAGTGGAGCAGCCCTCGGTACAATTTTTATTTTTATTTTTTGACAAAACGGGTGTCATTACGACAACTCGTGCTAGCCCCTGTATCCACTAAAAAACATACCACCCATCCCTCAACTTTAAGGACTACCTGCGGAAGTGTTTTCCAGTGGGAAGAGAAGAAATGCATTACCAAGGAGGGAATCTGCTCCGGGTACTCCTTATGGATGTCGATGAAAGGGGTTATTGCGAGGGTTGTCATCATTGTACCCTGGCCAATCCATTTGAATTAATTCTACAATGTTCTCAAGGGAGTGGGGGGGCGGGCAATACTTGCCAGGCCATCTTGACTACAGGCTATATTCTTGTTGCATTTGGCGGCTAGGCGGGGGCTGTGGACAGCCCCCCAGCATCCCCCACGGCATCCCCCACAGCATCCCCCAAAACCAACCCCGGACAACTAGGGAAGGTTAATTGTTGTGTTTCATAATTGGGAAAATTACGCTGATATCTGCCTCTGGAAATACCCCAGCCCCTCCTTTGAAACCTGCCCTGTCCATTTCCCTGGGTATTTCTTCTGTGCGGACAATATTTTTTCCAATGGGAGGGGTCTCCACAATGAAAACAGCCTTGATTTGGGTATTCTTGTGTTTGCAATGCGGAATTATCAAAGGCTGGGAGCATGGGGATGGGAGTCCCTGAGATCTGGGCGAATAGTCCTCCTTTGGTATTAAAAAAATCTGGAGGAGGCCCTTTTCTTTACATCATCCACAAACTGTGGGGTGGTCAGGGTCAGGGTTTGCCACTTAGTATCGACCAGTTTAATTACCTGGGTCACCTTTGGATCTCTCATAGTCAACTCTGTAGTCAATTCCAGTGAAGGATAAAGTTTTTCCTTTGGCTTTTCCTCATTATCAGTTTTAATTATAGCACGGGGTGGCAGAGGTACTGGCACATAATCCTCTAAATCCTCTATGTCATAACAAAGGGGTTGGACAGGGGCAGAGGCAAGTGTTGGTTTTTTAGGAGGCTTGTCTAAGGAAGGATGAGGCTTCTCTAATGGATGAGGGAATTGCTTCTTATACTCTTAATGCTTTACACCACATTTTATAACATTCAGTCATATATTCTTTATCATAAGGAAACGGTGGATAATTATACTGCCTATGTTGGCCACACATTTTAGTGACATTTCTCTGCAGAATATGGTCCGCACTCACTTAGCCCCGCAATTTGTAGAGCATGTGCTCTGGTCAATATGTTTTTCCAGAATGGTTCAGTATAATATGTTCCATAGTTTCCAGACACGAAATCTAAAGGAGTGGGCTGATCCGGCTTACCTTCCGAACCTCCCTTTCCCGGCAGATTTCCCATGTTTACAATTCTTATACTTTATCTTATTTTATTCTCTATTTATACACATCAGCTGCAGAACATACAGTTAATGAGTTAGGACAAGCCACAAAAGTTCTTTACCCGTTTCACATTCAATAGTACCTATGACACAGTTAAAGCGTCTTGAAATTTAAAAGTTTTTATTTCTTGGCAAAATGCCAAAAAACACTCCCTTTTGCCAGAGGTTCCCCTGATTATAAGCAAGCTTTGTACATTATTACTTTACTTTCTTATAACCAAACAATTTTTATTTATATTTCAAATTTCTTGGCAAAGTGCCAACAGGTTTAAACAGTACTTTCAATTGCTGTAATACTAATACTGCTGTAATACTAATGCTGCAAACAATTCCCCACTATCCGTTACGGTTGGTGAGATATTAGCATTTGAACCCTTGTTGGCAAAACGCCAAAATATCCAAAATTTGCACCTGACTTCCCCTGCGCAAAAGATGTCAGTGGCAAAAGGAATTATTCACACAGCATGTTTTGATCAAAAGTTAGCCTCACCAATCCATGTATTACCCCAGAAAAATGTTACAACGTCCCTGTTGTCACGATGTATCAAAGACCCTCCTGGAACACAAAACTATTATGTATATTAAACCTGGTAATAACCTCCGGGAATACTAGTAACCAAATAAGTATTTGATCCCTTATACACAAATAATAGGCTTGTTACACAATTTGGGCAGCGTCCTGCCAAAAAACACTTAGGACAAGGTCCTGACATTAAGTGTTTAAATGATTTAGGGGTTTCCAATGACCAGTCCTTCTGGTTAAAAACAAGGTTTTCAACCTGCTATGGTATGGTATTAATACAATATATGGGAGGGATCCTGGGCAATTTTAGCAAGTATCCTTGTCCCCTATATTTTGATATATGATACCGGTTCTTTTATATTAATACCCGGAACCCTGACAGAGTAAGCTGTTCAAAAATACTTTGAACAAGTAATTTTAAAGAAAGCTTACCTGTAATGTACCCCACTTCTGGTACCATCTGTAATGTCCTCTGTTTCAGCCCCTCTGCATCAGCCCCTCTTTCCCTCAATTGGACTTTGGCGGTCAATGGAAAAAAAACCCTGTCTGTCCGGACAGATAATCAGACACCATACACCGTATGAGGTTTGATAAAGAATGCCTTTACTTCCGTTTCACAGAGCATATACAATACAAAAAAAAAGGGGAAGAACGCAATTGAACAACCAATCACATTCAACCATTTAAGCATTTTGTTATACAATTCAATATTGATCTGCAAGATTCATAATATTTCTTCTTTCGGACTCAACATAATATTTACTTCAAAAATGTCTCACGCAATATATGTCCTTGATAAGATTCTCAGTATGTTTTGATAATATGGAAGTACAAAACAGCATACTTGTTATGGGAAGCAGACCCGTTACTAGAAGCCATGAGAACTAAAACTTGTTATGGAAATGTGTGAGTGTGAGATAAACAGAATTTACAGTGAGTTTCTACAGAAAGACAGAAAAACATCTATGTTACAATACTATTAAATCTTGAAGGGTAACTCTACACTTCCCACGTTTCCTTACAATTAATGTATGTTAGAATATTATAACAAAAGTCTATGGATGTTTCTATGGCTTAGTATTTGACGCCATCTAGCGGCCAAACACAGATAGTGAGCTTAAACGAATATTGCTTGGAAAAAGTCACAAAGACTATATACAGGAAGTGACTGTTATTTACTTTGGATGGTTGACCTTTTTACCCAGGATGCTTGGTGACCTACCCATGGACATCCTCTCTGACAGTGCATGCTGGGTAGGACATAAAAGCCAGAGCAGCCATTTTAGGTCTCTTGGGATCCCATGGCCTGCCTGTGAGGTCTTGTGAGGAGGCCTCCCGGAGGAAGCAGCCTACAGCCATTGCGGAGCGCAATCCTGCTCATTTGTGTGAGTGACCTGACGGTGCCAGAGATACAGTGACCAGATTGTTTGAGTATTGGAGGACCTGGCTCACCCGGTGGAGTGGAACGGAGTGACGGAGCAAGCTGACGGAGAAGCAAGCTACAGTCACCGGACCAAAGCTGCCATACAGAGCTCCGATCCAGTTGGTGAGCAGGTTGCGGCCCACAGTTTGTTAACTTTTGCACCTAGTCAGACTTGTATACAGGCCTCACTGGGATTTTCTAGTCCTACGGAGGAGGAGTATAGCAACTGACACTAGGCAGGCATAAGGCCTATCTGCATTTGTATCTCAAGCCTTGTATCATAGTTACTGAGGTTATACCAGGAGCATCTTTAACTCAACCGTATGTACTTTGACCCTTCGATTACAAATTATAAGGAATTATCCTAGCTAGCGAAGATGAGAAGACTAAAGACGGAGTACTTTAAGTGAGATCTCACGCATAGCTATTAAAGTAGGGGGAGCTCCCGTGTATTTATATTGTTTGAAATTGTTATATTAAAATCCATTGTGCTGTCATTCTATGTTGGGATGACAGCACATTTACTGTAATCACCTGTTCGAAAATATATTTACAGTAAAATATATTTTGGTTAAGTACCCAGTTGTGTTGAGTATTGTTTTCTCCCAGTAGCTGGAGCCAGTGGATCCTGAGGTTACAATACAGGTATATTGTATTATATTATATTGTACTGTATTGTATTGCAACACAGCTGTGTCAAGGGGACTGAGCCAAGTAAGTGGGGTTTATCAGCAGAGTGCAGGCCCAAATCAAACCAGCAGCTCCTTCGGGGGTCAGTGCTACATGTGGGGGCTCGTCCAGGATCCTGTCACTCTGCAAGCAAGCCCTTGGTGCCACTATGGACCCCATCAAAGTGGTCCAAAGGTGCGAAGCAGAAGGCATACGCTCAGAAGCGAGCGTAGTCATTGAACTCCCAGTAGAAGACTGGGGAGAAAAACAAGTTAAAGAAATTGTACAAGCATTGTCCCCAGACAGAAAGGCTTATGTGGTTGCAGTGAGACCAGGCTATGGGACTGATTGCACTTATGCCCTACTAGAGTGGAGGCAGGGTGTCCCCAAAAACTTTCAAGGTACCAGTGTAAAATTGTCCGAAATCCTAACATCCCAACAGGTCAAAAGAGGACTGTCCCTGTCGGAAGCAGATAGAACCCCTTGACAGGAAAGTAGAGACTGCTGCTAGATCACAGTCAGAACAACAGCTGGCTGACCTGAAACGGCAATACCGTGACATACAGGAGAGGTTTCAGGAGACCTCCAGCATGATAGCCGAACGCATTAATGGGTTACGTGTCACATGCGGAGATCACAAAGACGACCAGATAATGCCCAAACCTGGGTCAGTACTGAAGAAACGCACACATGGCAGCCTGCAGGAAGTGACCATCCAGACGGATTTCCGTATTGATGACCAAATAGGAGAGAGGGCAGAAAGATAAGCTGTCTTACACAAACCTCCTGCATCAAATTGAGTTGGGGTTACAGAAAGGATATTTGGAGTCCGAAATCAGAGAGGCTATAATCCATGCCATTAGCCCAGGTTTAAGTGTCAGGGGCATGTTGGAGAGGAAATGTGGATTGACCCTGACCCAGCTCAAGAGGATACTAAAAAGTTATTATGAGGAGGAAGATGCCGCTGAACTATTCCATCAGCTGATAAATATGACACAGAATAGTCGAGAGACTCCCCAGTTCTTTCTATTCCGAGCCATTGAGCTCAAGGACCGCCTGGTGTCTGTATCAAGGGAGGAAGGCACTGGAGAGCACTTTGGAGCCGAACTGGTTCAGAAAAAAATTCCGGAGGTCCGTGACTACGGGGCTGAGGAGTGATTATATCAAGCTACAGTTGAAGCAGTACCTGGAAGATCCCTCAACTCCAGATGAGGTACTCATTGAGAAAGTTAATGAGGCAGATAAGATGGAGATCGAGAGAGACCAGAAACAGAGGAAACTTCAACCTCCCAGCACCACAAGTGCCAAAGTACAATAGATAGATGTCCCCTCAAGCACTTAGTGTCCTGACAGCGAGTGCTGAACAGGGATCATGGCTTTCACCTACTTACCATTTACCCACAAGTCAGCTTGGACTGGAGAAGCTGTTCCAGACACAAAAATAAATACTGGAGATGATGACTATGTTGATGACAAGGCTGGTGAAACCCCAGACAGAAGAAGTCTCGCCACCCAAGGCTCTGGGACCCCTACCACTAGCCGAAACCTATGAAACCATTGAAGAGGGTCTGTTTCAAATGTGAAGGGGTAGGACATCTCAGGCGAGTGTCCCCAAGCCCAATAGCCGAGACAAAATCCCAACAGTCGGCAGAAAACTTCAGAGGGTCCCAGTGAAGGAGTCAACTGGGCGCCCGGTTGCTATAGCTAACTCCACACCAACCCATATGCACCAGACCCCTGGGACTGATGCCAAGCCAAGACGGAAGAGGGAGAGACTCCCAAAGCCAAGTGTAAAGGTACAAGCCACCAAGCAGGCCAAAAGTACCACTTCCAGTGGACTTCCTTCCAAGCTAGTGGGACACTCTCCAATTGTCCCTATCCAAGTAGAGGGGATATATATATAAAAAGCCCTGCTGGACACTATAGCTCAAGTGACATTGCTCTACAGGGACTTCTACGACAAACATCTCAAGCACCTGCCATTACAGAAGCTGGAGGAACTAGACATATGGGGGTTAGGTACCCAGAACTTCCCATATGATGGTTACCTGCCGGTCAAACTCACTTTTGACCCAAGTACAGCAGGAAAGGCTGAGACATTTGACACCTTGGCCGTGGTGTGCCCTCGTCCCCCAGGAGCTGACAAAGGTTCCCTTATCATTGGGACGAACACAGACTTGGTGAGAAGATTACTTACTTGTGCTGTAGAAAAGAACCCTCCCCACAAAAATACACCCCATGCTTGCCCAGGTATACCGAGATCTTAGACAAGAAGAGAAGGCCCCACAAGAGGGGGTGGGAAAGATCTGGCTTCTGGACAAGAAAGAGAGACTGGTCCAGCCGGGTGAAATATTCTGCCTGAGGGCCTCCATCAAGTTAAGCTGGAAAAAAACGGGCCCCTTCATTGTCCTTGAGACTTCAAGCCAAAAAGAACATAAAGGGCTGGAACTTATCCCTGAAGCATTGCCAACCAAGGCATTGAATAGATAAAAAGGCAAGATTTCAGTCAGTGTTCGCAAACACAGGAGTGTGCCAGTGAGGGTGCCAGCCAGAACACTGTTAGGACAGGTCAGCCCAGCCACCCCAGTCTCGGCGTGTGATTTAACGGGAGAGCATACCGGAGAGATTCCCCAGGAAAAATTCTGCCCGAAAAACACACCTCTTACTCCTGCCTGGATGGAGAGAGCTAAAGCCCAACTTCTAAGATGGAGGACAGCTTTCTCTAAAAGTGAGTTTGACGTGGGGCAACCCACCGAATTTGGCTGGAGGAAGACAAGCCCTTTCAAGAGAGAGCCAGGCGAATCCCACTGGGGGATATTGAAGACTTGAGGGAACAGCTGGCTGAACTCAAAAGGACGGGCATCATCAGAGAGTCCCGGAGTCCTTACGCCTCTCCAATAGTGGTGGTAAGAAAGAAAAACGAGTCCCTACGACTATGCATCGACTATAGGACCGTGAACCGGAGGACCATTCCTGACCAGTACACCACACCTCGGATAGAGGATGCCTTACAGAGCCTGTCGGGGGCGAAGTGGTTCAGTGTGCTGGACCTAAAGAGTGGGTACTATCAGATCCCCATGTGCCCTAAAGATAGAGAGAAGACCGCTTTTATCACCCCTGTGGGCTTCTTCAAGTTCAATCAGATGCCGCAAGGTCTGTGTCAGAGAACTCACGTTTCCCATGCCCGTCGTCGTTCAGCAGGAGTGAATCCTCACTCTGCGGGTGCCAGTACCCATGCGCAGTCTCCCCAACGGAACCGAACGAGCTCTGGAACGTGCGGGCATACCCGCGTACCAACGCGAACGTGTGCGCGTCCTCGCCTTCCAATACGAACGGGTGCACGCACTCGCACGTCAGTGCGAACATGTGTGCGCAATCGCGCACGGACGCTCACCTCCACCAATCCCAGCACAAGGCGCCCTATATAAACAGGGCCTTCACATGGTGTCAGTGCTGGATCGTCTTCAGTTTATGTCCTGAATACCTGCCTGAATTACCTGCTACCTTGTTCCTGATTTACCCGGCTTACCTGATTACCTTCCTGGATCAACCCTGCTTATTGACTGCCTCTACTGAATTGACCTCGGCTTGTATTCCTTGACTACGGCTCTGCTCTTCGATGTTGTACCTCATCACCTGCCCGTTGCCAACCTTTGCCTACTTTTGACCACAAACTTGCCTTCCGCTTTTGTACCTCGTTTGCCAGCCAGTTGCCGACCCTTTCCTGTCTTGACGTCGCAGTGCCTACACCCACCTGTTCGGCCTTCACTGGATACAGCCTTGGTTACCAACCTATACACCTGCCTTCCAGAAGAACCGGTACCTCCCAGCACCAGTCTCCCAGCCGCAGGCACTTGCACCCTTTAGTGCCCCAGCACTCCCTGTTCCCACCACCAGGGGTGTTGGGACCGGAACCGTGCACGAGGCCACCCCCAGCATCCAGACTCCACAGGTACGTGACAGTCTGTCTGGAGCCCCAGCAACCTTCCAAAGATTGATGGAAAAGACAGTGGGTGACATGAACCTGATTGAAGTACTGGTCTACCTGGATGACGTCATAGTGTTTGGGAGAACGTTGGAAGAACACAAAGAACGCCTGGAGAAGGTCCTGAAGAGACTTCAATATGAAGGCCTGAAGCTTTCCATGGAGAAATGCCAATTCTACCAACCCTGGTGAATTTCCTAGGACACATTGTGTCTGAAGAGGGAGTGGCAACAGATCCCGAGAAGTTGGAAGCTGTCACTTCTTGGCCCAGGCCTACCAACGTGACTGAACTCAGATCATTCCTAGGCTTCTTTTAAATTATTTTATTTTATTTTATTTTTTTAATTATTAATCATGGAAAGTCTTTTAAATCATTGTAGCAGCGCTATCAGCTGGACATGAGTGTCCAATGAATAAATAAATGATTCTTCAACAGTATAAAAGTGGAAAACAGTTCTATATAGTTTCTGTGTGGGCAATCTGAGCCATCCACCAGAACACTTCACCACGTGCGATACTCTTCCCCTTATGGGGGTACTCTCACCAGATACACAATAAATATAAGCCTGTAGTCATCAAATTCTCCACTTTTTCTCCAACATCACCAAGACAGTTCTCCCAATACGCAAGCTCGACTTGCGCTCCACACGCCGAAAGAGGAAGTACTCCGCTGCTGTACACTCATCCCACACATCCGGCGAGGAGGGAAAAAAAGCTCAGGCACAGTACACCTTACATTTGCCCATTTTTAATTATATTTTGGTATGCTTAACTTACTAAGGGATTCGTTTGTTTTGGGGAAGAATTTTCAATAAATGAATTTTATACAGTATTACACTAGGTGGCCCAATTATTTTTCCCACATGTTTTGACCGGTACTTGCGTATTGGGAGAACTGTCTTGGTGATGTTGGAGAAAAAGTGGAGAATTTGATGACTCCAGGCTTATATTTATTGTGTATCTGGTGAGTGTACCCCCATAAGGGGAAGAGCATCGCATGTGGTGAAGTGTTCTGGTGGAAGGCTCAGATTGACCACACAGCAACTATATAGAACTGTTTTCCACTTTTATACTGTTGAAGAATCATTTATTCATCGGACACTCATGTCTAGCTGATAGCGCTGCTACAATGATTTAAAAGACTTTCCATGTACTTTCTTTTGCTTATTATATTTTTTCATTCAATTTTATTTTAAGCTGCTGCTTTTTAAGTGTTTTATATTTCACTATATATTCACAATACTGAGATTTTTATTATTATTTTATATGTAAATCTCTCTTATATATATTTATTTTTTGTATACCATATTTCACTATATATTCACATACTGAGATTTTTTCATTGAAAGTCTCTTATTTATCGCAAGAACTCATCATCCTTTGCCACAGAGTGATATTTGCATAGGAGGGCGGTTCATCAAACATCCATTACACATTCCTAGGCTTCTGCTCATACTACAGGAGGTTCGTGGAAGGGTTTGCCAAAAATAGCCTACCCACTCACTGAGCTTCTGAAGAACCAGGAAGAAGCTGGTGCAGACTAAGTTCAGTCAAGGAAGCCAAAAGAAGGGCCCAGGAAGAAGAAAGAGTCCATCCAGGACCAGTGAACTCCGCAATGTGAGGAACAGTGATGGAACTAACGCCGTTAAAGTAAACAGCGTTATGTAACGCCGTTACTTCAGAGGGTAACGAGTACTCTAACTGATAACTCTTCCCCTCGTGGTAACGCTGTTCCCATTACTGGGGCGGCGTTACCGCAATTACCCGCCACAATCCGCGGAGCCGTTCGCGGCCGCGGCCTTAGGATAGGCCGCGGCTTGGCTGTTTGTTTCTCAAAGAAATGACTAGATATGTCCATATTCTTTGATCTCATCAAGAAGGATTCAGAGCTATTATTGTGGAGGTTGCTTTTTTCGTGCTCTTAAATTCTCTGATACATATGTTTTTCATCAAAGCAACCATCAATAAAAGCACTGATATCTGTCTTTCCACTGAAAGCAAGACACACCATGCAGAAAAAAACACCATGTCCATGTGAATAGGTCAACCAGTGACTCTTCTTTCCATCCCTCCTCTCATATAACTTTTTCAAATTAAAAGAATGGAAATCTGGAAGAATAAATCCAAATTTTCAGATTTTGGTCTGATAAACCACATTTTATCATCAACTGTGTCAGGTATGCCCTCATTAATGCCCACTACTTCTGGAATCTCTTCTGCTGCTAATGTTTCGTCCACAATTTCTTCTTCATATTCTTCATCCGTTTCTAGCTCAATAGGAGGTCCAATACTGTGGTGAATATCTTCACCTGCATCAGTATCCATATCCACTTGTACAGTGCTAGGTATTCCTGTGCTACAGCTAGCACTAATGTCTTTATGTGGAGATGCAGGTGGTAAGTCATGCTTTGTTGCCACTATCTTAAACATACTACTGACTTTTTGATACTGGTTTGCAGCTTTTTCTAAGAGTTTTTTTTTTTTTTTTTCACATTCTTTTTCTACTCCTCCTTTCTGTTTTCTTTTACCTTCACCTTTCTTATCCATTTCAATCACTAATAAAAAAAAAAAAATACATATTTCCTAAATCTCTCCTAGATCAAAACACGCTGTCAGCAAATACATCTAATCACTCATTCCCTAACTGGACATATTTCCAAATCCGCCACTTTATACATGACATGAACCATGATTCAACGGTTTCCCGCGCACTCTCCCCTTTTGAAACCCTGTGCTCCCAATCCTCACACCAGCAGCACGTACTATCAAATATTCATAATATGCTTTACGCGTACTCCTCCCACATATCTGGGAAAGCATGCCAAGCCTGGGAAAGGGAATTGCAACTGGAGCAACAGAGGATCAGTGGGAGTACATTTTCACTATTGCCCACAAAGGCATCACTAAATGTCTCGATCCAGGAGAATAACTATAAGACCCTCACTAGAAGTTATCATACACCTGTTATGCTTAATAAATACCACCCAGACACCCCCAACACTTCCTGGAGATGCTCCAGGGAACCTGGATCACTGCCACATATTTGGTGGTCATGTTCACTAATACAACCTTTCTTGTCACAGGTTCACAAAATAACAACACAAATCTCCACCTACTCCCTGGAACACACTCCAGCCCAGTTTATCCTCCATCACTTCACTACACTTGTACAGTCTTACTGTAAGTCCCTGGTTATCAGAGTGGATAAAAATCAATGATTTAAAAAAATTATTTTTGTTTGATTTATATCAACTTTATTTTAACTTTTGGAGTAAAAATCTAAAAGATAGTTTTCTATTTAAGATGCATTAATTATTTGGTTTATTCAGCATGAAATCAAGCTTAGTTATGTAGCATGAAGCTGTATATTCTGCAATATTTTCATTTTTGGTAAACTCATTCAATGAATCCAAACTCTGCAAGTTGATGATAACATGCACTGCATTGGTGTCACAGTAACCATGAACAAAGTTCAGGAATATTACTTATCCCATTGTTTTGCAAATCTATGTACACTACAAACTGTATTTGCTGTATTCACCGTTTTACTAACCTGACAGCTTATTATTCTAAATAGGAAACCTCCATTTTGTTTGCAAATATTAAAGATTCTAACTACCAGTGAGAATAAGTCCTTACATTTAAAGAGCACCTGTCATTTCAGATCCATCATGGCAGCACCTGTTAGTGGGCATCCACTCACCTGCTGCCACTGCATCCCTCACCTTGTTGTGTCACCGTCACATCACCAGCCGTCCCATTAAAGGGAATGGGACTGTCGGTGAGTCAACAGCGGGTCAGAGGAGCCGCTGCAGGACAGAGATGACAGTTGCTCTTTAACAACATCCCACCCGGCCACTGCACATATACGGCCAGGTGGGCGATTCCTCCTTCTAAATGGACATTCAGGAACGTCCCTCAGAAGGAGGGGGATCACACGCATGCGTGCCCACGCAGCGGCGTGATCCTGATGCGCTTGTGTCACCTCGACAATCACAGCCGTGATTACATGTGATGTAAATAGAGAGCCGCTTGCTAGGCGATCAGCTCTCCTCTCCTCACACGGAAGTTCTCAGTGAGGAGAGGAGAGCGGATCTCTGCAGCCAGCCAGTGATCAGTGAGTATGAGCTGTTTTTTTTACAGCTTTTTAGACACTGATCACCAGCCTAGTGTCCCCAAACAATGTAAACACACAAAGTCCCCAAAATAATGTCCCCACACACATGTCCCTACACAGTAAAAACACCTATCCCCCACATATGTAACAGTAAAATCACTTGTAGTCAGAGTCTTCAAGCGGGAAATGCGATATTCCTAAGAACCAAGGCCTGAGGTGTCTTGGCCTAGCTGGTCGGTATGCCTGAGAAGAGGGCATACCCTGAATGTAAGACTGTAAGAATGGAAGAATGGAAGAATAGAAGTACTACGAGTATGTATGAAAGGCTGGGGGAACGGGTGGGTGGGAACCCAGAAAGCCGACAACCCTGGCCCTGACGGAGGAGGAGGCTTAAATAGCCCTCTCAGGCTCCTCCTACAAATAGCCAGCCTTCATACATGTCCCAATGATGATCTGCACACATCTATACTGCGCAATACTGCACACTATTATACACTTAACAGGATTTTTTTTTACCAAAGACATGTAGCAGAATCCATTTTGGCTAAGATTTATGACAAAATTTGATTTTATTGGATTTCTTTTAAAATAGAAAGAAGAAAATATTGCTTTTTTTTCCAAATTTCTGCTTTTTTTCCCGCTTATATCACAAAAAATAAAAAACGGAGTCATGAATAAATACCACCAAAAGAAAGCTCTATTTGTGGGAACAGCATTGCATGACCACGCAATTGTCATTGAAAGTGCGAGAGCGCTGAAAGCTGAAAATTGGCCTGGGAAGGAAGTGGGGGAAAGTGCCTGGTAATGCCTGATGAAGTCACAAGGTCACGTGACGCAACACGTAGGGATTGGCCGGACAGAGGATACCGGAAGTGCTGTCAGACGGACACCATAATCGTTTCTCTCTGGCTGTTTTTACTCAATTTTAATGTAAGCGCCTATTTTTTGGAATAAAATGTTGTGATATTTTTGGCATACTTCACGATTGGGTCCCCCTCTTTTCTTTTTATCTCTGCCCTCACCCATACTGAGATTTGGGAGTGAGTCATTGCTGCAGGGACCGCAGTTACTATTACTACTACACATCTACGAGGGGAGGGCTATCCTTGGATCCACGACTTTGAGGAAGTGAAACCACCCCCCTCCCCCATATGTGGAACGGATTGATCACTTGATTGGGAGACACCTAAGGAGGGATCCGGAATTGCAGCTGATCATCTATACTGGCTTTGATGCGTATTTTGATCGTTTGAGAGGTGAGAGGCTAGCGAGCACCATTCAGGATTAGGTCCTCACCACCCAACACCCCCCACTGTTTGAAGATAGTCTGAATTACTATTTCTAAGGATATTAGAGACTTTGAGAGTGTCATTCTAAGGGGGTCACCACTATCGTGTTTCCTCAGTCATATAATCCTCTGATGGACTCGATTTTATATCAATATTTAAATTAATTATTAATTTATTTCCATTCATTCATATTTATATTCATTCATGGTCTATGTTTTTAGTATTTTAATACTTGCACTGATTTTGATATTTTGGATTGCATTGGTTTTATTCAATATTTGGAGTTTAGCACTTGATGCACTTTTTTAATCATATTTTTATGTGATTATTATTGCCACATCCACTATATGATATTCCTTTATTGATTTATTTTATGTGTTTATTACCACGTTTTTTGAGCCTTTAGTGACTATTTATTACACATATTTGGCTATAGACTGGTTCACATACACATATACATTGCTTGATGCACTTTAGCGCAAAATCACCATTTTTTATTTTTTTATTTCTTGTACGGGTTTGTGTTTACTCTTAGATTTTGCAGCTTGGTTTAGGAACTTTTTCCACATATAGCATTAGTGTTCACACTTATTTATAATTAATTTTGTATTCACTCACTCATCTACTTTATTAATATAGTTTCTAGTTCATTAAAATAGCGCGAAGGACACCCACACTCAATTTATGGGTACAGTGGCTGCGTTTGATAGCACAGTGGCTGCGTTTGATGGGCACAGTGGCTGCATTTGATGGGCAGTGGCTGCGTTTGATGGGCACAGTGGCTGCGTTTAATGGGCACAGTGGCTGCGTTTGATGGGCACAGTGGTGGCAATATATGGGTACAGTGGCTGCGTTTGATGGCACGGTGGCTGCATTTGATGGGCAGTGGCTGCGTTTCATGGGCACAGTGGCTGCGTTTAATGGGCACAGTGTGGCAATTTATGTGTACAGTGGCTGCGTTTGATGGTACAGTGGATGTGTTTGATGGGCACAGTGGCAGCGTTTGATGGCACAGTGGCAGCATTTAATGGGCACAGTGGTGGCAATTTATGGGCATAGTGGCTGCGTTTAATGGCACAGTGGCTGCGTTTGATGGGCACAATGGCTGCGTTTGATGGGCACAAAGGCTGCGTTTGATGGCACAGTGGCAGTGTTTAATGGGCACAGTGGTGGCAATTTATAGGCACAGTGGCTGCGTTTGATGGGCACAATAGCTGCGTTTGATGGCACAGTGGCAGTGTTTAATGGGCACAGTGGTGGCAATTTATGGGCACAGTGGCTGTGTTTGATGGCACGGTGGCTGCGTTTGATGGGCACATTGGTGGCAAATTATGGGCACGGTGGCTGCGGTTGATGGGCACAGTGGCTGCGTTTGATGGGCACAGTGGTGGAAAATTATGGGCACAGTGGCATGCATTTGAGGGCACAGTGGCATGCATTTGAGGGCACAGTGGCATGCATTTGAGGGCACAGTGGCATGCATTTGAGGGCACAGTGGCTGCATTTGAGGGCACAGTGGCATGCGTTTGAGGGCACAGTGGCTGCGTTTGAGGGCACAGTGGCTGCGTTTGAGGGCACAGTGGCAGCGTTTTAGGGCAAAGTGGCATGCGTTTGAGGGCACAGGGGCATGCATTTGAGGGCACAGGGGCACGCGTTTGAGGGCACAGTGGCTGCGTTTGAGGGCACAGTGATGCAATTGATGTTTTATTTTCAGTTTGCGCCCCCCCCCCCCCAAGAAACTGCAACGCTCTACAAAAAATGCACTATTTTTTTGGGGGGGGGGGAGGAGGGGGGGGGAGAGAGGGGGGAGAAGAGAGAGGGGGAGAGAGAGAGAGAGAGCGGGGGAGAGAGAGAGGGGGGAGAGAGAGAGAGGGGGGAGAGAGAGGGGGGAGAGAGAGAGGGGGGGGAGAGAGAGAGGGGGGGAGAGAGGGGGGGGGGAGGGGGGGAGAGGGGGGGGGGGGGGGGGGGGGGGAGAGAGAGAGAGGGAGAGAGAGGGGGAGGGGGGAGAGAGAAAGAGGGAGAGGGAGAGAGCAGGCACCTTAATTCTTCTTTCTCCATGAACGGCCGTCCACTTCTCCTATTCTCCTCGTGCAGACTAGTGGGCGGGCCGATGGGAGGAGAAATCAGCGTGCTGCGCTGCCGTGCGTGGCGCCGCACGGGCCGAATGCAGAAATCAGCCTTCTCATGCTCCTCCCCTCACAGACAGGCATATGATAGCAGTGGGGGCGGCGCGGAGATACAAGCTAGCGCGCCGCACACATAGCCCAGAGCCAGGCATCATTGCAAAGAGCGGCGGCCGCCGCTGCAAGTGTTTTTTTTTTCCTGCGCTGACACTGCCAGACAAAATCGGCCCCAGGGCACTGAGAGCAGGCGGCCTACCGGGAAATTTCCCGGTATCCCGGTAGGCCAGTCCGGCACTGTAAGTCACACATGTGCAAGTCACAAGCAAGTCTCAAGTCTTAACCTTCAAGTCTCAAGTAAGTCCCAAAATACTGTGGCGAAAAGCAAGCAAGTCAAGTCGAGTCCCTGCTAGAAGTCAAGCAAGTCAAGTCAAGTAATTTATTTTGGTCAAGTCACAAATCAAGTCAAAATACTGATCTACCCCATTTCCACCTTTACATGAGTTAAAAGTCAGTGTTCAGGAAAGGTTTTGTTTTATTTTCAACATTAACAAAACTGCTTTGTGCTTTTTTTCTTGGCATATTAAAGAAACTCTTTGAATGGCCAAACAGCAGACAAGGAGCAGAACACTCAGCAATTAAAGTGGGGTTCCACTGCCTCCGCTGTTTTTTTTTTTTTTTGCGGTACATTAGAATTAATAAATCCTTTTAAATTGCTCACTTACGTCTCCCGTCCTTCCCGCTGTCATCCTTTAAATTTCTCCTCCAATTGTGTAGTTATAAAACCCCCGTACGGGGGTTTCTTCTTGCCTGTGGGCATGTGAAACCCACAGGCATTCTCTTCCGGGATGTGCTGACGTCAATTTCCCATCATGCAACGCCGCGTGGTCGAAGATCTTGCGCATGCGCATTAGACGCGTTGCGGAGCGCCGTTCACAGCTTCTGTTGCCATCACAACAGGCGGCGTCGTCTGAAGTCCCGCCCTGTTGTGATGGCAACAGAGATAATCTAGCCCTCGGCGGTGCTCAAAGACTCCTGGGAAATGGTGACTCACATCTCCCAGGAGCCTTAAGCCCCATACACACTATCAGTTTTTCTGCTGAGTTTTTTCTTCAGATTTACCAAAACCATGTAGTAGAAGGGCCTGCCTAATTGCATACAAATTGAAACTCCTAAGGTTTGACCTCATATTATAAGGTTTTGGTAAATCTGAAGGAAAAACTCAGCAGAAAAACTGATAGTGTGTATGGGGCTTTAGCGAGCCTTGCCGCCGAGGGAAGTGACATTTTTAGCCAGGGCTAGCACAGAAGCAGATTACGTGGGACCACCTAGCAACAGGCAGAACTAGGTAAGTGACATTTTTTTTTTTTCTCCATTTTTTTTTTTTTCATGCGATTGTAGGCAGGTCAAAACAAATTTATATTTATGGGTGGCCCTCCACTTTAAATGACCAACAAGCCTGAAAAAATATAGTCCTTGCTGAGGGGGAAAATAACTAAGTTCAAAGTTTGAACTTCAAACTAATAACAAAGTATTTTAACATCTAAATCAGTGGACACAATGCCAACATCTGGACACTTGAATGAGAATAGCCACTTAAAATGCCAGATATGGGGGTGTGCAATGGATCAGTTTTAGGGTTTTAATATACTTTGTAAATAGCACCCTATACATTTATAGTCAGTGGTAGTTGTATCCTCTGCATTATGCCCTGATAAAATAACATTTAATTACAGTGCAGGTCAGTGTGATAATCACTATGGTTGCATCAGCTAGCATTTATGTACAAGTTTCATATATAAACACAATTTTTAACATATGTAAAACAAGTGAGCTAACGGACAATTCTGAGTGAGATTCTTTTTGAACCAAAGATGTGGGCTTTATTTTTTGATTGTGCATTGTACTACAGCAGAATTAAAAAACATACTACCGTATTTATCGGCGTATAACACGCACTTTTTTACCCTGAAAATAGAGGGTAAATTGTGCCTGCGTGTTATATGCCGATATCTGTTCTTTTAACAGGGGGCGGGGATCGGGCGTCCACCCCAGGGTGCCACCTATTGGGAGGGTATCAGACCAGCCGCACCGCCTCTCCGGGCCGTGGAACAGCGCTGCCAGCTCTGGGGGATCGGAGGACATTCCTGCAGTGCCCAGCCCTTGGTGTACGGCTGTGTTGCTCGATGCAGATTACCTTATCGCCGCTCGTTGTGCCTGCTCTCCTCCTCCCGATCCGCCTCCTCCTCGTGTGTAGCTTTTGATTGGAGGAGGCGAGCAGACACGTGACCGTCAATGAAAAAGAGGAGAGCAGTCACATGACCGGGTCCACCATAGAGCGCGGCGTTGATGGCGGTAATTAGCGGTATTTTTTGATTTGCAGTGGGTGGCACGGGAGGAGCGGTGTATGGGAAGGGGCTGACATGCTGTGAAGTTTTCTCAAATTTGGAGTGTGCATGCAGCGCTGGGAGTGCAGGGGGGTCTTTATAATGAAAGGAGGTTCATGTGTTGTATATAGGTCCATGTGTTCTACAGGGGTCCATGTGTTGTACTGGGGTCCATGTGTTGTACTGGGGTCCATGTGTTGTACTGGGGTCCATGTGTGGTACAGGGGTCCATGTGTGGTACAGGGGTCCATGTGTTGTGCAGGGGGTCCGTGTACTATGCAGGGGGGCTGTGTAAAAAATGTTTTTCTGAAACTTCCCTCTTAAATTGGGGCGGGTGTTATACGCCGATAAATACGGTATATAAAAATATACTATGCATATACAATATACTAAACCTAGTATTGACAAGATATCTTCTCTATTAAAGAAGAGGATATGTAGAGGTGGTTGTCCATATAAAAATGGCAGGGATGAGGAACAAGGAAATTACTTACTAGTATATATATTACTTATTTATATATTGAGAAAATTGAGAAAATTGAGTACTGTCCGTGAAATTAAATTACTTCTCACTAGTTTTTATATATATATTATTATATATTAAATTACTATATATATATTTTAAATTACTTTATATTAAATTATACAGTATATTATATTATAAACGTTATGGTCAGGCAGCCGTGTACCTGATCGGCGGCGTCCCGGCGGGCGGCAGCCATTCCAGTATTTAAAAGCCACTCAATTTCCCAGCATTCAGTGTTCCGCCTATCACAGACATCCGCTCATCCTCATAACACAGATGAGGATGAGAGGATGTCCGTGATAGGCTGAACACTGCCTGCTGTGAAATTGAGTGTTCCGCCTATCACAGACGAGGAGGCGCGGCTTTTGAACACTGCAATGTCTGCCGTCTGTCTGCATGACACGCTGATCAGGTAGGCAGATGGCGGCTTGCGGTTAGTGTGTTAGTGGTCGTTACGGTTAGGGGTAGTGTTAGTTAGTGGTGGTAGTGTTATGCAGTGTTGCCAACCGTCAGTATTTTTACTGGCAGCCAGTAAAAAACAGCCATTTTTCTCCTGCCAGTAAATGCCAGTAAAAATAAAAGCTTGCCAGTAAAAAATATGGCTGTGACGCTCTGCCCAGAGCCAGCCAAGACCATACAAGTGCCTGCTACAGTGTGTTCGGACGGCTCTGGTGGAGGCGGTGCCTGAACATGCCCTGTGATGTCATGGTGCAAGGGAGCCAAGCAGAGCGGCCAGAGCCTTGTGTGTGGGTTTGCGGCATGGGAGCAAGGCAGGCCAGAAGCGGGACCATCAGTGCTGTTTGGACTGGAGGGACCACCTGGCTTGGAGAGGGACTGTCACTGTGACTCTGGAGGGGATGTGTCGTGTCGGAGATCTGTGCTGCTGCACACTGCTGTCAGTATCACTGTGAGAGTAAATTTCATGTGTGTGTGCAGCCCATTCTAATTTGTTGCCCTCTCAATTCCTGTCCCTGAGCTACTTACTTACTATATATCGAAAATAAAATAAGAAATATGTTTTTTGCCTTATTATCTACCTTAAATCACATTGCTAATTACATATTGTACTTGTTTATAGCCTAAATAGTGAAATTTGTACTTAAAACTGTAATTTTGTAAATTTTGGAAATGCCAGTAAAAACTTGGCTTTGTCAGTAAATTTTGGGTGTCGTGTTAGTAAATTTTAATCTGTTAGGTTGGCAACACTGGTGTTATGGTGCCAACTTGCCAAGTCATTGCAAGTCATATAGCCCAAGTCAAAGTCAAGTCACAAGTCAGTAGTGACAAGTCAAAGTCAAGTCGAGTAATTTATTGAATTCAGTCAAGCAAGTAGCAAGTCCTCAAACAGGTGACTTAAGTCTGACTTAAGTCAAGTCATGTGACTCAAGTCCCCCACCTCTGGTCATTTGAGGCAATCCATGCAAATTAATTTCCCGTCACTGCAGACTGCATGTCATTCTAAAATGTATCCAGGGCTGGGCAAGGCAAGGAATTTCCTATTGCGCTAATTTAAAGGTATGTGAGCCATTGCCACGTGAGCTGCTTGAAGAGCATGAAAGCCGTCCTGTGCAGGAATCTGAGGAACGCAGAATGTCCTGGTCAGGAGATGACCAGTGGTGGGTCTTATGTTTTCTGGAGTGTTTCCATTTAGGGCTGCTACTAAAATAATGCAAAACACCATACTTTGCATTCCTTGAGAACATATCCCACATTGCCCCCTCGTACCTTTTGCTAGTCTGCTTTGCCACTGACAGGTGTGGTGAGCTCATATCTTCCAAAAAAATGGGGGAAAAAAATCATAATTCCCTCACCAAGAAAAAACAGGTACACTGTCCCTTTAACCACTGAAGCCAAAGACCTTTTTACAATTTGGCACTTCGCTGCTTTAACTGGTAATTGCGCGGTCATGCAATGTTGTACCCAAGCGAAATTTGCGTACATTTTTTCCCACAAAAAGAGCTTTCTTTTGATGGTATTTGATTACCTCTGCGATTTTAATTTTTTGCGATATAAATGGAAAAATACAGAAAATTTCTAAAAAAAATTATATTTTCTACTTTGTGTTATAAGAAAAAAATCCAATAAACTCAATTTTAGTCATAAATTTAGGCCAAAATATATTCAGCCACATTTGTCTTTGGTTAAAAAACTATTTAATAAGGGTATATTTATTGGTTTATGGTAAAAGTTGGTAAAGTTGGTAAAAGTTATACAAACTAGGGTACATTTTCTGGAATTTACGCAGCTTTTAGTTTATGACTGCCTATCTCATATCTTGAGTTGGTAAAATGGCAGGGCAGTACAAACCCCCCCCCCCCCAAATGACCCCATTTTGGAAAGTTGACACCCTAAGGAAATTGCTAAGAGGCATGTTGAGCCCATTGAATATTTTTTTTTTTTTGTCCAATGTGATTGAATGAATGAAATTTTTTTTTTTTTGAAAAAAGTTGTCACTAAATGATATATTGCTCACACATGCCATTGTTATATGTGGAATTGCACCCCAAAATAAATTTTGTTGCTTCTTCTGAGTATGGGGATACCACATTTTGGGAGCCTAGCCGCGTACGGGGCCCCCGAAAACCAATCACCCCTTCAGGATTTCTAAGGGCGTACATTTTTGATTTCACTCCTCACTACCTATTACAGTTTTGAAGGCCATAAAATGCCAAGATGGCACAAAACCCAGCCAAATTACCCCATTTTGGAAATTAGACACCCAAAGCTATTTGCTGAGAGGCATGTTGAGTCCATGGAATATTTTATATTTTTCCACAAGTTGTGGGGAAATTACAAACTTTTTTTTTTTTTTGCACAAAGTTGTCACTACATGATATATTGCTCACACATGCCATGGGCATATGTGGAATTACACCCCAAAATACATTCTACTGCTTCCCCTGAGTACGGGGATACCATATGTGTGGGACTTTTTGGGAGCCTAGCCTAGTACGGGGCCCCGAAAACCAATCACCGCCTTCAGAATTTCTAAGGGCGTAAATTTTTGATTTCATTCCTCACTACCTATCACAGTTTTGAAGGCCATAAAATGCCAAGATGGCACAAAACCCCCCCAAATGACACCATTTTGGAAAGTAGACACCGAAGCTATTTGCTGAGAGGCATGTTGAGTCCATGAAATATTTAATTTTTTGCCACAAGTTGCGGGAAAATTACAAACTTTTTTTGCACAAAGTTGTCACTAAATGATATATTGCTCAAACATGCCATGGGCATATGTGGAATTACACCCCAAAATACATTCTGCTGCTTCTCCTGAGTATGGGAATATTACATGTTTTGGACTTTTTGGGAGCCTAGCCGTGTATGGGGCCCTGAAATCCAAGCTCCACCTTCAGGATTTTTTAAGGGCTTAAATTTTTGATTTCACTCCTCACTACCTATCACATATCATTTAGTGACAACTTTGTGCAAAAAAAAAAAAGAAATTGTCTTTTTCCCGCAACTTGTGTCAAAATATAAAATATTCCATGGACTCGACATGCCTCTCAGCAAATGCAAATAGCATGGGGTGCCTACTTTCCAAAATGGGGTAATTTGAGGGGGGGGGGGTTGAACTGTCCTGGCATTTTATGCACAACATTTAGAAGCTTATGTCACACATCACCCACTCTTCTAACCACTTGAAGATAAAGCCCTTTCTGACACTTTTTGTTTATATGAAAAAAAAAATATTCTTTTGCAAGAAAATTACTTTGAACTCCCAAACATATATTTTTTTAAAGCAAAGGCCCTACAGATTGAAATGGTGGGTGTTTCATTTTTTTTTTCACACAGTATATGCGCAGAGATTTTTTAAACGCATTTTTGGTGGTTGTTTCATTTCTTTATTTTTTTATTTTAATGCACTAAAGCACACTATATTGCCCAAATGTTTGATGAAATAAAAAAGATGATCTTAGGACGAGTACATGTATACCAAACACGACATGCTTTAAAATTGCGCACAAATGTGCAGCGACGATAAACTACATACATTTTTAAAAGCCTTTAAACTTAAACGCCTTTTACAGGTTACCAGTGGGGATGAGCTTCGAGTTCGAGTCGAACTCATGTTCGACTCGAACATTGCCTGTTCGCCTGTTCACCGAACAGCGAACAATTTGGGGTGTTCGCAGCAAATTCGAAAAGCCGCGAGCACCCTGTAAAAGTCTATGGGAGAAATCTCAAGTGCTAATTTTAAAAGCCTATATGCAAGTTATTGTCATAAAAAGTGTTTGGGGACCTTGGTCCTGCCCCAGGGGACATGTATCAATGCAAATTTTTTTTTTTAAACGGACGTTTTTTCAGGAGCAGTGATTTTAATAATGCTTAAAGTGAAACAATAAAAGTGTAATATTCCTTTAAATTTCGTACTTGGGGGGGGTGTATAGTATGCATGTAAAGGGGCGCATGTTTCCCATGCTTAGAACTGTCCCTGCACAAAGTGTCATTTTTGCAGGAAAAAAAGCTATTTAAAATCACTCGCGGCTATAATGAATTGCCGGCTCCCGTAATACAGAGAACAGTCATTGAAAGTCATTGATAAAAAAAAAAGTGTGGGGGTCCCCCCGAATTCAATTACCAGGCCCTTCAGGTCTGGTATGGATATTAAGGGGAACCCCGGGTCAAATTAAAAAAAAAAATTCCCTGGGGTTCCCCCTAAATATCCATACCAGACCCTTCATGTCTGGCATGGATTTTAAGGGGAAGTCCACGCCAAATTTAAAAAAAAAATGGCGTGGGGGTCCCCCTCAAAATCCATACCAGATCCTTATCTGAGCACGCAACCTGGCAGGCTGCAGGAAAAGAGGGGGGGCGAGAGAGCGCCCCCCCTCTTGAACCATACCAGGCCACATGCCCTCAACATTGGGAAGATGCTTTGGGGGTCTGTGACCCCTCAAAGCACCATGTCCCCATGTTGATGAGGAGAAGGGTCTCTTCCCCACAACCCTTGCCGGTGGTTGTGGGGGTCTGCATGCGAGGGGCTTATCAGAATCTGGAAGCCCCCTTTAACAAGGGGACCCCCAGATCCCGCCCCCCCCCTGTTTGAAATGGTAAGGGGGTACAAAAGTACCCCTACCATTTCACAAAGAAAGTGTAAAAAATAGTTAAAAACACACAGACACCGTTGGGAAAATTCCTTTATTAAATATAAAAAAAAGATTCCAGCGGTGGTAATCCACTCTTGCTATCCAGCGACGGGTGGTCTCTGCTCCGGGGTCCAGCGATGGCTGATCTCTTCCGATGTCCAACGCTGCGCGTCCTGTCTCCACGGAGACACTGAGGGAATTCCGTCTGCAGAGGAGGTGCGGGCCACTCCGTCACCTGACTCCGCCTCCCTCTGACGCAACGCAAGGGGGAAGCTGTGACGTACGGTGACCCCGCTCCCCTCTGATGTAATGGGAACCTGCGTTACATCAGAGGGGGGCGGGGTCACCCGTACGTCACTGGGGAAACCCAGGCTTCCCCAGTGATGTAAGGGTGACCCCACCCCCTCCGGCAAGGGTTGTGGGGAAAAGACCCTTCTCTTCATCAACATGGGGACATGGTGCTTTAAAGGGTCACAGACCCCCAAAGCATCCTCCCAATGTTGAGGGCATGTGGCCTGGTATGGTTCAGGAGGGGGGGCGCTCTCTCGTCCCCCCTCTTTTCCTGCGACCTGCCAGGTTGCGTGCTTGGATAAGGGTCTGGTATGGATTTTGGGGGGGGCCCACGCCATTTTTTTTTAAATTTGGCCTGGAGTTCCCCTTAAAATCCATGCCAGACCTGAAGGGTCTGGTATGAATATTTAGGGGAAACCCCACGTCATTTTTTTTTTATTTGACCGGGGTTCCCCTTAATATCCATACCAGACCTGAAGGGCCTGGTAATTGAATTTGGGGGGACCCCCACGTTTTTTTTTTTTTTTAATCAATGACTTTCAATGACTGTTCTCTGTATTACGGTAGCCGGCAATTCATTATAGCCGCTAGTGATTTTAAATAGCTTTTTTTCCTGCAAAAATTACACTTTGTGCAGGGACAGTTCTAAGCACGGGAAACATGCGCCCCTTTACAGACATACTATACACACCCCCCAGGTACGAAATTTAAAGGAATATTACACTTTTATTGTTTCACTTTAAGCATTATTAAAATCACTGCTCCTGAAAAAACTGCAGTTTTTAAAACTTTTTTTTTTGCATTGATACATGTCCCCTGGGGCAGTACCCAGGTCCCCAAACACTTTTTATGACAATAACTTGCATATTAGCCTTTAAAATTAGCACTTTTGATTTTGAACGTTTGAACCGGACAGGTGCGAACCGAACAGGAGGGTGTTCGGCTCATCCCTAGTTACCACTTTATGCCACGTACACACGATCCAACTTTTTGGCCGGACTAGTCCGGCAGACAATCCGCCGGACTTTCCAGCGGAGGTCCGCCGGACTTTCCGAACGTGCTCACACACGCCCGGACTTTTCCCCCGGAGTTTTGGCAGAGGTCCGCCGGACTTTTACACGGAGTAAAGTCCGTTCATTTAGAACGTGACTCCAGGTAGACGGGACTAGCGAAGAAAGTCAATGCCGCCTCCTCGATCGGCGAGATTGACACCTCGCTAGCCTCTTGGTATGGATTTAAAGGGGAATCCCCACGCCGAAAAAAAAACGGCGTGGGTGTCCCCCCCAGATCCATATCAGACCCTTATCTGAGCATGCAGCCGGGCCGGTCAGGAAAGGGGTGGGGACGAGCGAGCGCCCCCCCTCCTGAGCCGTAACAGGCCACGTGCCCTCAACATGGGGGGGTGCCTTGGGGAAAGGGGGGCCCTGCGGCCCCCCACCCCAAAGCACCTTGTCCCCATGTTGATGAGGACAAGGGCCTCTTCCTGACAAGCCTGGCCTTTGGTTGTCGGGGTCTGCGGGCAGGGGGCTTATCGAAATCCGGGAGCCCCCTTCAATAAGGGGGCCCATAGATTCCAGTCCCCCATACTATGTGAATGAGTATGGGTTTTTTTGGTGAAAAAAGTGTAAATAAAAACACAACACAAGTTTTTAAAATACTTTATTACACAGCTCCGGGGTCTTCTTCCGTCTTGGGGGGTCTTTTCGCCGGACTCCTCCACTATCTTCTGCTAGCTCTTTTACTAGCGGAGGAGCCCGGCTTTCTCCTTCGTCGCCGCTGCCTTCTGGGGGTCTTTTTTTCCGACTTCGGGGGTCTTGTCCCGCTCTTCTGTTCTTCTGGCCGGGCCTCTGTTTTCTTCTTCCAGCTCTTTTACTAGCGGTGGCCCGGGCTTCTGTTGCCGTCGCTGTCGCCTTCTGCTTCTTGTTCTTTCTTCATCCGATGTTGACACAACGCTGTCTCTGCTTTTAATGGCCTAGACGCGTTGCACGGCAATATAGGGACAAGGGGCTGGGCCACCGGCTCATGTCACATGGTGACCCCGCCCCCTTATGATGTCGCAGTCCCAGCATCTTCCGGGACTGTGACATCATATGGGGCGGGGTCACCATGTGACATGAGCCGGTGGCCCCGCCACTTGTCCCTATAAAAGTCACAGCACAATGTGTCTCTGCCATTACAGCCAGAGAGAGCGCTGCGTCAACATCGGAAGGAAGAAAAAGAAGAAAAAGAAAGAAGAAAGAAGAAAGAAGAAGGAGAAGAAGGAGAAGAAGGAGAAGAAGGAGAAGAAGGAGAAGAAGGAGAAGAAGAGAAGAAGAGAAGAAGGCGGCGGCGACAACACAAGACCGGGCCACCGCTAGTAAAAGAGCTATAAGAAGATAGCGGAGGCCCAGCAAGAAGAACCGAAGAGCGGGACAAGACCCCGAAGTCAGAAGAAGATCCCGGGCAGCGGCGACGAAGAAGAAAGCCTGGCTCCTGCGCTAGTAAAAGAGCAAGTAGAAGATAGCGGAGGAGACCGGCGAGAAGACCCCCCAAGACGGAAGAAGACCCCCGGAGCTATGTAATAAAGTATTTTAAAAACTTGTGTTGTGTTTTTATTTACACTTCTACATGGTGAATGTGTAGGGGTACATCGTACCCCATATTAATTCACATAGGGTGGGGGGCCAGAATCTGGGGGCTCCCTTATTGAAGGGTGCTCCCGGATTACGATAAGCCCCCCGCCCGCAGACCCCGACAACCAACGGCCAGGGTTGTCGGGAAGAGGCCCTTGTCCTCTTTAACATGGTGACGAGGTGCTTTGGGGTGGGGGGGCCGCAGGGCCCCCCTTTCCCAAAGGCACCCCCCCATGTTGAGGGCATGCAGCCTGGTACGGCTCAGGAGGGGGGGCGCTCGCTCGTCCCCACCCCTTTCCTGACCGGCCGGGCTGCATGCTCGGATAAGGGTCTGATATGGATTTGGGGGGACCCCCACGCCGTTTTTTTTTAGTGTAGGAGTTCCACTTTAATTCCATACCAGGTGACGGGGCTAGCAAGATGTCAATCTCGCCAATCTTGGCATTGACTTCCTTCGCTAGTCCCATCTACCTGGAGTCACGTTGAAAATGAATGGACTTTTCTCTGTGTGTCGGCAAGTCCATTCATTTCAAAAGTTCCGCGGACTAGCACACACAATTTTGAGTAAAAATTTCTTACTAAGAAGAAGAAAAAGTCCGCCGGAGCCCACACATGGGCGGATTGTCCCGCGGACTCTAGTCAATCCCGCCTGATAGTCCGCTCATGTGTATGCGGCATTAGATTTACGGAGGAGGTCTACTGCTTAAATCACTGCCCTCGATCTGACCTTTGCGGTGATACCTCAAATGCATGGTGCAATTGCTGTTGGACAGAAATAGGAAAAGTTTGTTTGAAGTCTGATCGTGTGTACGAGGCTTTACCATACCTGCAAAGCAAATACAAAAAAAAACATAGTAAAAAATAAAACATTTTTTAACGCAACCTATGGCTAAAATATATATATGCCGAAGCATGGGGGCATCCACCCTCAATAGTTAGGAGCAAATCGCTCCTCTGCCCCTGCTGCCCCCATGCTTCGACAAATGCTCTTTTTTTAAACTGTGGTGGTGAAATCACCTCCGACAGTGCTGGAGTCACGGCTTTATGTATCGTGGGAGCAAACGTTGTTGCTGTCAAGATAAATAAATCCGTGCTGCAGCTAAATGGCATACCTGAAAACCAAAAAAATGGTTAACAATAAAACACAATAAAACATTGCAGAATAGAATACAGTAAAAAAGAGCACAACAATAGAGAGAGAATAGAGAGATAGAGAACAATAAAACGACAACTATTTTTTTTTTTTTATTTTCTATATTGTTTGTGTTTTTTTTATTTTTTACTTTTTTTTTTTATTTATTTATATTTTACACTTTTAATTGTAACTAACGGTTCGGTTCCAGGTTTGTGTCTCTAAAAATGTGATGGCTTCTTGGGAGACCCTGTGAAAGTGTGCCTAGTCTGTGCAATGCTGTACCCTACACTAAAACTCCACTAGTGTATGGTAGCGTTCAAAACTTTCACCAATGCAAAGACCAGGATTGTCAGGACAGCGTGGACAATAATAATGGGTGTCACGCCTATATCCGCGCTTTATGCAGACACAACATTTTCTTTGGGGGGCTCGTTGGGTAGGGGTACTAGGGAGAGCAGAAAATGCCTCTCATTGGTTGGGGATGGTGAAGTGGAGCACCGTCTGGAAACAGAAGGGCTCTGACAATCTCTTCCTGGAATTTAAGGAAGGATCCAGTCCGTCCTGAAGCTCTGTATAGCACATGAGCGTTCAGCAAAGCCAATTGAAATAAATAAACACACTTTTTTGTTGCTCTCTCCCCCAGCCTAAGATGGGAATCTACAAGGCGCTGGGGAAAGCCACAGCAATTAGATTGCACGGTGCCACATGCTCCAATCTGATGATCAAACAAGTGACTAAAAAGTGGCACGCTCGTGTAATAATTGTCCACATACAAATGGTACCCCTTTCCGAATAAGGGTGACACCAAGTCCCACACAATCTTGCCAGCGCTTCCTATGTAGTCAGGGCAGTTTGTCGGCTCTACGTGACTATCTCTTCCCTCATAAACCATAAAACTACATGCATAGCCTGTGGCCCTGTCACAGAGCTTATACATCTTGACTAGGGTTGAGCGAACCCGAACTGTAAAGTTCGTATCCGTACCGGACTTTTGGGTGTCCGGGTCCCGGACCTAAACCCGAACAATTAACTGTATGTTCGGGTTCGGGTCCGGTGTTCGGCGATGTATTGTGATATTGATATTGCAAAAAAATAAAATTTTGCAGTGTTTTTTTTTCTTCCCAATAGCATTTTCTGCGTTTTCATAAACGCTGTAGATACTGTCCGTGTAGTCTGATATTGCAAAAACATTGCAAAAAAATTAAATTTTGCAGTGTTTTTTTTTCTTCCCAATAGCATTTTCTGCTTTTTCATAAATGCTGTAGATAATGTCCGTGTAGTCTGATATTGCAAAAACATTGCAAAAAAATAAAATTTTGCAGTGTTTTTTTTTCTTCCCAATTGCATTTTCTGCGTTTTCATAAACGCTGTAGATACTGTCCGTGTAGTCTGATATTGCAAAAACATTGCAAAAAAATAAAATTTTGCAGGGTTTTTTTTTCTTCCCAATAGCATTTTCTGCGTTTTCATAAACGCTGTAGATACTGTCCGTGTAGTCTGATATTGCAAAAACATTGCAAAAAAATTAAATTTTGCAGTGTTTTTTTTTCTTCCCAATAGCATTTTCTGCGTTTTCATAAACGCTGTAGATACTTTCCGTGTAGTCTGATATTGCAAAAACATTGCAAAAAAATTAAATTTTGCAGTGTTTTTTTTTCTTCCCAATAGCATTTTCTGCGTTTTCATAAAAAGTGTGTACGTGTATTCTGCTATATACAAAAACACCCATTTTGGGGCGAGATCATAAATTTTGAAAATATGAGGAGATCATCAAAAAGGGGACGTGGCCCGGGTCGTGGTGCTGCTGGTGGCGCTCCTGTTGCAGGGAGAGGACGTGGTCGATCTGTGCCAGCTACACGCACTAGTGAAACACCTTCCGCAGGTGCGAGTAGGCGACAGAGCCTGCAGCAGTATTTTGGCGCGCCTAATGAGGCTGTACGAATGTCGAGGCCAGGACAAGTACAGGCGATAGTAGATTGGGTTGCTGCTGACAGTGCCTCCGGTTCCTTCACATTGTCTCCCACCCAGTCTCCTGATGAAAGTTCAGAGTTGGCACCTGCAGCCGATGTCCATCAGTCTTTCACCTCACCCCCTTGCAAATCAGCCAATCAGTCTGAGCCCCAAATCATGCAGCAGTCTCTTCTGCTTTTTGATGACTCTGTTAGCAGGGTTTCCCAGGGCCATCCACCTAGCCCTGCCCCAGAAGGGGAAGAAATTGTGTGCACCGATGCCCAACCACTTATGTTTCATGATGAGTACATGGGAGGACCATCGCAGCACGTCTCGGATGATGACGAAACAGGTACCAACTGCTGCTGCTTTCGCCATTGTGCAGAACGACAAGGAGGGCAGGGGTGAAGACTGGGTGGAAGATGATGTGGAGGATGATGAGGTCCTTGACCCCACATGGAATCAACGTCATGCAGGTGACCAGTGTAGTTCAGGGGAAGAGGCGGTGGTCGCACAGAGCCACCAGCACAGCAGAAGAGGGAGCAGGGTGCAAAAGCGGAGCGTCCGTCCCCTAGACAGTATGTCTGCTACTGCCCAACGCAGCAAGGGACCAAGCACACTAAAGCCAGGTCCAAGGAGTTCCCTAGCGTGGCAGTTCTTCAGACAATGTGCTGATGACAAGACACGAGTGGTTTGCACGCTGTGCAATCAGAGCCTCAAGCGAGGCATACACGTTCTCAACCTGAGCACAACCTGCATGACCAAGCATCTAAGTTCAAAGCACGAGATGCAGTGGAGTAAACACCTCAAAAACCAAGAAAGGTCTCTGACTCCTCCTGCTTCCTCTTCTGCTGCAGTCTCGGCCTCTTCATCCACCTCTGTAGTGACAGTGGCACCTGCCAACCCGCAAAGAGAGGATCTGCCAGCAACACTACCACCTGGGTCACCAACCATCTCCACAATGTCCCATTGAAGCGTTCAGCTCTCTATCTCCCAAACACTGGAGCGGAAGAGGAAGTACCCCCCTAGCCACCCGCGATCCTTGGCCCTGAATGCCAGCATTTCAAAATTCCTCGCCTTTGAAATGCTGTCATTCCGTCTGGTGGAGACGCAGAGTTTTAAAAGGCTGATGGCATTGGCTGTCCCACAGTACGTCGTGCCCAGCCGCCACTACTTTTCCAGGTGAGCTATCCCTTCCCTGCACAACCAAGTGGGGGACAAAATCAGGTGTGCACTGTGCAGCGCGATCTGTGGCAAGGTCCACCTAACTACAGATGCGTGGACCAGTAAGCACGGTCAGGGACGTTATAGCTCCCTAACAGCACACTGGGTAAATGTAGTGGCGGCTAGGCCTGAGGCGGATAGCAGTTTGGCGCATGTCCTTCCACCACCGAGGATTGCAGGGCGCTTCAGTTTGCCTCCTGTTGCTAACTCCTCCTACTCCGCCTCCTCATCCTCTACCGTCTCCTCATTCGGTCAGCGTAACACCTTCACCACCAACTTCAGCACAGCCAGGGGTAAACGACAGCAGGCAGTTTTAAAACTTTCCTGTTTGGGGGGAAAAAACCCACACCGCGCAGGAGTTGTGGAGGGACATGGAACAACAGACCGATGAGTGGTTGGTGGCAGTGAGCCTCAAGCCAGGCCTGGTGGTGTGCGATAATGGGCGAAATCTCGTAGCTCTGGGCCTAGCCGGTTTGACGCACATCCCTTGCCTGGCGCATGTGCTGAACTTGGTGGTCCAGAGGTTCCTTAAAAATTACCCCGATATGCCAGAGCTGCTGCAGAAAGTGCGGGCTGTCTGTGCGCACTTTCGGCGCTCTCACCCTGCTGCTGCTCGCCTGTCAGCGCTGCAGCATAACTTCGGCCTTCCCGCTCACCGTCTCATATGTGACGTGCCCACAAGGTGGAACTCCACCTTGCACATGCTGGCCAGACTGTGCGAGGAGCAGCAGGCGATAGTGGAGTTTCAGCTGCAGCACGCATGCGTGAGTCGCTCTGCGGAACAGCACCACTTCACCACCAATAACTGGGCCTCCGTGCGAGACCTGTGTGCCTTGTTGCGCTGTTTCAAGTACTCCACCAACATGGCCAGTGCCGATGATGCCGTTCTCAGCGTTACTATCCCAGTTCTATGCCTCCTTGAAAAAACACTTCAGGAGATGGTGGAAGAGGATGTGGCACAGAAGGAGTAGGAGGAGGAAGAGGGATCATTTCCAAAGCTTTCAGGGCAGTCATTTACAAGTGGCTACGAGGGTGGGTTCCTGCACCAACAAGCACCAGGTACACAATTGTCCGGCAGCAAGGGCACAGTTCTGGAGGATGACGAGGTGGAGGATGAGGAGGAGATGGAGGAGGGGCAACCATGTTCACAGCAAGGTGGCACCCAGACCAGCTCATGTCCATCACTGGTGCGTGGCTGGGGGGATACAGAGGACACAGACGATACACCTCCCACAGAGGACAGCTTTTCATTGCCTCTGGGCAGCCTGGCACACATGAGCGATTACATGCTGCAGTGTCTCCGCAACGACTGCCGAGTTTCCCACAATTTAACTGGTGCTGATTACTGGGTGGCCTCCCTGCTGCCCGTTACAAGGACAAATTACCTCACTGGAGCGTGAACGTAAGATGAACGAGTACAAGTGCACGCTGGTAGACGCGCTGCTGGTGGCATTCCCACTTAACAGGGGGGGGTACGGTGGAAGCGCAAGGCAAGATCAGAGGAGGAGGAAGAGGTCGCCAACGCAGCCGGGGCACCGCCAGCACCTCGGAAGGCAGGGTTAGCATGGCCGAAATGTGGAAAAGCTTTGTCAGCACGCCACAACAACCAGCACCACCAGCTGAGATGGAACGTCTTAGCAGGAGGTAGCATTTCACCAACATGGTGGAGCAGTATGTGTGCACACGCCTACACGTACTGAATGACGGGTCTGCCCCCTTCAATTTCTGGGTCTCCAAATTGGGCACATGGCCTGAGCTTGCCCTTTACGCCTTGGAGGTGCTGGCCTGCCCTGCAGCCAGTGTATTATCTGAACTTGTATTTAGCACGGCAGGGGGCGTTATCACAGACAAGCGCAGCCGCCTGTCCAGAGCCAATGTGGACAAGCTCACTTTCATTAAAATGAACCAGGAGGGGGCGCATGCGCGAAGCTCGACCTGGCAGTTCTCCTCCATTAGAGCTCCGCACTCCCCGCTGCATCCCGGGACCTCATACGGCAGACTGAGCCGACAAAAATCCACCTGCCTTCCAGGACAGCCTTCCGAACCATCCCGGCACAATCTGCAATGGTTCTTACGGGCCACAGAGGGAAGAATAAACCGAAACCCATCAAGGAAGCTCTAGCCCGCGCTTCCTCCAAGATGGCGGCGAAGGCCCTAGCCAAGCAATACGCCACCGCCACGCTCACTCCGGACCCCCATGACAGTGATGAAGGGGACGAGACTGACTCCAACATCGGAGGATCTCCCTCCATACCATCCTCAGGTATGTCACAAAGCGCTTTTTTAAAGCACATGGAAAGCATGCTGCAGAAGGCCTTAAAAAGTACGTCAGAACAAATTACAAACAGACTCTCCCGTGAGATACGCGAGATAGGACAACGTACTGCAGACTTAGAAACAAGGGTGGATAACATTGAACTCACCCTCCAAGAACATGCCCAAGAACAAGCTGCACTCAGGGATGAGAACGCAACGCTGCTTTCCCGTTTAGAGGACGCGGAGAACCGCTCCCGCAGGTCCAATCTCCGCCTGCGTGGCATACCTGAAACAGTAGAGGACACACAGTCCTTCACAACAGCCTTGTTCCAGGAATTGGCCCCTTCAATCCCCATAGAAAGACTAGAGTTTGACCGAGTCCATAGGGCCCTCACTAGCCGCCAAACGGATGGCCCCCCACGGGACATTATAGTGAAGCTACACTATTTCCGCACCAAAGAGCAACTCCTGACAGCTGCCCGCAAAAAAGAGGAACTTTTATTTCAAAGCCACAAATACCAGCTCTTTTCTGATCTGGCCCCCCTAACCATCGCCAAACGCCGTGCCATGAAGCCACAACTTCAGATCTTAATGCAACACCAGCTTAAATACACCTGGAAGTTCCCCTTTGCGCTGCAGTTCTCCTACCAAGGGCAGCAGTACTCCTGTAATACACCAGACTCCTTGCAAAGGCTGCTGGAAAATCTCCACCTTGCTCCCCCAATACAGCACTCTGAAGTCATGCTACCTCGTACCCCAGCCCGCATGCCGGTGCAGCCATATTCAGCGACACCACTTCGTCACCCACCGGGACCATCCTCTGTCCGAAAAGGGACCCCTGTTCGCTACCAGGAAGAAGACCTCTTCCCCAATCAGAAGTCCCGTACCCCGCGTTGAATCTTCAACTGTATTCCTTCTTTCTGCCGTTTTTTCCCGCTTGTGTCTCTCCTAGGTACCCGATAAACACTTGATATCAAGCTTCAAGGAATCCTGCACCAGCTTAAAATGACAATCGTCCGTCCAGCCTCGTAAGCAGGTTCCTGTACCTTGCACCCCAAACACCTCATCGGCTCCTAGATGACTGCGGCTGGGTATGTAACCTTCACACCCAGCAAACAAGTCCTGGACACAAGTCTGCCTCCTCGGAGGCCCCTTAAGGCTCAGTCACCACTGAAACCACCAACCCAACACCACGATAATTGACATACTCCTTTTATATTCTAGTTTGCTGACTTTTTTCTCCCCCCTTTTTTTATCTGCTGTAAATCCTCATAATGTATACCCAGTTGAACTATTTTGACACCCTGTGCTCTCCGCGGGGACGGCCCCCTTGTGGGGAGCGCAGGATCCTCAAATATTGGTATTGTACTATACTGTTACGCTGTATTCCTACATTCCTGTGTATTCCTGTGTTCACTGCACCATACTAAGCAATGACATGTCTCTTCGGTCTCAACCCACCTTCTCCCTCACCACCTACCTGCCCTAGTCATGACCCCCCTTTCCCCCTCCCTTACCCCTTTCCTTTCCCCTATCCCCTCCCCCCCCCCTCCTTCTCCTTACCCCTCTCCCCCCCACCAAGCAAACGCTACTGGGAGACTCTGTCACCCCCCTCCAGATCCGTGGCTCTACTTACAGTCAGCTTAACCTTTACAGTTTGTCTAACCATTTGTTTTTCTATGTTGGATTGTTAATTTGTTTACGTCCACCTGCAGCAGGGAGCAGTCACTGCTCCCTCGCCTCTTGGTACTCGCGTCCTCCAGCCCCCTTTGTTTGGCTGTAGGATCCGAACACCCCTTTGTTGTAGGGCAATCCGGCGTTTTATACCGTAACCTTACAGTTCAATGACCTGCTCTACACTCCGTCCGACCCTCTTTCCTCTTCTCCCTTCAAACTCCCCTCTCAACTCTTACCTCCTCATCCTGACTTACTTGCTCCTTCCTGGTCGAGTGGCTCCCCCTGATCATATCTTCCAATATATAATCCTCCCAATCCCATTACTATGGCCCCCTTAAACATACTGTCCCTTAACGTTAAGGGCCTCAACTCCTCCAACAAGAGGGTCAAAGCCTTTCAAACTTTTACCTCCCTTAAAGCTGATGTGGTAGCACTACAGGAGACTCATTTCTCAATCCATCATACTCCTAAATTTTTCAGCTCCCGCTACCCCAAGATTTATACAGCCTCGGCTGACACAAAACACAGAGGGGTTTTATTGGCCTTTCACCATACCCTCCCATTCACCCCCACAAAGGAAATAAAAGACCCAAATGGCAGGTACATCATATTAGTTGGTCTCCTACAAGACATAGAAACTACTTTTGTCTCTTATTATGCCCCGAACTCCAACCTAATCCCCTTCTTTTCACACCTATTTCAGGTCATCAGAACACACTGCAAGGGTACCCTATTTATATGTGGAGACTCAAACATGATACTGCACACTCACCTAGACAAATCCCCCTATACCCCAGAACACTTCTCCCCTTCCCTGCAATTTCGCAAACTACTACAACAAAATTCCCTTCTAGACACCTGGAGGGAATGCAATCCAATTAAGAAAAATTACACATTCTACTCCCACCCGCATAAATCATTCATCTAGAATTGACCACATATTTGTCCCGATAGCTTCATCCCCTATTTTACTTCACTCCTCCATACACCCAGTCACATGGTCGGACCATTGCGCAGTTATCACCACAGTTTCTTCCCTCCTCTCTAGACCTGGGAATAGGTCTTGGACCATGAACGAATCCCTCCTCACTAATCAATCGTATTGCATTGACATACAATCTGCCCTTTCGGACTATCTTCATCACAATAATACCCCGGAAATCTCCCCCACTCTATTATGGGAAGCCCACAAACCGGTAATCCGAGGTAAATGTATCTCAGTTGCCACACAAATCAAAAAGCTCAAAAAACTTAAACTGCAGTGCCTTGAATCTGACTTCCAAGCCTCCCACCTGCAGTTTCAATCTTCCCCTACAGAGGCCAACAAAAATTCCCTCGACAAATGCAAACTAGAACTTGACCTCCTACTGGCTGAATCTGCAGATAAATACATGCGCAGATCTGACCACAAAATGTACACTAAGGCTAACAAACAGGACACATTCCTTGCCCTTCGCTTTCGTCGGCCAGACCACGTCCACAACCCTATCAGGCTTAAATTGGCCCCCGACAACATTACCAGTAATCCTATTAAGGTACTCGCGGAATTCCGCAAACGCCTTGCTAAATTATACGAATCGAATGGCCCATTGCCTTCCAACCTCTCTGAAACTCTGTTTCGCAACCTAGCAATTCCTAAATTGTCGGAAGCCAATAGAGAGTCTATAGATGAACCAGTCTCGACCGACGAGGTCCTTGCGGCAATCAAAACCCTCAAACCTAATAAGCGCCCTGGCCCTGATGGCCTCCCAGGCGCCTATTACAAGAAATTTGCCCATACCCTGGCCCCACTCCTTGCCCACTCCTTCAACGCTATATTGAAACAACAATCCTTTGGCCGCGATACCCTGACTGCTATAATTGCCATGATCCCTAAACCCAACACGGACCACACCCTCTGGTCCAATTACAGGCCCATATCTCTATTGAACGTGGACATAAAAATCTTGGCCAAGATTCTTGCCCTGAGACTTAATCCAATCATAGGTGACCTAATATCCAAGGATCAGGTTGGCTTCATTCCCCGCAGGCAAGCCAGTGACAATATTCGTCGCACAGTCCTTCTCCAACACATAGCCAAATCACGCAACATTCCCATGCACCTCCTGTCCTTGGATATCAGGAAAGCCTTCAACACGGTAACCTGGCCTTACCTGCACTACATCCTGCAGAAATGGGGCTTTGGTCCCAACTTCCTCCAATGGATAACTGCCCTATACACACAACCCCAAGCATATGTGAAATACTCGGGATTTAATTCTGAGTGTTTCCCAATTCAAAGGGGTACTAGACAGGGATGCCCCCTATCCCCATTTATATTTGCCCTCATAATTGAACCTCTAGCCTCCCTGATCAGGTCAAATCAAAATATCCGAGGCATAGAAATAGCTAACACTACCCACAAGCTGTGTCTCTTTGCGGACGATGCCCTCCTATTTGTTACCTCCCCTCACACCACCCTCCCTAACCTCCTGCAACTCCTGGAGAGGTTTGCCATGGTCTCAGGGCTTGAAGTCAATCAAGCGAAATCCAGAGCAATGAATGTCTCATTACCCCAACCTGAGCTCCTACGCTTACAGGCTAACTACCCATTTATCTGGTGCTCTAATTCAATCCCATACTTGGGGATCAAACTCACGAGCAATCCCCTGCATCTATTCCAAGCAAACTATACTCCTATGCTGAAGAATGTGACCTCAATGCTCAATACCTGGTTGCCACTTTGTGTCTCCTGGCTAGGAAGAATAGCAGCAGTGAAAATGTCACTACTCCCTAAGCTTCTCTACCTATACAGAGTCTTACCTATACCGATCCCGGCATATTTTCAGAGTAATCCAAAACCGGGTATATAAGTATATATGGGGGTCCAAAAGACCCAGGATTTCCAGACCAGTCCTACTCCGCAGTAAGTTACAGGGAGGCCTAGGGGTACCAAATTTCGCACACTACTTTCACGCAGCCCAGCTAGCCCAACTGACCCTCTACCATGCCTCAACAGAAATCCCACTCTGGGTTGCACTAGAGGCAATAGACATTCACCCTGTCCCCATATCCAACTTGCTCTGGCTGCCTTCGGCCCACCGGGGGCCGATAACTAACCCAATCACCCTCCACTCGCTGAAATTATGGGACAAATTATCCAAGACTTTTAGACTAGCCTCCCCCCACCGGCCACTCCTCTCCATTATAGGTCACCCGCTATTTCACCCCGCCTACACCGAACCAATTTCTTTTCAGACCTGGATACAGGCAGGGTTACACTGCTTCCAGGATTTAATTTCCCATGGCACGGTTACACCATTCCCGATTTTGCAGACTCGCTCACAATTGCCCCCTAGAGAATGTTTCAGATACTTGCAAATCTCCCATTTCATCCGCACCAACCTTGGCCCAAATATATCCAATTCTGGCCTGTCCACCTTCGAAGACATCTGTGACTCAGACCCCCACGCCCCTGGCATAATTTCAAGACTATACACACATCTGACCTCCCCCAACACGACAATGCCCCCCTACGCTCTAGCCTGGTCCAAGGACTTGAACATTGATCTAGACCTGGATGAATGGTCAACCATTTGGACGAACACTAAGCTAGCATCTCAGAACGTCATTGCCTCAGAAGCCAATTATAAAGTTCTAATGCGCTGGTACCTAGTGCCCGCTAGGATCGCTAAGTTTACCCCATCATATTCCCCGAACTGTTTTAGGGGTTGCACTGAACAAGGCACCCACCTGCACATCTGGTGGACATGCCCAATAGTCCAACGCTTCTGGGCAACAATATTTCAAATGGGTTCAACCCTACTCGGACACACCATTCCCCCAGACCCCGCCCTCGCTATCCTAAACCACACCACACAGGATTATACCAAGGCGCAATTACGCCTTCTACTACAACTCACTACGGCAGCTAAACAAACAATTGCAAGGAACTGGAAGACCCCAAATCTTAACATCACTGAAGTCAAAAATAGAGTTACCCGAGCAATGATACACAGCAAGATAGAAGCCAAGGTTTTAGACAGAATCCCCCAACATCTTAAGATTTGGCACCCCTGGATGGAACATTTTCTCCCCCAAGACTTGACAGGCTCCTTCTGGAACCCTAGAACTCCAATCTATGCCCTGACCCCTCAGATTATCGGTGTAAACTCTCTGACCCTTGGGAGCCACTCGACCAAACCTGAACCTACACTCACTCTTATACCCATCTTCCCCCCCATCTTTCTCATTGCTCTCTCTCTTTCCCATCCCTAGGGGGAAGTCCCCCCCCCTAATTCTTAAACCTTTTCTTACTCCTCCCTGCTGTCCCCGCTACCTTCCACTCTTTCCCCCTCTTCCTTTTCCCGTCCCCTTTCCCCCCCTCAGTGTTCCCCTTCCCTGAATTTAAGTTAAGTCAGGGGCATCTCATGCTCTAAGGACCACAACTGTTGCCATTGGTTTCTCCTACGGAGCACCGGTAGCCCAACGCATGTATGCTTATGTTGGGGCTTGACCCCGGTTAGAGTTATAGGCCACCTGTGAACCTGTTACACACCCACTACATCTTAATGTCCCCTTTGTTTGACTCAGGGAATCACCCATGTGTTTGTAATGCGTAATCACATGCTCTGTATGACACGGAAACCTACACGTATGATGTTTGTAACAGTAACAGTTTATTTGCTATTTCTGTTTGTACTATAATCTTGTTTTCAATAAAAAAAATTTGAAAAGAAAATGAACCAGGAATGGATCCCACAGGACTTGTCCGTACCTTGTGCAGAATAGACACGTATACCGGTGTTCTGACAAAAACTGTCTGGCCATCGGATAGTGTCCGGCCACTTACTGCGCAGGCACAGCGCTGGCGCAGTACGGAAGACAAGGAGATTCACAAAATCTCCGAAGATGAACGGCACCTGCGCCGTGAGTGCAGGTTCAAGCCCCACCATCCAAGTGGACATACGGTAGCACATAGTAACAGGGCCCCTCACGGGCTCGCTTTGCTTGCCACACTTCGCTCCCCACGCTTCAGGCACGGCCTTGCTTGACTCGGCTTCAACCTCGGATGATGTGGCTTGAACCTGGACTCACCGCGCATCGTCTTCAGGGAGTTTTGAAATCCCCTTGTCAGAAGGGGGACAGAATTCGACACATCACCACCAGCCTTACCCAGCCATTGTTGTATTTTTGAACCAGTGTTGGCTACCTCGTCCTTCTCCACCGCCACTTCCACCTACACCGCCACATCCACCGCCAGCTCAACCTCCAACTCCATATGGACCTCGTCCTCCTAGGTCAAGATTATAATTTTTTAGTATTTTATTTTCCCACTTTCTTATCCATTAAATTGAATAATTTTTTTCCAGAAAGGGCATATTCTGGGGCATTCCCACCATATGTGTGGCATCGTGCCGTTGAGTTTCTGAGGTTATTAATGACTTCCTGTACCTCTTCTGCTGAGAAGGGGGCCTCCAGCATATTATTTAAATTTTTTATTTTTTTTATGTTATTTTCCTATCCACATTTGTTTGCAGAGCACTTGCCATGCTCTTAACAACATTCTGTTGACATTTGCAGCCCTCTAGCCCTTTCCATTACTTTTTTACAGCCATTTTAGTTCGGGTCTCCATTGACTTCAATGGGGTTCGGAGTTCGGGGTCAAGTTCGGTCCCGAACCCAGACTTTTTTCTGAAGTTCGGCCGAACCCGCCGAACCCGAACATCCAGGTGTCCGCTCAACTCTAATCTTGACCCCCTATCTGGCACGCTTGGTGGGAAGATACTGTTTAAATGACAAGCGGCCAGAAAACGTAATTTAGGGTCTCATCAACGCAGATAACTTGATGGGGGGGTAAACAAGTCTGCAAAACTTTGGTTGAGGTGGTTTACAAGGGGCCGAATTTTGTAGAGCCGATCATATCCAGGGTCTCTGTTATGTCCCTTAGACACAGGGTCTCTCAGGGTGTTGCTAGCAATGCTGCCAGTGTCTGCTCAGCAAGTTAAACACAGACTGGATGCACTTCTTTTTTTTCAAATATAGATTTTTATTAGTTTTTCAAACAGGAAAGAAAAGGAGGTCGATGCCTCAACAATACATACAATCATATAGTCTCGTAGGGGGTCGCAGCCTCCCAATATAATATCACAGTTATCAACAGGGATTGGTGACAACCCGTATATCTCTTATTATTTCTACTTTACATCATGTACAGTTGGTTTCTGGTTCTCGTGTATACGGGAATTGTTATTAGGTTTGTGGCATGCTATAATGGTCCAACCCGGGAGGCCCTCTGGCGGACAATAAGATCGTATGAGAAGAAAGGAGAGCAAGGAGAGAGAGAGGAGAAGTGGGAATAAGTTCAGACCAGAAATTAGCGGTAGAGGGGGGGGGGGGGGGGGGAGGGGGGGGGGAATGCTCAGGGAGTTGTCTAGTAAGTCCAGATATACTGGTGTCTACTTAGTCACTGGGTCCTTAGTGGGCCTCAACTCTTTTTTATTTCAAGATTCAAGGAGGGACTTTCCTTCATCTGAAAAGATGTTCCATAGTGCCCATGTTTTCCTATAATTTTCTTATTTATCTTGAGATGTTAGGATAAGATCTTCCATTCTGTTCACCTCTTCCACCTTCCTTAGCCACATTGCTATGGTCGGTGGATTCTGTTGCTTCCATAGTGCCGGAATGCAGGACTTCGCTGCATTAGTAAGATGTCGCAATATGGACTTCCTATACTTTTTCAATGGTATGGGTGAAACATGCAGCAGGAAGAATGCTGGGTCATCTGGGATCTGAAATTCCATGAATTTCTGAGATGTGGTACGGACCGCACTCCAGAAAGTCTTTAACTTAGAGCATGACCAGAACACATGTAGCATTGTGCCTTTCTCCCTTTGGCACCGCCAGCAAAGGTCTGAGGTTTCAGGGAAGATTTTATGCAGTCGACTAGGTGTTAAATACCACCTTGTCAGGATCTTAAAATTAGATTCCTGCATTTTAGTGCAGAGGGGGGATTTCAGGGTCAAACTGGTCATTCTCTGTCTCTGGGTCTCAGTAAAGGTGCATTGCAAATCTGATTCCCATTGTTCTATGTATTTCAGATTCGGTCGTAGGGAGGGCATGTTCAGGATGGCGTACATTTGTGATAATACTTGTGTCATGGGTTCCCTGTCTGTCAGTATTTCCTCAAACGAGGTCTTCGGTCTATTGTATAGGTGTGGGTCTGGGATGTCATGTAGAAAGTGGTGGATCTGCACTGCGTTCCAAAAAGGAAGACCAAACCCACCTCCCTGGTCTGTCAGTTCTCCAAAAGTAGGCCACCTATCATGCGTCACAAATCTTTCCGCTAGTATTTGGTCATTACGTCGCAGGGTTTGGAAACTTGTTGGGGAGTTCCCCTGGGGGAAGCTAGGGTTGTCTAGTATAGGCGTCATAGGAGATGTTTTGGTCGTTTGAGCATTTTGAAGAAGCGCCCGCCTACATTGCTTCATGGTATTCCCAATCAGTGGGTGTGATTTTATCTTTGAGGGTAGGGCATCATAGCACCATACTGCCGTTCCCAGGGGTGTGTTGGATTGACGTTGCTCTATCTGGGCCCATAGCTTACTGTCTTGGTGTCGTCTCCAGTCTGTTACTCTGCCTAGATGTATGGCTTGATAGTATTTTTTTATGTCTGGCAGTGCCAGACCCCCATGCTGTTTTGGCGCTGTGATCAAAGTTTGTGGCAGTCTCGGTTTTTTTTGGGCCCATACAAAGTTGGTAAATAAAGCCTGTACCTGTCTGAAGTACGCCCGGGGGAATTCTGATTGGTAGTGCTTGAAAAAGGTATAAGAATTTAGGTAGGATACTCATTTTAATCAGGTTACACCTCCCAAACCAGGAGTGCAAGCCTTTGTGCCATTTATCCAGGAGAGTTTTTACCTTCGTCAGTAGGGGGGGAAGTTAGTCTCATATATTCGTGATATGTCTGGTGGGATTTTAGTACCGAGGTAAGTCAGTGCGGAGGTGGTCCATCGGAATCTAAAGTTTGCTTTTAGGGTCTGGAAGTCTGCTGTTGGGACTAATATCTCCATGGCCTCCGATTTGTTATAGTTTATTTTGAGATTGGATATTTTCCCAAATGTCTCTAGCTCCTTGAGGAGGTTCGGTAGTGATGTCACTGGGTCAGTTATTGAAAAAAGCATGTCGTCTGCGTATCAGTGTTGCCAAACTAACAGATTGAAATTTACTGACATGACACCCAAAATTTACTGGTACAGCCAAGTTTTTACTGGCATTTCCAAAAGTTACAAAATTACAGTTTTAAGTACAAATTTCACTATTTAGGCTACAAACAAAACAAGTACAATATGTAATTAGCAATGTGATTTAAGGTAGATAAGGCAAAAAACATATTTCTTATTTTATTTTCGATATAGTAAATAAGTAGCTCAGGGACAGGACACATGAAATTGATTCTCACAGTGATACTGACAGCAGTGTGCAGCAGTATGGATTACCGACATGACACCTCCCCTCCTGAGTCACAGTGATAGTCTCTCTCCAAGCCGGGTGGTCCCTCCAGTCCAAACAGCACTGATGGTCCCACTCCTGGCCTGTCTTGCTCCCATCCCGCAGACCCGCACCCAAGGCTCTGGCCACTCTGCTTGGCTCCCTTGCACCATGACATTACAGGACATGCTGAGGCACCGCCTCCACCAGAGCCACCCGAACACACTGTAGCAGACAATTGTATGGTCTCGGCTGGCTCCACCATGTCACAGCCATATTTTTTACTGGCAACCTTTTCTTTTTACTGGCATTTACTGGCAGGAGAAAATTGCCTATTTTTTACTGGCTGCCAGTAAAAATACTGACGGTTGGAAACACTGCTGCGTATGCCGATATCTTATGTTGTTGTTGTCTGTTCAGTACCCCATGAATATTAGGGTTCATTCTAACCGTGGAAAGGAGGGGTTCAAGGGATATGGCGTATAGTAGGGGTGACAGAGGGCATCCCTGTCGGGTGCCATTCGTGATGGGGAACGAGTCTGATAGGACTCCGTTGGCCTTTACTTGGGCTGTCGGGTTTCGGTATATACTAGCTATGCGGTTGATCATCACTTCCCCCAGTCCTATACCTCTCAGTACTGTGAACATATACGGCCAGTTAACCCTATCAAACGCCTTTTCGTCATCTGTGTTGAGTAGAATGCACGGGGTCTTTGTAGTCCTTGTGATGTGTATTAGGTTCAGCACTTTAGTCGTGCTGTCCCTTGCTTCTCTGGTGGGTATAAAGCCCACCTGATCTAGGTGGATAAGCTGTTGTAGTTGTGCTGCTAGTCTGGTGGCTATGATTTTCGTAAATAGTTTGAGGTCTATGTTCAGCAGCGATATGGGCCTATAGCTGCCGCATATCGCTGGGTCCTTTCCTTCCTTCCAAATCACGGAGATGTGGGCGCGTAGCGTATCCCTGGCTAGCGTGCCTCCCTCTCCTAATGCATTAAAGAGCTTCAATAGCCGGGGTCCTAGTATTGGTAACAGTGTTCTATAATATTGTAGGGTGAAACCGTCTGGTCCTGGTGCTTTTCCTGGCTTCATCTGCTTAATTGCCTGTTGCAGTTCAGTCATGGTTATGGGCATTTCTAAGTCAGTCCGGATTTCTGGGGATAGGGTTGGGAGCTGTGCAGTGGAAACATATTCCTCCATTTCTTGTTGAGACACTGTCCCTAGCGGCAGGTTGTATAACTTGGTATAATAGGATTGAAACTCCTGTGTAATTTGCTTGGGCAGGACTGCTTTGTCTCCCCCCGTTCTGTTGATGTGCGGGATGTATGACGATAGTCTAATGTCCCTAACTGATTGGGCTAGAAGCTTCCCACATTTATCCCCAGATTCGTATGTATTCCTGCGGCATATCTGAATAGCTGCTTTGGCCCTGTACTGGAGTATGTTGTTTATTTGTCTCCTGGTCTTTTCTAGGTCTGATGCTAGCGTTGGGGTGGGGGCATGTTTGTGTCTGGCTTCTGTCTCTTTTAGGTCTTTCAAAAGTTGGGTCAATTTCAGGTCTCGGTCTTTTTTTATCCTAGCTCCATGTTTAATAAGGGTCCCTCTTATCACCGCCTTATGGGCTTCCCACAATGTCCCTGGCTCGCAATTTGGTTGATCATTTTCTGTAAAGTAAAAGTTTAGTTCTCTGGTGACTTCCGCTAGGATTTCCGGGTCTTGTAGGAGGCTCTCATTAAGTCGCCAGAATCTGTGCCTGGGGTAGGAGGTGTCAGTGAGGTTATATGTCAGGAATATAGGGGCGTGATCAGACCATGTTCTGTTCCCTATGTCCGTGGTTTCAATTGCTTGTAATTGACTATGGGGGAGCATGAAATAGTCAATTCTGGTGTACACCTGGTGTACGGGGGAATAATATGTGTAATCCCTGTCGCCTGAGTGCTGCAGGCGCCAAGCATCTATGAGCTGTAGTCTATGGAATGCCTTATTCATGCGTTTAAGTTGGGAGATGGGTATCGATGTTTTGCCCTGTGAGGTGTCCACTGAGGGGGTTAGGGGTGCATTAAAGTCTCCACCTAGTATTAATTGACCTTCCATAAATCCTTGGAGTATTTCTAGGGTTTCCTCCAGGAACGTGGCCTGGCGTTCGTTGGGGGCATATAGCGTCGCTAACGTCAATTGCGCGGTCCCCATCATGCCTTTAATGAAAACATACCGACCTGTGGGGTCTATTTGGCATCCCTGACAGTGCCAGGGGACTTTACTGGAAATTAATATGGACACTCCCTTAGATTTGGTGGTTGAGTTAGAAGAGTGGTAGGCAATGGGATATTGTCTATTACGGAGGTAGGGTAACTTAGTGTCTTTGAAATGTGTTTCCTGTATGAATGCCACATCTACTTGGTGTCGATTAAGTTCTGTCATTAAATTTCGTCTCTTCTCCGGGGTGTTCAGCCCTTTAACGTTTAGGGACATCACTTTCATTTTCTGTGCCGACATATTATAGTGAGCGGCGGGGGGGTGTAGGGGTACCAGGGGTGGGGTATTGAGGGTAGAGGGAGGGATAGGTAAGTGGTGTAGTACCAGTAATAGAAAAAGTAAAGAATAAGTGCAGTCAAGAGGAAAGAGAGTATTGGTATTAAGCTACCAAGTCGGGGTAAGGTCTAGTACCTAGTCCCTAGTTTCAAAAGTTTAAATCTGCGCGTGTCGATCGGGGGAGTTTTAAAGCGTCCCCCGTCGAGATGCGCTATCCTATGTAGAGGAGCGGTAGGTCAAGGCCCATAAAGATGAGCCCTCCGCCGCCTCCCCTCTGCCAACAAGATTATGTTTACAACTATGCATTACAATTTCCTGATAAAACCTTCAAGATTTATTTGTAATCAACTTTAACATATATAACTGTCGCAGTCTAACTGGTGTAAAACATTGCCCTGCTAGAACATAACTGTCCTCTAGGTGGCCCCAGCTAGTATTCCTCCTCGCTTTAGTCTCTCTCCCTGAATTCCCTGTGTTCCTCATTTGTTGCTGTTCACGTAAATGTGTCATCCCTAGGGCCCCTCTCCCCCAGGAGAAGAAAAGTCTCCGCCTTCCCCTCTGTGGCAGCCCCCAGATAGGGGCGGTTACTATAAAGGCCCAGGGCTAAGCATTCACTTATATACAGAGCTCTATCCATAACATGTAACATTTTGTATATATTTTATATTATATATTACCCTTGTCTCTCCTGTGGGGTGTTTTCCGGTGTCTATCCACCCTTATATACTTATCATTTATATACTTATCATTTCGGTCACAGTTTCTGGGTAACCATAGCTTGTCAGTGGTTTCTTGCTGTTGTGCGGGGTCCGGCATACTTCCCCTGTCATATCTAATGTTCACGAGGTGCCGGTGATAGGGTGTAGTTTCCCTTCCGTTATCTCTCCCCTCAAATGTCTCGTTCAGTTGTACATATGACTAACCTCACTCTGGGGGGATAGGTTCCGCTCGTCAGTTCTAATTCCTCGGTCATGAGGAGGTAAGTTCTCAGCCTCATGAGGATCGCTGGGTTGTTGTGTCCTTCCTTGGATACCCTTCTGGAGTTATTGTTGCTGTCAGGAGGAGGCAGCTGGTGCCTAAGCCATTTCTCCTATGTCTTTCTCCAGGGGTATCACTCTGAGATGAGCAGGACCTCATGTATTGCAGAGAGGGGGGGGGAAAGCAGGGGGGGGGAGGGGGATGTTTCTGATACTTGGGACACAGGGCAGTGGAAGTCGTCTGGTTCCGCTTGGGGTCTTCCTAGCCTTTAGTAGCAGCTGCAGGCAGTGGCATAACACCGTATGAAACAAGGACTGCTTTCTTCTGTAGGGTATTAGAGGCTAAATATAGTGGGCATTTACAGTACCTTAATCTTCTCGCTGCGGGTCCTGGGAGGTTGCCCTCGGTCTGTGGCGGTTCCTCTGTTGTCTCGAGATGGAATCTTCTCTTTGTCTGGAGAAGGGCGGTCGGTTCTGTGTTCCTGGTAGAAGGGCCAGCCAGTTCGGTACCTCGATAAGCTCTGCTCCCATGAAGGCAAATAGCTCCGGCAGGGCATCTGGTCTGCGCAGATTAAAAAATCGCTGGTCACGCCTGAACGTAATTGAGAGCGGGTACCCCCATCTGTAAGTGGTGTGTCTCCTACGGGCGAGGTCCAGCAGTGGTTTCAACATTGCCCGTCTTTGCAGCGTAGCTCTTGAGATGTCTGGCAAAATTTTTATTGTAGCTCCGTCGAACTCCAGATCCCCTGCTTCCCACGCCTTGCGTAGGACCTGTTCCTTGTGAACATAGTGATGTAGGCGGCAGATAACGTCTCTTGGTCACAGGGGGTCTGTGGATCTGGGGCCCAGCGCTCTGTGGATTCTGTCAATTACCAGCCGTTCTGGGAGGTCTGTGCCTTCAATTGCTCTGAATATGGCTATGGCCGTGTCTGTCAGATCTTCCGTCCCCGTGGCTTCTGGCAGGCCCCGGATCCGCAGGTTGTTCCTGCGGCTCCGGTCCTCCATTTCCTCCATACGGAGCTGCTGTTCGGTCAGTGTCTCAGTTTGTGCCATTTGGGTTCTCTCTATGGCTGTGACCCTCCGTTCCATGCCGGCCAGTGAGGATTCACCTGTTTCCAACCTGGACGACAGGGATGATATGTCCGCCTTAACCGCTTTCATCTCCTGGCGGTGTGCTGCCTCCACGGTGCCAATAAGCACCGCGATGTCCGCTTTGGTGGGTAAAGCTTGGAGGAGTGCCCTCAGCTCTGGGTCCACTCCGCTCAGCCGCAGGGGTGTCCGAGACGATTCTCCTGTCTCTATGTGGAGATCAGTGGGGAACTCGTTATATGTTCCGGCGTATTCCGAGTCCGTGGTCGGGGACATTGGAGCGCCTGGAGATCTGTCTCCTACCTCTTCTCCACATGGCGCCGCCATCTTGGCCTCCGGGGTGCTTGCCTGGGATAATTGGAATAGCTGCTCGATTTCTCTTTTAGAGGGGGTCTGCCCCGCCGATTTTGATGCCTTGCTCTTTCCCTTGAAGGTCCGCTTCTTCGCGGAGTGCATAGTGTATTAAATGCTGGTCTATCAGGCAGATTAGCTGGGAGATGGCCGGGAGCTCAGCGAGACACGTCTCTATCCAGCCATGTCCAGGCCACGCCCCTGGATGCACTTCTTAACCAGGGAAGGGTTTATTACTCACTCAGAAAGTGATGTACATTCTTACATGGAGGAGTCATACACAGGGTCTCCCTCTAAGCATCATGCTGCTGCTTCCCAGTCCCACACGCACACTGTGACTGACTTCCTGGTACAGCCCCTCCCCCAGCATGCATCAGGAGAAAGGGTTTAAGGGTCACAGTGATTCTGCATAAACCCAGGAGGGTAGCGCCACATACCATTTTAAACAATTACACCTCCTCTTTTTCTCGAAGAAAAAAATAAAACATAAAAAAAATATATATATATAACAAGAGAACAAATACACAACACATAAAATACTGAACACATAAAGAACAAGGCAAACAGGATCAGTTTAGCAAGTAGTATCTCCAACTCAGTTCTGTGGCTTCCGCAGAACTTCAGGAGCCCTTTTTCTCAGTTTCCTGTCCCGTAAGATTTCAGTGCTTTGCCAAAGAGGATTTTGATGTCTTTGGCGGGAAGACTTACAAAGTGGCACAGCACTGAAAGGGATAGAGTCGGTCAAGGGTTCTGGAGATGTCAGTGGGTGTCCTATAGACATGTGCGATTAGTTTCGTACGAATTCGAAAATTTTTAAAAATTTTTCGAAATTCGTACGAATCCGTAGTACGAATTTTTTCGAATACGAATTCTGTACGGAATACGAAATTCTGTTTACGAATTTCGGCTCCAAATTATTCGAATCCAACTACCAAATATCGAATTTCAACTAATACGAAATAAATTATTATAGCGGATATAATGAATGATTCGAATGACAAAGTGTCATTTTTGCAGGAAAAATTCAGTTTACGAATTTCGGCTCCAAACTATTCGAATCCAACTACCAAATATCGAATTTCAACTAATACGAAAGAAATTATTATAGCGGATATAACGAAGGATTCGAATAAATCAAATGAATTTGAGATTCAGTATATTTAATATCAAGAACTGTCCCTGCACAAAGTGTCATTTTTGCAGGAAAAAAAACTATTTAAAATCACTCGCGGCTAATGAATTGTCGGCTCCCGTAACACAGAGAACAGTCATTCATTGAAAGTCATTGATAAAAAAAAAAAAAAAGCGTGGGGGTCCCCCCAAATTCAATAACCAGGCCCTTAAGGTCTGCTATGGATATTAAGGGGAACCCCACTTCAAATTAAAAAAAAAATGACGTGGGGTCCCCCCTAAATATCCATACCAGACCCTTCAGGTCTGGGATGGATTTTAGGGGAACCCCGGCCAAAAAAAAAAATGGCGTGGGGTCCCCCTCAAAATCCATACCAGACCCTTTATCCGAGCACGCAACCTGGCAGGCCGCAGGAAAAGAGGGGGGACGAGAGCGCCCCCCCTCCTGAATCGTACCAGGCCACATGCCCTCAACATTAGGAGGGTGCTTTGGGGTCCCCCCAAAGCACCTTGTCCCCATGTTGATGAGGACAAGGGCCTCATCCCCACAACCCTGGCCATTGGTTGTGGGGGTCTGCGGGCGGGGGGCTTACCGGAATCTGGAAGCCCCCTTTAACAAGGGGACCCCCAGATCCCACCCCCCCTGTGTGAAATGGTAAGGGGGTACAAACGTACGCCTACCATTTCACCAAAAAAGTGACAAAAATTGTAAAAATGACAGGAGACGGTCTTGGACAATTCCTTTATTAAAATCTTCTTTCTTCTGGTCTTCCTTCTTCCTTTCTTCATCCTTCGGTTTCTTCATCCTCTCCTTCCATCTTCTTCCTCCGATCCGCTTCTTCTTGCTCTGGTCTTCTCGTCCGGCATCTTCTTCCATGGCGTCGGTGTCTCTTCTTGGGCCGCTCCTCGCAATGGGAGGCTCCCGCTGTGTCAGGCTTTGCTGCGTCTGACAGGTCTTTTATAATGGAGGGCGGGGCCACCTGGTGACCCCGCCCCCCTCTGACTCACGGGGACGTCATGGGGACTTCCATATGGCTTTCCTCATGACATCAGAGGGGGGCGGGGGCCCAAAAAGAGATGCCGACGCCATGGAAGACGATGCCGGGCGAGAAGACCAGAGCAAGAAGAAGCGGATCGGAGGAAGAAGAAGATGGAAGAAGATGGAAGAAGAAGATGAAGAAACCGAAGGATGAAGAAAGGAAGAAGGAAGACCAGAAGAAAGAAGATTTTAATAATGGAATTGTCAAAGACCATCTCCTGTCATTTTTACCATTATTGTCACTTTTTTGGTGAAATGGTAGGGGTACTTTTGTACCCCCTTACCCTTTCACACAGGGGGGTGGGATCTGGGGGTCCCCTAGTTAAAGGGGGCTTCCAGATTCCGATAAGCCCCCCGCCCACAGACCCCCACAACCAAGGGCCAGGGTTGTGGGGAAGAGGCCCTTGTCCTCATCAACATGGGGACAAGGTGCTTTGGGGGGGACCCCAAAGCACCCTACCAATGTTGAGGGCATGTGGCCTGGTACGGTTCAGGAGGGAGGGGGGCGCTCTCGTCCCCCCCTCTTTTCCTGCGGCCTGTCAGGTTGCATGCTCGGATAAGGGTCTGGTATGGATTTTGAGGGGGACCCCACGCCATTTTTTTTTTTTTGGGCCTGGGTTCCCCTTAAAATCCATCCCAGACCTGAAGGGTCTGGTATGGATATTTAGTGGGACCCCTACGTCATTTTTTTTTTTAATTTGAAGCGGGGGTTCCCCTTAATATCCATAGCAGACATGAAGGGCCTGGTAATTGAATTTGGGGGGACCCCCACGCTTTTTTTTTTTTATCAATGAATGACTGTCCTCTGTGTTACAGAGACGACAATTCATTAGCCGCGAGTGATTTTAAATAGCTTTTTTTTACTGCAAAAATGACACTTTGTGCAGGGACAGTTCTCGATATTAGATATACTGAATCTCAAATTCATTCGAATCATTCGTTATATCCGCTATAATAATTTCTTTCGTATTAGTTGAAATTCGATATTTGGTAGTTGTATTCGAATTGTTCTCTGTGTTACGGGAACCGGCAATTCATTAGCCGCGAGTTATTTTAAATAGATTTTTTTACCTGTAAAAATGACACTTTGTACAGGGACAGTTCTAAGTACGGGAAACATGCGCCGCTTCACAGACATACTATAGAGTTGTAACGTTAATACGTTTTTGGATAATTCCTTATTATTAACGATTCGTAACGATTCGTAACAAATCGTAACAATTCGTAACGATTCAAAAAAATTTTAACGATTCGTATGAAATTCGTCTTTCGTATGAATTCGAACGAAATTTCGTACACGAATTACGAATTTTTTGCTTTACGAAATAAAACTAAACGAAACAAATTTTTTGATGGTTCCCATGTCTAGTGTCCAACAGACCAATCAGCCTCTGCGACTCCAGGCACATGTCCGGACTCAGGAATATGGTCACCAACCTTTTCAGGGGTTGGTTGTAAACTTTTGGGATCATGCCAGACACCCTACCATATGTCACCAGTGGAGCCCTGAGTAGACTCTGGTGGTTGGTTAGAAAGAGGGGTCAGGTTTGTCTCTAGTGGTCTGCAAATGCGCTTCCTCAATTGCGAAAGGTGTCGTCGAACATAGACGCCATTCTCCAGGCGAGCAAGGTAATTCTTCTTCCAAGAGGTCCATCAATTATGCCAGGAAGCCAATGAGGCAAAACTCTCTAATTCTGAAACCATACAAGATCACCGGCACGGAATCCAGGATGGCCTGGTGGAGGAGGAGTTGGTGACTGTTCCTGTGGACGGACTAAATCCAGTTTGGTCCGGAAATGCCTGCCAAACATAAGAAAAGCAGGGGACAGCCCAGTAGTAGCATGTTTTGTGTTTCGGTACATGGTCAAGAAGTCCAGCAGCTTCTCCTCTGACAGTCCGATCTCATCCAGAGTGGACAGTAAGTGCTTCTTAAATGTCTGCGCAAACCGTTCTGCCAGCCCATTCGAGGCGGGGTGATAAGGAGCTTTTTGTAGTGTTGGATGCTCAAGCCACTGAGGAAGGATTGAAACTCATGCAATGTAAATTGAGTTTCATTGTCTGAGACTATGGCTGTTGGCAAGCCATACTGAGCAAAGAGCTTCCTTCAGACTAGAATGGTAGTAGCTGAGGTAGTAGAAGGCATTTGAAATACCTCCTACCATTTTGAATGTGCATCTACCACAATCAAATACATTTTACCCTGGATTGGGCCAGCAAAATGAAGATGGAGTCTTGACCACGGGTCTGTCGGCCATGGCCAAGGTAGCAGGGTTCCTTTCTTTTGGGGTCGCTGAGCTTGACAGCACCCAGGACATTGAGCCACATAATATTCAATTGCTTTATCCATTTGTGGCCACCAAACATAGCTCGGGGCTCGCTGCTTCATGCGCACCACTCCAGGATGGCCCTCATGCAGTATTCTTAGCATGGTTGGTTGCAAATACTGAGGTATAATCACTCTATTGCCCCACTGTAGGCAACCAGCATTAGTCACAAGCTCACATTTTCTGGTAAAGTATGGACGAAGTTCACCTGGGACTTTCTCTGGCCATCCAGCCTGAACATACGAGAATATCTGAGACCGGAAGGGATCTGTGGCTGTATGTCTGCCAATTAGGGAGGTGGACATGCAGGACCGTGGCCTATGTACTTCCACTATGCGTATGTTTCTAGGTGGGTGGTCTCCAATTGGCAATCTGGAAAATGCATCTGCATTGCCATGGGCCTCGTGGGAGTGGTATCTGATAGAATAAGTATAAGCTCCCAAGAATAAAGCGTACCTTTGTAAGCGAGATGCGGTTGTTGTAGAAATTCCTTTCTGAGGATTCAGTATGGACAACAGAGGTTTGTGGTCAGTGATAAGTGTCAACTCCCGTCCATAGATGTACGTGTGAAATTTTTGTTGTGGCCCATACAATGACCAAAGCTTCCTTGTCTATCTGGAAGTAGTTTTGTTCCGCTAAGGTTAAAGACCTGGAGGCAAAAGAAATGGGGCGCTCTGTGCCATCTGGCATGACATGGGAAAGCACGGCACCCAGTCCATAAGGTGAGGCATCACAAGCCAAGGTGATGTGTTTCTTTAAATCGTAGTAGACCAGAACCTGAGAGGACAGAATGAGCTCTTTAGAAAGCCGGAAAGCTTCTTTACATTTGTCTGTCCATATACATTTAGCTCTTGCATCCAGTAAGCGATGTAATGGGTAAAGCTGGTGTGCTAGGTTCGGGAAGAAACGGTGGTAGTAATTTAGGAGGCCAAGGTAGGACCTGAGCTGTGTGACATTCTGAGGAGTAGGGGCATGGGTAAGGGCTTTAACCTTTTCTTCAGTAGTGTGTAACCCATGTCGGTCCACAGTGTGGGCACAAAATTCCAGTCGAGACTTAAGAAATTCACATTTTGAAAGATTGACACGTAAACCATACAGTTGGAGTCTCTCTAGCATAGCTTCAACATTCTTTCTGTGTTCTTTATCAGTGGGACCAGTAATGAGCACGTCATCTAGTAGACATTGAGTGAATGGTATGCTTGCCTGGACCTCATCCATGATCTGCTGCCAGATGGCCAGGGCCAGATTAAGAACATCATGGGCCTGGTGCTGAGGATTTTGGTCGGGCCTTTTATAAATAAAAATGCAAACTATTTTTTGTTATAACAAATTAAATTAAAGATAGAGAGGGAGGATGAGAGAGAGAGAAAAAAGGGGATGAAAGAGGTGTGAGGGGTAAGGGAGGGAGGGAGGTTGAGAGAGAAAGGGGGATGAGAGAAAGAGGATGCACATGAGCATGCATGGGAATGACATCAACACAGCCCAGCCAAGGCAAGTGACCGAAGGCACAGAACCCGGAAGGAAGACCGGGTGAAGATGGAAGCAACCCGGCCCCGCCGGATTGATCACAGCACTGGAGGGCTCAGTTTGACAATTTAAGTGTACCCTAATGTGCTAATATGCTGTGCATACTTGTTCATTATGGCATAACCTACCTCAGGGCCTCTAAAAAGTAGTAATGTTAGAAAAGTTTACTACCGCTTTGATATCACAGAAGCCTCTCAAAAATATTTTCAGGGACACTTTTTTTACAAGTGCTATATTTAGAGTAGCTGATATCCCCTATGTTCCTATGTACATCAAATAGTAATTACAAAATTAAATAAGTACTAATAATGGGGCAGAACAAATATGAGGACTGAGATTTCCTTTAGTTGAACTTACAAAAGTGTGCCCATTCTAGAGCATTAAGGATATTCAGTATAATTTTAAAGAACTGTTTTTGTGGGTATGAGGCATAGGGGAGGAGTATGGATGGTATAAAAGTGGGAAGTATGTGCAGGTGAGGGAGAGGAATGTGGAGGGTCTAACAGTGGGCACTATGTACATGAGAGGAGTGTGGAGGGTATGGCAGAAGGCACTATGTACAGGAGAGGAGTGTGAAGGGTATGACAGTGGGCAGTATGCACAGCAGAGGAGTGTGGAGGGTATGACAGTGGGCAGTATGTACAGGAGAGGAGTGTGGAGGGTATGACAGTGGGCAGTATGTACAGGAGAGGAGTGTGAAGGGTATGACAGTGGGCAGTATGTACAGGAGAGGAGTGTGAAGGGTATAACAGTGGGCAGTATGTACAGAAGAGGAGTGTGGGGGTATGACAGAGGGTAGTATGTACCGGAGAGGAGTGTGGAGGGTATGACAGTGGGCACTATGTACAGGAGAGGAGTGCGGAGGGTATGGCAGAAGGCACTATGCACAGCAGAGGAGTGTAGAGGGTATTACAGTGGGCACTAGGTATAAGAGAAGAGTGTGGATTGTATGACAGTAAGCAATATATACAGGAGAGGAGTGTGGAGGGTATGACAGTGGGCACTATGTATAGGATAGGAGTATGGAGGGTATGACAGTGAGAAGTATGTACAGGAGAGGAGTGTGGAGGGTATGACAGTGGGCACTATGTATAGGAGAGGAGTATGGAGGGTATGACAGTGAGAAGTATGTACAGGAGAGGAGTGTGGAGGGTATGACAGTGGGCACTATGTATAGGAGAGGAGTATGGAGGGTATGACAGTGAGTAGTATGTATAGGAGAGGAGTGTGGAGGGTATGACAGTGAGCAGTATGTACAGGAGAGGAGTGTGGAGGGTACGACAGTGGGCACTATGTACAGGAGAGAAGTGTGGAGAGTAGGACAGTAAGCAGTAATTACAAGAGAGGAGTGTGGAGGGTATGACGGTGGGCACTATGTATAGGAGAGGAGTATGGAGGGTATGACAGTGGGCAGTATGTACAGGAGAGGAGTGTGAAGGGTATGACAGTGGGCAGTATGTACAGAAGAGGAGTGTGGGGGTATGACAGAGGGTAGTATGTACCGGAGAGGAGTGTGGAGGGTATGACAGTGGGCACTATGTATAGGAGAGAAGTGTTGGGGTATGACAGTGGGCACTATGTATAGGAGAGGAGTGTGGAGGGTATGACAGTGAGCAGTATGTACAGGAGAGGAGTGTGGAGGGTATGACGGTGGGCACTATGTATAGGAGAGGAGTGTGGAGGGTATGACAGTGAGCAGTATGTACCGGAGAGGAGTGTGGAGGGTACGACAGTGGGCACTATGTACAGGAGAGATGTGTATGACAGCGGGCACTATGTAAAGGAGAGGAGTTTGTAGGATATGACAGCGGGTGCTATGTATAGGAGAGAAGTGTGGAGGGTATGACAGTGAGCAGTATGTACAGGAGAGAAATGTGGAGAGTATGACAGTGGGCTATGTATAGGAGAGGAGGATGAAGTAATCTGGGAAAGAAAAATGTAAAAAGGTTTGTGGAAGGATGTTTAGGGACTGCGTAGTGGTTAAGCGGGCCATACATGGATTGAAATTACACCAATTAAGCAGAGACCAGCCATAGTCGATCTATGTATGGGCTAGCAGGTTTTACACAGGTCAACCTATTAACCGACTTGAGTACAACCAGCCTGTCAGGTTTTCCCCAAAACAATCAGTGCTGCCAGCTATAGTTAGCAACACTAATCATTATATTCACAGGCAGAACACAATAACACTGCGGGAGTGATTTCCCCATTCACAGGTCAGCAGGTGAGAGGGTGTGTGGGGACAGGCTGGGGAGATACTAGTCAGTGGCTGGGTAGGCACTGGTTAGTATCAGAGCCAGATACACACATGTGAGGTATCGTCACGATCGTTAGAGCGAGAGCAATAATTCTAGCACTAGACCTTCTCTGTAACTCTAAACAAGTAACCTGCAAAAAAATGTAAAGCATCGCTTGTTACACAAAAAAAATTGTGCTAACTTTAGTGTTTTCTTTATGAATGAAACAGTTTCTTTCCCAAAAAAAACTTTTGAAAAATTGCTGCGCAAATATCGTGTAACATAAAAAGTTGCAAAGGCCACCATTGTATTCCATAGGGAAAATGGAAAACAATATATATAATGCTTGATGGTTCTGAGTAATTTTCTATCAAAAAACAAATGATGATTGTTACATGTAGGAGAGAAGTGTCAGAATTGGCCTGGGTAGCAAGGGGTTAATTATCATAAGTAATATACAAATAATTATTATAAGCACTGTGATCTCATTCTCTCAGTCTGCTGCAGAGTGTTCCAGCTTGTATTTATACTGGCCGCTCTGTACGTAGCTTCTGACCGACTGCACAAGCAGCCCTGTATCTCCAGAACTATAAGTCACTGTGAGTGACTCAAAGTCAATTTTTTTTTTTTGGGCAAATGGGCCTATCTTGAGAAAGGGGCCTGGAGCTGCAGCTCCAATAGCCCCTATGTTAATCCGGCCTTGCCGGCTTGTCTGGAGAAATTAAGTCTCTGAGAGTGCCATATGCAGCTTGACCCAATGCTGTGAGGAAAGCTGCAACTTTCTTTTCTACAGCCACACTATTTGCTTCCATATACTGCTCCAGCCTCTCCCCCCAGGAGCTCCATGATTCAGCAGCAGGATCAAATGGTTGAATAAACCCTATGAAAGCCATGTGTGCTAAAATCCACAATCCTCTTCGCCACTGTTAAGTCCCTTAGACACAGGGTCTCTCAGGGTGTTGCTAGCAATGCTGCCAGTGTCTGCTCAGCAAGTTACACACAGGCTGGATGCACTTCTTAACCAGGGAAGGGTTTATTACTCACTCAGAAAGCGATGTACATTCTTACATGGAGGAGTCATATACACAGGGTCTCCCTCTAAGCATCATGCTCCTGCTTCCCAGTCCCACACACACACTGTGACTGACTTCCTGGTACAGTCTCTTCCCCAGCATGCATTAGGAGAAAGGGGTTAAGGGTCCCAGTGATTCTGCATAAACATTACAGTCTCCACGAGGATGACAGAGTTCATTGTTGTTGAAGTGCATGAACCGTAAAATCTGCTCGTATCGTGCCCTGGCCATGGAAGCAGAGAACACGGGCATATGGTACATTGGGTCAGTGTACCAATATGACCGCAACATACTCATTTTAACTATGCCCATGTTGAGAGATAGGCCCAGAAAGGTCTTAAATTCGGAGATCGTAATTGGTCTCTAATCTCTGGCAAGGGAGGACTGGGGATTAGTGGCGATGAATTGACCAGCATACAAATTGCTTTGGTCCACAATAGATCTATAGAGATCTTCGGTGAAAAACAGCAAATAAAAATCAAATGACATAAAATCAACTGTTTCCACCTGAATCCCAGGTTGGCCAGTGAATGGGGGTAATTCGGGTGCTGCAGAAGTGGTAGGCTCCCAATTCGGATTGGCGAATTGTGCAGGAAGGACACTATGGGCACGACAGGCCTGTCTTTGTCTTCTTGGTGGCAGCGGGACACTACCTGTGCTTGCCACCTCGCCAGCTTGAACTGCACTTATGGGACTCATCAGGTCACCACTTGATACTGCAGTGCTGGATGTGCGATCAGGGTGTACTAGGTCACTGGTGCTTGACAGTTCACCAGAAGGAATGGCGGTGCTAGTACTTCTCTACTCCATACGAGAGCCCTGCGGTTCTTGCACCTCATCAACAGCAGAATAAGATCGGGGTCTGGTACGCCTGACCTTGGCAGGGACCACAACTCCGTTGTCAGAGCTATCTGTCATGGAGCCGCTGTTGTCTACAGGATCGTATTTCTGAGCCTGAATCTGACAGATGAGTGACTTCCTCTTCACTATCTGTCATGCTCAGAAACGTGTATACCTCTTCACTACTGTACCTTCGATTTGATATTTTCGGCTATAAATTTACTGGTACAGTCGTGAGACTCACAGGTTAAAAAGCTCCTGACTGTCAGCAAATCTAACAAACGCTACCAAAAAAACTGTTAGCCTCGTACACACGGGTGGAAAATCCGACCACAAAATCTGTTGGATTTATTCCGATGGACTTTGTCCGAAACTGGTGTTGCATACACACGGTCGGACAAAGTTATTGGAAAATCCGATCATTCTGAATGTGATGACGTTCGTCCGTTACGACGGGACAACGTTCACGTTAGTAGCCAATAGCTTTGGTCTCGTAATTTGATCTGAGCATCCGTGGCACTTTGTCCGTCGGAAATTCTCGACACACGATCGGAAAAAGTCCGATAGGAATTTGTTGTCAGAAAATTTGAGATCCTGCTTTCAATTTCTTTCAAAGTCCGATGGAGCCCACACATGGGCGGATTTTCCGACATTTTCCGTCGGAATTTCCGACCATGTGTATGGGGCATAAGCGATCGCAGGGATCAGGCCTGACTCTGCGAACGCTGCAGTTATGTGTTTAGTGTTTTGTAAGTGACAGTGATCGATCGATACTGCACTTAGGTGGGCTGGGCTGGGCGGAGGGGCAAAATGCAGGGGCTAGCAGGTATCTGGGCTGATCCCGCTAACACTGCATTTTTGGGAACCCTAAACTGCTGGGAATGCTAGTATAGATCTGATCAGATATTGATCCATTCATATACTATACTACTAAGGGTGGTGTATGCTGCATGTGTGGGTGTTAGCGGTACTGGCACTAACCTGACGCTGCCTGGGGTGACGCAGGCCCTATCTGACCCTAAAACCTAACTGATATCACCCGCCGGGCGATCAGCGAGTTAAACCTTTATTGGGTAATAAACGGCGGGTACCCTGACACTATAAAAAACAAACTAACTAACCAGCGTCACCAGTAACAGTTATACGGTGATCACTGGTGAAAGGGTTAACTAGGGGGCAATCAGGGGGTTAAAACCTTTATTAGGTAGTATATGGGGGTACCTGACGCTGGGAGGCAGGGACGTACAGGTACGCCCATATGCCTGCCCGTGCCATTCTGGCGACGTACATCGTCGTGCGGCGGTCGGCAAGTGGTTAAGACCCATATGCTTTCATCCACTTACAGCAGGGGGGTCAGGCAGCCCTTCCAGAGGCAGACAGGAGAAAGAATCTGAGACAAAACTAGTCAGACTGTTTAACCCCTGGGAACACAGCACAGCAGGGGAGCAAACAGCAACAAGTCTTTACCTCACAAGAGAAAACTGGCAGGACTGCAGAGAGAAAGAGAGAAACCAGTTCCTCTGCCGGCTCTAAGACTGTTTAAGCTTCTGCTTGGTGAATGGCGGTCGCTACCTCGTGTCACCCCATCCCCCGCCCTCTGTGACATCGTCCACTGCCACTCTCAGAATGAAAACAAAGCCTGGAGAATGGTACACTGCCTATACAAGACAAGAAAAACCCCCAAGGGAGAGGCCAATGGTTACATATCACACCTGTAAAATATTTGTGCTATTCAAGGAACATTGCCTGTGACATGGCACAAAGGCCATCTAGTTTCAGGAGGGTTTACCATCCAACATTCAGGGTCTTCCAACTCCATGAGAGGCTGAACATGGAGGGGTGGTGCAGTAGGGGGGAAATACTTGCAGCAAACAAAGTACTTACCAACTGCAATCAACAGTTGGCCTGGAGCATGACCAAAAAAAAGGGGGCTGTCTTTTATTTAGCTAGAAAGAGGTCCTGTGAGCTCCAGAGGAGGCATTAACCCATTGTGTGCTGACGTGGGGTAGGGACAAGAAATATTGCTACTTTGAAAATATCAATTTGCTAGATTTATGAGTTGCAGAAATGAAAGTGGACAAATGCACCATGATTAACACTTACTTTATGTCCATCAGGCACACACCTAGGAAGCCTTTTCACTTTTAGAATTGCCTTTTTTTTATACAGCACCAGTGACTGAACTTTATTTTTCTCATAACTGACACCTTTTGAAGTTTTGAGTGGACTTATAATGCATTTGTGTCATGCACTATCTGACCTGCATTCCTGAGACAGTTTTGTCAGATTCTGAGCTAAAAGACATTCTACACTGTCTCAGTATCGGAGAATGAGAAATGGTCAAGCAGCACTTTGCCAAGCCTCTGAAGCTCCATTGGGAGGAACCTCTCCAGTAGAGATGGGCTCGGGAGTGTTCAAAATCCGACATGCCCCATCCTACCAGGAAGCCGACAGTGCACACGGCTAATCACTGGCAGTGATACATTTCCTGGTTCACAGCTGCACACATTAGGAAATGTCTGACTGCCTTCTAATTAGCCCTGTGTACTGTCAGCTTCTTGGTGGGATCGGGCACCAAAGATTTCCAACACGCACAAGCCCATCTCTACTCTCCAGGTTCTGCTGACTACTGTTATGTCAAAGGTAACAGTAGGCCCACCTGGATTCACCCCTTGCATTTCAGAAAAGTTTTACCCCCTTTGAAATGACAATGTACCGGGCAGTTTCTGCGAATGGTTCACCTGCCAAAAAGGAGATGTCACTATTTGGTAAAACAAGCTGCTCCCTGAGCCTTCAAGCAAAAAAGTTGCTTATCATTGCTGCTTATTAGACTGACAAAGTTGCTCAAGCCCAGCTGGCCATTGTGTTTCATGTAGTCGTGTCTCAAGCGGGCCTTCCATCAGGTGACGAGTGGATGTTCTTATTACCTTGCTACAAGAATAGGGGGAATTGGGACATTAAATGAAGCACATTTAAGTGCCTCCATCCTGGTAATAGGTAAATATTGAAAGGAAGTTGGGACTTTAGATAAAGCATTTGGATAGTAGAGGTAAAATAAACCATGTTTAACTTTCACCATGGAATTTTTATTAATTGTAGAATATGCAGACAATACAGATTTTTCATTTAATATGCATGTAAAGGCGTGCACATGACATAAGCATAGTAAAAAAGTGCACAAACAGCAGCACATGATCCTGATTATAAAAGATTAACTAGTATAACAAATGTAGCATAATAGTGCCAATGACAGCATGCCTGACACCGACACACGTATCCACATGGTAGATATGCATCCACTAAATAGAAAAAGTATTTATGTATATAGTTAAAAGAATCAAATATTGATGAAATAAGTATAATTTCATGTAAGATGTAGCTGGGGCATCAAATAAAAGTTTGACACGTTTCGTGGATGTTTCTCCACTCATCAGGAGCTGATGCGACCAAAATTCCTCTAGAATGTATAAAGAGAAGTAGTGAACCATACTATCCATATAAGAAGTATATGGGTGAATGAACATTAAATGTGTATAGATGGTTAGCCAAACACACTCACCAATTCGGACAGCGAATGCAGTGCGCGGTGGTGGGCGCAGGCAGGGCCAGGGAAATGATCTCCCCACGGGAGCTGAGGCGGCAGAGTAAGAGAATACAGAAGTGTGGCAGGGTGTCTCCAAAAATCGAGATGTAGTAAGCATATCTGAGAAAAAAATATTAAATATGTTTATAGTTTATTATAGTAATGTTTTATTTGAGGATAATAGTTTATACTGAACCCAGTAGGTTTCAGAAAGAATAATAACATGAATCAACATGGTGCAAAGAGATTAAGAAATCAGCATGTAAAAGTGAGTGGTATTGAGTGACTGTGCTAATTTGCAAAAAAAAGTAAGGATGTAATAAAATTTTGAATGCAGAGTTGTGAGTGAAGAAAAAAATAAAAATACAAAAAGCTGTAAAAAGGTCACCAAAAAAGAAAACGGAGATGTAAACCAAGAAAGAAAAAAGAAGGGAAAAGGAAACTCACCCAGAAATCGCAGCACCACCAAACCATATGGCTGGTGTACATTAACTCCATAAAGAGACTAGCCGTAAACACAGCTAGCTCCAGGTGGGGGGTATTTGAGTATGCCCCCAACGCCACTTGCGTGAAACAATGGAGGAGGAGCCACACCTGAACTGAGTATTAACTCAGCAGGCGCGAAAAAACTCCTCCAAGGAGACATAGAGATCTTCAAACACTGAACGTAGGCGCGATGACATCAGAACTGACATCACGCACACGGCGTAAGATACGTGGTGCGGCTGCGCAGAGGGGCGTCTGCCCTAACCTCCCGATCACCAAGTGAACGGGGAGGAAGGGAGGACCCACTGACGCATCGCAGCTCCCGCAGGGAGAATGAAGCCCAGCACCACCCAAATGTCCAATCCACCACACAAAACATAGCACCGGCCAGATGGGGGATGTGCATTGGACACTTGTAAATAGATACCCATATGGGGCATAAAGTAGGGGCCAGGAATGCTGCCTATAAGTAAATACCATGTACATAACTGTAATAAATATAAATGCATGCATAGAGACAGTATAACCAATATATAAACCTTGACATAAGGTACCCTATAAATGAGGGCAGACCTCACACTGGGAAGGTAGGGGAACACTACCAATCCCATACATCCAAATGCTTCCATCCCGGTATCTGAGCAAGAATAGGGGGAATTGGGACTTTAAATGAAGCACATTTAAGTGCCTCCATCCCGGTAATAGGTGAATATAGAAAGGAAGTTGGGACTGATTTCTTAATATCTCTTTGCACCATGTCGATTCATGTTATTATTCTTTCTGAAACCTACTGGGTTCAGTATAAGCTATTATCCTCAAATAAAACATTACTATAATAAACTATATACACATTTAATATTTCGTTCCCAGATATGCTTGTTTCAAATACTTACTACATCTCGATTTTTGGAGACACCCTGCCACACTTCTGTATTCTCTGCATTTGCTATACTAGCTAATCTTTTATAATCAGGATCATGTGCTGCTGTTTGTGTACTTTTTTACTATGCTTATGTCATGTGCACGCCTTTACATGCATATTAAATGAAAAATCTGTATTGTCTGCATATTCTACAATTAATAAATATTCCATGGTGAAAGTCAAACATGGTTTATTTTACCTCCACTATCCAAATGCTTCATCTAAAGTCCCAACTTCCTTTCTATATTTACCTATTACCTTGCTACAGTCTCCAGCTGCTGCTCAAGCTCTGTGGAACAATTCCTTGGAGCAATTAGACATATGAACATGAACTGTTGGTTAGGTGTGTAGCCACATTCATGCAACTGTGCAAGTAGACTTTCATAAAACGTGATTCATTTTTATATGGACTCTAAGTGGGTGGACTCTCTCTCTCTCTGAATGTTTTGTGTGGTAGGAACACTTAACATTCCTGAAGAAACCAGCCTTATCCCAAGCCTGCACATTTTACTGAGTGCTCAGTTAAGGTGATTACATTAATGAAGGGTTAGGTAAAATTATTTTTTACTGATATTTTATTGAGGAAAGTTCTTTAGGTTGAGTAGGTAAACTCACAAATGTATTTTTGATTATGTGATAAAGTAATTTCCTCTCTGGCAACTGTGCTGCTGCTTTTGCATGACTATGGGTAGGTAAGAAGGTTTGCCCTCCCATAGAAGAAAGTTACCAGAGGAGGTTTAGCTCTTCCTAATTTTCAGCTATATTACCAGGCAATTAAGCAATATTACCAGACAATAATTTTAACTCGAATATCAGATTGGAAATATGCAGGGGATTCCAGGTTGTGGGTACAGATGGAACATACTATGTCAGTGTCATGGTTATGCAGTAATCTTTCCCTGTTTGCTTACCTCTCCTCATGTGCTCCAACTAGAGGCCAGCCACTCTCACCTGGTGGGTTTTATAACCTCTCCTCTAAGCATGGCTCCACCCCAGGCCCTATCAGGGAACCCTACAGTGGTGTGAAAAAGTGTTTGCCCCCTTCCTCATTTCCTGTTCCTTTGCATGTTTGTCACACTTAAGTGTTTTGGAACATCAAACCAATTTAAACAATAGTCAAGGACAACACAAGTAAACACAAAATGCAATTTGAAAATGAAGGTGTTTATTATTAAAGGTGAAAAAAAATCCAAACCATCATGGCCCTGTGTGAAAAAGTGATTGCCCCCCTTGTTAAAACATACTATAACTGTGGTTTTCCACACCTGAGTTCAATTTCTCTAGCCACACCCAGGCCTGATTATTGCCACACCTGTTCACAATCAAGGCATCACTTAAATAGGAGCTGCTTGACACAGTAAGGTCCACCAGAAGATCCTTAAAAGCTACACATCATGCCGAGACCCAAAGAAATTCAGGAACAATTGAGAAAAGAAAGTAATTGAGATCTATCAGTCTGGAAAGGGTTATAAAGCCATTTCCAAAGCTTTGGGAATCCAGCGAACCACAGTGAGAGCCATTATCCACAAATGGCGAAGACATGGAACAGTGGTGAACCTTCCCAGGAGTGGCCGGCCGCCCAAAATTACCCCAAGAGCGCAGCGACGACTCATCCAAGAGGTCACAAAAGACCCCACAACAACGTCCAAGGAACTGCAGGCCTCACTTGCCTCAGTTAAGGTCAGCGTTCATGCCTCCACCATCAGGAAAAGACTGGGCAAAAATGGCCTGCATGGCAGAGTTCCAAGGAGAAAACCACTGCTGAGCAAAAAGAACATCAAAGCTCGTCTCAATTTCTCCACAACACATCTTGATGATCCCCAAGACTTTTGGGACAACATTCTGTGGACCGATGAGACAAAAGTGGAACTCTTTGGAAGGTGTGTGTCCAAGTATATCTGGCGTAGAAGGAACACTGCATTTCAGAAAAAGAACATTATACCAACAGTAAAATATGGCGGTGGTAGTGTGATGGTCTGGGGCTGTTTTGCTGCTTCAGGACCTGGAAGACTTGCCGTGATAAAAGGAACTATGAATTCTGCTGTCTACCAAGAGATCCTGAAGGAGAATGTCCGACCATCTGTTCGTGTACTCAAGCTGAAACGAACTTGGGTTCTGCAGCAGGACAATGATCCTAAACACACCAGCAAGTCCACCACCGAATGGCTGAAGAAAAACAAAATGAAGACTTTGGAGTGGCCTAGCCAAAGTCCTGACCTGAATCCTATTGAGATGTTGTGGTATGACCTTAAAAAGGCCGTTCATGCTCGAAAACCCTCTAATGTAACTGAATTAGGACAATTCTGCAAAGATGAGTGGGCCAAAATTCCTCCAGGACGCTGTAAAAGCCTCATTGCACGTTATCGCAAACGCTTGGTTGCAGTTGTTGCTGCTAAGGGTGGCCCAACCAGTTATTAGGTTTAGGGGGCAATCTCTTTTTCACACAGGGCCATGATGGTTTGGATTTTTTTTCACCTTTAATAATAAACACCTTCATTTACAAATTGCATTTTGTGTTTACTTGTCCTTGACTATTGTTTAAATTGGTTTGATGTTCCGAAACACTTAAGTGTGACAAACATGCAAAGGAACAGGAAATGAGGAAGGGGGCAAACACTTTTTCACACCACTGTATATTAACCTGTGCACTGCAAGCCAGTGGTGCTGATCAACCATTGTGTAGCCGTGGTGTGTTCGGCTTCCTGGTTCCTGCGTGTTGTGTGCGCTATGTTTGTCTCTGTTACCGACCTTGGCGTGTTCTCAACTATTCCTGTCTGCTTGTGATCTTGACCCTTTGGCATGTCCCTGACCATCCCTGTCTGCCTGTGACCCTGAACCTTTGGCGTGTACTCTGTTGTTCCTGTCTGCTAGTTGCGCTGACCTCTGCCTTATCCCCTTACTATCCTTGTCGTTCCAGCCTGCTGCTTCCTTCTACTGTAGTCTACTGTGAGAGTGAGCTGTGAGACCCTGGGGCCTGGAGCCAGACTGCAGCGAAGTCCATCCTCACCACTAGAGGCGCTGGCGAACACCTGCTGGCTCTTAGACTCTGCGCCCTGGGGAATCTATGCTCTAGCTCCCACTGGGATCTTTGTTAGTGATCCAGTAGACCTGTGTCCTGAATCTCCCTGGGTACAATCCGCAGCAGTCAGTCCCAAGGTCCACTACCTAGCGGTGCACTTCTGACTCCTACTGAGTGCACCTGTCACCTGTTCTCAGGTGACCTGACAGTGCCTGCTGCTTCCTTCTACTGTAGTCTACTGTGAGAGTGAGCTGTGAGACCCTGGGGGCCGCGACCTGGAGCCAGACTGCAGCGAAGTCCATCTTCACCACTAGAGGCGCTGGCGAACACCTGCTGGCTCTTAGACTCCGCGCCCTGGGGAATCTATGCTCTAGCTCCCACTGGGATCTTTGTTAGTGATCCAGTAGACCTGTGTCCTGAATCTCCCTGGGTACAATCCGCAGCAGTCAGTCCCAAGGTCCACTACCTAGCGGTGCACTTCTGACTCCTACTGAGTGCACCTGTCACCTGTTCTCAGGTGACCTGACAGTCAGAAACTGATCTATCGGCTATTGTATGGCTCCTACATAGATATAGTACCTTAGCACCTTCAGTATTGGCCCTGACGGTATTCACCTTAGCTATATGGGACTCGTTGCACTCCCGATATTCATAGAAATATTATTCCCCTTTGATGCCCTTGTTACACCATTACTATTTTTGCCTGGTTCCTTAGATAATGGGTTTAGGTCATGGTTTTCAGAGGACAAACCCCAACTTCACCATGTGACCGAAAACTCTAAAATGAAATCAAAGCGATTAATGTGTTGTCCAACAAGATATAGGTACATGGATATTTAGCTATATACTCAGTTATCTCATTTTGTAGGCAGTTTACCACAACCTATTTAATCATTAAACAAATTAACTAAAGTTGAGGCAATATTTTGACAGGCAGGTTTCTCCCCAGCATTGTATATCACAATTTTACAAAGCTTTTCTGTTGTTTCAAGAGTCTGGATATCCAGCATATCTAACACGTTGGGAAACAGACCTACAGTCCAGTTTTGATAATACACAAAGAGATAAGATTCTGATACTTTCTCACGTTACCTCTCTTTCTTCAAGAATAGAGGAAATTAACTATAAATTGCTTGTTAGGTGGTACTGTACGCCTGTTAAGTTGCAATCAATGTTCTCTTCTAATTCTCCTCTATGCTGAAGAGAATGTGGAGGCCGTGCTACTCACGGTCATATCTGGTGGTCCTGCTCTTTCATTCAAAAATATTGGCAGACAGTTATTAATACGGCGTCTATAATACAAAAATATATAATCCAGTTTGATCCTTGGGTTATTCTATTTACCTTACTTCACAATCAATATCTAGATGTAAAAACTCAATAACCCCGCATTAGACATGTGCAATTCGTTTTGTTTTTTTTCGTTTTTTGTTTTTTTCGTTATTTTCGTTCGTTCGTTTTCGTACGAATGAACGAATCATTCGAATCGTACGAATCCGAATAACGAATCGTAACGAATCGTTCGAATCGTACGAATCCGATTAACGAATCATTTGAATCCGAAAAACAACGAAAATCCGAAAAAAACTAAATTAGAAACAACGAATGTACTAATGAAGAAAATCCGAAAAACGAAAACGAACGAAAAAATTCGTACATTCGTAACTTTTTTTTTTGTTGAATTGGTAATTTTCCGTGTCCCTTACAATGGCGCTGCTAAACGTGCTTCAAATGGATTGAACAAAAAAATTCGTACATTCGTAACTTTTTTTTCGATTCGTAACTTTTTTTTTTCGATTCGTAACTTTATTTTTTTTTTCGATTTGTAATTTTCCGTGTCTCTATTGAACCAAAAAATTCGTACATTCGTAACTTTTTTTTCGATTCGTAACTTTTTTTTTTTCGATTCGTAACTTTTTTTTTTCAAGTTGTCAGATGATATGATATATAATATTTGGATAGATATGGTGCAATAGAAGTTCAATATTCTTGTTATTTGTAATCCCAGGCCTGGAATTGATCGCAGTGCATTGGCATTTATCTCCCCCGCCCCTTTTATTTTTGTCCTCCCTTCCTCCTTCCCTATTCCTTTCCCTTCTTCCTTTTTGTTTTTGCTCTTGTTGCTTTGATAAAAAAAAAAAAAAAATGCTCTATAAGCAGAGATATTTAAATAACATATTTGTTGTTTGTTTGAATTGTTCCCTTTTTTCTTTCTGAAAGAGCTAAAATGGCTGACTATAATTTTCAGTTCTTTTTGTATTTGAAATGGCAATAAAAAGTAATTAACCACTTAACCGTGAATGATGGCAACAGCGTGGATCGATAACTCTGGGAGGGCATTCATTGAAGTCCTCCCAGAATCGCGCTCCCACGTGCCCCCTGGGGCGTACACCCGGGAATATCCGCGACCACGGTAAACCATTGTGGAACCACGGTAAAGTGCATCATGGATCACGGTAAATGGTAGCTGACAGCGGCCGTTTAGCACAATGATCCAGTCATACCCAGCAATACTCAGCCATACCCAGCCATACCCAGCAATACTCAGCATCCATACCCAGCCATAATCAGCCATACCCAGCCGTACCCATCCATACTCAGCCGTACTCAGTCTTACCCGGCCATACTCAGTCACACTCATTCATGCTCAGTCATCCCATCCATACTCAGCCATTCCCATCCATGGCTCATCCATCCCCATTAATGCTCCATCAGTTCTCATCCATGCCCCATCCATGCCACTAGAGTGCTTCACAAAAGTGTAATAGGTAGTCAAATTTAATTTGAAACTTATGCCCCTAGAACATTTGATGGTGCTCCCTGCATGTTGGGCCTCTCTATGTGACCAGGCTGTGTAAAAGTCTCCCACATGTGGTATCGCCATTCTCAGGAGGAGTAAGAAAATCTATTTTGGGGTGTCATTTTTGGTATGTACATGCTATGTGTTAGGAATATTGTATAAATGGACAACTTTGTTTAAAAAAATGTGTTTTCATTTTCTTTACTCATATTTCAAAAACTTGTACAAAAAAATGACATGTTCAAAAGACTCATTATGCCCCATAGATTATACATTGAGTTGTTTTCTTTCCAAAATTGGGTAATTTTTGGGGCATTTCGATTGTCCTGGTGCTCCAGAGCCTTCAAACGTGTAAGAGGTAGTCAAGAAATGATATGTGGAAGGCCAACATGGTGGCCTGAATTTATGGGAGGAGCCCACTCGCCTGTGGTCTTTGTCGGTTCCGGTGCGCGATATACTACGTCACTAAGCCGACTACTCGATTCGCTAGCGTTCGTGAGTGCCAGACGTCTCGTGGATTGTTCCCGTTCGAAGGTTTTTGTACATTGTATCTGGCTCGGCTGTTGCAGGTAGGGATCTCGTTTGACCATCATTTCACTTATGAACGTTAGTTACCTTGTCACGAATCTCGTTGTCCACATACGCACGAGTTATTCATTAGTACCCGTACGTAGCATCCGCACCGCTATCTGCATACAGTAGCCGGTCTCTCACGCATCACCACTGATTCGGAATCAGTCACAGTAACATTTCACACGGTCACATTTCAGCCATTTCACCATTTCAGCCATTTTGCCATTTCACGGTCACGCACCGACACGCTGGTTCGAATCTAACCGCCTCCGATTCGTCCCGGTATGTCCCAGCAGTCGAACCCCATTTCAATACATGATCCAGGGGTCGTTTCTAGCTGCAATTTTTCGACTCACCGGTCGAAAAAACACCTCTGTCATGGCATCATTTCACTGTCACGTATCACGTTCCGATTCGAGTCTAATCGCACCTCGGTGCCTCGATTCGTGCCAGCGCGCCCCAGGTGCTCCCAGGCCCCATTTCATTTCGTGCTCCAGAAGTCCGGTCGCTGTCAGTCAAAACATTTTTTAGGCTCACCGGTTGGTGCCTCTGTCACGAGAAAAACATTTCACCTCACGAATCACGTTTTGATTCGAAACCGGTCGCACCCTCGCGTACCAGTTACGCCTCCGACGTACCCCAGGTTTTTGTCGGCCCCATTTCAGCAACCACTCCTGAGTCTGCCCGTCGTCGGTCGCAAAACCCGACCGAACGCTCCGCACCTCATAGAATGGTTCCCTTCATTTCTCACCGCCAGGCCGCACCCCGCTTCGAATCCAGTCGCACTGCGCACCGGTTCGTACCGATGTGCCCTGAACATCCGTTGGCCTCATTTCAGTACATGCTCCAGAAGTCTGGTTCGTTGGCAGTCGCCGTCGCGGCTCGACCGTTTCATGCTCCTGTCATGCCAATCAGTTTGCTGTCACACAAATACGTCCCGATCCGCATCCGATGGCATCAATTCGTCTCGACGTACCCCAGTCGTATTTGCCTCATTTCATTCCAATTCTCGATCAGTGTCACTCAGCAAGTCACACTCACAAACGACACTTTGCGCCCACGACACGGCACAAACGTTCCTCATTTCACTCCACAAAAAAAAAAAAAAAAAAAAGACTAATAATAATATGAAACCTCCCCCCCCCCCCCCCCAAAAAAAAAAAAAAAAAAAGTACATATATGCATAGACGGGGGACACGCCCCACGAGGCACACCTCACCAGTTGTCTTTATTTTCTTCTCTAGGTCAGTCCAAGTTCAGTAGGTCCACCCTGCAACAGGTTGGACGGTATTTCTCCAGGTAAAATATAGAAACTCACCGTGTACACACGTCCACGCACGTGCGCACACTTGTCCTTTCGAAAGCACAGCATCTGGGTACGTATGTTTACACAAGAAAAGAAACAGTCTTGGCTTATCTCATCCCCTTAACAGGTCCGGTCGACCTCAGAAGCCACAAGACCTCGACAAGTTGAGAGTCGGCTTCCAGAACATCAATGTCCCCATAGCTGAGCACAAGGTCGACGGACCCGCACACTCCATCACCTTCCTCGGAGTTGTCTTGGACACATGCTCCATGCAGGCCAGCCTCCTCCTCGACAAGTTGACCCGCATCAGGTCAGTTGATGCGGGTCAACATGTGTTCACCCGCACGAGAGGATGCACAAGACGACAGCTCCAGTCACTACTTGGCATGCTCAATTTTGCCATGCGGATCATCCCTCAAGGTCGTTCCTTCATCTCACGGCTCTTAGTCTACCTGTCACAGGCACAAGACCCCGATCAAATGCTCAACCTGGACGCCGCGGCCATAGCAGACCTAGCGATGTGGGAAGAATTCCTTTCCTCATGGAACGGAATATCCATGTTTATCCCGGCCATCTCACCCCTCTCACCACAGGTGGTGACAGATGCCACGGCCTCCACGGGCTTCGCAGCCATTTTTGGCCTCCGTTGTTTCGCTGGCCCTTGGCGTCCGCAGATTCTCTCAATCCCAGGTTTCAGCCGGACTTCCCCCCTTTTCGAGCTCTACCCAATCGTAGCAGCCGCCAAACTTTGGGGTCACAACTGGACCGGGCAGACGGTAAACTTCACGACGGACAACCAGGCCACGGCAGACATCATCAACAAAGGCAGGTCCAAGTCACTCCCGGTGATGTCCTTCTTACGCAGGCTGGTCCAACCGTCGCTATGGCTCCAGTTCAACATCCATTGCTCTTACATCCCAGGTAAATACAACGTGGCAGCGGACGTGCTGTCACGCTTTAACTTCGTCTCCTTCTTCCGACAGATACCAGAGGCCGATTGGGTGTCCGCCCCTATCCCCGCTTTGTCTCAGCTGACCCTAGACTAGACCGACACCTACGTGGGGCCACCCAGCTCATCAACCAGTCCCTATCTCACAACACACTCAAAGCCTACCACGCAGCCTGGGACACGTTCAACAAGTTCCTAGCCACCAACGCCGTGTCAACACCCACAGACACCAGGCACATTCTGGCCTTCGTCTCACATTGCCACACACAGTTAAACCTGTCCTACAACACTATCCGTCTGTACCTGGCCGGCGTACAGCACTTTTTGGCCACTCAAGATCCCACTAGACCGTCTGTCTTCTCGTCCCACGCCGTTCGAGCCGTCCTACGCGGCGTCCAGAAGCAGCAACCAGCAAACAGAACCAGGCGTCGCCCCATCACGAGTGCCATCTTCCGCGAGATGTCCGCCATACTCGCTGGTTCCCCTTTTGGTGTCCTCCTCAGCCAGGTCATATAAGCTGCTATCTACCTGGCCTACTACGGGTTCCTACGTCCCAGCGAATTCACCTGTAACAGCTCGACCAGCCAAACCCTGTGCAGACGCCACCTAGTTCGCCATCAAGGCCACTTTGTGCTCCACCTCAGCGTCTCCAATACTCAGCAAGCTGGCCACGGGGTGGACATCCATCTATACAGAACTGGCAATTCCTGGTGCCCAGTGACGGTTCTCAACCGTCTGCTCTCACTCCTCCTAGAACAAAGGGACACCGATCCCCTTCTGCCTTTCCCAGTCAAACCCCTAAGCACCTGCCAGTTCATGACACACGTAAGGATTCTCCTCCACAACCTACGCCTCAACCCCAGCGAATACTCCGGTCACTCTTTTCGGATCGGGGCCGCCTCAACCGCCTCACAGCATGGGGTCCCAGGCCACATCATCCAGAGACTCGGCAGATGGAAGTCAGCCTGCTTCACCCGGTATATACATGACCCACAGGTGGAAATGTCACGGGCCATCGCCCAACTCACGTAGTAGACAATGCTAAAGTCAATAAACATCTTCAAACCCTACCTCAGTTTTTTGCCCCCTTATTTTGTCATACCGTCCATTAGACCAAGGCACACTTCAGGTCCTCCTTTTTCATGTTGAAGATCTTATGGTTAAGTTATTCCTCTTCAGACACGTATCGGCCATAGGGCTTCAACTATAAGTGGAAGGCCAACATGGTGGCCTGAATTTATGGGAGGAGCCCGGGGTGGTATTTAACCGGCCCACTCGCCTGTGGTCTTCGTCGGTTCCGGTGCGCGATACCCACCCTCCCATTCCCCCTTTCAAGGGCATTTCTCACAACATTACCCCCATCAAACACTCATTTCTAATCAGGGTATGCCCCCTTATTTAGGCATACCATCCATTAGACCAAGGCACACTTCAGGTCCTCCTTTTTCATGTTGTAGATCTTATGGTTAAGTTATTCCCCTTCAGACACGTATCGGCCATAGGGCTTCAACCATAAGTGTAATTTATGCTCCAAGAACGCCTGATGGTGCTCCCTGCATGTTGTGCCTCTGTATGTGGCCACGCTGTGTAAAAGTCTCACACATGTGGTATCACCATACTCAGGAGGAGTAGTAGAATGTGTTTTGGGGTGTAATTTGTGCTATGCATATGCTGTGTGTGAGAAATAACCTGCTAATATAACAATTGTGTGAAAAAAATATAAAATGATGATTTTGAAAAGAATTGTGGGAAAAAATTACAACTTCAAAAAACTCACTATGCCTCTTACTAAATACATTGGAATGTCTACTTTCCAAAAAAGGGATAATTTGGGGGGTATTTATACTTTCCTGGCTTGCTAGGGTCTCAGCACATCAGGTGTGATCAATTTTCAGAGATTGACACCAAAGCTTGTGGACTCTATAACTTTCACAAAGACCAAATAATATACACAGCTTTGGGTTGATTTTACCAAAGATATGTAGCAGTATAAATTTTGGCCAAAATGTATGAAGAAAAATTACTAATTTGCAAAATAAAACAAAGAAAAATTCTATTTTTTACAGAATTTTCAGTCTTTTTTCTTTTATAGCGCAAAAAAAAAATAAACCCAGCGGTGATGTAATACCACAAAAAGAAAGCTCTATTTGTGTGAAAAAAGGACAAAAATTGAATATAGGTACAGTGTTGCATGACTGAGTGATTGTCATTCAAAATGTGAGAGCACCGAAAGCTGAAAATTGGTCTGGTTAGGAAGGGGGTTTAAGTGCCCAGTGGTCAAGTGGTTAAATAAAAAAAAGAAAAAAAAGAAAGTTGCCAGAACCTTTGGAAATTGTGGAACCAGGAGAACTCATTGAGGAACTGAAGCCCACAGTTGACAAACTTAGGAAAAACATGCTTGTTATATGAATAAGTATTTGATATTTTGCTAAATGCAAACAAAAGGGAGAGGTGTTAAAGAAATGATTATCAAGTAAAGATACAGAACTATACTATAACTGCTGCTTTAAACATTAGTGTTCAAACCTGTGTCGTGACCTACTTTTTAGGTAGCAAAAACAAGCAAGTAAAGAAAGTTTTACAACATAACCATCTGGGAACATATGTCAAAGGTTTCCTAAACCTTAGCTGTTGTCTATCTATAATGTGACATGCCATACTTGATAATCTATTCCAAATTAGATATGGTGACTAGCTGCTAGCTAACAATGTTGACCAATCATGTGTAGCACTGACCCCCGAAGGAGCTGCTGGTTTGATTTGGGCCTGCACTTTGTCAAGGAACCCCACTAACTTGGCTCAATCCCCTTGGCACAGCTGTGGTGCAATGTAATACAGTACAATATAAGACAATGCAAAGTACCTGTATTGTGCCCTCAGGATCCACTGGCTCCACCTGGTGGGGAAAAACAGCACGCCACACAACTGGATACTTAACCAGAAATATTTTTTACTGCAAAATATCTAAACAGGTGATTACAGAAATTTGTGCTGTCATCCCAAGGTAGGACGACAGCACAATATATTTCAATATATAACAATATAAAATGTATATTTATATATATAAACCTGGGAGCTCCCCCTACTTTAAAGGCTATACGTGAGATCTCACTTAAATTACTTTATCCAGGGTCTTCTTTCTTCGCTAGCTAAAGTCACTCCTTTGTTATTTGTAATCCAAAGTCTGTGGAGGGTTAAGCTGAAGTGCTCCTGGTGTAACTCCAATAACTTATTTACAATGCTTGAGGCGCCAAGGTAGATAGGCCTCAAGCCTTCTCAGTGTCAGTTGCTCTGCTACTCCTCCATGGAACTACAGATTCCAGTGAGGCCTGTATGTGAGTCTAACTGCGTGCAAAAGTTAACAAACGGTGGGCCGCAGCCTGCTCACCAACTGGATCAGAGTTCCGCGTGATCACTTTGGTCCGGTGACTGTAGCTTGCCTCTGACTATAGCTGGGCCAGACCCTCTGTATCGCTCCTCCGAATGGATCCGGTCCTCCGATTCTCCGCGGAGTGTCTCTGGACCTTTTCAATCCGGTCACCGTCTTTAAGGCTCCGTCAGGTCACTTTACAAACAAGCAGGTTGGCGTTTTGTAATGGCTGTAGCCTGCTGTCTCCGGAAAGCAGGTAGGTGTCAATTGAGCCAAAAACAGCATGAGAGGACAGGGGTCATTGTTGGCATCATTGCACGGTACCCAGCCTGAGCACAGGCAGTAAGATTTCCTCCCCCTGCATGTCCCACATTGTAGTTGAAATCCTATTCCCTTACAGCTACGATCGGCATAGTGTGTATGTGGCTACTGCAGCTGACCTGCTGTTCCGACCAGGGAATTTCACAGGTCAGAACTGCAACTCAGAACCCAACTACACACTGTGCAGATCATAGCTGTGTGTAAGGAAATCATATTTCAGCTATAGTGTGTGCCGTGCAGGGAGGAGGAGATCTTGTGTTCAGGCTTTGTACCGTGTAGGGATAGGAGACTGCCGGCACAGGATCAGGGTTGATAAGGGGCTTTGGGGGATGCAGCCCACCCCAGCACACCGCTAGATCTGGCCACATGTATTTGTGGTTTTATTTGCTAAATTTATTCTACACAAAAGTTACAGTAAGTTACCACTCACTTTACTAGCAATCTCATGCCACATCTTGGCATAAGAGGTTGCATAATTTCAGCACTATGAAGAGCTATTGCTGGCAGATTTGCCTGCAGGCTATTCGATTTTTCACTACTGTACTGTACAGGTAAAAATTTATAGCTGTTCTCTGGCATTCACCTGGTGCACATTCATTCTATGTAAATAGTGTGAATGTGACTGAATACCGGGTGAATCTCATCAAATCTCACTTCTCTTTACCTATTAATTATTCACTGGGTAATTTGCCTAGTGAATCATTAATAATTATACTCCTTAGTCCTCCTGTTTACTTCCGCAATGCGCGCTCCTGAGAGCGTGCATCAGGGAAGTTCTGTGCTGGCCGTGTCCCTCGAACACAGCCAGTCACAGATCGCTGTAAACGGCCAATCACAGCGGCCGTTTACAGCGCGATCGGCATGTCCAATGAGAGATGATCTCATATGTAAACATATGAGATCATCTCTCAGCCCTGCTTTTCCTCCTCACACAGAGACAGCGTGTGAGGAAGGAGAGATGAACGGCTGCAGCGGCCGTAAGTAAAAAAAAAAAAGGAAAAAAAATGTGCCATCTATCCCCGCTGCCATCTGTCAGTGCCACCTGTCCCCAGTGCAATCTGTCAGTGCCACCTGTCCCCAGTGCCATCTGTCAGTGCCACCTGTCCCCAGTGCCATTTGTCCCCAGTGCCATGTATAAGTGCCATCTGTCATCAGTGCCACGTCAGTGCCACGTGTCATCAGTGCCACATAGTGCCATCTGTCATCAGTGCCATATCAGTGTCACGCGTCATCAGTGCCACATATTAGTGCCATCTGTCATCAGTGCCACGTATAAGTGCCATCTGTCATCAGTGCCACCTGTCAGTGTCACGTGCCATCTGTTATCAGTGTCACGTGTCATCAATGCCACGTATCAGTGCCATCTGTCATCAGTGTCACGTGTCATCAGTGCCACGTATTAGTGCCATCTCTCATCAGTGCCACGTATTAGTGCCATCTCTCATCAGTGCCACGTATTAGTGCCACATTATATCAGTGCCACGTAATAGGTGCCATCTGTCATCAGTGCCACATATTAGTGCCATCTGTCATCAGTGTCACGTGTCATAAGTGCCCCATATTAGTGCCATCTGTCATCAGTGCCACATCAGTGTCATGTGTCATCAGTGCCACGTATCAGTGCCATCTGTCATCAGTGCCACGTCAGTGTCATGTGTCATCAGTGCCACGTATCAGTGCCATCTGTCATCAGTGCCACGTCAGTGTCACGTGTCATTGTCCTGGTGCTCCAGGGCCTTCAAAAGTGTAATAGGTAGTCAACAAGTTAGATGTTTCATTTATGCTCCTAGAACACGTGATGGCGCTCCCTGCATGTTGGGCCTCTCTAAGTGGCCAGGCTGTGAAAAAATCACACACATGTGGTATCGTAATACTCAGGAGGAGTAGCAGAATTTATTTTGGGGTGTCATTTGTGGTATACACATGGCATGTGAGAGAGTGTTATTAAAAAGAACAATATCGCGCTAAACTTTAGTGAATGACTAAAACAACGGGTGTGACCCCTAAGCAGCTACATAAAAATGTGACGAAAATTCTATCAATAGTGGGAATGGAAATGTAGCGCTAAACCCGAAATGGTGCACTGAGAAGTGCCACAAAAATTTGTACTTCAAACAAACAAAGATAAACGACAGAGTGACTGTCTAGTGTGTAGAGCAGAAACACGTCTAACATAAATACATATGAACAATGAACCATAAATGCATATGATGGGTGCCTATAAAAATAAAAATAAATATAAAAATAAGTGAGAATGTCCACCATACAAAAAACACTTCAAATGAATTAATGTCCCAATGTGATGAACAAGTGTAAATCTCAATGGCGAGTGAGCACCAACAAAGAATGACTTGGACTGGATCTTCTCTAGTTTTCAGATGGATAAGAAAAAATGGATGTATGCTTACCAAAGCAAGTGGACTCCCTGTCAGCGACAGGAAAGTCAAACAAGCATGTAGTATCCGGACACCGATGGATGGAACATCACTGGCACGAACCGATGAAATCCATGGACTTCTCACTAGGAGATGGTGGAGCCGGTCTTCCAGGACCCAAGATGGAAACAGGTACACGGCTGCAAACACGGGACCACGAACTCCAATCGGTCAAACCGGACAGCAGGCAAAGTTTGAAAACTGATGGCTAAAGACCACTGGGGATGAGGTCAATGCTCTCATATGACGTTGGTCAAAAAGCATGTGGAGAGAGAAGAAAGGAGGGGAACTCCAATAGTGCAGATCAGCATGGAAGGTTTTATTGAAAGAAAACCACCAATACAAAAAATAAAATGATAAAAGTGATCACGATTAAGGTTAAAAGCAGTATGGGGATAGGTGAAACCTCGCCCTACGCGTTTCGTCTTAGACAGACTTCAACTGGGGCATCTACCTGTTCCCCCACACTGCAGACATATATATACATGTTTATGAAATAACAACCAATCATCACAAGCCCATAGTTGGTGTTCTGGAAGTATTGATTGGCTCCAAGGGCACCATGTGACAGGAAATGGAAATGAGAGTAGATTGTGTGGCCAATCAACTGTCAGATAAAACCAGAAAAACCCAATGTATGGTGGAAAACACTCACATGTTCCATCCGCTCTCCTAGGGCTCCTCCCAGACACATGGTGAGCTTGGCGCCAAAAACTCTCACCCAATCAGCTGGACGGTGGACTGACGTCCAATGAAATGGGCCACCCCGATTTGACTGTACTAGTGCAGGCTCAGGAAAAAACACATCCGATTGGTCTAAACATGACCAATCAGGAACAGCGAGAGCCAGGCATCCAATCCCGGACAGAAAGAAGTCCGGAGTAGTTTGGCGCCAAAGAGAGGTGATGACGTGATGCCGCTCACTGCGTCCCTCCGTCAGGAATAACGTGACGGGGACAGAGTGGGCGTGAGACGCCCCGGCATATGGGGAAAGACGCCAGCAGCGTGAGGTTCCGTCCCGACGTGGTGACGTCACCCATCTCAGGGCGTCCAACATCAACCCAAGACCCTCCGTCGGAAGTGACGTGACGGGGACGGAGTGGGCGTGAGACGCCCCGGCGTATGGGGAAAGACGCCAGCAACGTCAGGCCGCATCCCGGCGCAATGACGTCACCCATCCCAGAGCGTCCAACATCAACCCGAGGTTAACACTGTGCGCGATGGCGTCAGACGTCCATACACGTCCAGTGTCAGCCTCATCACGTGGCCGGCACAGAACTGTGCACAAATGCCAAGGGCCTAAAAAATATCTAAAAAAACATCTAAAAAAACCTAAAATGAGGCTTTTAAAAGTTACCAAGAGATATAAAGGGATTATATGCAAAACAAACACCATCTCCCTTTAGAAGGCCTCGTTGTGACACATAGGGTGCAGGTGCGACGCCCTGACCCCTAGTGTTAAGAGGTGTGCACAACAACTCAGGAATACCCAAAATGTACACAGAGAGGCTGCAATGAACAATACATGGCGTAGGACGAGGGCCCACGCCATCTTGTGGTTGAAACCCATATTGCATTTCACATTGAATAATCCTTCTGTACAGATTATGCCCAACAAAAATAAAGAAACAAGGAGCCCTCTAAAAAGCATGAAGATATAAATGCAACCTTTCTCGGTTTGACAATGTGTAATACATGACAGATATCAAATGTGTATAGATAAGTGAACGGGATTGAGACAACTATAGCGAAAAGCAAAAATGTGACAGGGGGTCAAATGTGAGATATAAACTCAAGATGAATTAATGAAAGAATTGATATCCCACTCAACGTTTAACCCAAACGGCGAGTAGGTGCGTAGCTCATAGATCCAATAAGTTTCAAGACGGGATACCCCGCGTAGGCGGGATTCGCCTCTCCAATGAGGGATAAACTGGTCTATAATCAGAAATTGTGTTCCAATGGGGTTACGGTCATGGGACTCTAAGTAATGACGAGGGACACTGTGGTTTGTTTTCCCCTTTTTTATATTATTTATATGCTCGTTAACACGAACAGAAAAGGTCCTGATTGTGCGTCCAATATATTGTTTCTTGCAAGGGCAAGTAAGAAGATACACGACATATTGGGTCGCACAAGTCACAAAACGCTGTATGAGATAAATGCGTGAAGTGTTGGAAGATTGAAAAGTATCACTCTTTCGCCTCCCGCAAGTGTTATGCAAACAAACGTTGCACTTGCGGCAGGGAAAATAACCCTTGCATTGAAAAAAGAAGGAGGGCCTTTTTGGGGGATCGATAACATTGGGGGCAACTTGACCTTGAATAGATCTAGCGCCCCTAAAGATGACACCGGCCGTTTCTGGGAGTGCTGGACCCAAAACTTTGTCGTTTTGGAGCACTCCCCAATGCTTTTTCACAATCTCTTTGATTTGTCTTGACTGTGTGGAGAAGGTGGTGAAAAGAGACCACTTGAACTTATCGTCAGTAGGCTTTTTGGGCTTAACCTCTAGTAGGGTTTTACGATCGATCTGTTGAATGCGGTCAATCTCCACGTCAAGATCCTCAGATCTATAACCCTTTTCTAGAAAGCGTTGTTTCAGAACCGCTGCCTGTGTGGAAAAATCGTCCACCTTGGTGCAGTTCCTCCGTAAACGGAGGAACTGGCTGCGTGGCACCGATCGGAGCCATTGGGGATGATGACAACTATCGACCGGAATGTAACCATTCCGGTCGGTAGGTTTGAAATATGTAACGAATTCCAAACTGTGGTCAATCACCCTGATCTCAAGGTCTAGAAAACTGACACAAGAGGTGCTGGCCTCGTGGCTCAGACGGATGCCCCTGTCGTTGGAATTGAGATGGACAATGAAGGCATCCAAGGATTCGCGGCTGCCCCTCCAGAGGAGGAGGAGGATGTCGTCTATGTACCTCGCCCAGAAAACCAGTTCTGGTCTCTTGAGGGCATAGACGACATCCTCCTCCCACTTGGCCATGAACAAATTTGCGAGACTGGGGGCAAACTTGGCCCCCATGGCCACCCCACGTGTCTGCAAATAAAACTTGTCCTGGAACCAAAAGTAGTTGTGCTGTGCCGCGAACCTCAGAAGATCCATAATGAAATTCCGCTGTAAGGGGGATATGCGGATGTCCCTGGACAGATAGTATTCGACTGCCTCAAATCCCAAAGAGTGTGGAATACATGTATAAAGAGCGGCCACATCCGCTGTGGCCAATATCATGTCATCTTGATACACGATAGATTCCAACTTCCTGATAGTATCTCCAGTATCTTTCAAAAAGGAGGGGACCAATCTCACTAGGGGCTGTAGATAGAAATCCACATACTTCCCAATTCTTGCTGTAACAGAATCTATCCCGCTAACTATTGGCCGTCCTGGAGGGTGGACGGGATTTTTATGGACCTTGGGAAGATAGTACATAGCGGGAATGCGTGGGACCAATGGTATCAAAAAACATTTTTCCTTTTTGTTTAGAATTCCTAGGGAAAAACCTTCCTCTATTAGTGAGGTTAAGGCCCTCTTGAAACGTGAGGTTGGATCCGTTTGAATGGGGATATATGTGTTGGTATCACTCAAGATGTTGTGCATTTCTTTGATATAGTCCTCCTTATTGAGGACGACAATACCTCCACCTTTGTCTGCAGGTCGAACTATCAGATCTTTACGTTCGCATAGTTGTCTCAATCCCGTTTTTACATTTGAATCAGTGTACATTTTCTTGGTAGGTAAATTGTCTAAATCTTGTAGGACCAAGCTCCGAAAGACCTGAAGTGATGGAGCCAAGGCACCTGGGGGGTTGAACAGTGAAGGATTGGCCAGTCCCGAATGAACATGGCCATCTGATGTCAAGGACACATTATGAGATGTTGTCAAAAAGTGTCTCTGTATATTGAGTTTTCGAGTGAATTTATGAACATCAATAAATGTTGAAAATGTATTGAGGGATCTCGGGGGAACATATTTTAAGCCCCTATCAAGAACTAACTTCTCTGCTTCTGTTAGATCGACTGTGCTTAAATTGAATATACCTGAACAGGTCAAGTTCTTTTTCTTTTGGCTTTGGATCCGCCACCCACCTCGTGTCCCTCGTTTCCTTTTGGATTTCCCGGGTATTCTTGTGTAGACCTGGGAAAATCCGAAGGGTGGGGGCGTCCATTACCATTTTGATTATAGCCATATGGAGAACGGGGATGGAAACCTTCATCCCTCTCCATATGTCTATAGGTGTCCTGGTATCCCTCTTCTCTCCTATTGTCTTGAACTGGAAAGGTTCGTGAAAAATTACGTGTGGGGGTTCTATAATTATTCTCTTGATAGCCATGGTGATACTCATCACGCTGACCATGCCAACCAGAAGCGTGAGCTTTTGGACTATTGTAATAATAGGAGTCCTCATATTGGCCGTGATAGGTACCTCTACCTTTTTTGGTGGAACCCCTACCTCTGGGATTTGGAGGTTGGTATCCATTTTGTATGTGTGGTTTCCCACGAACATCGGGGACCCTTGTGGGTCCACCTTTAGGGGGTTGAGGGGGATAAGATGGTCGCGGAGGACCCTCTTTGAAATTGGGATCATATGTTAATCTCCGATCAGGATTGGAAGTCTCTAATTGTGTGACCTCCATCTCAGAACTGTTACCATCGGAACCCAATTTCTTCTGCCAATTGAAGACTGTTTTGGTTTTATAGTCAGTTCAAGTGGTCTCTTTTCACCACCTTCTCCACACAGTCAAGACAAATCAAAGAGATTGTGAAAAAGCATTGGGGAGTGCTCCAAAACGACAAAGTTTTGGGTCCAGCACTCCCAGAAACGGCCGGTGTCATCTTTAGGGGCGCTAGATCTATTCAAGGTCAAGTTGCCCCCAATGTTATCGATCCCCCAAAAAGGCCCTCCTTCTTTTTTCAATGCAAGGGTTATTTTCCCTGCCGCAAGTGCAACGTTTGTTTGCATAACACTTGCGGGAGGCGAAAGAGTGATACTTTTCAATCTTCCAACACTTCACGCATTTATCCCATACATCGTTTTGTGACTTGTGCGACCCAATATGTCGTGTATCTTCTTACTTGCCCTTGCAAGAAACAATATATTGGACGCACAATCAGGACCTTTTCTGTTCGTGTTAACGAGCATATAAATAATATAAAAAAGGGGAAAACAAACCACAGTGTCCCTCGTCATTACTTAGAGTCCCATGACCGTAACCCCATTGGAACACAATTTCTGATTATAGACCAGTTTATCCCTCATTGGAGAGGCGAATCCCGCTTACGCGGGGTATCCCGTCTTGAAACTTATTGGATCTATGAGCTACGCACCTACTCGCCGTTTGGGTTAAACGTCGAGTGGGATATCAATTCTTTCATTAATTCATCTTGAGTTTATATCTCACATTTGACCCCCTGTCACATTTTTGCTTTTCGCTATAGTTGTCTCAATCCCGTTCACTTATCTATACACATTTGATATCTGTCATGTATTACACATTGTCAAACCGAGAAAGGTTGCATTTATATCTTCATGCTTTTTAGAGGGCTCCTTGTTTCTTTATTTTTGTTGGGCATAATCTGTACAGAAGGATTATTCAATGTGAAATGCAATATGGGTTTCAACCACAAGATGGCGTGGGCCCTCGTCCTACGCCATGTATTGTTCATTGCAGCCTCTCTGTGTACATTTTGGGTATTCCTGAGTTGTTGTGCACACCTCTTAACACTAGGGGTCAGGGCGTCGCACCTGCACCCTATGTGTCACAACGAGGCCCTCTAAAGGGAGATGGTGTTTGTTTTGCATATAATCCCTTTATATCTCTTGGTAACTTTTAAAAGCCTCATTTTAGGTTTTTTTAGATGTTTTTTTAGATATTTTTTAGACCCTTGGCATTTGTGCACAGTTCTGTGCCGGCCACGTGATGAGGCTGACACTGGACGTGTATGGACGTCTGACGCCATCGCGCACAGTGTTAACCTCGGGTTGATGTTGGACGCTCTGGGATGGGTGACGTCATTGCGCCGGGATGCGGCCTGACGTTGCTGGCGTCTTTCCCCATACGCCGGGGCGTCTCACGCCCACTCCGTCCCCGTCACGTCACTTCCGACGGAGGGTCTTGGGTTGATGTTGGACGCCCTGAGATGGGTGACGTCACCACGTCGGGACGGAACCTCACGCTGCTGGCGTCTTTCCCCATATGCCGGGGCGTCTCACGCCCACTCTGTCCCCGTCACGTTATTCCTGACGGAGGGACGCAGTGAGCGGCATCACGTCATCACCTCTCTTTGGCGCCAAACTACTCCGGACTTCTTTCTGTCCGGGATTGGATGCCTGGCTCTCGCTGTTCCTGATTGGTCATGTTTAGACCAATCGGATGTGTTTTTTCCTGAGCCTGCACTAGTACAGTCAAATCGGGGTGGCCCATTTCATTGGACGTCAGTCCACCGTCCAGCTGATTGGGTGAGAGTTTTTGGCGCCAAGCTCACCATGTGTCTGGGAGGAGCCCTAGGAGAGCGGATGGAACATGTGAGTGTTTTCCACCATACATTGGGTTTTTCTGGTTTTATCTGACAGTTGATTGGCCACACAATCTACTCTCATTTCCATTTCCTGTCACATGGTGCCCTTGGAGCCAATCAATACTTCCAGAACACCAACTATGGGCTTGTGATGATTGGTTGTTATTTCATAAACATGTATATATATGTCTGCAGTGTGGGGGAACAGGTAGATGCCCCAGTTGAAGTCTGTCTAAGACGAAACGCGTAGGGCGAGGTTTCACCTATCCCCATACTGCTTTTAACCTTAATCGTGATCACTTTTATCATTTTATTTTTTGTATTGGTGGTTTTCTTTCAATAAAACCTTCCATGCTGATCTGCACTATTGGAGTTCCCCTCCTTTCTTCTCTCTCCACATGCTTTTTGACCAACGTCATATGAGAGCATTGACCTCATCCCCAGTGGTCTTTAGCCATCAGTTTTCAAACTTTGCCTGCTGTCCGGTTTGACCGATTGGAGTTCGTGGTCCCGTGTTTGCAGCCGTGTACCTGTTTCCATCTTGGGTCCTGGAAGACCGGCTCCACCATCTCCTAGTGAGAAGTCCATGGATTTCATCGGTTCGTGCCAGTGATGTTCCATCCATCGGTGTCCGGATACTACATGCTTGTTTGACTTTCCTGTCGCTGACAGGGAGTCCACTTGCTTTGGTAAGCATACATCCATTTTTTCTTATCCATCTGAAAACTAGAGAAGATCCAGTCCAAGTCATTCTTTGTTGGTGCTCACTCGCCATTGAGATTTACACTTGTTCATCACATTGGGACATTAATTCATTTGAAGTGTTTTTTGTATGGTGGACATTCTCACTTATTTTTATATTTATTTTTATTTTTATAGGCACCCATCATATGCATTTATGGTTCATTGTTCATATGTATTTATGTTAGACGTGTTTCTGCTCTACACACTAGACAGTCACTCTGTCGTTTATCTTTGTTTGTTTGAAGTACATGTGAGAGAAATAACCTATTACAATGACAATGTTGTGGCCAAAATTTATGAAGAAAACTTAATAATTTGCTAAATTTTATCACAGAAACAAAGAAAAATTTATTTTTTTTTTTTTAATTTTTTTTTTTTTTCATTTATAGCGCAAAAAATTAAAAACCCAGAGGTGATCAAATACCACCAAAAGAAAGCTCTATTTGTGAGGAAAAAAAGGACAAAAAATTAATTTGGGTACAGTGTTGCATGACTGAGCAATTGTCATTCAAAGTGTGAGAGCACCGAAAGCAGAAAATTGGTCTGGGCAGGAAGGGGGTTTAAGTGCCCAGTAAGCAAGTGGTTAAATGACATTTTATTATGGTCACATAAGCAGAAAAAAGAGTGCACAGGCTCTGGTGCAAAATCTTTTATTAACCACTTGACCACTGGGCACTTAAACACCCTTAATAACCAGACCAATTTTCAGCTTTCGGTGCTCTCACATTTTGAATGACAATGACTCATTCATACAACACTGTACCCAAATAACATTTTTGTCCTTTTTTTCACACAAATAGAGCTTTCTTTTGGTGGTATTTAATCACCGTTGGGTTTCTTATTTTTTTGCGCTATAAAAGAAAAAAGACTGAAAATTCTGTAAAAAAATGAATTTTTCTTTGTTTCTGTTATAAAATTTAGCAAATTTGTAATTTTTCTTGATAAATTTTGGCCAAAATTTATACTGCCACATATCTTTGGTAAAAATAAGTACAAATCGGTGTATATTATTTGGTCTTTGTGAAAGTTATAGAGTCCACAAGCTATGGTGCCAATATCTGAAAATGTATCACACCTGAAGTACTATCTTATTTCTTGAGACCCTAACATGCCAGAAAAGTACAAATACCCCCCAAATGACCCCTTTTTGGAAAGAAGACATTCCAAGGTATTTAGAAAGAGGCATGGTGAGTTTTTTGAAGTTGTAATTTTTTCCCACAATTCTTTGCAAAATCAAGATTTTTTTTTTCTTTTTTTTTTTTTCACAAAATTGTCATATTAGCAGGTTATTTCTCACACACAGCATATGCATACCAAAAATTACACCCCAAAAGACATTCTACTATTACTCCTGAGTACGGCGATACCACATGTGTGAGACTTTTACACAGCGTGGCCACATACAGAGGCCCAACATGCAGGGAGCACCTTCAGGCGTTCTGGAGCACCCAGGACAATTCTGACATTTCTCTCCTACATGTAAAAATCATCATTTATTCGCTAGAAAATTACATAGAAACCCAAAACATGATATATGTTTTTTTAGCAAAGACCCTAGAGAATACAATGGCGGTCGTTGCAACTTTTTATCTAGCACGGTACTTGCGCTTTAATTTTTTAAACACCGTTTTCATATGTGGGTGGGACTTACGTATGCGTTCGCTTCTGCATGCGAGCACACAGGGACAGGGGCGCTTTAAAAAAAAAAATGTATTGTTCATTTTACTTTATTTATTTTAGTTTGACACTTTTTTTCCCCCAAAAAAAAATTTTGATCACTTTTATTCCTATTACAAGGAATGTATACATCCCTTGTAATATGAATATGGCATGACATATCCTCTTTACAGTGAGATATGGGGTCAATAAGACCCCACATCTCACCTCTAGGCTGGGAAGCCTGAAAGGAAAAAAAAAAACGATCCTGGCTTTGATCGTAGCGAGTATCGCAGGGTATCGCAGAATATTGCAGGGTATCGCAGAATATTGCAGGGTATCGCAGAGTATGGCAGGGTATCGCAGAATATCGCAGGGTATGGCAGGGTATTGCAGAATATCGCAGGGCATTGCAGAGTATTGCAGGGTATCGCAGAATATCGCAGAATATCGCAGGGTATGGCAGAGTATTGTTGGGTATTGCAGAGTATTGCTGGGTATTGCAGAGTATTGCTGGGTATTGCAGAGTATTGCAGGGTATTGCAGAATATTGCAGGGTATTGCAGAGTATTGTTGGGTATTGCAGAGTATTGTTGGGTATTGCAGAGTATTGCTGGGTATCACAGAGTATTGCAGGGTATCGCAGAATATTGCAGGGTATGGCAGAGTATGGCAGAGTATGGCAGGGTATGGCAGGGTATGGCAGGGTATGGCAGGGTATTGCAGAGTATTGCTGGGTATTGCAGAGTATTGCAGAGTATTACAGGATATTGCAGAGTATTGCAGAGTATTGCAGGGTATTGCAGAGTATTGCAGGGTATTGCAGAGTACTGCAGAGTATTGCAGAGTTTTGCAGGGTATTGCAGAGTATTTCAGGGTATTGCAGGGTATTGTTGGGTACTGCTGGGTATCCATCCATCCATGCTCAGCCATCCCTCCATACCCTGCAATACACTGCAGGCTATAGCTGTGTATTGCAGGGTATGGAGGGATGGCTGAGCATGGATGGATGGATGGATCTGCCGAGCAGTGCTGTGGGCACTACAGATCCCGCCCACAGCACTGCTGCCACCGATCCCTCCCCCTCTCCTCTCACACTGTAACGATCGGTACAGAGAGAGGAGGAGAGAGGAACCGGCGTCATCAAATGACGCCGGTTTGCTTACATGTGATCACTCCGTCAAATGACGGAGCGATCATGTGGTAAACGGCCGTTTACCTGATCCATGATCCCAGATGTTCTCGAGTGTGCGCCCCAGGGGGCACGCAAGAGGGGAATTCTGTGAGGCCGTTAATTAACGGCCTCTCAGAGTTAAGCAACCGCCCTGTAGCCGTTTTTCGGCTATGGCCCGGTTGTTAACTGGTTAAATAGATAAAAGAATAAAATCAATTCACTCACAAACATTGGTAGAGTAAAGCATGTCATCCACCCATCCTCAACACAGCATGTCAGGTGCTTCCCCAATAAAAGTTCAGAATTCCGGTGTGCCTGAATTACAGTAGCGGGGGTGTTTTTTTGAAGTATCTGATTAGAGCCATAGTCTCTAATAGGCTTCAAAAAAAGGTATACTTGGAGCGCAGAGCATTGCGCTCGCAGTCCACCTAGATGTGTTAGAAAAGCAAATTAATATTTGCTTTTCTAACACTGAACCGCCTTTCCGCCAATCAGGTAGTGCGGGTCTAATACCCATCACCTGATTGGCTGAAGGCACAGGTGCCCCGATTGGACACCTAGCATACTGAAGAAGAGAGGAGGGGGGCATGGGGGACACAGGAGACGTCCCACAGCTCATCGCCGTCACCCGCTGCCTGACCCGCCACTAAGATGGGGTAAGTGCTGGGCAGACAGCGGATGGGGTCACAGTGGTGGCATTTGATGGGCACAAGTGGCTGCATATAATGGGGCATGAGTGGCTGCATTTGATGGGGCACGAGGGGCTGCATATGATGGGCACGTATGACTGCATATGATGGGCACAGTGGCTGCATATGATGGGCACAGGGCCTGCATATGATGGGCACAGGGCCTGCATATAATGGGGACAGTGGCTGCATTTGATGGACACAAGTGGCTGCATATGATGGGCACAAGTGGGTGCATATGATGGGCACAAGTGGCTGCATATAATGGGCACAAGTGGCTGCATTTGATGGGGCACGAGTGACTATATTTGATGAGCACAAGTGGCTGCATATGATAGGCACAAGTGGCTGCATATGATAGGCACAAGTGGTGGCATATGATGGGCGCAATTAGCTGCATTTTATGGGCACAAGTGGCTTCATTTGATGGGCACAAGTGGCTGCATATGATGGGCACAGTGGCTGCATATGATGGGCACAGGGCCTGCATATAATGGGCACAGTGGTTGCATTTGATGGGGCACAAGTGGCTGCATTTGATGGGGCACAAGTGGCTGCATATGATGGGCACAAATAGCGGCATTTGATGGGGCACAAGTGTCTGCATATTATAGGCACAAGTGGCTGCATATGATGGGCACAGGGCCTGCATATAATATGCACAGTGGCTGCATTTGATGGGGCACAAGTGGCTGCATATGATGGGCCCTGTGGCTGCATATGATGGGCACAATGACTACAATTGATGGCACAGTGGCTGCATTTGATGGGCACAATGGTTGCATTTGATGGGCACAGTGAGGATGCAATTGATGTTTTTTTTCAGGATTTTTCAGCTTGTTTGCTCCCCCCATTTTGAGCACCAGCTGCCACTCTCCAGCTGAAAAGGCATGAGACTGGGCTAGCAAAATCCAAGTGCAGCTGCCGCCATGCTGTATGCTGACAGGTCATGCTGATAGGAATCTTCCCCAACTGCCTGGCAAGCAAGCGCTGCCCTCAGAACCATGTGACTAGGAGAGCTGGCTGCTGACAGTGTCTGCAGGCCGTTGCTATGGCAACAGGTTTCAGAGGGCATGGTCTCCTTTTTCAAGTCTTCTCAGCATCATTACGTAAATCATTAAATAGCCTAAGTCAGTGCTGAAGGGTCAACCCTTCACTCACCCACTAAGGATTAATTATAGATTACCATGCTGTGCCGAGGATGGGTAGATGTGGATGACATGCTTTATTCTACTAATGTCTGTGAGTGAATTGATTTTATTATTCTATCTATTTAATAAATGTTTTTTCACCAGAGCATGCGCGCTTTTTTTTCTGCTTATGTGCCCACTGGTCAAGAGAGCTGCAAGGTGGTGCTACCAAAATAGAATGAACTCTTTAAAGGATGGAATACCCTTTTGCATGTTTTTGGACTTCTTTATATGGGACACTCTTGGCATTAGTGCTGATTATTGCGTTTACATTTTCTTATGGTTAATGGCTTTTTTCAACATTGGAAGTAAGCCACATTGGTTTTATTTTAGCCCTTTAAAATTATTGTCCAGGGCAATCACTGTTACTATGTATTTACATGCAGTCATCTTGTGTCTTTGTTCTGTTTGCTACTTCTAGTCTATGCCACTATGCGGGACCTTTCTAAAAAAGAACAACTGCTGGAGTGTGTACGCGACTGCCATGTTGACACCTTTGAGATCCTAGAGATGGATGTCACAGACCAGCAGTCTGTGATCGGCACCATCAAGAAGATCAAAGAACAAAGGGTAGACATTCTTGGTGAGCCTTGATTTGAAAATTATATTTATATGCCTGCATTTTATTACCGGCTATTTGTATTTCAAAGAGACAGACGGGGGTTATTTACTGAAGGCAAATTCATTGTGCACTGCAAGTGCATTTGGAAGTGAACTTGGAAGTGCAGTCACTGTAGAGCTGAGGGGGACATGCAAGGAAAATAAAAAAAAAAATATTTTTGCTTGCAGATGGTTTGATGACAGAAATCAGTAGAGCTTTCCCTCGTTTCAGATCTTCCCCTCAGATCCACAGCGACTGCACTTGCACATATAGTCTACAGTGGATTTTCCTTTAGTAAATCAACCCCATAGTCACTTTAAATTACATAATGCAAGTATACTATATTTAAGATGTGGAGAAAAAAGAAATAGCTGCGCTCTTTAACAAAACTTAATGATACGGATATAATTAAATAGCCTATAAATAAATATCCTGTGAATAAAAACTTATGAATAAGGAACCAGTGAATCTAGTGAATATTCAATAATAAGAACTAAATAAAAATAGAAAAAGGTGAAAAGTTCAATGTTGATAAACAAATTTCCAATAAAAAACGTCTTTATCAGATTGATGCAGATAACGACAGGGCTAGAAGCCACGCTTTATCTGCCATACACTGAGCTGCATCCAAGCTTGCATCTGACGTTCGGGTCTGCTGTTGTTCGGTCCGAGAGATCTCTCCATAGACACGGCGACTGGATCGGGACTGGAACCCCATTGAGGAAAAGGCCCTGGCTGGGTGTTAGCCACAGGCACTATTTGTCTAAGTTTTTATTCACAGGATTTATTTACAGGCTATTTAATTATATCCATATCACTAAGTTTTGTTATAGAGCGCAGCTATTTCTGTTTTTCCATTTGCATTTGTGTGTATCTCACGTTGTGTTGCAGCTTTTCTTCGATTTTAAGTTCTTTTTTCCAGCGCAGTCTTTTTTCTTACTATATTTAAGATGTGTATTCACTTGAGTTATTGGACTCCAGATTACATTAATAGTAGTGTCCAAAACACTGTTCATTTTCTGTATATAAAAGTGAACTGGTACTTTTTCCAAACTAGGCAAACTAGGCAAAGCAACAGGTTTGCTAAAGAGGGTCCTTGTTCATGTTAGACATGGGAGCCATCAAAAAATGTGTTTAGTTTCGTTCCGTATAAAAAAAAAATCGTAATTCGTAATTCGGGTACGAAATTTTATTCAGATTCGTACGAAATACGAATTTCGTACGAATCGTTACAAATCGTTAATATTGTTACGAATCTTTACGAATCGTTACGAATATCGACACTCTACAAATAATAACGAATTCAGGGCGGCACAGTGGTGTAGTGGTTAGCACTCTCACCTAGCAGTAAGAAGGGTCGCTGGTTCGAATCCCAACCTCGACACTACCTGCCTGGAGTTTGCATGTTCTCCCTGTGCCTGCGTGGGTTTCCTCCGGGTACTCCGGTTTCCTCCCACAATCCAAAGACATGCTGGTAGGTTAATTGGCTTCTGTCCAAAAAAAATAAAAAATTGGCCCTAGTATAGGAATGGGGACCTTGGATTGTGGGCTCCTTGAGGGTAGGGACCGATGTGAGTGTGCAATGTACAGGGATAGGGACAGTTGTAGGCACTCGCTCAGGTTGAACTGGATGGACTGGTGTTTTTATTCAACCTTACTAACTATGAAACTAACTATGAATTATCCGAAAACGTATAAACGTTACATAACACAAGTCTATTGTCTATTGTTCACCAATCACTCAGAGGAAGTACAAAATACGAAATTTAATTTACGAATACGAAATTTCGTATTTCGTACTTCCTCTGAGTGATTGGTGAACAATAGACAATAGACTTGTGTTATGTAACGTTAATACGTTTTCGAATAATTCGTTATTATTCGTAGAGTGTCGATATTCGTTATACTGAATCTCGAATTCATTCGAATCATTCATTATATCCGCTATAATTTCTTACATATTAGTTAAAATTCGTCATTTGGTAGTTTGGATTCGGATAATTTGGATCCGAAATTCGTAAACGAAATTTTGTATTTCGTACAGAATTCGTATTCGTAAAAATTCATAATTCGGATTCGTACGAATGTATGCATTTCGAAAAATTCGTACGAATTTCTGATTCGTAAGAAACTAATCGCACATGTCTAGTTCATGTACTTCCTATTATGGTGTCTCCTAAGGCTTGATTCACATCTATGCATTTTTAGTGCTTTTTGCATTTTGCAGTTTGCACTATAGCCCATTTAACATGGTTTCCTATGGAACACGTCTGTAGAGAAAATCTGCAAAATGCACAAAAAATGCATAGGTGTGAATCAAGCCTAATTGTGCTCTTTTGTTGTCAACCGGTCACATGCTCCCCTATGGAGACTGCAAGCAGGTGTACTGACACACATTGCTCAGACATAGACCACCATTTATGATACACAGTTCTTTAGCAAAATAAAAATCATCCAGTAAGGTTTTTGATATGTTTGCAGAAAAGAAGAAAAACAGTTTCTTCACCTAGTATGGGCAAATTTCGGGTTCACTTAAAAAAGGTTATGTAAGCTGAAGTAGAATAGTAAAATATCGAACCAGGCAGAACTTCAGCAATGCAGGTTTATTGACAGCTGATAACATACAGGTTTATGTTCAAATATTACAAGATACAGGTCTAATTTATACAGTTTCTTACAATGCAAGCATATTAGATATAGGTATTCTTATCCTCTAACCAAATTGAAAAAATTGTGAATTGTTCTCACCTTGAACCAGAATGGGTCTTTTCTGACAATTCTTGGGAACCCGTCACCTGATAGGGACCAGTCGGTCAACCAGTGGTCTGGTCCCCTCACAGAGTTCTGGGTTCCAGCTCAACCAAGTTTGTGAAGGAAATTCACCTGAGACCACATTCTGGAACAAGTTAAGAAGTCTTCTCTATTTGACTCGTACGAGGAGACAAGTTACGGACAGATATTTGCCTATTGGTTCTGACCTTCTGCCACCCTTGCAATAGGGCAATTCCCAGAATTCCTATATGTTCATTAAAGTGATTTATAACTGCTTTTGTCCAATTAAAAACACCTGTGTAGAGACAGTCTGGCACTCAGCTGTGTTATCAAACTCTCCTCATCTTGATAAGATTTAACTAAGTTCAAGAATTACAGATATACGACTTTTTGGAGAATGAACTTTCAATAACCCCACCAAATGTGTTATATATCTCACTATATGTATTTATTTTAACAGTTTTAATGAGGGCACACACAGACCTTTGTTTGAACAGGTCAAATTTAATTAAAGTTCTGTACATAACTTTCCCGTATTCCACATAATTATTTTAATCACCTGTTTTGTTATCTTATCTGTTTGATTTATATGCATTTCAAGGACTTGGGACAGTTCTATATAACTTGAATCTATTCTAATGAACTTTCACCCAGTAAACTATCTTATAAAAGTATGAGAAAGAAGCTCTTATATGACCGCTCTGGTCATATAAAGTTCATCATTTAAAACGTTCTCTATATTTATACATTATTAAAGATTAATAATTATTGTTTTAATATTTAATAATAGTATTGATAAGACCACTACATAATAATAATAATAATAATAATAATTACAATAATTATATTATCAATAAAACATATGCAAAGAAATGTGAATAATATGAAATACATGGGCTAATATGAGATTCTACAACATTTCCCCCCTGTTGAGGCTTTACACAACCCTCCCAGAAATGACAATACAGATCACCCACCATGCCCTTCAGAGACCCTATGCACCTGACACTTATCAAAATAAAAAATAAATTAAATTGTCCAAAAAATAAAAATAAATTAAATTGTCCAAAAAACAAAAATAAATTAAATTGTCCAACAAATTTAAATAAATCAGTCTAATCAAAAACACACTGCATCTTCTTCTGTAGCTGCAAAGTCCTTCTCCATATGTGGCACGGAAGACATAGTTGTCAGTCTCAGTGGCATTGTGATCATCCTCAAGGCCGGATTAACAGAGGGGCTATTGGAGCTGCAGCTCCAGGCCCCTTTCTCAAGATAGGCCCATTTGCCCAAAAAAAAAAAAAAAAAAAAAAAAAAGATTGACTTCGAGGGTTGTAGCTCAGCGACCAGGAGTCATAGAGACTCCCCATTTGGTGGGTAGGTAGCTAAATACCTACTTCAACACTGGTTAAAATATGGGGCTGCTATAGTTCTGGAGATACAGGGCTGCTTGGGAAGTCGGTCAGAAGCTACGTACAGAGTGGCCAGTATAAATACAAGCTGGAACACTCTGCAGCAGACTGAGAGGATGAGATCACAGTGCTTATAATAATTATTTGTATATTACTTATGATAATTAACCCCTTGCTACCCAGGCCAATTCTGACACTTCTCTCCTACATGTAAAAATCATGATTTTTTTTTTGATAGAAAATTACTCAGAATCCTCAAGCATTATATATATTGTTTTCCATTTTCCCTATGGAATAAAATGGTGGCAACTTTTTATGTTACACGATATTTGCGCAGCAATTTTTCAAAAGTTTTTTTTGGGAAAGAAACTGTTTCATTCATAAAGAAAACACTAAAGTTAGCACAATTTTTTTTTGTGTAACAAGCGATGCTTTACATTTTTTTGCAGGTTACTTGTTTAGAGTTACAGAGAAGGTCTAGTGCTAGAATTATTGCTCTCGCTCTAACGATCGTGGCGATACCTCACATGTGTGTATCTGGCTCTGATACTAACCAGTGCCTACCCAGCCACTGACTAGTATCTCTCCCCAGCCTGTCCCCACACACCCTCTCACCTGCTGACCTGTGAATGGGGGAATCACTCCCGCAGTGTTATTGTGTTCTGCCTGTGAATATAATGATTAGTGTTGCTAACTATAGCTGGCAGCACTGATTGTTTTGGGGAAAACCTGACAGGCTGGTTGTACTCAAGTCGGTTAATAGGTTGACCTGTGTAAAACCTGCTAGCCCATACATAGATCGACTATGGCTGGTCTCTGCTTAATTGGTGTAATTTCAATCCATGTATGGCCCGCTTAACCACTACGCAGTCCCTAAACATCCTTCCACAAACCTTTTTAAATTTTTCCTTCCCAGATTACTTCATCCTCCTCTCCTATACATAGCCCACTGTCATACTCTCCACATTTCTCTCCTGTACATACTGCTCACTGTCATACCCTCCACACTTCTCTCCTATACATAGCACCCGCTGTCATATCCTACACACTCCTCTCCTTTACATAGTGCCCGCTGTCATACACATCTCTCCTGTACATAGTGCCCACTGTCGTACCCTCCACACTCCTCTCCTATACATAGTGCCCACTGTCATACCCCAACACTTCTCTCCTATACATAGTGCCCAATGTCATACCCTCCACACTCCTCTCCTGTACATACTACTCACTGTCATACCCTCCATACTCCTCTACTATACATAGTGCCCACTGTCATACCCCAACACTTCTCTCCTATACATAGTGCCCACTGTCATACCCTCCACACTCCTCTCCTATACATAGTGCCCACTGTCATACCCTCCACACTCCTCTCCTGTAATTACTGCTTACTGTCCTACTCTCCACACTTCTCTCCTGTACATAGTGCCCACTGTCATACCCTCCACACTCCTCTCCTGTATATATTGCTTACTGTCATACCCTCCACACTCTTCTCTTATACCTAGTGCCCACTGTAATACCCTCTACACTCCTCTGCTGTGCATAGTGCCTTCTGACATACCCTCCGCACTCCTCTCCTGTACATAGTGCCCACTGTCATACCCTTCACACTCCTCTCCGGTACATACTACCCTCTGTCATACCCCCACACTCCTCTTCTGTACATACTGCCCACTGTCATACCCTTCACACTCCTCTCCTGTACATACTGCCCACTGTCATACCCTTCACACTCCTCTCCTGTACATACTGCCCACTGTCATACCCTCCACACTCCTCTCCTGTACATACTGCCCACTGTCATACCCTCCACACTCCTCTGCTGTGCATACTGCCCACTGTCATACCCTTCACACTCCTCTCCTGTACATAGTGCCTTCTGCCATACCCTCCACACTCCTCTGCTGTGCATACTGCCCACTGTCATACCCTTCACACTCCTCTCCTGTACATAGTGCCTTCTGCCATACCCTCCACACTCCTCTCATGTACATAGTGCCCACTGTTAGACCCTCCACATTCCTCTCCCTCACCTGCACATACTTCCCACTTTTATACCATCCATACTCCTCCCCTATGCCTCTTACCCACAAAAACAGTTCTTTAAAATTATACTGAATATCCTTAATGCTCTAGAATGGGCACACTTTTGTAAGTTCAACTAAAGGAAATCTCAGTCCTCATATTTGTTCTGCCCCATTATTAGTACTTATTTAATTTTGTAATTACTATTTGATGTACATAGGAACATAGGGGATATCAGCTACTCTAAATATAGCACTTGTAAAAAAAGTGTCCCTGAAAATATTTTTGAGAGGCTTCTGTGAAATCAAAGCGGTAGTAAACTTTTCTAACATTACTACTAGAGTTGAGCGGACCGAACTTGACCCGAACTTGACCCCGAACTCCGAACCCCATTGAACTCAATGGGGACCCAGACTTTTGAACACTAAAATGGCTGTAAAAAGGTCATGGAAAGGGCTAGAGGGCTGCAAATGGCAACAAAATGTTGTTAAGAGCATGGCAAGTGATCTGCAAACAAATGTGGATAGGGAAATAACTTAAAATAATAAAAAATAAAAAAAAATAAAAAAAAATGCTGGAGGCCCCCTTCTCAGCAGAAGAGGTACAGGAAGTCATTAAGAACCTCAGAAACTCAGCGGCACGATGCCGCACATATGGTGGGAATACCCCAGAATACGCACTTTCTGGAAAAAATTATTCAATTTAATGGATAAGATAGTGGGAAAATAAAATACTTGGAAATGAAAAAAAAAAAAAAATGAAAAAATTATAATTTTGACCTAGGAGGACGAAATTCAAATGGAGTAGGAGGTTGAGGTGGCGGTGGATGTGGCGGTGTAGGTGGAAGCGTCGGTGGAGGAGGACGAGTTAGCCAACACTGGTTCAAAAATACAACAATGGCTGGGTAAGGCTAGTGGTGAATGATGTGTCGAATTCTGTCCCCCGTCGCATAGTGTCCGCCCTGTACTGCGCTTGCTCAGTAAGTAGGACAAGGGGATTTTGAAACTCTCCGAAGACGATGCGCGGTGACTCCAGGTTCAAGCCACATCATCCGAGGTTGAAGCCTAGCCAAGCGAGCCCGTGAGGGGCCCTGTTACTATGTGCTACCGTATGTCCACTTGGATGGTCGGGCTTGAACCTGCACTTACTGCGCAGGCGACGTTCATCTTTGGAGATTTTGTGAATCTCCTTGTCTTCCGTACTGTGCAAGCACTGCACCTGCGCAGTAAGTGGCCGGACACTATCCGATGGCAAGACAGTTTTCGTCAGAACACCGGTATATGTGTCTATTCTGCACAAGGTACGGCCAAGTCCTGTGGGATCCATGCCTGGTTCATTTTAATGAACGTGTTCTTGTCCACATTGGCTCTGGACAGGCGGCTGCGCTTGTCTGTGATAACACCCCCTGCCGTGCTAAATACACGTTCAGATAATACACTGGCGGCAGGGCAGGCCAGCACCTCCAAGGCGTAAAGGGCAAGCTCAGGCCATGTGCCCAATTTGGAGACCCAGAAGTTGAAGGGGGGCAGACCCGTCATGCAGTACGTGTACGCGTGTGCACACATACTGCTCCACCATGTTGGTGAAATGCTGCCTCCTGCTAAGACGTTCCATCTCAGCTGGTGGTGCTGGTTGTTGTGGCGTGCCGACAAAGCTTTTCCACATTCCGGCTATGCTAACCCTGCCTTGCGAGGTGCTGGCGGTGCCCTGGCTGCGTTGGCGACCTCTTTCTCCTCCTCTCTGGGAATGCCACCAGCAGCGCGTCTACCAGCGTGTGCTTGTACTCGCGCATCTTACTATCACGCTCCGGTGAGGTAATTAAGGACGGCACGTTGTCCTTGTAACGGGGATCCAGCAGGGTGGCCACCCAATAATCAGCACCAGTTAAAATGTGGGCAACTCGGCTGTCGTTGCGGAGACACTGCAGCATGTAATCGCTCATGTGTGCCAGGCTGCCCAGAGGCAAGGAAAAGCTGTCCTCTGTGGGAGGTGTATTGTCTGTGTCCTCTGTATCCCCCCAGCCACGCACCAGTGATGGACATGAGCTGGTCTGGGTGCCACCCTTCTGTGAACATGGTTCCTCCTCCTCCTCCTCCATCTCCTCCTCATCCTCCACCTCGTCATCCTCCAGAACTGTGCCCTTGCTGCCAGACAATTGTGTACCTGGCGCTTGTTGGTGCAGGAACCCACCCTCGTAGCCACTTGTAAATGACTGCCCTGAAAGCCTTGGAAATGAACCCTCTTCCTCCTCCTCCTCCTCATCCTGTGCCACATCCTCTTCCATCATCGCCTTAAGAGTTTTTTCAAGGAGGCATAGAACTGGGATAGTAACGATGAGAACGGCGTCATCGGCACTGGCCATGTTGGTGGTGTACTCGAAACAGCGCAACAAGTCACACAGGTCTCGCATGGAGGCCCAGTTATTGGCGGTGAAGTGGTGCTGTTCTGCAGAGCGACTCACACGTGCGTGCTGCAGCTGAAACTCCACTATCGCCTGCTGCTGCTCGCACAGTCTGGCAAGCATGTGCAAGGTGGAGTTCCACCTTGTGGGCACGTCACATATGAGACGGTGAGCGGGAAGGCCGAAGTTACGCTGCAGCGCTGACAGGCGAGCAGCAGCAGGGTGAGAACGCCGAAAGTGCGACCAGATGGGCCGCACTTTCTGCAGAAGCTCTGGCATATCGGGGTAATTCTTCAGGAACCTCTGGACCACCAAGTTCAGCACATGCGCCAGGCAAGGGATGTGCGTTGAACCGGCAAGGCCCAGAGCTGCTACGAGATTATCGCACACCACCAGGCCGGGCTTGAGGCTCACTGCCACCAACCACTCATCGGTCTGTTGCTCCATGTCCCTCCACAACTCCTGCGCGGTGTGGGGTTTTTCCCCCAAACAGGAAAGTTTTAAAACTGCCTGCTGTCGTTTAGCCCTGGCTGTGCTGAAGTTGGTGGTGAAGGTGTTACGCTGACCGGTAGAGGATGAGGAGGCAGGCGGAGTAGGAGGAGGAGTTAGCAACAGGAGGCAAACTGAAGTGCCCTGCACTCATCGGTCTGTTGCTCCATGTCCCTCCACAACTCCTGCGCGGTGTGGGGTTTTTCCCCCAAACAGGAAAGTTTTAAAACTGCCTGCTGTCGTTTAGCCCTGGCTGTGCTGAAGTTGGTGGTGAAGGTGTTACGCTGACCGGATGAGGAGGCGGTAGAGGATGAGGAGGCGGAGTAGGAGGAGTTAGCAACAGGAGGCAAACTGAAGTGCCCTGCAATCCTCGGTGGTGGAAGGACATGCGCCAAAGTGCTATCCGCCTCAGGCCCAGCCGCCACTACATTTACCCAGTGTGCTGTTAGGGAGATATAACGTCCCTGACCGTGCTTACTGGTCCACGCATCCGTAGTTAGGTGGACCTTGCCACAGATGGCGTTGCGCAGTGCACACCTGATTTTGTCCCCCACTTGGTTGTGCAGGGAAGGGATAGCTCGTCTGGAAAAGTAGTGGTGGCTGGGCACGACGTACTGTGGGACAGCCAATGACATCAGCCTTTGAAAACTCTGCGTCTCCACCAGACGGAATGACAGCATTTCAAAGGCGAGCAATTTTGAAATGCTGGCATTCAGGGCCAGGGATCGCGGGTGGCTAGGGGGGTACTTCCTCTTCCGCTCCAGTGTTTGGGAAATAGAGAGCTGAAAGCTTCCATGGGACATTGTGGAGATGGTTGGTGACCCAGGTGGTAGTGTTGCTGGCAGATCCTCTGTTTGCGGGTTGGCAGGTGTCACTGTCACTACAGAGGTGGATGAAGAGGCCGAGACTGCAGCAGAAGAGGAAGCAGGATGAGCCAGAGACCTTTCTTGGTTTTTGCGGTGTCTACTCCACTGCATCTCGTGCTTTGCACTTAGATGCCTGGTCATGCAGGTTGTGCTCAGGTTGAGCAGGTTGAGAACGTTTATGCCTCGCTTCAAGCTCTGATTGCACAGCGTGCAAACCACTCGTGTCTTGTCATCAGGACATTGTCTGAAGAACTGCCACGCTAGGGAACTCCTTGCACCTGGCTTTGGTGTGCTCGGTCCCTTGCTGCATTGGGCAGTAGCAGACGTACTGTCTAGGGGACGGACGCTCCGCTTTTGCACCCTGCTCCCTCTTCTGCTGTGCTGGTGGCTCTGTGCGACCACCGCCTCTTCCTCTGAACTACACTGGTCACCTGCATGACGTTGATTCCATGTGGGGTCAAGGACCTCATCGTCCTCCACATCATCTTCCACCCAAAATTCACCCCTGCCCTCCTTGTCGGTCTGCACAATGGCGAAAGCAGCAGCAGTTGGCACCTGTGTTTGGTCACCATCCGAGACGTGCTGCGTTGGTCCTCCCATGTACTCATCATGAAACATAAGTGGTTGGGCATCGGTGCACACAATCTCTTCCACTTCTGAGGCAGGGCTAGGTGGATGGCCCTGGGAAACCCTGCTAACAGAGTCATCAAAAAGCAGAAGAGACTGCTGCATGAATTGGGGCTCAGACTGATTGGCTGATTTGCAAGGGGGTGAGGTGAAAGACTGATGGACATCGGCTGCAGGTGCCAACTCTGAACTTTCATCAGGAGACTGGGTGGGAGACAATGTGAAGGAACCGGAGGCACTGTCAGCAGCAACCCAATCTACTATCGCCTGTACTTGTCCTGGCCTCGACATTCGTACAGCCTCATTAGGCGCGCCAAAATACTGCTGCAGGCTCTGTCGCCTACTCGCACCTGCGGAAGGTGTTTCACTAGTGCGTGTAGCTGGCACAGATCGACCACGTCCTCTCCCTGCAACAGGGGTGCCACCAGCAGCACCACGACCCGGGCCACGTCCCCTTTTTGATGATCTCCTCATATTTTCAAAATTTATGATCTCGCCCTAAATGGGTGTTTTTGTATATAGCAAAATACACGTACAGTGTGTAAAGCGTTTATGAAAACGCAGAAAATGCTATTGGGAAGAAAAAAAAACACTGCAAAATTTTATTTTTTTGCAATGTTTTTGCAATATCAGACTACACGGACAGTATCTACAGCGTTTATGAAAACGCAGAAATGCTATTGGGAAGAAAAAAAACACTGCAAAATTTTATTTTTTTGCAATGTTTTTGCAATATCAGACTACACGGACAGTATCTACAGCGTTTATGAAAACGCAGAAAATGCTATTGGGAAGAAAAAAAAACACTGCAAAATTTTCTTTTTTTGCAATGTTTTTGCAATATCAGACTACACGGACAGTATTTACAGCGTTTATGAAAACGCAGAAAATGCTATTGGGAAGAAAATAAACACTGCAAAATGTTATTTTTTTGCAATGTTTTTGCAATATCAGACTACAGGGACAGTATCTACAGCGTTTATGAAAACGCAGAAAATGCTATTGGGAAGAAAAAAAAACACTGCAAAATTTAATTTTTTTGCAATGTTTTTGCAATATCAGACTACACGGACAGTATCTACAGCGTTTATGAAAACGCAGAAAATGCTATTGGGAAGAAAAAAAAACACTGCAAAATTTTATTTTTTTGCAATGTTTTTGCAATATCAGACTACACGGACAGTATCTACAGCGTGTATGTAGGAACACGCAGAAAATGCTATTGGGAAAAAAAAAATAAAAAGCAAAATTCAATTTTTATGCAATGTTTTTCCAATAGCAGAATACACACAGACTGTGGTGTATCTCTTAGTATATGCAGTGCAGTAATGTTGCACTGAGCTTGAAGGTAAAACGTTTAGATTTTGTCTGGCACTGGCCTCATGGCACTGTTACTGTGACTGTGCACTGCACCCCAGCCAGGGTACAATTGATTTAGGAATCTCTTCAATAATTATGTCTACCTCTTTCTTTTGCAAAATAAAGAAACTCCCTCCCTACTCTAGCTATCTAGATCGCTCACTGATCTAACTAATTAGAATAAAATTCCAGGAATGTGGACTGACTTTAGCACACTAACTCCTAAAATCCTCTATCTATCTGCAGCACAGGAACCTGCCTAACAGTGTGTGTCTAACAGAATGACGCTGTGTTCTGTGTGTGGGCTATATATAGAGGCTGGGTCACATGCTGCACTGGCCAATCACAGCCATGCCATTAGTAGGCATGGCTGTGATGGGTTCTAGGGCACACTAGTGAAACGATCATCCATTCGCTGGCCTAAAGCTGTCAAAAAGGCGCTAATACAGCGCCGAACACCGGACCCGAACCCGAACTTACAGCCAATAGTTCGGGTTCGGGTCCGGGTCCCGGACACCCAAAAGTCCGGTACGGACCCGAACTTTACAGTTCGGGTTCGCTCAACCCTAATTACTACTTTTTAGAGGCCCTGAGGTAGGTTATGCCATAATGAACAAGTATGCACAGCATATTAGCACATTAGGGTACACTTAAATTGTCAAACTGAGCCCTCCAGTGCTGTGATCAATCCCGTGGGGCCCGGTTGCTTCCATCTTCACCTGGTCTTCCTTCCGGGTTCTGTGCCTTCGGTCACTTGCCTTGACTGGGCTGCGTTGATGTCATTCCCATGCATGCTCATGTGCATCCTCTTTCTCTCATCCCCCTTTCTCTCTCAACCTCCCTCCCTCCCTTACCCCTCACACCTCTTTCATCCCCTTTTTTCTCTCTCTCTCATCCTCCCTCTCTATCTTTAATTTAATTTGTTATAACAAAAAATTGTTTGCATTTTTATTTATAAAAGGCCCAACCAAAATCCTCAGCACCAGGCCCATGATGTTCTTAATCTGGCCCTGATCATCCTAAACACAAACTTCTTGTAACAGGCAACAGTTACTCAGCAACATCACATCAAGGATAACAGGGAAGAGGAACAATCCATTTAGCTAGTGAATAAAAGCCAAGTATGTGGTTCCAGGGACCATTCAGCAGACTCAGTCCCATAAGGCTCTGCCTTTTCCTGCATAGGTCTTTTCAGCTTAGCCAAGTGCTTGATGTTTCTTGGAGAGATCTCCTTCTTCAGCATCATTTGCTGATTCAGTATCATAGCACAAGCTGCTTTGGATGCTGTAAGACACAAGTACAATGCATACCTGTTCTGCAAAGGTACAAGTCTCAGATGTTTCAGTTCCTCCTTTATTGCATGAAATCCTTCCCTTTGTAGCAATTAACATTTGTAACAAGTTGCATCATGTCTTCTGCGATCACCCGATATTTGTCTGGATATAAAATACACTTCAAAATTATAGTTATAAAAAATAAAAAAATAAAAAATAGTCAGTGTCAGGATACAATAGGTCTCTGGTAGGGATGAGCTTCAAGTTCGAGTCGAACAACATTGCCTGTTTGCTTGTTCACCGAACAATTTGGGGTGTTTGCGGCAAATTCGAAAAGCCGCGAGCACCCTGTAAAAGTCTATGGGAGAAATCTCAAGTGCTAATTTTAAAAGCCTATATGCAAGTTATTGTCATAAAAAGTGTTTGGGGACCTTGGTCCTTCCCCAGGGGACATGTATCAATGCATTTTTTTTTTTAAAAACGGAAGTTTTTTCAGGAGCAGTGATTTTAATAATGCTTAAAGTGAAACAATAAAAGTGTAATGTTCCTTTAAATTTCGTACCTGGGGGGTTTGTATAGTATGCATGTAAAGGGGCGCATGTTTCCCGTGCTTAGAACTGTCCCTGCACAAAGTGTCATTTTTGCAGGAAAAAAAGCAATTTAAAATCACTCGCGGCTATAATGATTTGCCGGCTCCCGTAATACAGAGAACAGTCATTGAAAGTCATTGATAAAAAAAAAAAAAAGAAAGAGCGCGGGGGTCCCCCCAAATTCAATTACCAGGCCCTTCAGGTCTGGTGTGGATATTAAGGGGAACCCCGGGTCAAATAAAAAAAAAATGGACGTGGGGTTCCCCCTAAATGTCCATACCAGACCCTTCAGGTCTGGCATGGATTTTAAGGGGAACTCCACGCCAAATAAAAAAAAATGGCGTGGGGGTCCCCCTCAAAATCCATACCAGACCCTTATCCGAGCATGCAACCTGGCAGGCCGCAGGAAAAGAGGGGGGACGAGAGAGTGCCCCCCCTCCTGAACCGTACCAGGCCACATGCCCTCAACATTGGGAGGATGCTTTGGGGGTCTATGACCCCTCAAAGCACCATGTCCCCATGTTGATGAGGAGAAGGGTCTCTTCCCCACAACCCTTGCTGGTGGTTGTGGGGGTCTGCGGGCAGGACCCCCAGATCCCGCCCCCCCAACCTGGCCTGCCAGGTTGCCTGCTTGGATAAGGGTCTGGTATGGATATTTAGGGGGAACCCCACGTCATTTTTTTTTAAAATTTGACCCGGGGTTCCCCTTAATATCCATACCAGACCTGAATGGCCTGGTAATTGAATTTGGGGGGACCCCCACGCTTTTTTTTTATCACTGACTTTCAATGACTGTTCTCTGTATTATGGGAGCCGGCAATTCATTATAGCCACGAGTGATTTTAAATAGCTTTTTTTCTTGCAAAAATGACACTTGGTGCAGGGACAGTTCTAAGCACGGGAAACATGCGCCCCTTTACATGCATACTATACACACACCCCAGGTACGAAATTTAAAGGAATATTACACTTTTATTGATTCACTTTAAGCATTATTAAAATCACTGCTCCTGAAAAAACGGCCATTTTTAAAACTTTTTTTGCATTGATACATGTCCCCTGGGGCAGGACCCAGGTCCCCAAACACTTTTTATGACAATAACTTGCATATTAGCCTTTAAAATTAGCACTTTTGATTTTGAACGTTCGAGTCCCATAGACTTTAATAGGGTTCTAAAGTTCACACGAGCTTTAGGTCTGTTCGCAGATTCTGGTGCGAACCGAACAGGGGGGTGTTCGGCTCATCCTCATCCTCAACCTAGTCTCTGGCAAGCATTACAGGGCAACCTACAAAGCAATGGCTCCTACACTATCATTTTATCTAGTAACTTAATTTAGTGCATTTTTTTTACTCCTACAACATCCGCTAAAATAATATACACGTATCTATATAGTTTTATCATAATATAATACTCTTAGAATATTCCTCAACATTATTAGTACATGTTTTCAGTATGAAGTATCCTATATAGACTATTCTTTTACATTTCCTAACCTTACAATAATTGTGAAATTCATATAATTTCTTAATCTTGACTCCACCTATCAGTCACTATTACCCTGGTCATGTCATACTGTCAATAAAGTCAGTCCAGATATTTCCCTAGTTTTAATTCTGCAGTCTTCCCACAAAGTTTAAAACATCAAATTAAATAAATCTGTACACACATATACATCTTGCTTTTTGTATAAGTATCCCCCAACATATAAATGAGAGTTCTTGCAAATATCAAGATATAAATACCATAACGAATCTTATAAAGCATCAATACCATACATTCTTAGCAAAATGTTTTTTTTTTCAAAAAATTATAAAACTATTTGTTTATAATGATTGAACATTTTCTCAAAGTGGAACTCTACTCATAAAAATGTGATAAAAATAATGTTCATTTAACAAGAAATATACATTCCACGTTAATTATTATGCTACCAGTTTACTGAAGCCCAGAACCTTTGAGCAGCAGTAGAATTTCAGGCAAACAGGCCAGTATATTTTAATCAGTGCAAAAAATAGGGCACAACTGAGCATGCTAATCTCATTCAGACTTTGACTACTATAGAAACTGAAAATGTCACTGTCACAAATGTGGATTCAAATGGACACTTGAATTGTGAATTCTTCCATTTCCTTTTATGATCTTTAATGTACTTTCAGTCATCAATAGTTACTGACATACATTCCTTTAGTGGCTTTGATTGGAAAAAGAGATCACATCTAAAGCAAGGATCTGTTTAGAAACAAAACTACATCAATTTAGTTTTTTTTTTTTTTTTAAACACATGAACATTTTATCTCCCACTGTACAGCATTAAGTCTAAGCAACTATCATTTGCCTCTAGAACTTCTAAACTTAGTGACAAATCTATCCAAAGTTTCATATGGCCCAGTAAATTGTATTTCATTTGGTCTACAACAGCCCATACATCCTATTCACCATTGAATATGAGTGTGGACACAAGGTTCTATCGTCTATGCCAAGCATAAAACAGAAAGGAACAGATTTTTCATAAAAATTGGTACAATTATCTGATATCAGTGCTGTATACACCCCAATCCTGGGAAAAACTTCCCACATCAGACACTTAGCTGTTGTCTCGTACATTTGCATGACCATATGAAAAACTTTGATTTACTTCAAAAAAGAGAAGACATTTATTAACCACTTCAGCCCCGGACCAATTGTCAGCTTAAGGACCAGAGGTCTTTTTTCAATTTCGCACTGCACTACTTTAACTGGTAATTGCGCGGTCATGCAATTTTGTAACCAAACGAAATTTGCGTCCTTTTCTTCCCACAAATAGAGCTTTCTTTTGATGGTATTTGATTGCCTCTGTGATTTTTATTTTTTGCGATATAAACGGAAAAAGAGCGAAAAGTTTGAAAAAAAAAGAGATTTTCTACTTTTTGTTATAAGAAAAATCTAATAAACTCAATTTTAGTCAAACATTTGGGCCAAAATGTATTCAGCCACATGTCTTTAGTAAAAAAAAATGCCAATAAGCGTATATTTATTGGTTTGCGCAAAAGTTATAGCGTCTACAAACTAGAGTACATTTTCTGGAATTTACACCGCTTTTAATTTATGACTGCCTATTTCATTTCTTGAGGTGCTAAAATGGCAGAGAAGTACAAAACCCCCCCAAATGACCCCATTTTGGAAAGTAGACACCCCAAGCTATTTGCTGAGAGGCATGTTGAGCCCATTGAATATTTTTTTTTTTTAGTCCCAAGTGATTGAATAAAGACAAAAATAAAAAAGATTTTTTTTTTTTTTTTTCAAAAAGTTGTCACTAAATGATATATTGCTCACACATGCCATAGTTATATGTGGAATTGCACCCCAAAATACATTTTGCTGCTTCTCCTGAGTATGGGGATACCACATGTGTGGGACTTTTTGGGAGCCTAGCCGCGTACGGGGCCCCGAAACCCAAGCACCGCCTTCAGGATTTCTAAGGGTGCAAATTTTTGATTTCACTCCTTACTACCTATCACAGTTTCGAAGGCCATAAAATGCCAAAATAGCACAAAACCCCCCCAAATGACCCCATTTTGGAAAGTAGACACCCCAAGCTATTTGTTGAGAGGCATGGTGAGTATTTTACAGCTCTCATTTGTTTTTGAAAATGAAGAAAGTAAAGAAAAAAAAAAAAATTTTTTTTTCTTTTTTCAATTTTCAAAACTTTGTGACAAAAAGCGAGATCTGAAAAATACTCACCATACCTCTCAGCAAATAGCTTGGGGTGTCTACTTTCCAAAATGGGGTCATTTTGGGGGGTTTTATGCCATCTGGGCATTCCATGGCCTCCGAAACTGTGATTGGCAGTGAGAAGTGAAATAAAAAAATGACACCCTTAGAAAGCCTGAAGGCGGTGATTGGTTTTTGGGGTTTCGTACGCAGCTAGGCTCCCAAAAAGTCCCACACATGTGGTATCCCCGTACTCAGGAGAAGCAACAGAATGTATTTTGGGGTGTATTTCCACATATGCCCATGACATGTTTGAGCAATATATCATTTAGTGACAACCTTTTGTAAAAAAAATATATATTTTTTTTTTTTTTCATTATTCAATCTCTTGGGACAAAAAAAAAAAAATATTTAATGGGCTCAACATTGCTCTCAGCAAATAGCTTGGGGTGTCTACTTTCCAAAATGGGGTCATTTGGGGGGGGGTTTGAACTGTCCTGGCATTTTATGCACAACATTTAGAAGCCTATGTCACATGTCACCCACTCTTCTAACCACTTGAAGACAAAGCCCTTTCTGACACTTTTTGTTTACATGAAAACATATTTTTTTTTTGCAAGAAAATTACGTTGAACCCCCAAACACTATATATATTGTTAAAGCAAAGGCCCTACAGATTAAAATGGTGGGTGTTGCATTTTTTTTTTCCACACAGTATTTGCGCAAAATAATACACTTTTTTTTATTTTAATGCACTAAAACACACTATATTGCTCAAATTTTTGATGAAATAAAAAATATGATCTTAGGCCGAGTACATGGATACCAAACACGACATGCTTTAAAATTGCGCACAAACACGCAGTGGCGACAAACTACATACATTTTTAAAAGCCTTTAAAAGCCTTTACATGATACCACATTAGATTCACGGAGGAGGTCTACTGCTAAAAATAACTGCCCTCGATCTGACCTTCGCGGTGATACCTCACATGCATGGTGCAATTGCTGTTTACATATGACGCCAGACCAACGCTTGTGTACGCCTTTGCGCAAGGGAAGGGGCAGGGGTGCTTTTTTTTTTTTTTTTTTTTAGTTTTTTTTTTATTTATTTAGCTTTTTTATTTTATTTTTAAACTGTTCCTTCCATTTTTTTTTCTTTGTTATGATTTTTATTGTTATCTCAGGGAATGTAAATATCCCCTATGATAGCAATAGGCAGTGACAGGTACTCTTTTTTTGAAAAAAATGGGGTCTATTAGACCCTAGATCTTTCCTCTGCCCTCAAAGCATCTGACCACACCAAGATTGGTGTGATAAAATGCTTTCCCAATTTCCCAATGGCGCGGTTTATATCCGGGAGGGGGGACATTCCCTCCCACTGCTTGTAAAAGCAGTCTAGAGGCTAATTACCCGCTAGAATTGCTTTTACATGAAAGCCGATCACTGGCTGAAAAGAATGATACCAAGATGATACCTAAACCTGCAGGCATCATTCTGGTATAACCATTCAAAGTCCAGCAACATACTGGACATATATTGTAATCTTTTTTTTTTCATGCAGCCTCTTGGCTGAACGAAAAAAAGAGATTGATTGGTGGGTATGCCCACCATTAGAATACCTCCCTTCATCCACCCACTTCTAATGATGGGCATACATGCACCATTTATATATGCCGATGCATGGGGGCATCCTCCCACAAAAGTTATGCCGTGTACACACGGTCGGAATTTCGACCGTATGTACGTGGCATTAGGAGCCAATCGCTCCCCCCCCCCCCTGCTGCCCCCATGCTTCGGCACATATGCTCTTTTTTTTAACTGTGGTGGTGAAATCACCTCCTACAGCGTTGGAGTCGCGGCTTTATGTATCGTGGGAGCAAACGCTGTTGCTGTCAAGATAAATAAATCCGCGCTGCAACTGAATGGCGCACCTGAAAACAAAAAAATGCTTAACACTAAAACACAGTAAACAAAATTACATACCTGAAAAGCAAGCATGATAAAACATAATAAAACATTGCAGAATAGAATGGAGTAAAAAAAGAGCAACAATAGAGAGAGAATAGAGAGAGAGAGAGAACAATAAAACGACAACTATTTTTGTTTTTTTTATTTTTTTGAGATTCACAGGTAAAAAAGCTCCTGACTGTTAGCGACTGAATCAAAACGCTACCACAAAAAAAATGTTAGCGATCGCAGGGATCAGGCCTGACTCTGCGAACGCTGCAGTTATGTGTGCTTAGTGTTTTGTAAGTGACAGTGATCGATCGATACTGCACTTGGGTGGGCAGGGCTGGGCGGAGGGGGAAAACGCAGGTGCTAGCAGGTATCTGGGCTGATCCCGCTAACAATGCGTTTTTTTGGAACCCTAAACTGCTGGGACGCTAGTATAGATCTGATCAGATCAGATATTGATCTGTTCAGATACTGTGCCACTAAGGGAGGTGTATGCTTTGCGCGTGGGTGTTTGCGGTACTGGCACTAACCTGGGGCGACGCAGACCTTATTTGACCCTAAAACCTAATTGATATCACCCGCCGGGCGATCAGGGGGTTAAACCGTTATTGGGTAATAAATGGCGGGTGCCCTGACAGTATAAAAAAAACAAGCTAACTAACCAGCGTCACCCGTAACAGTAATACAAAAAAAAAAAACTGGCTACCTAGCGGCACCAGTGACACTAATGCAGCGATCAGAAAAACAATCGCTTAGTGACACTGGCAAAAGGGGGTGAAAGGGTTAACTAGGGGCAATCGGGGGGTTAAACCTTTATTAGGTAATATATGGGGGTACCTGACGCTATATAAAAACCTGACGGGGAACCTAAATAACAAAATAACTAACTGGCTAACCAGCGTCACCAGTGACATTTATACGGTGATCACTGGTGAAAGGGTTAACTCTAGGGGCAATCAGGGGGTTAAAACCTTTATTTAGGTTGTAATATGGGGGTACCTGACCTATAAACCTATTTATGAACCTATATAAACATGGCGGTTAACCTAAAAAAAAACTGGTTACCTAGCGACACTAATGCAGCGATCAGAAAAACGATCGCTTAGTGACACTGGCAAAAGGGGGTGAAAGGGTTAACTAGGGGCAATCAGGGGGTTAAACCTTTATTAGGTAATATATGGGGGTACCTGACGCTATATAAAAACCTGACGGGAACCTAAATAACGAAATAACTAACTGGCTAACCAGCGTCACCAGTGACACTTATACGGTGATCACTGGTGAAAGGGTTAACTCTAGGGGCAATCAGGGGGTTAAAACCTTTATTTAGGTTGTAATATGGGGGTACCTGACCTATAAACCTATTTATGAACCTATATAAACATGGCGGTTAAAATAAAAAAAAATGGTTACCTAGCGACACTAATGCAGCGATCAGAAAAACGATCGCTTAGTGACACTGGCAAAAGGGGGTGAAGGGGTTAACTAGGGGCAATCAGGGGGTTAAACCTTTATTAGGGGGGGGTAGGGGGCTACCTTGGACCTAAAACGAACTGCCCTGACAGTTATTACAGTCACACTGACACTAAATGCAGTGATCAGTAAATAAATGATCACTGCAATTAGTGACACTGTGACTGGGGGGGGGGGCAGGGGGTGATCTGGGGGGTGATCAGGGGGTGACAGGGGGTGGATTGTGTGCCTATGTGTACTGGTGTCAGTGTACTGTTTGTGCACTAACCTTTACACGTTCTCTCCTCAGCGTTCCGGTCAGATAGACCGGCGCACCGAGGGTGACATCACTTCCGCCTTCCTGTCTATACAATAGACAGGAAGGGGAAGCTTTTCATTCGCCAGGAGCGATCGCGAGGGGGTGGCCAGAAACCACTGGCCGTCCCCTCGTCCCGGATCGCTCCTGAAGCGATGCCGACCGTCCCCGCCGGCGGAGGGGGTTCCGATCGGACACCCCACCCGCCGGAAGAATGTCACGTACAGGTACGTGATTTTGCCTGTACGTGCCATTCTGCCGACGTATATGTACATGGGGCGGTCGGCAAGTGGTTAAAGTATATTATATCTACAGCTTTGTTTTTTCATTGCAATAAAGTCTATATGCAGGCATACAAAATAGACTTTGTAGAATTACATTTTATGAAACTACATTGAGATAATGTTCATAATTAAAAATACATCAAATAAAACTACACGGTCACATGCACAGTCTGTTAAATCCAAAGAGGTTAAGTGCATTACTATGTCCCTACTTAGCTGAAAGAAGAAAATAAAACCTGAAAACATTAATCAGTGTTATTATCAATGATAAAACAATGCCTGGATCAACATCATACAACCTTAAGATATCTAAATATTTGAGTATACCATCACAAGCAACAAATACCACTGTTTATGAGTGAAAGAAGGCTTCACATTTTTATAAGACACAGTTTCTGTTGTCAGTAAAACTTTCTAAATGTATCATATGTCCTTTACAGGGGCCATAAGTAAATAGAATGTCAATACAGTTTATTTAATTACATTTGACACATTAGCACATTGTGCTTATGTCTCCATAAAACATTTTTCCCCACATTAATAAATGTAACCCTTATAATTGGTGACCAAAAACAAGCCACATGTCTGGGATAAGGCTAACCCAATGTTTAATAATGTAACAAAACTATAGATTGATCCCACACTACATATATATATATATGTAAAAAAAGAAAGTGCAGCGCAAAACATATAAAAAATGGAATATAAAAGTTCATATCCAATTAGCAATGTGTAGAGTGATGTGGATGAGAACACCCAGTGACTGTAGACTTTCAGTAAGTTTCACAGTGACAATCCTCCACCAAACGGAAAAGGTACTCTTACCAAATGTGATAATCAAAAACGCATGGACCCATTCGTGGGATGATGGTGCGATAACGATCCAACCAGGAGAAAATCCAAAGGTGTGTGATGACCAGGACACCAGAACTATCCTGAGGATGCGGCTCCAACCAAGATGATCCACCATGAGATGATTATGCAGGTTTAATGCCCAAGAAAAAATAAAAGATGCAATCTCAGTGCAGACTGTATAAAAATCTTGTTTTATTTAAAAAGGGGGGATAACACTGAAGCTCCAATGGATATAAAGGATTGCACAGACAGTTGAAGCATGCAAGCCTCTGCATAAAAAACAGCACAGCAGTGGAGCCCAGTAACTCAATTAGAGCTCTGATGAGTATAGGCTGTACAAGCAATTAGGGCAAGCAGGCATCTGCACTGAATACAGCACATACATAGAGCACAATGAAAACAAATAACTAAAAAACATCAGCGGTGTAAAGCCACTGTGTATAGCGTGATGGAGCGCGGGTGACTGGCATAAGCGATAGCTCCTCCCCCGTACGCACGTTACGTCCTGTGGACTTCGTCAGCGGTGGGTGGAGCTATCTAGTCACCTTGCGCTGTTAATATAGAGGCCTGGGTGGTAAACGAGCAGCGTGATAGGTGCAGAGAAACACCAGTGCCAGAGGTCCTAGCACCGGACGTTCTTTAGTGACACAAAGACACAACTTAGCTTGTGGGGACACCGAAGGCACAGTTTTAAAACCTGTACTGGAATTAAAACATACTCCCATGGTATATGCTGGATTCACATGGCTGAGTGATAATTAACCAGCACTAGCAAAAGCAGCCAAAAGGAGTCTATATACAAATAGAAAACAAACAGTTATAAAAATGCCACAACCTTCCAAAAAAATAATGGATGATTAATGCACCCGCGTCCATCATTACTAAATTCACATATTATATAGATAACAAGTATCTCAACCTTACTAATTTAGCTGATTTAATTTAAGATATACAATAAAATATAATATAAAAAAAAAAAAAAAAAAAAATTATACATATATACATATACACACACACACACACACATATATATATATATATATATATATATATATATATATATATATATATACATATATACATACATAAATTGTATAAAAATGACAATAGCAATTCATTTTTAATCTATTTATCTGATATAAAGCAGTTAAGGTCGAAGTCGACGTTCATCCCTCCTGGAACAAGTACCTGCATCTCATGAATCCAGAAGGATTCACGTCGACTTAACTGCCTTATAAAGTTTCCCCCTCTCCAGTGTTGGGTAACCCTCTCCAGTCCCCAAAACTTTAAGCATTTAGGGTCTCTGTTATGACATAACCTAAAATGCTTAGAAACGTTATGTGTTTTAAGGCCTTTTTTGATGTTATTCACATGCTCTCCTATGCGAACACTGAGAGGTCTTGATGTCCTCCCAACGTACTGTTTACCACAATCACATTCGAGAACATATACCACACCAGTGGTGTTACAAGTAATCAAGCTTTTAATTGGGTATGTGACACCAGTGGTGAAAGTAGAAAATTCTTTCCGCCTCTTGACATTATGTTTGCATTGTCTACATGGAGGGCAACGCCCACAAGCATAAAAACCAGTCAAGAAGGAGAAAATTTTATTTTCTTTTAAAATAGGGGGATCCACTACACTAGGGGCTATAACATCCCTAAGGGTTGGTGCCTTTTTGTAAATGAACCTGGGACGTGGTGGTAATACCTTTCCCAAAATGTTATCCTTCTTAAGAATGTCCCAATGCTTCATGACAATCTTTTCAAATTTTTTGTGCTGGACATTGTAGTCCAGAATAATTCTGAACTCAGAGCCAGCTTTCTGAGGTTTTTTGGACTGCAAGTCTGACACCAAAACAGCTCGATCCATGTTCCCAATGTTATGAATCTCGCTGGTGATGGTATTCTTATGATATCCCTTCTGAGAGAATCGTTCGGCCAAGATGTCTGACTGAACGAAAAAATCAGTTTTCAGAGAGCAATTCCGTCTTAAACGAATAAACTGTCCCCTTGGAATGTTGCATAACCAAGATTGGTGATGACAACTATCCAAGGGGATGAACCCATTTCTATCTGTAGTCTTAAAATAATTTTTAGTTTTAAGCGATGAACCATCCTTGAAAATTTCTAAATCGAGGAATGCTATGCGAGCAGCATCAGCATTCCAAGATAATTTAATATTCTTGGTGTTCCCATTAAGTTTGGACATGAATAGTTGGAGGCTGGTCATGTTACCCTCCCAAATAATGATGAGGTCATCTATATATCTATAGTACTGCTTCAATTCCAATGGTCTATTATGGAAAACGGTTTCTTCCTCCCATAAGGCCATGAATAAATTGGCTACGCTTGGAGCGAAGCGGGCACCCATGGCAACACCAAGGATTTGTAAGAAATATTTGTGGTCATACCAGAAATAATTCTTAGTTAAACAAAAATCAAGAGCCTCCAAAATAAAGTTCTTATGAATAGTAGATAGATTAGAGCCCTCAAGGGCCCATTTGACCGAACGAAGGGCATCCTGATGTCCAATAATCGTATACAAGGAACCCACGTCTGCTGTCACAAGCAAAGTGTTATCACTGGCAGGCGTGGATTCGATGACTTGAATCGCATGTTTCGTATCTCTCAAAAACGCAGTGGTGGTAGAAACCAGTGGTTTGAGAAAGAAGTCAACATACTGGCCTAAACGGGCTGTTACCGAATCAATCCCATTTACAATGGGTCTTCCCGGGGGTCTCTGTGCATCTTTGTGCACTTTAGGTAAGAAATATATAATAGGCCTTCTGCATGCACTGGGATCCAAGTATAAGGATTCTTTCTTATTGAGAACACCACTGGTTTTACCTGATAGTACAAGCATTTGTAGCTCACCCTTATAAGCAAAAACTGGGTCTCCCCCCAAAATCTGATAAGTGGTGCGATCTGATAGTAATCTGTCCATCTCCTCCTTATAGAAGGATTTGTTCATGACTACCAGACCACCACCCTTATCCGCCGGACGGACAACAACATTTTTGTTTTTCTCCAAAGTCGCTATGCCTGCTTTCAAAAAATGAGGATCTCTCACCTTCTTAATTTTCATCGACTCCAGATCACTGGAGACCATGTTTTTGAAGACTTCTATGTGTCTGTGGTCATTTTTAGGTGGATTGAAAACCGATTTATTGGCTAAATTAGAATGTGTACCTGGGGTAACCCCTTCTCTGGTACTTGCACCAACAGGAGCCGGAAAGGATTCACCGGGTTTCGAAAGGAAGTAGCGTTTTATATTAAGAGATCTAACAAATTTCTGAAGACTAATGTAAGTCTGAAATTTGTTAAAATTGCGGACTGGGGCGAACTTAAGTCCTTTATCTAGGACTCTTAGTTCGTCATCTGACAAAATGGAATCACTAATATTGTAAATACCAGCCCCAATTACAGCTTTTGTCTTTTGTACTCTTCTTCCTGCTCTTCTTCCTCTCTTTCCCTTCTTTTGCCCCCCTGTCTGTTTCCTGTGGGTGTTTGTCCCCATGGATCTTGCCAATGTAGTTGGCGCGAGCCTAAAAAACCTTCAGACTGTGTAATATTATCCTGAGATAGCGGTGCAAAGCGATAAAGAAGTACAGGAGAAAAAGAAAAAGAAAACCAAATACATCAGAGATTCTGGTGATTTCTCCCGAGGTGAAATATTCAAATGGCAGTCCAAAACTCCAAATATGGAAGTAATACCCTTGAATATTCCCCCTAATCGTACTTTGCCCACTCCCACTATGTCCACTCCAGTTAATTCAGGGCCCCCAATGGGTAGAGGACAACCTAATAGAGGAGGGGGTCGGCCTAATAACAACAGGAGTAGAGGTAACACTAACAGAGGAGGTAGGGGGAGGGGTTATAATTATGCACCTATTAACCCCCAGCCTAAACAACAGGGATATTGGAATGAACAGGGAGACACATACAGACCACCCAGGGGAGGACCCCCTTCTCGAGGGAATCCTCACTATGGGAATTATAGTCAGAATCATAGGGGGAATGATTATGCTGGGTCCATTGAACCCTATTATGATCGGCCTTCTGTACCTATCCAAAATCGCTTTGCACCGCTATCTCAGGATAATATTACACAGTCTGAAGGTTTTTTAGGCTCGCGCCAACTACATTGGCAAGATCCATGGGGACAAACACCCACAGGAAACAGACAGGGGGGCAAAAGAAGGGAAAGAGAGGAAGAAGAGCAGGAAGAAGAGTACAAAAGACAAAAGCTGTAATTGGGGCTGGTATTTACAATATTAGTGATTCCATTTTGTCAGATGACGAACTAAGAGTCCTAGATAAAGGACTTAAGTTCGCCCCAGTCCGCAATTTTAACAAATTTCAGACTTACATTAGTCTTCAGAAATTTGTTAGATCTCTTAATATAAAACGCTACTTCCTTTCGAAACCCGGTGAATCCTTTCCGGCTCCTGTTGGTGCAAGTACCAGAGAAGGGGTTACCCCAGGTACACATTCTAATTTAGCCAATAAATCGGTTTTCAATCCACCTAAAAATGACCACAGACACATAGAAGTCTTCAAAAACATGGTCTCCAGTGATCTGGAGTCGATGAAAATTAAGAAGGTGAGAGATCCTCATTTTTTGAAAGCAGGCATAGCGACTTTGGAGAAAAACAAAAATGTTGTTGTCCGTCCGGCGGATAAGGGTGGTGGTCTGGTAGTCATGAACAAATCCTTCTATAAGGAGGAGATGGACAGATTACTATCAGATCGCACCACTTATCAGATTTTGGGGGGAGACCCAGTTTTTGCTTATAAGGGTGAGCTACAAATGCTTGTACTATCAGGTAAAACCAGTGGTGTTCTCAATAAGAAAGAATCCTTATACTTGGATCCCAGTGCATGCAGAAGGCCTATTATATATTTCTTACCTAAAGTGCACAAAGATGCACAGAGACCCCCGGGAAGACCCATTGTAAATGGGATTGATTCGGTAACAGCCCGTTTAGGCCAGTATGTTGACTTCTTTCTCAAACCACTGGTTTCTACCACCACTGCGTTTTTGAGAGATACGAAACATGCGATTCAAGTCATCGAATCCACGCCTGCCAGTGATAACACTTTGCTTGTGACAGCAGACGTGGGTTCCTTGTATACGATTATTGGACATCAGGATGCCCTTCGTTCGGTCAAATGGGCCCTTGAGGGCTCTAATCTATCTACTATTCATAAGAACTTTATTTTGGAGGCTCTTGATTTTTGTTTAACTAAGAATTATTTCTGGTATGACCACAAATATTTCTTACAAATCCTTGGTGTTGCCATGGGTGCCCGCTTCGCTCCAAGCGTAGCCAATTTATTCATGGCCTTATGGGAGGAAGAAACCGTTTTCCATAATAGACCATTGGAATTGAAGCAGTACTATAGATATATAGATGACCTCATCATTATTTGGGAGGGTAACATGACCAGCCTCCAACTATTCATGTCCAAACTTAATGGGAACACCAAGAATATTAAATTATCTTGGAATGCTGATGCTGCTCGCATAGCATTCCTCGATTTAGAAATTTTCAAGGATGGTTCATCGCTTAAAACTAAAAATTATTTTAAGACTACAGATAGAAATGGGTTCATCCCCTTGGATAGTTGTCATCACCAATCTTGGTTATGCAACATTCCAAGGGGACAGTTTATTCGTTTAAGACGGAATTGCTCTCTGAAAACTGATTTTTTCGTTCAGTCAGACATCTTGGCCGAACGATTCTCTCAGAAGGGATATCATAAGAATACCATCACCAGCGAGATTCATAACATTGGGAACATGGATCGAGCTGTTTTGGTGTCAGACTTGCAGTCCAAAAAACCTCAGAAAGCTGGCTCTGAGTTCAGAATTATTCTGGACTACAATGTCCAGCACAAAAAATTTGAAAAGATTGTCATGAAGCATTGGGACATTCTTAAGAAGGATAACATTTTGGGAAAGGTATTACCACCACGTCCCAGGTTCATTTACAAAAAGGCACCAACCCTTAGGGATGTTATAGCCCCTAGTGTAGTGGATCCCCCTATTTTAAAAGAAAATAAAATTTTCTCCTTCTTGACTGGTTTTTATGCTTGTGGGCGTTGCCCTCCATGTAGACAATGCAAACATAATGTCAAGAGGCGGAAAGAATTTTCTACTTTCACCACTGGTGTCACATACCCAATTAAAAGCTTGATTACTTGTAACACCACTGGTGTGGTATATGTTCTCGAATGTGATTGTGGTAAACAGTACGTTGGGAGGACATCAAGACCTCTCAGTGTTCGCATAGGAGAGCATGTGAATAACATCAAAAAAGGCCTTAAAACACATAACGTTTCTAAGCATTTTAGGTTATGTCATAACAGAGACCCTAAATGCTTAAAGTTTTGGGGACTGGAGAGGGTTACCCAACACTGGAGAGGGGGAAACTTTATAAGGCAGTTAAGTCGACGTGAATCCTTCTGGATTCATGAGATGCAGGTACTTGTTCCAGGAGGGATGAACGTCGACTTCGACCTTAACTGCTTTATATCAGATAAATAGATTAAAAATGAATTGCTATTGTCATTTTTATACAATTTATGTATGTATATATGTATATATATATATATATATATATATATATATATATATATATATATAGTGTGTGTGTGTGTGTGTATATGTATATATGTATAATTTTTTTTTTTTTTTTTTTTTATATTATATATTATATTTTATTGTATATCTTAAATTAAATCAGCTAAATTAGTAAGGTTGAGATACTTGTTATCTATATAATATGTGAATTTAGTAATGATGGACGCGGGTGCATTAATCATCCATTATTTTTTTGGAAGGTTGTGGCATTTTTATAACTGTTTGTTTTCTATTTGTATATAGACTCCTTTTGGCTGCTTTTGCTAGTGCTGGTTAATTATCACTCAGCCATGTGAATCCAGCATATACCATGGGAGTATGTTTTAATTCCAGTACAGGTTTTAAAACTGTGCCTTCGGTGTCCCCACAAGCTAAGTTGTGTCTTTGTGTCACTAAAGAACGTCCGGTGCTAGGACCTCTGGCACTGGTGTTTCTCTGCACCTATCACGCTGCTCGTTTACCACCCAGGCCTCTATATTAACAGCGCAAGGTGACTAGATAGCTCCACCCACCGCTGACGAAGTCCACAGGACGTAACGTGCGTACGGGGGAGGAGCTATCGCTTATGCCAGTCACCCGCGCTCCATCACGCTATACACAGTGGCTTTACACCGCTGATGTTTTTTAGTTATTTGTTTTCATTGTGCTCTATGTATGTGCTGTATTCAGTGCAGATGCCTGCTTGCCCTAATTGCTTGTACAGCCTATACTCATCAGAGCTCTAATTGAGTTACTGGGCTCCACTGCTGTGCTGTTTTTTATGCAGAGGCTTGCATGCTTCAACTGTCTGTGCAATCCTTTATATCCATTGGAGCTTCAGTGTTATCCCCCCTTTTTAAATAAAACAAGATTTTTATACAGTCTGCACTGAGATTGCATCTTTTATTTTTTCTTGGGCATTAAACCTGCATAATCATCTCATGGTGGATCATCTTGGTTGGAGCCGCATCCTCAGGATAGTTCTGGTGTCCTGGTCATCACACACCTTTGGATTTTCTCCTGGTTGGATCGTTATCGCACCATCATCCCACGAATGGGTCCATGCGTTTTTGATTATCACATTTGGTAAGAGTACCTTTTCCGTTTGGTGGAGGATTGTCACTGTGAAACTTACTGAAAGTCTACAGTCACTGGGTGTTCTCATCCACATCACTCTACACATTGCTAATTGGATATGAACTTTTATATTCCATTTTTTATATGTTTTGCGCTGCACTTTCTTTTTTTACATATTATTCTTAAGGATTTGTGATTTACCTTTTTGTGTTCAGCTTGCAATTTTGTTTGTCTTTTGTTAATTTTGGTTTGCGCTGATTGCTTTATATACTATATATATATATATATATATATATATATATATATATATATATATATATATATATATATATATATATGGTTTAGAGCCCTATGGCCGGTACAGGTTTAACACAAACTTACCAACATGAAATGGACCTGAAAGTGTGCCTTGGTCTATCGTATGGTACACCAAAATAAGGGGGCATACCCTAGATAAGAAATGATGAAATGAGATTAGCTATGAAATGATGTGAAATTAGTATTCTGTTTGGAGTAAGATTACTTGAGAAATGCCCTAAGAAGGGGAAGGGAGGGTGGGTATCTCGCACAGGAAACCGACAAAGACCGGCAGCCTATGGGCTGGTTAAATACCCTCCGGGCTCCTCCCATAATTTCAGGCCACCATACTGGCCTTCTTATTTATGGTTTAGAGCCCTATGGCCAATACGTGTAAAGATGACATACAGGTTTAACACAAACTTACCAACATGAAATGGACCTGAAAGTGTGCCTTGGTCTATCGTATGGTACACCAAAATAAGGGGGCAAAACTTTCAGGTAGGGAAATAGCTTTATTGATAAGACAAGTCACTGGGTAAGCTTGGCAAATGCCTGGGCCATTTACACTTGTGGGTTAGGTATATAGCGGGAAAAGCAGGCTGACTTCCATCTACCTAGCTTTTTAATGATGTGGTCCGGGATGCCTTGCCCAGGGCCAGATTAAGAACATCATGGGCCTGGTGCTGAGGATTTTGGTCGGGCCTTTTATGAATAAAAATGCAAACAATTTTTTGTTATAACAAATTAAATTAAAGATAGAGAGGGAGGATGAGAGAGAGAGAAAACAGGGGATGAAAGAGGTGTGAGGGGTAAGGGAGGGAGGGAGGTTGAGAGAGAAAGGGGGATGAGAGAAAGAGGATGCACATGAGCATGCATTGGAATGACATCAATGCATCCCAGCCAAGGCAAGTGACCGAAGGCACAGAACCCGGAAGGAAGACCGGGTAAAGATGGAAGCAACCGGGCCCCGCCGGATTGATCACAGCACTGGAGGGCTCAGTTTGACAATTTAAGTGTACCCTAATGTGCTAATATGCTGTGCATACTTGTTCATTATGGCATAACCTACCTCAGGGCCTCTAAAAAGTAGTAATTAGGGTTGAGCGAACCCGAACTGTAAAGTTCGGGTCCGTACCGGACTTTTGGGTGTCCGGGACCCGGACCCGAACCCGAACTATTGGCTGTAAGTTCGGGTTCGGGTCCGGTGTTTTTAACAGCTTTAGGCCAGCCTACTAATGGCATGGCTGTGATTGGCCAGTGCAGCATGTGACCCAGCCTCTATATATAGCCCACACACAGCACACAGCGTCATTCTGTTAGACACACACTGTTAGGCAGGTTCCTGTGCTGCAGATAGATAGAGGATTTTAGGAGTTAGTGTGCTAAAGTCAGTCCACATTCCTGGAATTGTATTCTAATTAGTTAGATCAGTGGGCGATCTAGATAGCTAGAGTAGGGAGTTTCTTTATTTTGCAAAAGAAAGAGGCAGACATAATTATTGAAGAGATTCCTAAATCAATTGTACCCTGGGGTGCAGTGCACAGTCACAGTAACAGTGCCATGAGGCCAGTGCCAGACAAAATCTAAACGTTTTATCTTCAAGCTCAGTGCAACATTACTGCACTGCATATACTAAGAGATACACCACAGTCTGTGTGTATTCTGCTATTGGAAAAACATTGCATAAAAATTGAATTTTGCTTTTTATTTTTTTTTCCCAATAGCATTTTCTGTGTGTTCCTACATACACGCTGTAGATACTGTCCGTGTAGTCTGATATTGCAAAAACATTGCAAAAAAATAAAATTTTGCAGTGTTTTTTTTTCTTCCCAATAGCATTTTCTGCGTTTTCATAAACGCTGTAGATACTGTCCGTGTAGTCTGATATTGCAAAAACATTGCAAAAAAATAAAATTTTGCAGTGTTTTTTTTTCTTCCCAATAGCATTTTCTGCGTTTTCATAAATGCTGTAGATACTGTCCGTGTAGTCTGATATTGCAAAAACATTGCAAAAAAATAAAATTTTGCAGTGTTTTTTTTCTTCCCAATAGCATTTTCTGCGTTTTCATAAACGCTGTAGATACTGTCCGTGTAGTCTGATATTGCAAAAACATTGCAAAAAAAAAATTTTTTGCAGTGTTTTTTTTTCTTCCCAATAGCATTTTCTGCGTTTTCATAAACGCTTTACACACTGTACGTGTATTCTGCTATATACAAAAACACCCATTTAGGGCGAGATCATACATTTTGAAAATATGAGGAGATCATCAAAAAGGGGACGTGGCCCGGGTCGTGGTGCTGCTGATAGCGCTCCTGTTGCAGGGAGAGGACGTGGTCGATCTGTGCCAGCTGCACGCACTAGTGAAACACCTTCCGCAGGTGCGAGTAGGCGACAGAGCCTGCAGCAGTATTTTGGCGCGCCTAATGAGGCTGTACGAATGTCGAGGCCAGGACAAGTACAGGCGATAGTAGATTGGGTTGCTGCTGACAGTGCCTCCGGTTCCTTCACATTGTCTCCCACCCAGTCTCCTGATGAAAGTTCAGAGTTGGCACCTGCAGCCGATGTCCATCAGTCTTTCACCTCACCCCCTTGCAAATCAGCCAATCAGTCTGAGCCCCAAATCATGCAGCAGTCTCTTCTGCTTTTTGATGACTCTGTTAGCAGGGTTTCCCAGGGCCATCCACCTAGCCCTGCCTCAGAAGTGGAAGAGATTGTGTGCACCGATGCCCAACCACTTATGTTTCATGATGAGTACATGGGAGGACCAACGCAGCACGTCTCGGATGATGACGAAACACAGGTCCCAACTGCTGCTGCTTTCGCCATTGTGCAGACCGACAAGGAGGGCAGGGGTGAATTTTGGGTGGAAGATGATGTGGAGGACGATGAGGTCCTTGACCCCACATGGAATCAACGTCATGCAGGTGACCAGTGTAGTTCAGAGGAAGAGGCGGTGGTCGCACAGAGCCACCAGCACAGCAGAAGAGGGTGCAAAAGCGGAGCGTCCTTCCCCTAGACAGTACGTCTGCTACTGCCCAACGCAGCAAGGGACCGACCACACCAAAGCCAGGTGCAAGGAGTTCCCTAGCGGGGCAGTTCTTCAGACAATGTCCTGATGACAAGACACGAGTGGTTTGCACGCTGTGCAATCAGAGCTTGAAGCGAGGCATAAACACTCTCAACCTGAGCACAACCTGCATGACCAGGCATCTAAGTGCAAAGCACGAGATGCAGTGGAGTAGACACCGCAAAAACCAAGAAAGGTCTCTGGCTCCTCCTGCTTCCTCTTCTGCTGCAGTCTCGGCCTCTTCATCCACCTCTGTAGTGACATTGACACCTGCCAACCTGCAAACAGAGGATCTGCCAGCAACACTACCACCTGGGTCACCAACCATCTCCACAATGTCCCATGGAAGCTTTCAGCTCTCTATTTCCCAAACACTGGAGCGGAAGAGGAAGTACCCCCCTAGCCACCCGCGATCCCTGGCCCTGAATGCCAGCATTTCAAAATTGCTCGCCTTTGAAATGCTGTCATTTCGTCTGGTGGAGACGCAGAGTTTTCAAAGGCTGATGTCATTGGCTGTCCCACAGTACATCGTGCCCAGCCGCCACTACTTTTCCAGACGAGCTATCCCTTCCCTGCACAACCAAGTGGGGGACAAAATCAGGTGTGCACTGCGCAACGCCATCTGTGGCAAGGTCCACCTAACTACGGATGCGTGGACCAGTAAGCACGGTCAGGGACGTTATATCTCCCTAACAGCACACTGGGTAAATGTAGTTGCGGCTGGGCCTGAGGCGGATAGCACTTTGGCGCATGTCCTTCCACCACCGAGGATTGCAGGGCACTTTAGTTTGCCTCCTGTTGCTAACTCCTCCTACTCCGCCTCCTCATCCTCTACCGCCTCCTCATCCGGTCAGCGTAACACCTTCACCACCAACTTCAGCACAGCCAGGGCTAAACGACAGCAGGCAGTTTTAAAACTTTCCTGTTTGGGGGAAAAAACCCACACCGCGCAGGAGTTGTGGAGGGACATGGAACAACAGACCGATGAGTGGTTGGTGGCAGTGAGCCTCAAGCCCGGCCTGGTGGTGTGCGATAATGGGCGAAATCTCGTTGCAGCTCTGGGCCTTGCCGGTTTGACGCACATCCCTTGCCTGGCGCATGTGCTGAACTTGGTGGTCCAGAGGTTCCTGAAGAATTACCCCGATATGCCAGAGCTGCTGCAGAAAGTGCGGGCCGTCTGTGCGCACTTTCGGCGTTCTCACCCTGCTGCTGCTCGCCTGTCAGCGCTGCAGCGTAACTTTGACCTTGCTGCCAGACATTGTGTACCAGGAGGAAGAGGAGGGTTCATTTCCAAGGCTTTCAGGGCAGTCATTTACAAGTGGCTACGAGGGTGGGTTCCTGCACCAACATGCGCCAGGTACACAATGTCTGGCAGCAAGGGCACAGTTCTGGAGAATGACGAGGTGGAGGATGAGGAGGAGATGGAGGAGGAGGAGGAACCATGCTCACAGCAGGGTGGCACCCAGACCAGCTCATGTCCATCACTGGTGCGTGGCTGGGGGGATACAGAGGACACAGACGATACACCTCCCACAGAGGACAGCTTTTCCTTGCCTCTGGGCAGCCTGGCACACATGAGCGATTACATGCTGCAGTGTCTCCGCAATGACCGCCGAGTTGCCCACATTTTAACTGGTGCTGATTATTGGGTGGCCACCCTGCTGGATCCCCGTTACAAGGACAACGTGCCATCCTTAATTACCTCACTGGAGCGTGATCGTAAGATGCGCAAGTACAAGCGCACGCTGGTAGACGCGCTGCTGGTGGCATTCCCACTTGGAAGCGGGGGTACGGTGGAAGCACAAGGCGAAGGCAGAGGAGGAGGAAGAGGTCGCCAACGCAGCCGGGGCACCGCCAGTACCTCGCAAGGCAGGGTTAGCATAGCCGGAATGTGGAAAAGCTTTGTCGGCACGCCACAACAACCAGCATCACCAGCTGAGATGGAACGTCTTAGCAGGAGGCAGCATTTCACCAACATGGTGGAGCAGTATGTGTGCACACGCGTACACGTACTGCATGACGGGTCTGCCCCCTTCAACTTCTGGGTCTCCAAATTGGGCACATGGCCTGAGCTTGCCCTTTACGCCTTGGAGGTGCTGGCCTGCCCTGCCGCCAGTGTATTATCTGAACGTGTATTTAGCACGGCAGGGGGTGTTATCACAGACAAGCGCAGCCGCCTGTCCAGAGCCAATGTGGACAAGCTCACGTTCATTAAAATGAACCAGGCATGGATCCCACAGGACTTGGCCGTACCTTGTACAGAATAGACACATATACCGGTGTTCTGACGAAAACTGTCTTGCCATCGGATAGTGTCCGGCCACTTACTGCGCAGGTGCAGTGCTTGCGCAGTACGGAGGACAAGGAGATTCACAAAATCTCCAAAGATGAACGTCGCCTGTGCAGTAAGTGCAGGTTCAAGCCCGACCATCCAAGTGGACATACGGTAGCACATAGTAACAGGGCCCCTCACGGGCTCGCTTTGCTTGCCACACTTCGCTCCCCACGCTTCAGGCACGGCCTTGCTTGACTCGGCTTCAACCTCGGATGATGTGGCTTGAACCTGGAGTCACCGCGCATCGTCTTCGGAGAGTTTCAAAATCCCCTTGTCCTACGTACTGAGCAAGCGCAGTACAGGGCGGACACTATGCGACGGGGGAAAGAATTCGACACATCATTCACCACTAGCCTTACCCAGCCATTGTTGTATTTTTGAACCAGTGTTGGCTACCTCGTCCTCCTCCACCGCCGCTTCCACCTACACCGCCACATCCACCGCCACCTCAACCTCCTACTCCATTTGAATTTCGTCCTCCTAGGTCAAGATTATAATTTTTTCATTTTTTTTTAATTTCCAAGTATTTTATTTTCCCACTATCTTATCCATTAAATTGAATAATTTTTTCCAGAAAGTGCGTATTCTGGGGTATTCCCACCATATGTGCGGCATCGTGCCCTTGAGTTTCTGAGGTTCTTAATGACTTCCTGTACCTCTTCTGCTGAGAAGGGGGCCTCCAGCATTTTTTTTTTTTTTTTTTTTTTTTTATTATTTTAAGTTATTTCCCTATCCACATTTGTTTGCAGATCACTTGCCATGCTCTTAACAACATTTTGTTGCCATTTGCAGCCCTCTAGCCCTTTCCATGACCTTTTTACAGCCATTTTAGTGTTCAAAAGTCCAGGTCCCCATTGACTTCAATGGGGTTCGGAGTTCGGGGTCAAGTTCGGGTCAAGTTTGGTCCCGAACCCGGACTTTTTTCCGAAGTTCGGCCGAACCCGCCGAACCCGAACATCCAAGTGTCCGCTCAACTCTAGTAGTAATGTTAGAAAAGTTTACTACCGCTTTCATATCACAGAAGCCTCTCAAAAATATTTTCAGGGACACTTTTTTTACAAGTGCTATATTTAGAGTAGCTGATATCCCCTATGTTCCTATGTACATCAAATAGTAATTACAAAATTAAATAAGTACTAATAATGGGGCAGAACAAATATGAGGACTGAGATTTCCTTTAGTTGAACTTACAAAAGTGTGCCCATTCTAGAGCATTAAGGATATTCAGTATAATTTTAAAGTACTGTTTTTGTGGGTAAGAGGCATAGGGGAGGAGTATGGATGGTATAAAAGTGGGAAGTATGTGCAGGTGAGGGAGAGGAATGTGGAGGGTCTAACAGTGGGCACTATGTACATGAGAGGAGTGTGGAGGGTATGGCAGAAGGCACTATGTACAGGAGAGGAGTGTGAAGGGTATGACAGTGGGCAGTATGCACAGCAGAGGAGTGTGGAGGGTATGACAGTGGGCAGTATGTACAGGAGAGGAGTGTGGAGGGTATGACAGTGGGCAGTATGTACAGGAGAGGAGTGTGAAGGGTATGACAGTGGGCAGTATGTACAGGAGAGGAGTGTGAAGGGTATGACAGTGGGCAGTATGTACAGAAGAGGAGTGTGGGGGTATGACAGAGGGTAGTATGTACCGGAGAGGAGTGTGGAGGGTATGACAGTGGGCACTATGTACAAGAGAGGAGTGCGGGGGGTATGGCAGAAGGCACTATGCACAGCAGAGGAGTGTAGAGGGTATTACAGTGGGCACTAGGTATAAGAGAAAAGTGTGGAGGGTATGACAGTAAGCAATATATACAGGAGAGGAGTGTGGAGGGTATGACAGTGGGCACTATGTACAGGAGAGAAGTGTGGAGAGTAGGACAGTAAGCAGTAATTACAGGAGAGGAGTATGGAGGGTATGACAGTGAGTAGTATGTACAGGAGAGGAGTGTGGAGGGTATGACAGTGGGCACTATGTATTGGAGAGGAGTATGGAGGGTATGACAGTGAGTAGTATGTACAGGAGAGGAGTGTGGAGGGTATGACAGTGGGCACTATGTATAGGAGAGGAGTATGGAGGGTATGACAGTGAGTAGTATGTATAGGAGAGGAGTGTGGAGGGTATGACAGTGAGCAGTATGTACAGGAGAGAAGTGTGGAGGGTACGACAGTGGGCACTATGTACAGGAGAGAAGTGTGGAGAGTAGGACAGTAAGCAGTAATTACAGGAGAGGAGTGTGGAGGGTATGACGGTGGGCACTATGTATAGGAGAGGAGTGTGGAGGGTATGACAGTGAGTAGTATGTACAGGAGAGGAGTGTGGAGGGTATGACAGTGGGCACTATGTATAGGAGAGGAGTATGGAGGATATGACAGTGAGTAGTATGTACAGGAGAGGAGTGTGGAGGGTATGACAGTGTGCACTATGTATAGGAGAGAAGTGTTGGGGTATGACAGTGGGCACTATGTATAGGAGAGGGGTGTGGAGGGTATGACAGTGAGCAGTATGTACAGGAGAGGAGTGTGGAGGGTACGACAGTGGGCACTATGTACAGGAGAGATGTGTATGACAGCGGGCACTATGTAAAGGAGAGGAGTGTGTAGGATATGACAGCGGGTGCTATGTATAGGAGAGAAGTGTGGAGGGTGTGACAGACCTAGCCGGGGCACAGGCTTTTTGAGAGGACTACATGCGAGCCTCCTTCCAGCTGATTACGGGCCCCCCAAGACACACTGTCTGTATATGCATTTGGCATTGGCAATAGACTGGGACACAAGCTGTCAGATGCTATGTCATGAACTCAAGCCACCTGTCTATTGTGTAAATGAGGCTGGTCTGGCTTGTAAGGTGTATTCCACACAATGTTGTTGTGCTAATTAGCCCTGTGTTAATGTTTATGTTAATGTCTGTTGAATAGTCCTTCCAATTAACTAGGAGCCTTAAAGTCTGACCCTGAAAAGTCTTTTCAGCCAGTTGTCAACTAGTCTGGGCAATGATTAAGATAATTAGCTCATGCTAATTAGGTTAGCTTTTAGTCATCTGGCTATATATGTGTGTGAAATGTCAAATAAAGCATTCTTAATATACCTCAAGAACTAGTGCCGTCTAATTCTTGGGGGTTCCTATAACCAGATCCATTGGACTCATGTTCCAGGACTTAGGAAGCATTGAAGGCGGACACCTTGAATACAGGATCCGTCACATTGTTGGCAAGCAGTGGGATTGTGCTTCCTGCAGTCTGGGACATTCAAACCTCCACCGGGATCCAAGATCAGGATAGAAGACTTCGGTCACCCCAGCGGAGATATGGATCTGGCATCAGAGTTCCCGGGGCTGCTGCGGATCATCCTTGCAGCATACACAAGGACTGTGTCTGAGGAGGAATACCTGGAGCTCAGGCAGCAGATTCGGGTGGAGCTGTGGATTGGAGCCCTCCAGCTCGCTGGTATAAAACAGGGCAAGTTCTTTTCCAACCCAAGAGCAACGGGCCAGTGACCAACGGGCATTGCGGATGACATTCCTGGGAGAGCAGCCCCAGGAGCAATGGGTGACTGAGTTGGACAGGCTTGTCCAGCGGGAGATAGAGCTGGACAATCGTTATCGGGCTCTGCAATGGCACGCAGAGCAGGGATATTTAGGGGAGACAACAGAATGCTCCCCGGAGGGATATGACTTTGGAGGCCCTGGATTGCTGTGGGAGAGCCTTACAGATCATTTTGTGTTTGGCAATGAAGGGGAACCTACCCTTGAGGACCTGCGAGAATATAGAGAGGCTATGCTCGGTCTTGCAGGTGTCTCAGAGCTTAAACATGATCTGGACCATTTGTTAAGGAAGGAACAGCATCTGGAAAGGGCATACAGGAAACTGCTAGAACACGTTCAGCAGCATGCCAGAGAATCGGCAGTGGAAACTCCGGAGATTGTCGTCCCCAAAGCGGAAGTGTTGACAATTGGGCAGAACTCTGCTAACTTCTGCCCAGCACCAACAGTGGCTTCGGCCTTCTTGAGAGAAGAGGTAGTCGGCCTTTCTCCCACAACACTGACAGGGACATGTGATTTTCTGCCAGCAGCACCTATGGAGTTACAACAAACTTCTCCAGCTGAAGATCTGGTAACTGAACAGAGGGTCCAAGACCTCTGCCCCACACCTACAGCAATTCTGGAGGCCCAGGGTGAGGAGGTGGCAGTCCATCACGAGTTGCAGATCAGGGTTCAAGGAGAGAATGCAGTTGTCACCTCACAACTGCAGCTTGATCTGGTGTCGGTGGATGGGCCTGTGGTCTCCACTAACAGAAAACCAGCAGAAGTGCTGGCAACCGGGCAGAGTGCTACCAACCTCTGCCCAGCACCGGTAACAGCTGCGGAGTTCCAGGGAACTGGGGCAGTCGGCCTCTCTCCCCAACAGTTAGCTGGAGCAGATGATGTAGGGAAGCTCCTACGCCCAGCTGAACTGCTGGCAACGGAACAGAGCGTTGCTGGCCTCTGCCCGCAACTAAAACAGGACAGATTTCCTGTAAAGGTGGATGGGAATGCAGTCTCCACCAGTATAACCCAGGGATGCTGGGCGGTCGGCCCAGATCCCCAACAGCATGATGGAGTGAGCCCAGTCACCCTGTCTTCTCTCCAGCGGCTGAAAAGACTCCAGGGAGAATGGCCAGTCCAGGCCTCTACCCAGTGGCAGATATGTTCTTTGAGAGAGGCAGAGGTTGGCTGGGTGAGTGCTCTGTTTGAAACAATTTGTTTGGGGTACTGTGTGGGTACAGGCATTAGAGGACTGGAACTATGGACTAACTTCGGAGTCAACCCGTCTGGGGTCTCCTCCTGTGTTAGTCTCCTGCCGAAAGGGGAGAAATGTGACAGACCTAGCCGGGGCACAGGCTTTTTGAGAGGACTACATGCGAGCCTCCTTCCAGCTGATTACGGGCCCCCCAAGACACACTGTCTGTATATGCATTTGGCATTGGCAATAGACTGGGACACAAGCTGTCAGATGCTATGTCATGAACTCAAGCCACCTGTCTATTGTGTAAATGAGGCTGGTCTGGCTTGTAAGGTGTATTCCACACAATGTTGTTGTGCTAATTAGCCCTGTGTTAATGTTTATGTTAATGTCTGTTGAATAGTCCTTCCAATTAACTAGGAGCCTTAAAGTCTGACCCTGAAAAGTCTTTTCAGCCAGTTGTCAACTAGTCTGGGCAATGATTAAGATAATTAGCTCATGCTAATTAGGTTAGCTTTTAGTCATCTGGCTATATATGTGTGTGAAATGTCAAATAAAGCATTCCTGATATACCTCAAGAACTAGTGCCGTCTAATTCTTGGGGGTTCCTATAACCAGATCCATTGGACTCATGTTCCAGGACTTAGGAAGCATTGAAGGCGGACACCTTGAATACAGGATCCGTCACAGAGGGTATGACAGTGAGCAGTATGTACAGGAGAGAAATGTGGAGAGTATGACAGTGGGCTATGTATAGGAGAGGAGGATGAAGTAATCTGGGAAGGAAAAATGTAAAAAGGTTTGTGGAAGGATGTTTAGGGACTGCGTAGTGGTTAAGCGGGCCATACATGGATTGAAATTACACCAATTAAGCAGAGACCAGCCATAGTCGATCTATGTATGGGCTAGCAGGTTTTACACAGGTCAACCTATTAACCGACTTGAGTACAACCAGCCTGTCAGGTTTTCCCCAAAACAATCAGTGCTGCCAGCTATAGTTAGCAACACTAATCGTTATATTCACAGGCAGAACACAATAACACTGCGGGAGTGATTCCCCCATTCACAGGTAAGCAGGTGAGAGGGTGTGTGGGGACAGGCTGGGGAGAGATACTAGTCAGTGGCTGGGTAGGCACTGGTTAGTATCAGAGCCAGATACACACATGTGAGGTATCGCCACGATCGTTAGAGCGAGAGCAATAATTCTAGCACTAGACCTTCTCTGTAACTCTAAACAAGTAACCTGCAAAAAAATGTAAAGCATCGCTTATTACACAAAAAAAATTGTGCTAACTTTAGTGTTTTCTTTATGAATGAAACAGTTTCTTTCCCAAAAAAAACTTTTGAAAAATTGCTGCGCAAATATCGTGTAACATAAAAAGTTGCAAAGGCCACCATTTTATTCCATAGGGAAAATGGAAAACAATATTTATAATGCTTGAGGATTCTGAGTAATTTTCTATCAAAAAAAAAATCATGATTTTTTTTTTTTTTTTTAATCAGATAGTTCTTTATTGTGTTTTAAAACATACACAACATAAGAAAAAACACACAACAACAAAACAAAGACAAAAACTTAAACTGAAAAGGCACAGTTGTTTGAGGGCCTTCAGCGGTATTTCAATAAGAGCACTTATCTAACATAGAGTAGTGGGGGTACACATACCATTACATCTTCTATTGTGCAGCACAGTATCATAAACACCATTCCGATGTGTTCCCTCAGTTATACCGTGGTCTATAGAGAATCGGGTGCGGCAGTATATCTCTAAACCGTTGAAATAAAGTACATTTTTTTTTAAAAACACCATTTACTTCAGTCTCTGCAGGGCTATAGTTTTATACTTTTTACTCTCTCCCTCCCCCCCAGGCTTCTTCTATCATTTCGTAGCGTATCGCTAGCTCGCTAGGGTACTATGTTGTTAGTGGTCGTCCTCCCTCCTAGAATTCTATTTTGGACCAGCCTCAAAGGTGCCAGTCCAGGTGTGTCCAGCCAGGGGTCCCAGATGCTTTCAAACTTGTTAGGGCTACCTCTGTGTTTGTATGTGAGTTGTTCCCTAATAAGAGAATCGTTCACCGACTTCATCCACTCAGCCAGAGTAGGTGCAGTCGCCGATAGCCACTTCCTAGCTATGAGTTTTCTAGCCAGAAATAGCATTCTCAGTATTGCTACATACGTGTGAGGAATATATTGTTCATCGTCTATCCAACCTAGTAAACATAGTTTAGGGTCAACCTGTAGCGTAAGATTCCATATATTATTGATAGTACTGACCACTGTCGCCCAGTATCTCTGGAGTTTCGGACATCGCCACAGCATGTGTACTAGTGTACCGGTATTGACAAGACAGCGAGGGCAGAGTGGGGAGTCTCTCCTGTTCCATTTATGAAGCTTCTCAGGTGTGCGGTATGTTCTATGTGTAATGAACAGTTGAGTGAGTTTTTGAGATGAGGAAAGTGACACCTTGGGGATATTATCCAGTATGGTGTTCCATTCCTCATCTGTGACATGTCCTAAGTCCTCACCCCAGTCAGTCCTGCATTTTAGGGACATTGCCTTGGATATCTGGCCCAAGAGGGAGTTGTAAATAGAAGAGATCTGTCCCTTCCGGGACGAGGAGGTGACCAGCTGGGTGAGTATGCCCATCTTAGTCAGTTTCCAGTCCCCTGACGCGGCTTGGGCTGTTATTGCATGTCTGAGTTGGAGATATTGATAGAAGGAGGTGTTTTGTAGATCAAATTCAGTTCTCAGGGACTGGAAGTCCCTAAGTACCCCACCGCAGTACAATTGAGGAATGTATCCGACACCATTTCTTGCCCAGTTATGAAACACCTGTAGCTTATTCAACTCTGGAAAGTTACAGTTGTGCCATATACGCGACCAGTTTGAATATCCTGTGTATTGCATGTGTTGTTTGGCCTTGTTCCATATTTTGTCTATTAATTTAAATGTGGGGTATTGACTCTGGATCCCCAGTTCACCCGCCTCTATGCATTCCACTATCTCGTCACAAGACAGCTGAGTCAAGATAATATTTCTAATGGGATCCATAGGTTCAGGGCGTAGCCAGCCAGTTAAATGTTGCAGCTGAGCCGCCATGAAATAGTAGAATGGATTAGGCACCGCTAGGCCTCCTGAGTCCTTGGGTTCTTGCAACGTTTCCAATTTGATTCTTGGAGTTTGTTTTCTCCAAATCAGAGTGCGATATATGGTGTTACATTTTTTAAACACATGCATGGGGATCCAGATAGGGGCGTTATGTAGAGCATATAGTTGTCTGTGGGTTCCAGACCATCTTTATTAGGTTGCATCGGCCTACTACCGATAGTGGCAGCCTAATCCAGCTGGTCGTTTTTTCCTGAAATTTTTTGAGTAGTGGTTCTATATTTAATTTTGTATATTGGCTCAGGTTAGGGTGGATATTTATGCCCAGGTATTTAAACTTCTCTACTATTTTAATTTGGTCCGCCACCTGAGGCAGAGGTTTATTTAGTGGGTCCAGAGGTAGTATTGTGGATTTGTCCCAGTTTATGGTGAATCCGGAGAACTTTCCGAATGTGTGTATCAGATTCATTAAATTAACGAGGGAAGCAGAAGTATCTCCCAAAAACAGAAGTGCATCATCGGCATATAGTGCCAATTTGTCTTCCGACTCCCCTCGTATTGAAACCAGTTATGTCCGGGTTCCCCCTGATGGCTGCAGCTAGAGGCTCGATGGCAAGGGCGAACAATAGTGGTGACAGGGGGCAGCCCTGTCTAGTACCCCTATATAGGGGGAAGGAAGAGGAGAGCGTGTTGTTAATCCTAATGCATGCCTTAGGTTCCTTGTATAGCAACTTAATCCAGGAGATAATATAATCCCCCAAGTTAAGTTTTTCCAGCACTCGCCACAAGTAATCCCATTCAACGCTATCAAACGCCTTGGCGGCGTCTAGTGATAGGATTGCTCTGTGACCCTGATTATCAGTGGGGACTTGCATATTGAGGTAGAGGCGGCGCAGGTTGTTCGCTGTAGGTATGAACCCGGACTGGTCCGGGTGTACCAGTTTGGATATCACTTTAGCCAGTCGCATCGCTATGGTTTTAGTAAGGAGTTTCAGGTCCGTATTTAATAAGGATATGGGCCTATACGATTCTGGCATGTCTGGCTTTTTCCCTGGTTTTAAGATTACTATGACTACTGCTTCATACATGGATTTAGGTAGGGAGTCTGCTTTGAGAGCTTCCGTAAGGGTATGGAGTAGCTCTGGTAAGAGTATTCCTCCAAAGTGCTTGTACAGTTCTATTGGTAAACCGTCGTTTCCCGGGGCTTTGGAATTTGGGAATGTGGCTAAGGCAATTTGCAATTCCTCTAAGGTTATAGGGCTATTAAGAAGGCTTTTACCTGTGTCTTGGAGCTGGGGTAAGGCTACCGATTCCAGGAACCGAGTCAGCTCATCCGTGGGATAAGTCACCTTAGATGAGTATAGGTCTTTATAGAAGGAGCGGAACTCCTCCAGAATAGAAGGTGTGTCTGTAACAGTCTCTTTTCCCGACGTGGTGATGGTGTGAATCAACTGTGGGGGTTGTTGTGCTCTGGCTAGCATGGCTAACATGTGTCCTGTCTTCTCACCCTCTTCAAAGTATGTTTGAGACCTGAAAAATCTTTTGTTGTCGGCTTGTTGTAGGTGTATTGTGCGATATACTTTTTGTGCATCCCTCCACTGTCTCTCATTCTACGGGGTTGGCGTGCCCACATACAGTGCCTCTGTCCTTTTTACTGCCCTATCGGCGTCTTCTGCCCACTGTTTATTTTTAGTTTTGATGCCACTCACTTCCCTAATACACATCCCCCTAACAAAAGCTTTGAGGGTGTCCCAGACCACCCCCGATGCAGCAGAGTGCCTATTGGTTTCTAGGAAGAATTGAAGTTGTGAACGCATGTTCTCTGAGTCAGGAAATAATTGGATCCAAAAAGGATTGAGCTTCCAATGAATGGGCAAATAGGTTTTGTGTAGATTCAGGCTTAGCTGTACCGGTGAGTGGTCCGACAACCCCCTGGGTAAATATTCTACCTCCGGTTCATAGGGGTGGGTCAAATCGTTTCCCAGGGCCAGATCTATTCGGGATAAACTGGAGTGCGTCAGAGAATGGCACGAGAACTGTGCTTTAAGGGGGGCCTTGCATCTCCATAGGTCCGTTAGTCCGAGTTCTGATAGGAACTTGGCTAAGGGAGTCTGTGCCCTAGGGCCCTGAGGGCAGAATTTTTTGAACACATCGAGTGAGATATCCATAGGGCTATTAAAGTCTCCCATGACCATTATTGGCACCTGTGGGTGTTTAGCTATAAATCTCGCCAGGCATTGTAACACTGCAAGTGTAAAAGGAGGGGGCACATACACATTGCAATAATACATGTTAACTTTTCCCAAGTGCCCAGTAAAAAAATAAATCTCCCCTCCTTATCAATTTGTACATCCTGTTCCACAAATGCAGTGGATCTAGCAAAAAGAGTAATGACACCTCTAGAAAATCTGGTATGCACCGAGTGGTATTGGACCGGGTATTTGGACATGTGTAACAGATGGGTAGTGTCACTAGTTAGATGACATATCACACTGGGTTTTTTCTGTGAGAAGAAAGTAAAGAGTGCAGTTCTCTTTGTAGGGTCATGTAATCCCCTGATGTTCCAGGACAAGATTGTGTCACATCTATTACTCATTGGAGCAGTGGTAGAGTAATACAGAACTGACATCCGTCAGTCTAGGCATTCTCTGGTTTTGCGTGTACCATTCCCATATACCCCCGGTACCTGAGTCCTTAGAGGGTGGAAAGAGCATTCCCATGCGAGTCCTGTCAGTTACAAATCGAAGCATGCTGAGGCGGGATGTCGCAAAGTATGGTAGTTGCCTGCAGGAATGTAGAACTTCCAACGGTTGCTGAAAATATTCAGAGTCTGTGCCAAGAAAAAAGAAGAAAAAAAAGAAAAACAAAGACAAAAAACAACAACAGATTGCCAACAACCAAGGAAGGCAAAATAGTCCTGAGCACGGGTGGTCATGTTGACAGTCTTCCATGCTTGCCCCTCGGGGCCAATTGGGGGTAAACTGTGAGGGCTGGGGCCCTATGACTCTAACTTCGAGGCACAGGTGGTAGCCAAAAATTAGAGTAAAGATGACTAAGGTTTTGGTGTCTCTTCTAAGGCTCCTTTCCTTGCAAGTGTGTTGTGAGCAAGAAATTTTTTTTTTAAGGCACTGTCATATCTCGGCTTTTGGTGTCTTTATGCTTGTTCCCGTGCGGCTCCCCTTAGCTGTCTTTCATGTCGGTCCAGCCAGTTTGCAGCCATATTAGGACTTTCAAAGAAGTGTGCCGTGCCATCCGCAATCACACGTAGTTTGGCCGGGTATAACATAGAATATATCAGCGGGATGGCCGTCATCCTCTTTTTCACCTCAGTGAACCTTGCACGCTGTTTTTGCACCGCTGCTGAGAAATCAGGGTATATCGATATCTTGGCCCCCTGTATTTCCATGTCAGCTTTTTGTCTAGCCATGCGCAGTATGATATCTCTATCTCTATCTCTATTTGTAATGCAGTAGTTTCAAAAGAAATGGTCTATCGTGGCCCCCTGGTGGCGGTGGTCTAGATGGCACTCTATGGGCTCTTTCAACTGAAAAAAATGGAGTAAGATTGTTCTTCCCAAAGGTGTCTGTTAGCCATGTCTCAATAAAATCAGTGGGGTTCTTTCCTTCAGACTTTTCGGGCATACCGACTATACGCAAGTTAGACCTTTTCAGTCTGTTTTCCATATCCTCAACTCTTGCAAATGTCTCATCTGCTTTAGCAGAGGTGCCATGCATTTCCTGAATAAGGGGGGACAGGTCGTCTTCAATGGTGCTCACCCTTCCCTCTATGGCAGTCGCCCTCTCCCTGATCTTCTGCATATCCTGCCTTATATGTAGCAAGCCCTCCTTCATGCTCCTGACCTCCACAGATAGTTCAGTTAATGAATTCCCATAAGAATGGACTGCTGTGAGGATATCCTGCAGTGAGGGCTCAGTGTTATCTGCGGTTGTGGGGCTGGCTGTATCATGGCGGGGGAGAGGGGCTGCAGAGGTACTCACTGTGCTCCACGAGGCTTCCGGCGCCATTTCCTCCTGTGTATGGTAGGTCTCTTGGGGTGGTTTCACAGGCGCGCTGGTCTTACTTGTTTTAGCGGCATCCAGGGCTGTATTAGGCTGTCCTCTCTTTGGGCTGCCCGGATCGTGGGTATACTGTGCTAGCTTTGCCGCTGCTGAGGCATATGACTCGCGGCCTGTGCGTTGTTGGAGCGGGGAGCCACCATTTTGGTTCGGGCCTCCTCCACGAGGAGACTCCGATTTGGGCTTGGACATCCCGGTTTTCTTCGCCGTTCGTCGGCCAGGTGAGGCAGCAGGGGTAGCTCCGCTCCGGGAGCGTAGTGTCCTGTCTATTGCGGCGGTAGTGTGGGCTCACGGCAGGATTGATCGGCTCAGGATGCAGGAGCTGATGTGAGACACGTCCGCTCACATGGAAGTCCAAGCCACGCCCCCCAATCATGATTTTTACATGTAGGAGAGAAGTGTCAGAATTGGCCTGGGTAGCAAGGGGTTAATTATCATAAGTAATATACAAATAATTATTATAAGCACTGTGATCTCATCCTCTCAGTCTGCTGCAGAGTGTTCCAGCTTGTATTTATACTGGCCGCTCTGTACGTAGCTTCTGACCGACTTCCCAAGCAGCCCTGTATCTCCAGAACTATAGATGATAGCAGCCCCATATTTTAACCAGCGAATGGGGAGTTTCTATGACTCCTGGTCGCTGAGCTACAACCCTCGAAGTCAATTTATTTTTTGATTTTTTTTTTTTTTTTTGGGCAAATGGGCCTATCTTGAGAAAGGGGCCTGGAGCTGCAGCTCCAATAGCCCCTATGTTAATCCGGCCTTGGCCTTGCCGGGATGCTGTTGAGGCTGCCCCGATCCGGAATGAATGCCCGGAGTACTGACTGGGGTTTATGTGTAGGTTGCTGAGAAGAATCCGGGTATGTTTCATGAACTGCGACGTGTTGAGTGGTTTCACAGGAAAGGGCAGAAGAGGACTGGTGTCTGGCTAATCGGACAGAAGTGTTAACAACCGATTCAGTGTGGCGACTGGACACCAGTTGTTGTGGGTCCTGAAGAGGTGTATGTCTGTTCCTGCGCCTAGCTGCTGCGTCTTTGACACAGCCAGGTGTGATCCTGGTGGCAGACTAGGTTACTATTACGTAACACTGGGCCTGAAGGGTGGTTACAGGTAAACTCACTGGGTCGTAGGAACCCGTAGAAGGCCAAGTGTATGGCGGCTTGTAGGACCGTGCTGGGGAGAAGACCGAACGGGGACATGTCCAGGATGTTGGACATGTCCCTGAAGATCTCTCCGGTTATCGGTAGTCGCCTGGGACCGACTACCGGCTGACGTTTCTGAATCCCCCGGAGAACGGCCCATACTGCATGGAACGAGAATACGGAAGGTCTTGCGGGGTCCTGAAGGGACAGGTAGTGCTGTACACCAGCCAGGTACAGCCGTATGGTGTTGTGGGATAATGTCAAGTGAGTGTGACAGTAGGAAATAGAGGCCAGGATCTGTTTGACGCTGGACGGTTCTCTGGGGTGTTGAGACAAGAACTTGTTGAATGCCCTCCAGGCTGTCTGATAGGCCTTGCGGGTATTGCGGAAGAGTGATGCGTTGATGAGGTTGGTTGCTGTCTGTAGATGCTGAGTTAATCCAGGGTCAGCTGTGACAAGTCCGGGATAGTAGCCAACAGGGGACTGGCTCTAGGCATCTGTTTGAAAAAGGAAAAGTAGTTAAAATGGGAAAGTGCGTCCGCTGCTAGGTTGCGCTTCCCTGGGATGAATGAGCAGTAGTTATTAAATTGGTGCTGAAGGGACAACTGTACCAGCCTACGAAGGAAGGACATGACGGGCCTGGACCTGGACCTGCCTTTGCTGATGATTTCCGCGGTGGCAAGGTTGTCAGTTGTGAATGCTACTGTCTGCTTGGACAAGCTGTGACCCCATAGGTGAGCAGCTGCCACGATGGGGTAGAGCTTAAAGAGGGCAGACGTTGTGATTAAGCCAGGTGTCGCTAGTGCCTGTGGAGGCCAGGGTGCTGCGAACCATAAATGGCCAAAAATGGCGGCAAACCCTGTGGAAGCCGCCGTGTCTGTCACCACCTGTGGTGACAAGGAGGACACTGTGGGAATGAAGAGTGACACGCCGTTCCAGTTGGACAGGAATTCCTCCCACATGGCCAGGTCCGCTACGACTGCGGCATCAAGTTTGATGACCTGATCTGGGTCCTGGGCGTGGGACAGGTACACAGGCAGCCGGGACACGAAGGAGCGGCCCTGGGGGATGGTCCTCATCGCGAAGTTCAACATCCTGAGAAGGGACTGAAGTTGCTTCTGAGTACATCCCCCGGCATGAGTGAACTCCCGGAGAACCGCTCTGATTCGATCCAGCATGAAGGCTGGCCTGCATGACTCGGGTATCCAGGTTGACACCCAGGAACGTGATTTTTTGTGCTGGGCCATCAACCTTGTGTTCCTTGATGGGGACATTCAGGTTGTTGAAAACAACCCTTAGCCTGTTGACGTCCCCTGGGGTTGTCCCGGGCGGCTCTATCAGCAGGAAGTCGTCCAGGTAGTGGATAACCTCTTGGCACTGTGCTTTGTGCAAGAGGATCCACCTGAGGGTCTCTGCGAACGTGTTAAATAGCCAGGGGCTACTCTTGGACCCAAAGGTCAATTTGGTGGCGAAGTAATATGCCTCCTTCCATTTGATGCCATGCCAGCACCAAAGGGAGGGATGTATGGGCAGCAATTTGAAGGCATCAGATATGTATGCCTTGGAAAGCCAGGTACCTACACCTGTCTTAAGTATGGCTGGGATGGCCATGTCCACTGAGGCGTATTTAAGGGAGAACTCCTCGGAGGGGATAAGAGAGTTGAGACTGGGAACGGAGGAGGAATGAGTTACAGGAGCCATAATTGTAGTTATTGCAGATTGCCGCTCCCCCGGCCGTCCAAACTAGTCGTCCTAGTTTGTCCATTTTCAGCTCTTGTGCAGGGGCTTGCTGACCCTGACCCGTGCTGGTAGTGGCCGTGTTGTCTACCTGGTGGACGGAGGCTGCGTTAGCACACCAGACAGCGGTGTGGGTCGCTGACTGGCATATGGCACATAGTGGTGACCGTAGGCCCGCAAAGTGCCGGCAGAACAACTCCGTGTCCATGATGCTCCAGTCTGTTGGTATATGGAACTGGAGAAACCTCGCTGTGGCTTTGACCGAGAAGGAGCAGTGATAGTCATAGATCCCAGAGCCACCGTATTTGCAGCCTAGGTCTACGACTATATGGAGGTATAGGTCCAGCTCCTCCCGTCTGCCGGGGGAGGCTGAACATACCACATCCCTGAGCATACCGAATGCCAAAGTGAACTCTGGCACAGAGAGTTTCCTGTTAAGCCTGGGGTCTTTGGCTTTCAGGATAACCGAGACGTCCCCCCAGGTGTACTCCTTGTTCTCTGCCAGGTCATGCACCGAGATCAAGAGTGAGGCCAGGTTGACATCCTTGCCCTCGAAGATGTCCTTCCTCACGTTGGGTGGTTGTTCTGTCTCAAGGACATTCAGCTAAACCATTCTTATCCCATAAACATGATACCATATTTCTTCGATCGCAGTTTATTGGAACAAGCTAGGTGAAACTACAAATAACAAGAATAAACCTTGATAAGTACAATATCCCATAAATTTAGCATACATTTCAAAGACAAATATACACAGTACAATATGAGACAGTAAAACTTACTTTTTTAAGTTCAATAAGGGATTGATGGTAAGAGATTGAAACAAGACCTCTTGCAGTCTGAAAAGCATGATGAATGTGTCTCTTCCTGTGAGACTTTACCCAGAATACTTTGCTTTCCAAGTACTTCCTAGGTTATAAACTTTATTAATAAACTATACACACAGAAGCAATACCAAAAAAGGATGCTAGATGGCGCCTAAGCTCTGCAAATGATTCCTATAAAAGGTAACAACATTAAATGTCATTTACAACAACACAAATGCAGATAATCAGAATATATCCATCTGATGGACAGAACACTCCCCGCCTGACGTCAAGTGACGTCACTAACAGAGTCCTCCGTAGAAAGTAACAGAACAAGTTCAGTCACTGGTCTCAAGAACACTTTGGCCTCATTCTGTTGAAAGGTCTTGACCTCGACCTTACGGACAAGATTATCTTTGCTTGGCAGTACTTTGGTGACTAGACCTAAAGGCCACATGTTCCTTAGTGTCTGGCAATCTCTCATGAGCACAACATCACCAAGTTTAAGGTTAGGTTTTTCTGAGTGCCACTTCCTCCTTAGTTGAAGAGTAGATGTGTATTGCTCCCTCCACCGACTCCAGAAGGTATTGGCAAGAGTTTGAACTTGTCTCCATTGACGTTTGTAAAGGTCCTTCTCACAAAACTCTCCAGCTGGAGTACCTACAGGACCAGTCTTTTGCGTGAGCAACATGGTAGGTGTGAGAACCATTGGATCTTCAGAGTCACTTGAAATTGAAGTTAAGGGTCTGGCGTTAATGATGGCTGTAACCTCTGCCATAAATGTCACTAAACACTCGTGAGTAAGCCTTGCAGTTCCTACTTGTAGGAAGATAGAGTCAAGAATTCTGCGGGCTATGCCTATCATCCTCTCCCACACACCTCCCATGTGAGAAGAGTGAGGTGGATTGAAGATCCACGTGCAGTCTTGCTTACTCAAATACCTTTTTACACTGGGGATGTCCAAGTTGGAAGGAATTTGCAGTTCTTTTACTGCTCCTACAAAGTTAGATCCTCTGTCAGAGCGAATGAGTTTCACTGGGCCTCGGATTGCAATGAAACGTCTAAGAGCATTAATGAAACTTGAAGTGTCCAGCCTGGGTATGGTGTGTTCAGGCAGTGGTGCAAGTTTTGCTTTTCCCATTACAAACCCTATGTGGCTTTGTCCTTTAGTGTCTATGGTTTTCAGGTAAGCTACAGCAGCAATTGTTTTAACAGAAGCATCCGCAAACACACAAAGTCTTTGCATCTGAACATCTGCAGATGACAGAGGTGCATATGGGCGTGGAATTTTAAGATTGGATAGCGCTGTTAGTGAGTCCTTCCACTCTAGCCATAGGTTCTTCCTGTCGGTGGGGAGAGGGTGGTCCCAATCTAGCGACTCACAGGTTAAGTCTCTGAGTAGTGCCTTACCCTGGATGGTGACAGGTGCTGCAAAGCCTAAAGGATCGTATAGGCTGTTTATGGTAGACAGGACGCCTCTACGGGTAAAGGGTTTTTCCTCTGTGTTTACTTGGAAAGTGAAGGTGTCAGATCTTAAGTCCCAAAGCAAACCAAGGCTGCGTTGCATGGGAAGTGAGTCTGTGCCTAGATCTAAGTCCTTTAACTCGTTGGAATGGTCTTGGACAGGAAAGGCTTCTAAAACTTCTCTACTGTTGGAAGCAATCTTGTGGAGCCTTAAGTTGGAACACGCAAGCATTGCCTGAGTTCTTTTGAGGAGACTGATTGCGGCTTCATTTGTGGGTAGTGATTTCAAGCAATCGTCTACATAGAAATCCTTGTCCACAAATTGTCTGACGTCTGACCCATACTCTGACTCTCCCACTCTAGCAGAGTGTCTGAGGCCATATATAGCAACTGCAGGGGAAGGGCTGTTGCCAAATATGTGCACCTTCATGCGATATTCTGTGATGTCTCCAGAGGGGTCGTTGTCCCTGAACCAGAGAAACCTCAGAAAGTTTCGGTGTTCTTCCTTAACAAGAAAGCAATAGAACATTTGTTGTATGTCTGCCATGAATGCGACTGAATCCTTGCGGAAGCGGAGAAGTACTCCCAATAGTCTGTTGTTGAGGTCAGGGCCAGAAAGAAGGACATCATTTAGAGAGACACCTTCATGCTTGGCGCTGGAATCAAACACCACTCTAATCTGCCCTGGCTTCTTAGGGTGATAGACGCCAAATATGGGTAAGTACCAACATTCTTCTGAGTCTTTGAGGTCTGGAGCTACCTCAGCATGGCCATTTTGGAATATTTTGCCCATGAAGGAAAAGAAATGTTCTCTCATCTCTGGTTTCCTTTGCAGATTGTGTCTTAAGGAAGTGAGGCGTTTATATGCTAGTTCCCTGTTGTTAGGCAAACGTTGTCTCTGTGGCCTAAAGGGAAGAGGTGCTACCCAGTTATTACTCACGTCTTTCTCCATACTGCTTTCCATAACCTCTAGGAAGATCCTATCCTCAATGGACATTGCTACCTGGTTGTCTTCCTTTGTTCTCCTGAACACTGAGTGTCCTAAGTCGCTTTGGTCATCGTCATAGGTATTGCTGTCACAGGGGGGACTTAGGAAAGGAAGAGGTACAGGGTTGTTGTGAGGTAGCTCCTTTATGAGGATGCGATTTTGACAGGGTTGGAAAAGAGAAGGACGACCATTCTCGAGGGTACTAGTGAGCAGATTATTAACAGATGCCGGTTTGTGTGCACCTCCCAGGCAAACATCACCTATAATGACCCACCCAAGATCCAGTTTTTGGGCATATGGAGCACTTTTAGGACTGTTGATCAGTTTCCTTACTTTGTGGACTTGCAAGATATCCCTCCCTAGGAGTAAGATTATCTGAGCCTGATCATCAAGTTCTGGTATGAGATGTGCTATGTGCTTCAAGTGAGTCTGGTGAGCTGCTGCGTCTGGTGTGGGAATCTCCGATCTGTTGTCTGGCATCTGGTTGCACTCTATTATGGTCGGCAAGGGTAGGCATGTCTTACCATCCATAGATTCAATTTGTAGGCCGTCAGCTCTTCTCCCCGCCGTTTCCACTGTACCTGCACAAGTCCTAAGGGAGTAGGGGCTGCTGGGGCCTTTAAGGTTTAGAATGTCAAAAAACACAGGTCTGGCTAGTGACTTATTACTCTGATCATCCAAAATGACGTAGAGCTTGACTGCTTTGTCTCTGCGTCCCTTTGGGTAAACTTTCACTAGACAGATTTTAGAGCAAGATCTGCCACCTGTACTTCCTTTGCAGACTTCAGTGCACTGTGAAGTGATTGCTGTGGTATCTGTACTAGAGTCTTTGGTCTCCCTGCCTTGCTCCTTGTCACCATGGACAGGTGGGAAGGTTCTTGGAGTAGGCTTTGGGTGTAAAGCTGTGTGGTGCTCTGTGCTGTCACACTCTGTGCATTTGACACTGACCTTGCAGTCCTTGGCGAAGTGTGTAGACGAAGAGCAGCACTTGTAACAGATGTTGTTCTCTTTGAGGAAAGCTTTGCGGTCCTGGATGGTCTTTGTCCTGAAGGCTCTGCATTTCAGAAGAGGATGTGGCATCTTATGTAGAGGGCAGAACTTCGTTGGGTCATTGTCTTGATCCTCTGGCTGAGACTCTGCAAATCTGTGGGAAGAAATGTTAGTTTTGTGCACAGCTACTGGAGCCCTGAGTTGCTTAGGGCCAGCAGAAGTGATGTAAGACACTGGAAAAATGAAGCTGGGGTCATCTTTCGTTCCTGCTTGTCTGTCTACAAAGTCCACAAACTCACTAAATGGTGGAAAGGGCACATTGTGTTTCCGTTTGTAGTTACAGCCATGAGCAATCCATCTTTCGTGTAACTCATAAGGAAGTTTTTGAGCTAAGGAGTTAATACCTCTAGCAGAGTCAAGATAAGAAAGGCCAGGTAAGTCACCTTCCGCTTTAGCAACTTGTAACTCCATACATAGGTCACTGAATTCTCTGAGTCTTTGGTAACCTCTGCTAGGTATTTTTGGGAAGTCTTCTATCCTTTTAAACAGTGTACTCTCTATAGCCTCTGGTGAGCCATAACATCTATCCAGTCTGTTCCAGATGTTTGTAAGGCCTATCTCAGGGTGGTTTATATTAATGTCTCTGATCCTTTTGGCGTGTTCAGCAGAATCATTGCCAAGCCACTTTACGAGGAGTTCTATCTGTTGTCTGCAAGATAGATCTAGACCTTGGATAACACTCTGGAAAGAGGATCGCCACGCCCTGTAGTGTTGAGGGCGATCACTAAATTTGGCAAGTCCTTGGGTAACTAACTCGCGTTTGGCCAGGAACTTGGCAAAGTCTACAGTAGCCTGATTGGCATTGGGGTAGGCTGCTGGTGTATTGTGGTGCGGTGTAAAGGCATACCTGATAGAAGTCTCTTCTTTAGGCTCTTTGGGCTCAAACTTGCATACGGTTGGCAGTTCGTACCGGCTCGTTGCATACACCTTTGGAGTGAAGACAGGTGTTTGATGGTTGTATGAAGGTTGAGTACCTTGTGGAGTAGAGGGTTTGGTTGGAACTGGAACGTCTGGAACACTGTCAGATTTTTCTTGCCTGTGGCACTGGGGTCCAAGGTCGTCTTGTTGCTGCTTGATTTGGTGTGACTCCCTGACATCATGTTTAATTTCTTGTTGTGGGATGCTGCTTGGGTCACAGTGCTGGTAGACATAATCCGACGTGCGTTGCGATGAGTCTTGGTGGTCTTCCTCTAGGCCTGGTATGCTGCTACCTGCTCTCGGCTCATCGTAGACGGCTGCTTCTAGAGCTTCTGCTTCTGCAATGGCGGCGGCAGCGTCTCGTTCCACTGCCAGCTTCTCCATGTTGGCGTCCAAGATAGCTTGCTGCAGTTTCAGAGATGCCTCTTGCTGAGCTCTTTCGTCTTCCATCCGTATTCTTTCTGCTTCAAGGTGGGCCTTTTCTTTTTTCATCTGCAGTTCTTGGTCTGCGAATGCGGCCCTGGCTCTTGCTGCTTCAGCTTTTGAACGGGCGATAGCTGCTGCATTTGCGACAGATGACCTAGATGAGCTTGCTTGTGATCGTGTTTTGTAAGAGGATGTTCTACTGTGAGACATGGCTGCGGGGAAGAAGCTGTCTTGCTGTATAGAGACCGTTCTAGTGTCGGTACTGCTTGACAGAGCGCGTCTCTGTGTAGCGTGGCTGCTTGCTTTGCCTCCCACAGGCCTGCTTCTTTAAGGCTTCTGACTGTATGGTACTGTGTAGCCCCAGGCTGTACAGACTTCCGAAGTCAGCTTATCTTCCCTTCAGAGGTCAGCTTAAAAATTTCACTGTTCTGTCTCAAGGACATTCAGCTAAACCATTCTTATCCCATAAACATGATACCATATTTCTTCGATCGCAGTTTATTGGAACAAGCTAGGTGAAACTACAAATAACAAGAATAAACCTTGATAAGTACAATATCCCATAAATTTAGCATACATTTCAAAGACAAATATACACAGTACAATATGAGACAGTAAAACTTACTTTTTTAAGTTCAATAAGGGATTGATGGTAAGAGATTGAAACAAGACCTCTTGCAGTCTGAAAAGCATGATGAATGTGTCTCTTCCTGTGAGACTTTACCCAGAATACTTTGCTTTCCAAGTACTTCCTAGGTTATAAACTTTATTAATAAACTATACACACAGAAGCAATACCAAAAAAGGACGCTAGATGGCGCCTAAGCTCTGCAAATGATTCCTATAAAAGGTAACAACATTAAATGTCATTTACAACAACACAAATGCAGATAATCAGAATATATCCATCTGATGGACAGAACAGTGGTATCAGGTGGGAGGGGTGTATGACCGGACTCCACACTGCGATACCTGTGGAAGGTGTACCGGCGGCTTGGACTACGGCAGGGTCAGGGGTTGCGACGGCCGGGCTGGTCTCCAAGAGTGTCACCCTGTTCTGTACCTCACTGACTGAAGAGGACAGGGATGACACAAGGGTGTGTAGCTAGGCGATGGCAGCCAAGATCGAATCCAGCGACGCCTGTTGGGTGCTAGATCCTGCCACGGCAGGTGGAGGAAAGAGGAGCCTGAACAGCTCATCCTTCCTGGCCGTGGTGGGGAAGGGTACCCCTCTACGCCTCAGCTCAACTGTCAGTCTGGGGATAGTCCATCCCTGGACGCTGCCACTCTCGGAGACTGGAGAGGGTGACAGAGGGGCGGTAAGGTCTTCACTGCCGGCTGAAGACATGATGTGGCTTTCTGAAGCCTGCTGCCTTGTCCTCTGGGTTGAGTGTCTTTGCAGGCTGGGGCCTATGAAGGGTGACATGAATTTAAGTCTTGTATGTGCTTTCTACTATATACGTACCTAAGCTTTTTTTTTTTTACCTGCTGGAGCACCGTTCAAGTTGGTGCAGGTTGACCTACTGAATCCGACTGACCTGAAGAAAATGCGAGAGAAAAACACTCGTTTGAGAGTTTGTTGTCTGTTGTCCTGTGCAATGGTTCAGAACTTTTGATGGTAACAACAGGCGTCAGTGACTTAGGAGTTGAATTGAATGAAATGAAATGAAATGGGATGAAATGACAGATGACAATACAAATGAAATGAAATGACATGTTGCCTTTGAAAAATGAAACTCCCGTGACAGAGGCCTGGCCCGGTCGTACCGCATTGCGAGTGACTGCGAACCAGACTCTGGAGCACATACTGAAATGAGACAATGGTGAAATGAGGCCCAATACCTGGGGCACACCGGGACGAATTGGTAACATCGTAGATGCCACGGAATTCGAATCAGAGCGCAATATGTGAGGTGAAATGATTGAACTCCCATGACAGAGCCTGAATCGCCATGCCACTGTTTGCGACTGAGCACGATGGACTCTGGAGCATGTACTGAAATGAGGCCGGTCCTGGGCACGCTGAGACAAATTAGTGCAGGGATGACTACATTTGTGTCAGAACGTGGTTAGGTGACACAGAAATGATATACCATGACAAAGAGGAGAATCAAAAATGACCGAAACCTTTGAAGTGAATCTGTCTCTGGCGCATGTATGGAATGGAGGCCGAGCAGCTGGGCGCACCGGATCGAATCGGTCGGTGCATCTTTTTTGGATGCGACTGGATTCGAACCAGAACGTGATATGTGACAGAAACGATGCCATGACAAAGACTAGAATCAGGCTACTTCCGACAAGTGAATCCGTCTCTGGAGCATGTACTGAAATGAGGCCGAGCAGCTGGGCGAATTGGAGCGAATCGCTACATCTTGGATGCGACTGGATTCGAACCGGAACGTAATATGTGACAGATACCATGACAAAGACTAGAATCAAGCCTGCATCTGTAACCAATGGTGAGTCTGTCTCTGGAGCATGTATTGAAATGAGGCCGCAGTCTGGGGCACACTGGAGCGAATCAGTGCATCGGAGATGCGACGAGATTCGAATCGGAGCGCAGCTCGTGACAGAAATGAAATGAAATGATTGAAATTAAATGAAATGATTCAAAATGATTGACATGATAGAAATGGTTCGAAGTGTTTCGGATAGATCCGGAATGACTCACCAATGTTTTTTAAACGATTCAAAAAAGATTGTGCGATTCGACCAAGTGAAATGTTGCGAAATGAGTGCCTGATGCAGCTTTGACCGGAGTGTCATGGGCGAGCAAATACGAGTCGTCTGCGACACCTAGTGACGTCCGTTGTTTGGTAACGAACATGTGGGGGTGAAATGTTTGCGATTCGTGACATGTTTGTGAGTGTTTCGTGAGTTGAGCAGTTATCACAGTTTAGTGACATAAAAGCGGTGCATGTAATGAAAATTGGGAGCCGAAGCCCTACCTGCGACAGCCGAACCAGATGTGTTGTACTGAACATGCGACTCGGTAACACGAGTGCGACACAACACGAACGATAACGACTCACGGACACGGAACACAGAACTGCAACACAACTGACGAAGACGGACTAACGAGTACGGGAACTCACGAACAGGAACTCACAAACGCTCGTCTCGAATAGTCGGCCCTTAGATGTCTGACGTATCAGATATCTCGCACAGGAAACCGACAGAGACCAGCAGCATGTGGGCTGGTTAAATACCCTCCGGGCTCCTCCCATAATTTCAGGCCACCATACTGGCCTTCTTTATATATATATATATATATATATATATATATTGTAACATGGGGGTGTTTAACTCAAGTGAAAAGATGCATTTCTTAATGCAGTGAGTCCTCATCAGACAGGCGTATAGAGTTAAGGGCCTGGTAAACCACGTTTATTGAACAAGGAAAAACACAAAAGTCCATCCAGAAGTCCCACGCAGGGGTTTAACTTCATTAAGCATTCATAAATGAAAAACATACCAAGCCACCTGGCTCTCTCTTGTCAGCAGTTCCTCTGCTTGCTCTCAACAGAGTTGATTCCTTCCAGTCCCCTGGACTCACTGGCTTCCTTAGTCTTCCAGACTACTCAAGGCTGTCCCTCCTTTCCCAGTCTCTGGGCAAAGAATATCCCTTACACAGGGATGACCCCTCCACAGGTCTGTCTTCATACAGCAGCAGCAAGCTGCTCACACTCCACCATCCTCCACTCATTAGCCCCTCATTATATGGTCTGTGTGCAGCTGGGCACACACCTTGTTTGCCATCCTCAAGACCCGGACACAGTTGGAGATCCCATCCAGGACTAGCAAAACCTGGAGAAAACTGACAGAGCAGTTTTCTCCATTTAAATTCTATAGTCTGCAGATATGCAAACTCTGGATCTCCTTTACCTCCAATTTCAAAGGGACAGAGCTTCGCTCTGCCACAATATACACACACACACACACATACATACTCCTTGTACAATAAAGTATTATACTTAATTGGTTGGTTGCAGATTTACATTGCATGCTATTACTGTGTATGATCCCCAAAAATGCTAATTTTAATATATAATGTTATTCAGGAGAGGCCCTCCTAAAATATGTCTCATGCATATTGCACCCATAGCTTCCAGGTCTTTCAACATTTTATTAGTTAACTAGAGTTTCCTTAAGAATAATTATATACACATTTTATATTTTATTGTTAATTATATCATATTAATGCAGAGTGACCCTAATTCAAGAACTAACTTTTCTACCTGTAGTAGCATAACTAGGAACTTAAATAATAAAAATCAAAAGGAGTGAAATTTTACAAAGTATAAATTTACATATGAAAACATGTTGGCTGCTCCTGGAATAAATAAACAAAATATTACTTTAGGCAAACTAATAATCAGCCTGATGATTACTAAATATTGTAATCAGGTAGGAAAAAACAAGTTATAGCCAATACCAATAAGGGTCCTTGCTCGCCAGAGCTTACAAGCTAATATTAAAAATGAAGACTGTAATTATCTAACTCACCCCCCTGTATGTGCTACATATAGCACATATAATAAGATGGTAGCACTGTTGTAGCACCATACATCACTCTTCACTATTCTTTTTTGAAAATAAGAAATATAAATTTGGAGTGCCCTTGTACCAAAAAAAATTAATCCCATTGCTATCTTTGTGAATACTACTAAGTAGGCAAATATATAAAGATAACAGTATACATAATACTGTATAATAAGATGGGGACATGACAAAATAGACAACAAAAGCTACAAGGGAGAATAAGCACCCTATTTACAAGAGTGATACACTAAAAATAAAATGCATCTTGCACTGAATGAATGAATGATTTGTATAGCGCTGCAACTGCGAACTGAATCGCCTCGAGGCGCTTGATCCGACCTGCGTTGATTCCTTCTTAGAAGAGGTGGGTCTTGAGTTTTTTCCTAAAGGCCCGATGGTCTTTTTCCAAGCGGATGTTTGTAGGTAGAGTGTTCCATAGCCCTGGTCCTTGGACTGCAAATCTTCGTTCTCCCCTTGATTTGTACCGGGACTTGGGGACGAGGAGGAGGTTTTGGTTGTTAGATCGGAGGTTGCGATTGTTGTATTTTTTCGCATAAGTATTGAGGAGCGTCTCCTTGTGTGCATTTATGGGTCAGGCAGAGGGTCTTGAATGTAATCCGATCCTTTACGGTTAGCCAATGGAGGGTCCTCAGGGATGGGGAGATGGATTCCCATGGTAATATAGTAAGTCTGAATCTGTGACTCCTGCTACTTCTTTGAGGCGGGTGAGTAGAGTGTTGTGATCCAGTGTGTCAAATGCTGCACTAAGGTCCAGGAGTACCAGGAGACATGATTCTCCATCATCTGCTGCTTCCAAGGCATCATCCCATATTTTGAGAAGTGCTGTTTCTGTGCCATGGCCCGGGCAGAAGCCTGATTGCAGAGGGTCCAGGAGACTGTGTGTGTCCAGATGGAGTTGTAGCTGTTGTACCACTGCTTTCTCCATAATCTTGGAGATGGTGTTCAGGCTAGTTATCGGTCTTCGTGGTTAGGGTTTTTTGGGTCCAAGTTGGGTTTCATTAGGAGGGGTTTGACTATGCCTTGCTTGAGGGAGTTAGGAACAATTCCTTCTTTGAATGACTGATTTATGAGTAGTGTTATAGTAGGTGCAAAGATGTCGGAGCATTCTTTCAGAAGTTTTGTGGGGATGATATCATTGGGTGATGTGCTGTCTCAGAGGCTTCTGATGATGTTTTTTGTGGTGTCTGTGGCAATCGGAGTCAGTGAAAAGTTTGGTGGCTGTTCGATGTTTGAGTCGGTTTCCTCTTTTTGGATGGGGTTGATTGTATTTTTCTGTTGAATTTTTTCCCGAATGTTGTGGATTTTGTCGATAAAAAAATCCGATAGCTCATTGCAAAATTCTTGAGTTTCGTTGGTAGGGGGCTCTAGGCAGGTAGGGTTCATAGTCTGGGCGACTAGTTTGAATAGTTCACGAGGGCGGTTTAGGGCTTTTGTGATGGTGTTTGAGAAGTGTTCTTTTTTAGCTTTGAAGATAGCTTTGTGATATTTCATTGTGAGAGTATTGTAGTTTGTGTGGTTTTCCTTTGAAGAGTTTCTTCTCCAGGCTCTTTCAGCTCTTCTGCGTTCCTGCTTCAGTAGAGTAAGAGTTCCATTAAACCATCCAGAATTTTTGTTGCGGGTGAGAGTTCTGCGTTTCGGAGCGACTGCGTCTGCTGTTTGTAGTAACGCTTTGTTTAAGGAGCTGAGTGTTTTTTCTGTCGAGTGGTTTAAATTTAGACTTGTAATTTTGTTAGATAGTGTGGTTTTGAAGAGTTCCAAGTAAAGTTCTGGTCCACTGTGTTGTTGTTGAGTGGTTTGGTTTCTGGAGGGTGTTGTTGGTGGTGATTTTGAATTTGATGGCGTAATGGTTAGTCCATGGTAGCGGTAAGTTGTTGAGTATGTTGATGTCGATATTTTGTTTGAAGATGAGGTCCAGAGTGTGTCCTGAACCATGCGTAGGAGCATTTATCAGTTGTTGAAGACCTAGTTCTTCCAGTTGGTTTATGCAGGCAGAGGCGATGAGGTCTTCTGTGTTGTTTGCCCAGAGATTGAAGTCTCCAAGTACCAGAACGTTTTTAGTTTTCAGGGTGTGCATTGAAATAAATTCGGTGAAGGGTATCAAGAGATTGGTCTTAGGTCCTGGTGGTCTGTAGCACTACTGCAGTCCATAATATAAAAGACAACATACCTAATATAACCTACAATTTATATTCTAATAAATTGAGACCTATTCCTATTATAATCCAAAGACATGCAGGTAGGTTAATTGGCTTCTGCCCAAAAATTGGCCCTAGTATATGAATGGGGACCTTGGATTGTGGGCTTCATGAGGGTAGGGACCGATGTGAGTGTGCAATGTACAGGGTTAGGGACAGTTCTAGACACTCGCTCAGGTTGAACTGGATAGACTGGTGTCTTTATTCAACCTTACTAACTATGAAACTATGAAACTATGATAGACATTTCCCTGTTTAGAAGCATAAAAAAATAAACATTAACAAATATTTAAGAATAAGAACGTATTCTGAGATTTTTCTGGTCAGCTCATCACGTTTCTGTCTTAATTAACCAGACATAACTTTCCCTAAACGTGCCCCCCCCTTTCATCTCAGTACAGAGTATTGAGATGAACTGTCACAAAAGTGATTTCATGTTGTTGTTGCACATACGTGCAGACGGCTATTTCTAAAATGGTGACTATACCTTTCTGCTCTCCTACACTCATACTGAAAGAAATACATTATCTTGTCTAACATGTTAAACCTACAACTGTAAAAATCTTTTTATAAGCATGCCATGAATTACATTAGCAGCACTGAATTCATCTACAGATATTTTTCTTCTAGAAGCAGTATGCTAGATGCAAAAATAAAAATATGGGTGAACTTTGTGTCGTAAATTACTTAAAACAAACAACTTTCTTTTTTCTACAGTTTAAATAACTTCTAACTCCCTCAGCCTATTCATGGCGCTATCTAGCTGAGGTACATATTCAAAAGAATATATAAAAAAGATAAAGAAAAAGGAAAAATATTGCGCTGTGAAAATATATATAAGCAACTTAGCTGCCAACACTGCTATAGACAAAACAGCTTGAAGGATATATAAACAAAAAAAGTGTAGAGCTTGGGTTGCAATAATCAAAACATGTGTATACCTTCAGTATATATAAGTGTTAAAAGGTATATAACTCAATTAATGAAAAAAAGTGAATTTGAATATAACACAAATAAGTATAAACATACAAAGTCTTAATTCATTCACAAATAAAAGTCTTTAAATTGATTATTCCTTCACACTCTCCCAAGTGTGCAATGTGACATTAAGTCCAAATATATAATGTGATTTAAACAGTGAAGATCCAGCCTCTAGCATGACACTTAGAGGGACAGAAGAATGACACCACCACCATAGTAAAGGGAGGAGGCTTACCAGACAACAATGACCTGGGGGGGCTTACACCTCCCAAGTCAAAAGGGCCTGTTGGTTACAATGAACCCAGTGAAGATCAAATATTCCGTCTCCGAAAGAGGGGGCTTCAGACCATCTGTTCACCGATGATTACCACAGTATATCCAGCTCTTCAGACAGGAGTAGGGAGCTCATGTATACCATGCAAATAAAAAACTTGCATAGCGTGATACAGTTTGACAATTTGTTTATTAAAATATAAAAAAAAAAAATTGAACACTCACATTTAAATCGATCGTTTGTAGCGTATATCAGTCAATAGCGATGTCTGTAAGAGGGTCCACCCAACATGTTTTGACTACACAGTCATAATCTGGGGTGTGGACCCCCCAAACAGCATCGCTTAAAAAGGAATGATGACCTTTGGCTGTGGATGACTCCGGAAGCACTCCATCTGACATCACTTCCGGTCTCGCGTTTCGGAAGTGTATATATTCTGCCTCAAAATCAGCCCTTATATTATACTCTACTATCTGTACTTCATAATAAATTTAGTATAGATACCTATCCGCCTATCTCCATCAATCATACCAGCGGCTAGTGCTGCAACTGCACATCGCTGCCGGACCGTAACCAAGCCTCGTTATGAGAACGAGGCTGGGTTAGAGAACATCAACCTCCACAAGAGAGTGGTAAAAATGGATTTCTAATAGGGTGGATTTCTGTTCACCTTTTAATTTTTAAGTTTTATTTTTCATTTTTGTATAACTCCTTAGCTTCGGTTTAATATATATCTTGTGGATGTTGATGTTCTCTAACCCAGCCTCATTCTCAGAACGAGGCTTGGTTAAAGTCCGGCGGCGATGTGCAGTTGCCGCACTAGCCGCTGGAATGATTGATGGAGATTAGGGATGAACTGAACACCCCCCTGTTTGGTTCGCACCAGAACCTGCGAACAGACCTAAAGCTCGTGCGAACTTTAGAACCCTATTAAAGTCTATGGACGCCGTGGAAGAAGATGCCGGACGAGAAGACCAGAGCAAGAAGAAGCGGATCGGAGGAAGGAGAAGATGGAAGAAGAAGATGGAAGAAGATGAAAGAAGAAGATGAAGAAACCGAAGGATGAAGAAAGGAAAAAGGAAGACCAGAAGAAAGAGGATGAAAGAAGATTTTAATAAATTGTCAAAGACAGTCTCCTGTCATTTTTAACATTTTTGTCACTTTTTTGGTGAAATGGTAGGGGTACTTTTGTACCCCCTTACCATTTCACACATGGGGGGGTGGGATCTGGGGGTCCCCTTGTTAAAGGGGGCTTCCAGATTCCGATAAGCCCCCCGTCCGCAGACCCCCACAACCAATGGCCAGGGTTGTGGGGACGAGGCAACCCCCAAAGCACCCACAGACCCCCAAAGCACCCTCCCAATGTTGAGGGCATGTGGCCTGGTACGGTTCAGGAGGGAGGGGGGGGGGGCTCTTTTCCTGCGGCCTGCCAGGTTGCGTGCTCGGATAAGGGTCTGGTATGGATTTTGAGGGGGATCCCACGCCATTTTTTTTTTTTTGGCCGGGGTTTCCCTTAAAATTCATCCCAGACCTGAAGGGTCTGGTATGGATATTTAGGGGGACCCCTACATCATTTTTTTTTTTAATTTGAAGCGGGGTTCCCCTTAATATCCATAGCAGACCTGAAGGGCCTGGTAATTGAATTTGGGGGAACCCCCACGCTTTTTTTTATTTTTTATCAATGACTTTTTTTTTATCAATGACTTTTTTTTATCAATGACTTTCAATGAATGACTGTTCTCTGCGTTACGGGAGCCGGCATTTCATTAGCCGCAAGAGATTTTAAATAGCTTTTTTTCCTGCAAAAATGACACTTTGTGCAGGGACAGTTCTAAGCACGGGAAACATTCGCCCCTTCACAGGCATATTATACACACCCCAAAGGTACGAAATTTAAAGGAATATTACACTTCTCCTAAAAAAACGTCAGTTTTAAAAAAAAAAATTTGCATTGATACATGTCCCCTGGAGCAGGACCCAGTTTCCCAAACACTTTTTATGACAATAACATGCATATAGGCTTTTAAAATTAGCACTTAAGATTTCTCCCATAGACTTTTACAGGGTGCTTTTCGAATTTGCCACAAACACCCCAAATTGTTCGCTGTTCGCTGGACAGGCGAACAGGCAATGTTCGAGTCGAACATGAGTTCGACTCGAACTCGAAGCTCATCCCTAATGGAGATAGGCGGTTACGGTTAGGTATCTATACTAAATTTATTATGAAGTACAGATAGTAGAGTATAATATAAGGGCGGATTTTGAGGCAAAATATCTACATTTCCGGAACGCGAGACCGGAAGTGATGTCAGATGGAGTGCTTCCGGAGTCATCCACAGCCAAAGGTCATCATTCCTTTTTAAGCGATGCTGTTTGGGGGGGTCCACACCCCAGATGATGACTGTGTAGTCAAAACATGTTGGGTGGACCCTCTTACAGACATTGCTATTGACTGATATATGCTACAAACGATCGATTTAAATCGAGTGTTCAATTCTTTATTTTTATATTTTAATAAACAAATTGTCAAACTGTATCACGTTCCCTACTCCCGTCTGATGACTGGATATCCTGTGGTAATCATCGGTGAACAGATGGTCTGAAGCCCCCTCTTTCGGAGATGGAATATTTGATCTTCACTGGGTTCATTGTAACCAACAGGCCCTTTTGACTTGGGAGGCGTAAGCCCCGCCAGGTCATTGTTGTCTGGTAAGCCTCCTCCCTTTACTACTTTTTTATATAAAAAAGATGAATGAATCATGCCTTCCACACACACTCACTCACTGCCAATAAAATTTTGAACTTTGATGCTAAAGTCAATCAGTCACCATAGATGTATCAATCCCTAGCCTCTCCAGGAAAGTCACATACAATCATTCACATAGGGATTCATTTTGCACCTCATACAAAACACACACACACATATTTAACTCATATAAATATAAATCCTCCTATCAATACTAATAACAAGTGTCACAAAATCAAAGATATGACACAGAAAGTTCTAATTGTATTTGTATGGCAGATATATACCATTTCCATATCCATCATACACTATGTAGAATTCAGCATCAGCTGCATACTTCTTACAATTCACCCATAGAACTAACACACAGGGTCCTTCCACACCAACATCTTTACAACCACTACATACTTATTCTAACCTCATTTGGTCATTAATCACACATACAATATTCCCTAACAGTCTACAGAGATTACAAATATTAACTTACATTTGTGAACATTCATTAACAAAATGCCATTATCTTCTGTTTTCTATATAGCAATATACAGTCACTCCACCTAGCAAAGTATGCATGCATATGAACACAAATTCCTGACTATATATAAATATACAAATATTCACAGAATGATTAAAACTGACAGGTTAGTTAGTAATTACTTATTGACAGCAGTGCTCAGAGTAAAGTCAATAGGCACCGTACGCGCATATGTCTCCTTACCAAAACGCTTGTCTCAAGACATGAAAAACCGACAAGCCCTGCTTGCCACGGCGATCATGAATGTCTCAACCTGATCTTAACTCAGTTAGTACACAGACCGTTATAACAGATACATATAAACATATATACATCTATATTACAAAGATGATACATACCTTTTAACTTTGTTAACAAATGGAGCTCCAAAACCTTTACCTTATTTACCTGTCAGGACTTTCTCTAAACTCATGAGTATTATTCTCCTGCTTTTAGTGCCGGCTTCAATTTCTTTACACACTTCACACAGAGTTATTTAAGGTCTTCTCACACAGACACTTATACACAATGTTTTCGTTAACTCGTAGAACAGCACAATTCCTTAAGAGATTACTGTACTTTTTCAACACTCCTAGTCCTGTGCTCTACTAGAAAACATTGTTATTCTTATACCTTTATACACAATATTTTTGTCATCTTGCAGATCAACACAGAATTTCTTTCCTAATCCTTCCTAATGTGTTCTACTAAAAACAAAAAAACAAAAAAAAAACAAAAAAACATTGGTATTTTTATCTTAAGTCAGGACTTACCTTTCCTGATATTTCTAAACTCATGAGTATTATTTTGCACCACAACTTTATATTCAATCTTATACAAAACAAAAAGGTACCTTTTTTCTACTAGTAGCTACATATCAGTACTTATCCTAAAAAAATATTTTTAACTTAGGCTTTCCAGGGATCTGATAACCCCAAAGCCTCCTCCTGATTGATTACCAATCCAGGAAACCAACATGCATGTAAACGTAGGTTCTCCAGGGGTCTTTAAGTCCCCAAAACCTCATCCAGACAAAAATTTTTTTTGTGATTACGATACCTAAGTAGGTGATGTTTCCTGTGCTCCATGCGTAAGGGAGTTGTTTTTGTAAAGCGGCTTTTATGTGGGGTTGTATTCCCAGGTCTAGTATTAGGTATTTATGGAAGTTAACTTTGTAATAGGAGATCTCTCCAAAAGTGGTGAGTATTTTGTGTGCTTCATGTAGTGATGAGCGCGGATTGGATAAAAAGATTACGTCGTCCACAAATAGGTTGATGGTGTGATTGCTAGAGCCAAACTGGAAGCCCATAATCATGGGATGGGAATGTATAGTTTCAGCCAGAGGTTCTATCAATAAATGAAAAATGGTTGGAGATAAGGGGCAACCCTGCCTGGTCCCATTCGATATTGTGAAGGGTGTTGATAGGAAACCTGCATAATATACCTGTGCAGACGGTGTGGAATAGAGCGCTAGGAGGGCGTTTAGTATGTTACCTTTGAAGCCAAACTTATTTGACTTTTTCCATATAAATCCAGTGTACTCTATCGAACGCATTGTCTGCATCTATTGAGAGCAGCAGAGAAGGCGTTCGAGTTTGTTCAGCATGGTGTATCACATATATGATCCTCCTTGTTGCATCAGAGGTTTGTCTCCCCCTCACAAATCCCATCTGGTCGCGCTGGATGAGTAAAGGTATGATGTTTGTTAGTCTTTTGGCCAATAGTTTTGCGTACATTTTGGTATCTGTATTAAGACGGGATATGGGCCTAAAGTTTGCTGGGGTATTGGGGTCTTTACCCAGTTTCGGTAGTGTCACTATGTGTGCTTTTAACATTTCTTGGTGTAGAGTTGCAGAGTCTGCGGCTTTGTTGAAGATTTTGGATAGGTGGGGTGATAGTATGGATTTAAATATTTTGAAGTATTCCTTGGAAAATCCATCGGGACCTGGTGATTTCCCATTTGGAAGGGAATGTATAATTTTTTCAACCTCTTGGGGCGTGATTGGTGCATTTAGCTCATTTAGCTGGTGTTCCGATTTATTTTTTGTAGGAACGCTTGGATTTTGTCTGTAGTCGGTTGGGGAGTATTGGGGTCCTTATGCAGGTTATAAAGAGAGCTATAATATTCTGCAAATTGGCTAGCTATTTCTTGGGGGTTGGTTATCTTGTGTGATGAAGTGGGATGGTATAAGTATGCTATTCTAGTTTTAGTCTGTACTGCTTTCAGTCTATTCGCTAGATATTTACCTGATCTGTTGGCATTGGAGTAGTAGTTTAGTTTTAGATGGTTTAGATGTTTATCGTACTGTTGTGTCATGAGTGTCCTAAGGTTTTCTCTGAGGGAGTTCAGTTTATTAGCTAGGGGTGCTGACGGTGATTTTTTGTTTTGGGAATCTCTTTCACGTATTTCAGTGAGAATTTTATTGAATTGTTGGGCCTATTTGTATTAGGATGCCTCTCATGTAGGCCTTGTGCACGTTCCATACTAGATATGGATTATCGACCGATTCTGAGTTATCTAGGAAGTAGTTTTTAATGTGTAGGGAAATAGGCTCCTGATAGTGTTGTTCTTGGATAAGTTTGGTATTGCAGCGCCAGATGGTGGGAGAGGAGGATACTTCCTTTTCCCTAACAGACATAGAGATGGCAGCATGGTCTGACCATGTAATATCGTGGATTTTTGCTGTCTCTACATTTTGCAATAGCCATTTATCAGTTAAAAACATGTCTACACGAGAGTAGGAGCCATGTCTGCCCGAGAAATAGGTGTAGTCTCTTTCGTTAGCATGGAGGCATCTCCAAGTGTCAAACAGTTCCTCTTTGTGGATCAATGACTGTAGTGATAGGGTATCTTTAGATTTCCCTGAGGAAGTGTCCAGCCTTGGGTCTGAAGTTATGTTAAAATCTCCACATATTAAAAGGTTGCCATATTTCATGGAATTTGCTTTGATGAGGACTTTCTTTATGAAGTGAAGTTGGTGCGAATTGGGGGCGTATGTCATAGCGATCATGTACAGTCTGGAGTTTATATGCCCTGTAGCTATTATATATTGGCCTCCTTCATCAAGAATGATGTCTTTAGGTTGGAAGGATAGAGAGTTCTAAAGCCCCATACACACGGTCGGATTTTCCGATGGATTCTGTCCTATCGGACAATGTGTAGGCACCATCGGACAGTTTCCATCGGATTGTCCGACGGACAAAGTTCTATCTCCTGCTCTATAAATATTCCGACAACAAAGTCCGATCATACCAATTCCGATCGTGTGTAGCGAATTCCGACGGACAAAGTGCTACGCATGCTCAGATCACATTACAAGACCAAAGCTATTGGCTACTAGCCTCTACGTAGTCCCGTCGTAGGCAACAAACGTCACCACGTTCAGAATGATCGGATTTTCCAACAACTTTGTCCGACCGTGTGTATGCAACACCAGTGTCGGACTAAATCCGTCGGACCAAATCCGATGGATTTGGTGGTCGGATTTTCCGACCGTGTGTATGGGGCTTTAAAGGCAAGTAAGACACCTTTTTTTTTTTCCACAAAAAAATGTTTTATTGAAAAAATTAAGGTGAGTTTACAATACAGTACAGTCAACATATAATTTTGGAGTAGGTTACATGACTAAACAATATAGTGAGATGATACTTAAAACAACTGACCCATAAAGTCTGGCATGGATTATTGTTGAGATTATTCGGTAGACTTTATTACATTCAGATTGATTGGTCTTGCATTAACATATAGCCATAAGAAATCATATCAGTATTTGTTGCTTTTCAAAGCCAACCCCCTTGGGTGATTTGGACAGTACTACTGGGACCATTGTCGACAGGTCCAGACAATGGCAAATTGAATTCTAGTGGTGTTAGCCTCCATCTCGCGTTATGGGTCATGAGAAAAAGTGCTGGTGTTTTTGGGGTCTAGTCATGTGTAGGAATAAGAAGGGAAGGATGGTTAAGAGGGGAGTGAAAGGAAGATGAAGTAAGGTAAAGAAAGAGAGGGGTGGAGGAAAAGGGAGAGAAGGGAGGGGTAGGGACCACTATCTGACCCGACCCCATTCAGGACATGTTTATGGGATCTCCCAGTAGTTTGTTCAGACTACTACGTCAAGTGATGGGAAATAAGATTTATAGCTCTCAGTAGATTTGAAATTAGTCCAGCATGCCCAAGTAGTTGTGAAGCTTTGTAAACGTTCTTGGGAAATATGAATCAATTCCTCCATCTCTTCGATCTTAGAGATCCTGACTAGCCATTCCCTAATGGATGGTGTATCTGTAGATCGCCAATGCACAGGAATGCAGAGCCTAGCAGCATTGATCATATGCATGGCAAGTGATTTGTAATAGTGTTTCTTAGGTAGAGTCGAGTGATGTAGGAGGTATTGAGCTGGGCTATAGTCTAGTGGGAATGTAGTGACTTGAGTTGTTAGGGTATGTACTTCTCTCCAAAACTGTTGGATTGAAGTACACTCCCACCAAATATGGAGCATCGAGCCCACCGCTTTCTTGCATCTCCAGCAAATGTTAGGGATTGTAGGGGAGAATTTGTGTAGGCGAGCAGGGGTTCTATACCATTTGGTTGCGATCTTGTGGCAGTTTTCTTGAATTGCTACGTTTAGTGAGCCTTTATGAATGCACTCATATATGTCCTCCCAATTGTCATCCGTAAAGGTCATTTGGAGGTCTCCTTCCCAGGATGGACATGAAGCGTCCCTGCTGGGGGACGAGGAGTCCCCCCTGAGTAGAGTGTATATGTATGATATTAGGTACCTTTCAGGGGTTGTTCATGTGTGTAGATATTCGAAGGCAGTAAGCTGTCTGTTCCACGTCACTGATAGATCTTGTGACGTGAAAAAGTGCTGCAGCTGCCTGTAGGTCCAGAAGGGAAATGTTTTAGTACATGATGAGGACACCAAGTCTTCATAGGAACGTATGCCTCCCTTGTGGAAAAATTGGTGTGCCAGTACTTCCACATGGGGCCATTTCCTTTGGAGGAACGTTTCAGATTCCCCAAGACACCTCTTTTTTTGCTGTCAGGTGTGCAGGCCATATATACAAGCGGGAAGTCCTTATGTGAGCATTGTGGGGATTTGTGTAATTAATTGGAAATGCATTTCCTGTATGCAAAGAATATCTGCCCCTTGTCTGCTAGCTTCGTTCCACATGGAGAATCGTTGGGTGGTTTAATCCCCTTGCATTGATAAAAAGTATTTTGATCGTCATTGTATCAGATGTGGGATGGATGTATGGATATGTCGTGCGGGTACTCACAGTTCCCATGGGATAGGTTCTTTGTGCTGGAATGCTGCTTGAATCAAAGCTTCTTCATCGGTGATGGTCACGTCTCTTTCTACGAATCTGTGTATATCAAGTGAACAATAGGAAAAACAAACAAGAACAAGAAAAGAGTAAGAAATGGATCCATAAACAGATCCTCGTGCAGACGTAGCTGCTACTGGTATAGGAGGGGTTTGATATCTCAATCCAGGAGATATTTGTGCTTGATTGTGGGTCAGAGTCATGCGTTTCCACCGGTTTTCTTTTTGGAAGAGCGCTTGTAAGACACCACTTGCCAGTCACTTGGTATGGGGTTCAAGCCTGAGATAGGTGATTGTTGGGCGGGTTGATCAATAAGTATGCCCCTTTGGCGTAGGACACCTAGCCCTTCTTCCAATTTGGATACAGAAACAGAGATATTGTGAGGGTAGCGGGGTATTTCCACTTGTAGAGGATATTGTGGTTCCTCGGTGCTTTTGTGATAGTCAGCAGATTGCAATGGTGTTGTAGTGTGTGTCTGGATAAGTCAGGCAGCAGTCTGATATTGGCATACTGCTGAGGGATGGCTCCTGGCTTGCGAGTCATTTGTGGGATTTGGTCTTTGATGTGGTAAAAGTGTATCCTCATCAGGACGTCTCTGGGAACATCATCGGGGAGGAATGACAGTTTGGGAATCCTGTGAATCCTGTCCACTAGGAGATCCTGTGCTGTGGCCTCTGGTAATACCGTGTCAGACACTGGCCTATCTGCTGTGGGGAAGTCTGCTATGGGGTCCCCCCCTTGTGGTTGCTGGCCTATTGTTGCGGTGTGGGTCCCGCTTACCTCCATGCTCACGTCAGGCAGTGGCCTATGCGAAGATTCCCTCCCAGGTTTGGACTTAACTGGGCTCTTTGTGGTGGGGCTGGATGTCCCATAGGAGGATCCTCTGGTCGGTAAAGCCGGGTGTGTGATGTCCGAGGACAGGCCGCGGCTGTTGTGTTGCGCTCCGGGCCTGTGGTCCGGCCGTATGTCTTTGGCGCCACCGCCATTTTGTTGGAGCCCGGGATGGATGAGGAAACTATCCATTTTTTGTGGTTGTTTAGGCTTTTTTATGTTCCTCGTCATCCTCGTTCGGATCCGCGGATGTTATCAGGCCGGATGGTGGAGTTCAGTTCTGTGGATGGCACCGGAGCTCCTGGGATAAGCGTCCATTTTGGAGGCCGGTCGCCACGCCCTTATAAACTCTGTATTTTGAAAGGATGTACAGAAGACTGCTGATTTGGTTCACCTTTGTGTATCAGTTGAAGCCTGTCATTTCACTGGGTATTTGTAAGGTTTTACAACAGTGGCTTCTGGTGTTTGTTTTGGGGGGCGGTAAACAACCACCCACCCCCCGAACAGCACCCACCCACTGTTTGCCGGTCGGTCCAGCACTTACCTCATCGGCGGCGGGTGGCAGGCAACAGGCAGCGAGCTCCGGTCCTCTCCTCCATGGCGGCTTCCAGTTCCTCCCCTCCTGCTCCTAGGCGTCCAAAAGGATTGCCTGGGATGTTCAGCCAATCACGTGACCGGTGTCAAACCGAAATTCCCGATTGGCCGAGAGGAGGATCAGCATTATAACAGCGAATATTCATTCGCTGAATCACACCTGGGTGGGATCCGAGCGAACTCTCTGTGACCCAAACCCACCCTATATTGAAGCCTATTAGAGCCTCTGGCTCTAATCAGTGCTGCAAAAAAAACAGCCTCCCTGCATTGGAATCCATGCACCAGTGTCCTGAAAGGGGCCAGACGTATGAATAGGGGAGGCTGTGATGGAGGGGGGGGGGCGGCGCTCGTGCGCCCTTAATGGCTGGTCCAACCCTGGTTTACAACCACTATGCAGAGAGTGCATCAAGGTAAAAAATATTTAGGATCACTTTAATTGTATGTTGTTAAAGTAAAAATGTAAAAATGTAATTTCAAAAGTACTTTTCAATATGTATAAATCTAGATCTTTTATTAAACAATATCTGGTAATCATGCCTGTTATATGGTGAAACCACACTGTCCCTGTCCCCAGCTGTGCTCCCGCGTAGTTATCCTGTCCTATGGGTTTTTGATGGAAACATGGAGACATGAAGACAAGCATGGTCCACTGTAGGGATGGGCCCGATGTTCAAGTCGAGCGTAAGTTTGATTTGATTATCGGGTGTTCGCCGAATAGCAAACATGAGGTGTTTGCAGCAAATTCGAGCACCTCTGATCGCCCCTTAATGCACTGTGAGATCACAGTGCATAGACGGCTGATTATTGGCAAAAGAATGCACCTGACCTGTATGCTTTGGCCAATCGCAGCACGCTCTGCTGCGAGAGTCATAATTGTCCAAAGGCCAGGGTGCCTTCGCCTAATCATGGCTCAGGGATCTAAGTCCACGCCCACACTATATAAGGCTGCTTACACAGCGGCCATATGTAGTGTGTTGGAGTGGACATAGATAGAGAGAACTTGAGCTAGATTAGGCAGGTTTGTTAGTGGTGTGCAGGCAGTGTATTAAAATATATATATATACCGTATTTATCCACGTATGACACGCACTTTTTTCCCCTTAAAATCAGGGGGAAATCAGGGGGTGCGTGTTATACGCCGATCCCTTGACGTTGTGAGCTTCTGGGCGGCTTTCAGCCGCCTTCAGCCCTTCTCAGCGGCTTACGGACGCTTTTGGCCTTTCTCGGCAGCTTTCGGCCGTTCTTGGCAGCTTTCGGCCGTTCTCGGCAGCTTTCGGCCACCTTCGGCAGCCTTCGGCCGTTCTCGCCAGCTTTCCTGCCGAAAACGGAATGTTTCTTGCCCAAAGAATGTTGAAACTGACACTGAATCCTCTTTTGGATTATTTATTTAGAAAAAAGACAAAGTCTCTCAATAAAGGGTAGAGGGTTAGGGGTGAGTTCAGGCACTTAAATTGCAGGGTGAAGGTATTAGAAGAATCCAGAGAATAAAACTGTTCCAAAAACTGGATTCAACAACCCCCGGATAGGCCTCTCTCACTAGGCCTAGCAGCCGGTGGGATGCTCGATAAAGTGTCTGCCACAGACTTGTAAGTTACACTTGAGCGTTACTGAGGGATTTGGATGAATTTAAAGAACTGATATACGGTACCAGTTTCTCTCAGCCGATCCGTCGTTACCGTATGAATGTTGATTCAGGTTGCGTCCTTCAACTAAGTCTTCAGGATCCTTCAGAGAAACCAGCCTTGCGCACGGTCTTCTCCTGAAAGAGTCCTCCCCTGGGGTTCTTCAGTTGCTGGGCCTCTCCCTTCAAATGAGACGGCACCGGACCATCCTTGGATCAGTAGGCTCTGAAAGTTGCACAGGCCTATCCCTTCAGTTGCGTTGCCTCGGGCCAGCCAGCCCCGAGACACAGGATGCATAGTTCCACACCCCAGGGGACTGGGTCAGGAGGACCACCAGAACCAAACAGACAGAAAATAATCCCCCCCGCCAACAAACCTTAAATACGACCCCCCAGTATTCACAGCACCACTGGGCTGGTTCCGAGAGATAAGTGGCATTCAATGCATCCAGCTAGACTGCGTTCCTACTCTTGCTGGCAGTGACAGCGACACCTACGGTCAAGGAGAACCCAGTGCAACCCAGCTGGACTGGTACTGAAACCAGAAATCTAGAGAAATTATCCTGAAGCCCAACTGTGGCTTCAGGCAACTTAATTTTTGAAAAACAATAGCGCCTGCTCATCAGGAGCCAGCACTACATACTCCCCTCTCCCATTTAGACAATGTCCTCATCGTCTGGGAAGAAAAACAAAAAGACTTTCAGTCCTGAAAGTCGGGTACCTGAACTCGAAATTGGGATGAGGGATGGAAAGGAAGGGTAAACACTGAACATACAATACCTGACTATCTACACCACTCACTTTCCGGCAGCTTGATAGACGATCTTGGTGCTTCCTGAAACAAAACACACAAAAACAAAATAAACAAACATATTAAATGTACAGCTATAGGAGGCAAAATTACATTTCCAGCAGAAAATTAAACTTTCTCTCCAGTGTATTTGGCCTATGTGTCTATGTGCAATTGTCCAACTTTTTGTGCAAACTCCCACCATCTAGTGGCAAGAGCGATGAAATGCAAGTCCTTCATACAAGTGCTGTGGCCGGTAGATGACCTTGACACAGAGCTTTTCTCTGAGAAACCTGACACTATCTAACTAGCCCCACAGTCCTTGTACTTTTTTTTTTTTTAAGCAGGAAAAAAAACACAGTCTCGATGATCACTTTACCAATAAAACCGGGGACCTGGTAAGGTTAACGTTTTCCCCTTGGCATCCACGGTGGTAATAATGTATATTACGTTGTCTTTTCCCGGCCAGCAAATGACAACTTTGTCGGGGTATATATTTCACCCAAAGCTCCAGTGCTGAAGACACCCGGTGAAGCATTCATACATACTGGGGGAACATCCTTGTTTCCTAAAGGGCTTTGGTACCTTCAAATAGTCCCACACATCACTGGCATACCATTGCTCTCTGTTTTGCTCTATTTCTTGCATGATTTCCCTGGGAACGTAGGGAAAATCTAAACCGTACTTAGTAGCCACCCGCTTGTTCAGCAGCCGCTGGGACTGTGCAAGCCTAGGCAGGGCTCGGGCACTTCCATCCCCGGGAAGCACACAGGAGTTGGGTGATTTCTGTACCATAGCAAAAACGGGCAATCCAGACACACTGGTATTTTTGGGTACAGTCTCATTAACAGTTGTAGGGGTTCCTGCCCGAGGCGATGCACTCCCTGAATTTAAGGCTAGCCAGCCAGACACATTGCATGTTGCAGCCACATCATCTACATTAGCCCATAACATTTCCTGGGACATAGTCTCAAACAAGTCATCATCCCCTGATAAATCAGACAGGGAATCTATTTCTGAGTTCCGCAACTCTTCTGACGGTAAATATCTACATACAGTCCCGCTCATTACAATCCCCCTAGAGATCTCACCCGTATCTGTAGTGGATTCCTTGGGAGCGATCACTTTCCCCCGCTCCGATCCAGGTAAGTTTTGAGGTAGGCCTCGACCGTGGCCGCAGGATGCTTTCACGTACCCTACTTTTTTGTGAGCAGGTGTAGGGATTTTAGTAGTAGTGGACGAAGCAGTGTCCATGACATCCATAGGGGCTCCTCCGGTGGTAGCAGCAGCTCTGGAACACTGGTTGTAGTAGTAGTAGTCAGTCTACAAGATGCAGGCCTTGCCACAGGAGCATATGCAGCAGACTCCTCGGTGGCGATGCCCGTGGCCCAGTCCATTCGATATTTACAACCCACCGTGCCGCCTCATGCATAAGTATTCTCCACATTGCAGGCATCGGACAAATGGCCGGCGACTTGCGACCAGTCCCTCGCACTTGTTGCAGAGCATTCCTATGGCCTCGACATCTCCTGTCGTGTACAGTACAAAACGCCCCTGCGGTCTCAGGCGAATTCCTGTATCCGTAAGCAGAGTCCCAGGCAGTCTCACACTTGTGGTGTTTCCCACTGAGAACATCCTAGGTCCCATCATGGACGGTGTTCCTGCAGACTCTTCCTTCTTTTCCCTTCGACACACTCACGCGGTGCCTCGTGCAGGAAAAGAACAGGCAAGACTCCTCCCACTGGTTCCTCTGGTCACGCAACTCACTGGATTTTCTCAACAATGCCCACAGTCTACGTGCCAGGCAGTGGCCCGCAATTAACCCCTTGTAAAAATGGCACAGTCCAAAAAACCCTCTACCATGTAGATTCCATACAAACAGTTCTCTTTAGTTGCGAGAGGTAATGGAAAATCCCAGACGAGCCCCCACATGTAGCACTGACCCCCGAAGGAGCTGCTGTTTTATTTATTTATTTATTTATTTTTTTAAATAGATTTTATTGAAAGGTGAAAATCATACAGTCTGTACAGCAAAAACAGTAATGTAATTTAACATATGAATGATTGTGGCAAAAACAATAGCCAGATAAAGAGCATAGAGAGTCATAACATATACAAAATCATATGCAATCTAGGGAATCTTTGGGTGGGTTCCAAAATTGGGATACAAACATGTAAGAGGCATTAACTCCATATCTAGATACACCCATGTAAAGGGGGATAACTGCATGGATCTGGAGCTAGGGATCCCTATGATTGCTAGGAAGAAAAACAAACAAACAAAATAAAAGTCCCAGAAAATGGGGGATAGGGATGAGGGGGGAGGGGGCAGGGGGGGTGGTGATATTGTTTCGGGAGAGCTATGCATGGTCGCCTTCCCTGCCAGAGGAATTTGGAGATGGCTATATTAACAATTTTTAAAGTTTTAAAAATTTTATTAGGTTTTACAAATTTAACAAGCGAAGAACAAGTGCAACTGTACAACAACGTAAACTATACAGGCATTCCATTGAACAGGTAAATATTATCACAGTAGTTTATCAATTTTACTGTGGAAGTCACATCTGTCAACAGTTACCCGTCACTTCTGTCCAGGATGTAACACCCGCTGTCCTTGATATGAAACCAGTGCTGGAAGAACCCTGCGATCCTCGAGCTCCCAGGAGCCCCAACTGGGATCCTGCTGCAACCCAGAAGTCGGGATCACAGAGCCATCCCATGTAATATGTACCATGGTTCAGTGTCAGAACCGAAGTGACGGTGAACCTACATATATGAATCAAATGTCAGTTATCCAACCGACATGGTAACGTGCAGGCCATAGACCCTCACCAAGAGAGGCGACAAAGAAAGAAAAAGAGAGAAACGTGTGAGGGGATAGGAAAGAAGAGATGAAAGTGGTGTCTAACCCATCAATTTGAGCTTCAGGAGTTCTTACTACCAGGAGACACGCCAGGTATGAGGGCGATATTGCAGAAGGTAGCCCAGGGTTCCCAAATGTTCCTGAATTTCTCAGTTCTGTCATTAAGTATGGCTACAATTTGTTCTTGCACCATGACCCATGTCACCTTTTTCTTAAACATCCTGAAAGAGATGGAATGTGTCTTCCAGGCCTTGGCAATTGTCATTTTGGCTCCTATGCATAGGAAAAACGACAAAGTCTGGGAGGTTTTGGATAACTCCGGGATATAAAAATCAAACAAAGCCAAACTAGGGTGTGGCATAATAGTAGTCCCCGTCAGTGAACTTATGGTACGGAATACTTTCCGCCAAAATGACCGTATGCGAGGACAAGTCCACCAAATATGGATCATAGAGCCCTCCAACCCGCGTCCTTGGAAACAAACTGGCGGTGTGCCTGGGAATAATGTCGCTAGCCTGGAAGGAACATAGTACCATCGTAGTAGGACTTTTAAACCGGCTTCGATAAGGGAAATATTGAGAATACCTTTGAATGCTCTCGCTGAGGCTCGAAACCAAGTCGCAGTGTCCCATGACTCGTCCATGTCGTACTCCCATGCTCGGGCATAAGAGGGTTTGGTCTGTTTAGTCATGAGTGCCGTATAGACCAGCAAAATGCCTCCCTTCTGATCCTCCATAGTAATACACCAGTGCTCGAAAGGAGTAATATTGGGGGGCAATGGTTTAGTGTTCCAGATGGAGTGCAAGAAATGGGAGATTTGCGTGAATCTATAAAGTTCTGAGTCGGGCATGTCCAGTTTCTTCTTACAGTGCTGCAATGAGAGGGGCCCCGAGGGGGAAAAGAAGTGTAAATTGAACTAATAGCACCTAAATAAAACTACTAATAAAACACCATAAGCAGGTAATAAAAAAATCAGATATACATATAAAATCATATAAGTGAACATATGGTAAAAATGCATCTATAGATAAACAATTCTAAAGTGCATAGTAGATGGTGAACAAAATATAAAATCCTTAAAGTGCTAGTGCAAGTGTGCACAGGCTAAAAATGCGACTGAGTGATTGAGTGACGGATAAAACGATAAATATAATCGCATTGGAGATATGTGATGAGTAGAGGTATGTGCAGAAAAGTTGCACTGGAGTGAACAGTAGAACAATAAATGTAAAGTGCAAAGTATGCGAGCATAAAAATAATGTATAAGCTGGATGAAACTAGTCAGCGTGACTATAGATGAAAAAATCCCTGGCAAAATATAAAGCTACCAGTAAACAAAGTGCAGTAGAATAAAGTTTGAAATATAAAATATAACAAAATGCTAGGTGCAGACGCAAAGTGCACACACAGATATCCTATAGGTAAAATCGCATAATGCAGGATGCGTATAATATAGTCATCTGCGACTATGTTGCATGCATATAAGTCCGTGATAAATAAGTCAATCCTCAATAGTTTATAAGTATATAATCATTTCTTGTGGTAAGAAGGTGAGGGTAGTGATGTGATCCTTGGGTCAAAGGTGATATCCGTGCAGTGGCGTGTTTTAAGCAGTGGGGGTCACTCCTCTTCGTGTGGGGTACACTAAAGTGAGCAATGGACCCTTACCTTGCGGCAAAGGGTTAACCGCATATAAATGATGTAAAGGGGTCTGCTTTCTTCTCCTTCCCTCACGGTGGTCTGCCTGGGTAGGTGTGTATTCCTTTTCCCTGGTTCCAGGTATATCTAGCCTTTGTAGCTCACGGCAGATGCCGGAGTGATAGGTAAAAGATGAGGGGGGGACCGTATAGTGTAGTATGTTTAAAATGTATTTGCTCAATAAAAACAGTTTAATATAGTACCTAGTACTCACAATAGAACTCACAGAATAACAATAAATATTTTCTCTTATCTTAGACGAGCGCCAAGCTCGTTCCCTCTGCTTCCTTGTTTGTATTGAATGCCTCTCCTGTCCCTACGTGTGGCGTCATGTGACTTCATCAGGGTATACTAGGGGGGCATTCTGCTGTTGTTTAAATAGTCTCTATGCATGTAGCTAATTGGCGGCCATTTTCCTGTAGTTTGTATATAAAATTGCATTGGCGACACGGCAACTACTACCAAAAAACACCCTACCGTGTAGATAAGAGGCCCCAATATAATGATCGGACACCACAAAACGGCTGGAAAAAAACTTATTATGGGAAGAATAATAAGAAACAACATAATGGGAACAACTGGCATAAGCCATCTTACGACCAGAGGGAATATAGAGGACCACCTCATGACCAAAGAGATCAAAGGAAACCAATATATGAAAACCGAGATAACAGAGGACCACCATATGAACATTATGGTCCACGTGCAAGAAGTCCAGCACAAAACAATGGATATGGCGAAAGGAAAGGACACCAACAAAGGAATTATTACCAACAAGAACGCAGTCCAATCCCAACCCACAACTACTATGCACCTTTGAGAAACCGGGAAGATGATGATAGAGATGATAGACAATATCCGACCCATTATGGAGGACAGGAACAGAGCCGGTCTTTTTTAGACAGGGACAGGGAGCACCATCCCCCGAGAAACCAAGAAGAACCAAGGGGTCCAAGAAGAAGCCAATAAAGAAGAGAGGACAATGGGCAGAAAAGAGAGAACAAAAGAAAAAGGGAATAAAGGGGGAAGGCATACTCAATCTCAGTGAACAAACACTGACACCAGAAGAAGTAGGAACCCTTGACAAAGGCCTCAAATATGCCCCAACAAAAAATCTTGATAAATTTGAAACGTATGTGGGTATCCAGAAATTCATTAGGAAATTGAATATCCAGAAATACGTTGCGAGCAACCCTTTTAGACATAAACTCCAGGATCACAAGGATGGTGGAATTTTACACAGTAATCTTATAAATAAATCTGTTTTTAAGCCCCCGGTAAAGGACAATAAATATATTGAAGTTTTTAAAAAAGTGATTTTAGAAGAGATCAAACATCTCAAAATAAAAAGGAGAGAGGAGCCGAAGTTTATTAAAAATGGAATCAGCAAACTCATTAAAAGAAAGGATCTGGTTATACGCCCGGCAGACAAAGGAGGAGCAATTGTTGTCCTTTCAAAAGAACAATATCACAATGGTATGAAGACCATGCTTGAAGATGAAAACACATATAATATATTACTTGGAAATCCAATTTTTAGATGCAGAAATGCGCTGGAACAAATTGTACACCTTGGAATAAAGAAGGACATACTCAATAAGAAAGAAGCCAGATTTTTAATACCAGATTCATGTCGCACCCCAATCATCTATGCCTTACCAAAAGTACATAAGGACAAAAACAACCCACCTTTCAGACCGATAGTTAATGGGATCGATTCTCTAACAGCCAGAGTAGGACAGTATATAGACTTTTTTCTGCAACCAGTAGTCCAACAGACCAAAGCATACCTTAGAGATACAAAACAGATGCTGCAGATCTTAGAAGACATTCCCAAAGACGGAGGACCATGGATTCTAGCCACCGCTGACGTATCATCCTTGTATACCATCATACTACATTACCAAGCATGTGAAGCTACGAAATGGGAATTAAGAACATATACTAAATTACCGTGCATGCAAAGGAAATTTATCATAAAATGTTTGGATTTTTGCTTGAAGAATAATTATTTCTGGTATAATAAGAAGTACTACCATCAAAGCACAGGAGTCGCGATGGGAGCAAAATTTGCTCCAAGTGTAGCAGGACTTTTTATGGCACAATGGGAAGAGAATTATGTTTTTAATGATAAACCAGATGAGCTAGTAACATACAGGCGATATATTGATGACGTGTTCATTCTTTGGAAAGGAGACCCTGTACACCTGAACAATATCTTGGAGAAACTCAACATGAACGACAGAAACATCAAACTATCCTGGGAGATCAGTGATAAGACAGTGACGTTTCTAGATCTGGAGATTATACAGGAAGACACCATAGTGAGGTCACAAACACATTTCAAAAACATAGACCGGAACAGCTACCTTCCCATCACAAGTTGTCACCATAAAAACTGGCTGTTTAATGTGCCAAAGGGACAATTTATGCGACTTAGAAGAAATTGTACCAACACCGAAAATTTCCCAGAACAAGCAGAAACCATGGGGTCAAGGTTTACCAATAAAGGATATGATGGTCTGTTTATCAAAAATAAAATAGAAGAAGTGAAAGAAATGGACAGGAGCAGACTAATTCAAGATAAAAATAAAAAAGCGATCATACCAATAAAAGTCCCGATAATTTTAAACTACAATATACAGCATAGAAAGATTGAAAATATTGTAAAAAAACACTGGCATATACTTTTAGCGGACAAGCAATTGCAGATAACTCTACCGAGCTACCCAAAATGTATTTATAAAAGAGCACCTACTATCAGAGACAAAGTAGTTAAAAGTATACTGGACCCTCCTAAGAAACCATTCTCCTTTTTTACCGGAAAGGGTTTATTTCCGTGTAAAAGATGCTATGCGTGTACCAAAACCAAGCGCCCTAATGAAAAGAAATTTGAATTTACATCCACGAGTAAAGGAGACACATATGAAATAAAGGACTTCATCTGTTGTAATACAGAAGGCGCGGTGTATGCCCTGGAATGTAGTTGCGGCCTACAATATGTGGGCCGCACTAAACGCTTACTGAGAATACGCATCAAAGAACATGTCCAAAACATTGTAAAGGGCTACGACAAACATAGTGTGTTGAAACACTTTCTACTACATCACAACAAAGACCCCACTAATCTAAAATTTTGGTCATAGAACCTTACGTTAAACACTGGCGAGTAGGGCACAAAGTCAGAGCCCTTAGTCAAATTGAGTCCAAATGGATCTTTATATTAGACACCTTCTCGCCTAGGGGTATGAACATAGAATTTGATCTTAATTGCTTTTTAAGTGATTTTTAAAATATTCATCTTTTATATAACCATTTCAAGTAATTCTATGGTTTTATATTCCACCACCTATCCTGGTTTCATCGCACCATCCACCCTTTTATATATTCCCGCTGCTCCCCTTTTTCCTGTCCTGGCTTTCTATATTTATATGTATTTTTTTATAATATCTAGTGTATATTTTATATATACTCTATATGATATGTATGGTATATTTTTTTATATATTTATATATTTCCTATGGGTCTTAGCGTGATATTTGATTTTAATATGGCCTATTATATATATATTTTATATATATTATCTATACATAATTTTAACTACATCTTTATTTTACACATTTTTATGGAGATGTATTTAAGTATATTCCCGGCTCTTTTAATATGGCCAAACAATGATTTTAAACTTCATATCTATTTTTAACTTTTTTTTATTTTTTTTTCATATCTCTACATCTGTGTATTTACAATGTACTAATGTTCGTATGAAAGCCTCATTATGTCCTTCCGAATGTGGCTAGTAATATGTATACAACATTATGTTACATCATGTAAATTAACTTGCTGCAGTAATTTCCCTCTGGCCCCAATAGATAGTGAGATTGTCGTCCGACCACCGTTACTCACGATGGACGGCAATTACACAGTACATATAACCAACAAAATGGCCGCGCCCATGGCGGGGACATCTGACTTGACCACAAGTTACTAAATAATCAACAAAATGGCCGCGCCCACGATAGTCGTGAAAATGGCCGCCAATGCAAATTTATATACAAACTACAGGAAAATGGCCGCCAATTAGCTACATGCTTAGAGACTATTTAAACAACAGCAGAATGCCCCCCTAGTAGCCCATGGCGGGGACTAGGGATGAGCCGAACACCCCCGGGTTCGGTTCGCACCAGAACCTTCGAACCGACCGAAAGTTCGCGCGAATTTTCGAACCCTATACGTTATAATGGACGCGAACGTTCGAAATCAAAAGTGCTAATTACAACGGCCAATATGCATGTTAATGTCATAAAACAGGTTTGGGGACCCGGGTCCTGCCCCAGGGGACATATATCAATGCAAAAAGAACTTTTAAAAACTAACGTTTTTTCGGGAGCAGTCATTTTAATGATGCATAAAGTGAAAAAAAAAAAGTGAAATTTTCCTTTAAATATGGTACCTGGGGGGTGTCTAAAGTATGCCTGTGAAGTGGCATGTGTTTCCCGTGTTTAGAACTGTCCTTGCACAAAATGTCATTTGTAAAGGAAAAAAAAGAAGCCATTTAAAACCACTTGCGGCTTTAGGTTTGTTCTTAAGTAGAATCTGAACAGGTACATTATGAAGTGTAGCTCCATCCCAAAAAAATCTATTTTTAAGCTTTTTGGAGAACATAGGGAGGGGTTATCACCCCTGTAACATTTGCTGTCTTTGCACATCTGTTCAGAACATGTCACCTCACTTTCCGTCCCAATGACAAATGTTTTTGGAAAAGTGGGGTTTTAATTGAAACAAGGATTGGTGATAAAGTATCAGTAGAGAGGAGATACCTTTTTCCCAAATTAAATCTAACAGGATAGAATTTCCCTTCCTAGGGGTAGATTTCCTCTCACTTCCTGTTTTCTCTTTCCATTTGCAAGTAGGAGTCGTTTGTAAGTTGGATGTATGAAAGTAGGGGCCTGGCGTATATACTCTGCAGAAATTTGCCCTATTAGATGTTGGTGTAGCCACAAGACTGGTGGGCACAGGAATGGGCCCTGCTGTGAGTTAATAGATCAAGATTTGTACTTGCATGCACCTGTTGAACAGGGCAGAAAAATTGGGGGTGGTGGTGGTGGTGGTGGACGGTGTTGCCACAAGACTGTAAGCTCTCACAGTTACTCTTGGTGGGCGCAGGAATGGGCCCTGCTGTGAGTTATTAGATCAAGATTTGTAATTGCAAGCACCTGATGAACAGGGCAGAAAAATTGGGCCTTTGGCGGTGGTGGTGGACGGTGTTGCCACAAGACTGTAGGCCCTCATAGTTACTCTTGGTGGGCGCAGGAATGGGCCCTGCTGTGAACTATTAGATCAAGATTTGTAATTGCAAGCACCTGATGAACAGGGCAGAAAAATTGGGCCTTTGGCGGTGGTGGTGGACGGTGTTGCCACAAGACTGTAGGCCCTCATAGTTACTCTTGGTGGGCGCAGGAATGGGCCCTGCTGTGAACTATTAGATCAAGATTTGTAATTACCCGCCCCTGTTAAACAGGGGCTGAAAAATTGTGCCTTAGGCACTGGTGCTGGTGCCACAACACTGCAACCCCTCACAGATACTGTACTTGGAGCACAGCAGTCACACGTGTTGCGAAGCATTTTTTTAAAAAATTGTAAGTACACGCCCCTGTTAAACAGGGGCTGAAAAATTGTGCCTTAGGCACTGGTGCTGGTGCCACAACACTGCAACCCCTCACAGATACTGTACTTGGAGCACATTGTTGCGAAGCATTTTTTTTTTATAAAAATTGTATGTACACGCCCCTGTTAAACAGGGGCTGAAAAATTGTGCCTTAGGCACTGGTGCTGGTGCCACAACACTGCAACCCCTCACAGATACTGTACTTGGAGCACAGCAGTCACACGTGTTGCAAAGCATTTTTTTAAAAAATTGTAAGTACACGCCCCTGTTAAACAGGGGCTGAAAAATTGTGCCTTAGGCACTGGTGCTGGTGCCACAACACTGCAACCCCTCACAGATACTGTACTTGGAGCACAGTGTTGCAAAGCATTTTTTTTTATAAAAATTGTATGTACACGCCCCTGTTAAACAGGGGCTGAAAAATTGTGCCTTAGGCACTGGTGTGGTGGCATGGATCATTGAGGAGGAGGAAGAGGATAGTCAGTGAACATAAGAGGACAGTCACTCAGCATCAGCATAGGCAGTCTTGAAGGGATGTGATGTGACATTAAAAATTATTCGGTTATATCCGCCTCAGGTGCCTGGTAGCTGGTGGTGATCCAAGACTGATTCATTTTGATGAAGGTCAGTCGATCAACCGAGGCGGTGGACAGGCGCACCCTATGATCAGTCACAAATCCTCCAGCAGCACTGAATGTGCGTTCGGACAGAACGCTGGAGGCAGGACAGGCCAGTAGCTCAATTGCATACTGTGCAAGCTCTGGCCAGTGATCCATCCTCAGGACCCAGTAAGCCAGAGGATTTTCGGTGGGAAAGGTGTCCAAGTCTGACCTTGCCCCAAGGTATTCCTGCACCATGTATATCAGACGCTGGCGATGGTTGCTGGAACCGATCATACCTTGGGGCTGCGGACTAAAAAATTGTCTGAACGCATCGGTCAGACGTCCACCTTCCCCACCGCTCCTTCTGCCACTGACCGAAGCCTCAGCAACTCGTCGCCCAGGACCAGGAGTTTGTAGCCTCCCAGTTTCTGGGAACGCGTTGCACAGACCTTTCTGCAAGGCCTCCCTGAGATGTCTCATCCTCTGCTCCCTCTGCGACGGCAAGATAAGGTCCGCAACCTTACCCTTGTACCGCGGATCAAGGAGAGTGGCCAGCCAGTAATGGTCCCTCTCCTTGATCCGAAGAACACGAGGATCCTTCCGCAGGCTTTGCAGGATCAGGGAGGCCATGCAGCGTAGGTTAGCTGAGGCATTCGGTCCGGAGTCTTCTGGGTCACTGAGGATGACATGATCGCCAGCCACCTCCTCCCAGCCACGTACAAGTCCACTGGTTTGTTGGGACTGTACATCATCCCTAAAAGACTGCTGCTGCTGATGCTGAGTGCCAGGCTCCACCTCCATGCTCACACAATCCTCCTCCTCCTCCTCCTCCTCCTCCTCCTCCTCATCCTCTTCCTGTGTGATGGGTGGGACAGGAGGAACACTGTCCGGATAAAGGGGGCCTTGAGAGGCAAGGAAGTCCTCCTCTTCCTGCCTCTGTTCTGCCTCAAGTGCCCTGTCCATTATCCCACGCAGCGTATGCTCCAACAGGTGGACAAGAGGGACAGTGTCACTGATGCATGCACTGTCACTGCTCACCATCCTCGTGGCCTCCTCAAATGGTGAGAGGACAGTGCATGCATCCCTGATCATGCTCCACTGACGTGGGGAAAAAAAACCAAGCTCCCCTGACCCTGTCCTGGTGCCGTAGTCGCAAAGGTACTCATTGATGGCCCTCTGCTGCGTGTGCAGTCGCTGCAGCATGGCCAACGTTGAGTTCCACCTGGTGGGCATGTCACATATTAGGCGGTTCTTGGGCAGGTTCAGCTCCTTTTGCAGCTCAGTCAGCCGAGCACTGGCATTATAAGATCGGCGGAAATGCACACAGACTTTCCTGGCCTGCCTCAGGACATCCTGTAAGCCTGGGAACCTGCCCAAGAACCGCTGCACCACCAGGTTGAGGACGTGAGCCATGCAGGGCACATGGGTGAGCTGCCCCTGTCGCAGGGCGGAGAGGAGGTTGGTGCCATTGTCAGAAACGACCATTCCTGGCTTAAGCTGACGTGGCGTCAACCACCTCTCGGCCTGCCCCTGCAGAGCTGCCAGAACCTCTGGCCCAGTGTGGCTCCTGTCCCCCAAACACACCAGCGCAAGCACGGCATGGCATCTTTTTGCCTGCGTACTTGCGTAGCCCCTTGTACGCCTACGGAGCACCGCTGGTTCCAAGGACAGAGCACTGGAGGAAGAAGAAGAGGAGGGGGTGGAGGAGAGAGGTGTGTCACAACCAGTAGCAGTAGTAGCGTTTTGGAGGCGTGGTGGCGGAACAACCTCCAACACTACTGCACCTTGTCCTGCATCCCTCCCAGCTGCCAATAGAGTGACCCAATGGGCCGTGAAAGAAAGGTACCGTCCCTGTCCATGCCTGCTGGACCATGAGTCAGCGGTAATATGCACCTTACCGCTGACCGCCCTGTCCAGCGAGGCATGGACATTGCCCTCCACATGCCGGTAGAGAGACGGAATCGCCTTCCGTGAGAAAAAGTGGCGTTTGGGAACCTGCCACTGAGGAACCGCACACTGAACAAACTCACGGAAGGGGGCCGAGTCTACCAACTGAAAAGGCAGCAGTTGAAGTGCTAGCAATTTAGCCAGGCTAGCATTCAACCGCTGGGCATGTGGATGGCTGGGAGTGTACTTCTTTCTACGGTCCAGCAGCTGGGGCAGGGAAATTTGCCTGCTGCAATCGGACGTCGGTGTACTGCAAGTACTTGGTTGTGACACACCTAATTCTACACCTTCAGTCCTCTCAGAGCAGCTTTCAGAGAGGACTGAAGGTGTAGTGGGGATGGAGATCCCAGCTGAGGAGGAGCAAGGAGAGGTCCGCTTAGTTCTTTGGTGTGGGTCTTTTATGTGTGCCTGCCAACGAGCTGCATGGCAGGTCGCCATATGTCTGGTCATGCTTGTGGTGCCCAAGCGGCTGATGTTTTGGCCACGCGAGATACGCTTGAGACAAATATTGCAAATAGCAGTGGTGCGATCTGCTGCACTCGTCTCAAAAAAGGCCCACACCAAAGAACTTTTCTGATAACGTGCAGAGGCAGCGCCCTGCACAGGCGGAGCTCTGCGGTGTTGTACAGTTGCCGTGCTGGCCTCTACCTGGCCTCCAGGGGGCACCCTGCCTCGTTGGACATGTGACGCCGCATCCTCCTCCTCCTCGTCCTCCTCCTCATCCTCTCTCCCTTCAGGCACCCACGTGGAGTCAGTGACCTCATCATCCCCTCCCTCTTCACCACTAGAGCAAACCTGGCAGTAAGCTGCAGCTGGTGGAACAGTACTGCCAGATTCCTCAAGCTTGGTATCATCATCCGAGCCTTCGAATCGTTGGGCATCCTCCTGGAGCATGTACCCAACACTGTGCTCAAAGAGTTCGGGGGACTCCTCAGGAGGACATGGTGGGTCTAGGGAAGGGGTGGCTGATGATGCTCTGCCAGTACCCTGAGCCTGGGTGAGAGAGGATGAGGAGGATGAGGAGGGCTTGGTCATCCATTCTACCAAGCCTTCAGCATGATGCGGCTCCACATGTCCAGCTGCCGAAAACAAAGACGCGCGTGTCCCATGGCCACGTGCTGATGACGATGCACGACCACGTCCACGTCCACAGCCACGTCCACTAGAAACAGAGCCTGCCTGCCCTGTGTTCTTGGCTCTGCACGCTCTGCCTCCCCTTGGCGGTCTTCCAGCCATTGTAGTCGGTAGTCCTGTGGGTGCTGCTGAGAAGAATATATAGGAGCTCTGTGTGATGCCACTAACACACTAGAAGTCCTGTGGGTGCTGCTGAGAAGAAAATATAGGAGCTCTGTGTGATGCCACTAACACACGAGAAGTCCTATGGGTGCTTCTGCAAAGAAAATATAGGAGCTCTGTGTGATGCCACTAACACACGAGAAGTCCTATGGGTGCTTCTGCAAAGAAAATAGAGGAGCTCTGTGTGATGCCACTAACACACTAGAAGTCCTATGGGTGCTTCTGCAAAGAAAATAGAGGAGCTCTGTGTGATGCCACTAACACACTAGAAGTCCTATGGGTGCTTCTGCAAAGAAAATAGAGGAGCTCTGTGTGATGCCACTAACACACTAGAAGTCCTATGGGTGCTGCTGAGAAGAAAATATAGGAGCTCTGTGTGATGCCACTAACACACGAGAAGTCCTATGGGTGCTTCTGCAAAGAAAAAAGAGGAGCTCTGTGTGATGCCACTAACACACTAGAAGTCCTATGGGTGCTTCTGCAAAGAAAATAGAGGAGCTCTGTGTGATGCCACTAACACACGAGAAGTCCTATGGGTGCTTCTGCAAAGAAAATAGAGGAGCTCTGTGTGATGCCACTAACACACTAGAAGTCCTGTGGGTGCTGCTGAGAAGAAAATATAGGAGCTCTGTGTGATGCCACTAACACACGAGAAGTCCTATGGGTGCTTCTGCAAAGAAAAAAGAGGAGCTCTGTGTGATGCCACTAACACACTAGAAGTCCTATGGGTGCTTCTGCAAAGAAAATAGAGGAGCTCTGTGTGATGCCACTAACACACTAGAAGTCCTGTGGGTGCTTCTGCAAAGAAAATAGAGGAGCTCTGTGTGATGCCACTAACACACTAGAAGTCCTGTGGGTGCTGCTGAGAAGAAAATATAGGAGCTCTGTGTGATGCCACTAACACACTAGAAGTCCTATGGGTGCTTCTGCAAAGAATATAGAGGAGCTCTGTGTGATGCCACTAACACACTAGAAGTCCTGTGGGTGCTTCTGCAAAGAAAATAGAGGAGCTCTGTGTGATGCCACTAACACACTAGAAGTCCTGTGGGTGCTTCTGCAAAGCAAATAGAGGAGCTCTGTGTGATGCCACTAACACACTAGAAGTCCTGTGGGTGCTGCTGAGAAGAAAATATAGGAGCTCTGTGTGATGGGACTAACACACTTCAAGTCCTATAGGTGCTTCTGGGAACAAAATATAAGATCTCTGTGTGATTGGACTAACACACTTCAAGTCCTATAGGTGCTTCTGGGAAGAAAATATAGGTCTGTGTGATGGGACTAACACACTTCAAGTCCTATAGGTGCTTCTGGGAACAAAATATATGATCTCTGTGTGATTGGACTAACACACTTCAAGTCCTATAGGTGCTTCTGGGAAGAAAATATATGATCTCTGTGTGATGGGACTAACACACTTCAAGTCCTATAGGTGCTTCTGGGAACAAAATATATGATCTCTGTGTGATGGGACTAACACACTTCAAGTCCTATAGGTGCCTCTGGGAAGAAAATATAGGTCTGTGTGATGGGACTAACACACTTCAAGTCCTATAGGTGCTTCTGGGAACAAAATATATGATCTCTGTGTGATTGGACTAACACACTTCAAGTCCTATAGGTGCTTCTGGGATCAAAATATATGATCTCTGTGTGATGGGACTAACACACTTCAAGTCCTATAGGTGCCTCTGGGAAGAAAATATAGGTCTGTGTGATGGGACTAACACACTTCAAGTCCTATAGGTGCTTCTGGGAACAAAATATATGATCTCTGTGTGATTGGACTAACACACTTCAAGTCCTATAGGTGCTTCTGGGAACAAAATATATGATCTCTGTGTGATGGGACTAACACACTTCAAGTCCTATAGGTGCTTCTGGGAACAAAATATATGATCTCTGTGTGATTGGACTAACACACTTCAAGTCCTATAGGTGCTTCTGGGAAGAAAATATATGATCTCTGTGTGATGGGACTAACACACTTCAAGTCCTATAGGTGCTTCTGGGAACAAAATATATGATCTCTGTGTGATTGGACTAACACACTTCAAGTCCTATAGGTGCTTCTGGGAAGAAAATATAGGTCTGTGTGATGGGACTAACACACTTCAAGTCCTATAGGTGCTTCTGGGAACAAAATATATGATCTCTGTGTGATGGGACTAGCACACTTCAAGTCCTATAGGTGCCTCTGGGAAGAAAATATAGGTCTGTGTGATGGGACTAACACACTTCAAGTCCTATAGGTGCTTCTGGGAACAAAATATATGATCTCTGTGTGATGGGACTAACACACTTCAAGTCCTATAGGTGCTTCTGGGAACAAAATATAGGAGCTCTGCCTGCCTGCCAGGAACACACTACAAGTCCTATAGGTGCTTCTGGGAAGAAAATATAGGAGCTCTGCCTGCCTGCCACGAACACACTACAAGTCCTATAGGTGCTTCTGGGAACAAAATATATGATCTCTGTGTGATTGGACTAACACACTTCAAGTCCTATAGGTGCTTCTGGGAAGAAAATATATGATCTCTGTGTGATGGGACTAACACACTTCAAGTCCTATAGGTGCTTCTGGGAACAAAATATAAGATCTCTGTGTGATTGGACTAACACACTTCAAGTCCTATAGGTGCTTCTGGGAAGAAAATATAGGTCTGTGATGGGACTAACACACTTCAAGTCCTATAGGTGCCTCTGGGAAGAAAATATAGGTCTGTGTGATGGGACTAACACACTTCAAGTCCTATAGGTGCTTCTGGGAACAAAATATATGATCTCTGTGTGATTGGACTAACACACTTCAAGTCCTATAGGTGCTTCTGGGAACAAAATATATGATCTCTGTGTGATTGGACTAACACACTTCAAGTCCTATAGGTGCTTCTGGGAACAAAATATATGATCTCTGTGTGATGGGACTAACACACTTCAAGTCCTATAGGTGCTTCTGGGAAGAAAATATATGATCTCTGTGTGATGGGACTAACACACTTCAAGTCCTATAGGTGCTTCTGGGAACAAAATATATGATCTCTGTGTGATGGGACTAACACACTTCAAGTCCTATAGGTGCTTTTGGGAACAAAATATATGATCTCTGTGTGATTGGACTAACACACTTCAAGTCCTATAGGTGCTTCTGGGAAGAAAATATATGATCTCTGTGTGATGGGACTAACACACTTCAAGTCCTATAGGTGCTTCTGGGAAGAAAATATATGATCTCTGTGTGATGGGACTAACACACTTCAAGTCCTATAGGTGCTTCTGGGAACAAAATATAAGATCTCTGTGTGATGGGACTAACACACTTCAAGTCCTATAGGTGCTTCTGGGAACAAAATATAAGATCTCTGTGTGATTGGACTAACACACTTCAAGTCCTATAGGTGCTTCTGGGAAGAAAATATAGGTCTGTGTGATGGGACTAACACACTTCAAGTCCTATAGGTGCTTCTGGGAACAAAATATATGATCTCTGTGTGATGGGACTAACACACTTCAAGTCCTATAGGTGCTTCTGGGAACAAAATATATGATCTCTGTGTGATGGGACTAACACACTTCAAGTCCTATAGGTGCTTCTGGGAACAAAATATATGATCTCTGTGTGATTGGACTAACACACTTCAAGTCCTATAGGTGCTTCTGGGAAGAAAATATAGGTCTGTGTGATGGGACTAACACACTTCAAGTCCTATAGGTGCTTCTGGGAACAAAATATATGATCTCTGTGTGATGGGACTAACACACTTCAAGTCCTATAGGTGCTTTTGGGAACAAAATATATGATCTCTGTGTGATTGGACTAACACACTTCAAGTCCTATAGGTGCTTCTGGGAAGAAAATATATGATCTCTGTGTGATGGGACTAACACACTTCAAGTCCTATAGGTGCTTCTGGGAAGAAAATATATGATCTCTGTGTGATGGGACTAACACACTTCAAGTCCTATAGGTGCTTCTGGGAACAAAATATAAGATCTCTGTGTGATGGGACTAACACACTTCAAGTCCTATAGGTGCTTATGGGAACAAAATATAAGATCTCTGTGTGATGGGACTAACACACTTCAAGTCCTATAGGTGCTTCTGGGAAGAAAATATAGGTCTGTGTGATGGGACTAACACACTTCAAGTCCTATAGGTGCTTCTGGGAACAAAATATATGATCTCTGTGTGATGGGACTAACACACTTCAAGTCCTATAGGTGCTTCTGGGAACAAAATATATGATCTCTGTGTGATGGGACTAACACACTTCAAGTCCTATAGGTGCTTCTGGGAACAAAATATATGATCTCTGTGTGATTGGACTAACACACTTCAAGTCCTATAGGTGCTTCTGGGAAGAAAATATAGGTCTGTGTGATGGGACTAACACACTTCAAGTCCTATAGGTGCTTCTGGGAACAAAATATATGATCTCTGTGTGATGGGACTAACACACTTCAAGTCCTATAGGTGCCTCTGGGAAGAAAATATAGGTCTGTGTGATGGGACTAACACACTTCAAGTCCTATAGGTGCTTCTGGGAACAAAATATATGATCTCTGTGTGATGGGACTAACACACTTCAAGTCCTATAGGTGCTTCTGGGAACAAAATATAGGAGCTCTGCCTGCCTGCCAGGAACACACTACAAGTCCTATAGGTGCTTCTGGGAAGAAAATATAGGAGCTCTGCCTGCCTGCCACGAACACACTACAAGTCCTATAGGTGCTTCTGGGAACAAAATATAGGAGCTCTGCCTGCCTGCCAGGAACACACTACAAGCCTTATAGGTGCTTCTGGGAAGAAAATATAGGAGCTCTGCCTGCCTGCCACGAACACACTACAAGTCCTATAGGTGCTTCTGGGAACAAAATATAGGAGCTCTGCCTGCCTGCCAGGAACACACTACAAGTCCTATAGGTGCTTCTGGGAACAAAATATAGGAGCTCTGCCTGCCTGCCACGAACACACTACAAGTCCTATAGGTGCTTCTGGGAACAAAATATAGGAGCTCTGCCTGCCTGCCAGGAACACACTACAAGTCCTATAGGTGCTTCTGGGAACAAAATATAGGAGCTCTGCCTGCCTGCCACGAACACACTACAAGTCCTATAGGTGCTTCTGGGAACAAAATATAGGAGCTCTGCCTGCCTGCCAGGAACACACTACAAGTCCTATAGGTGCTTCTGGGAACAAAATATAGGAGCTCTGCCTGCCTGCCACGAACACACTACAAGTCCTATAGGTGCTTCTGGGAACAAAATATAGGAGCGCTGCCTGCCTGCCACGAACACACTACAAGCCCCTCTTTCTAACTCAATCCTTCTAAATGAATCTATCCAACCTAACTCTCTCTCAGTAAATCTATCTAACTAAATCCAGCAGAGTGTCACAGATCTAGCCTGCTCTATCTGCGCCGGAACAGCATGTGACCGGCGCAGACGGCGTGGCGGCCTTTTATAGGGGGGGGCGTGTACTACAGCCCCTGAGCTGTAATTGGCTACAGGCGTCCTGCCTGTAGCCAATTATGGCTCTTCGAGTTTCCGGGGCTGTGATTGGCCAAGCATGCGGGGTCACAGTGCATGCTTGGCCAATCATCAGCCAGCAATGCACTGCGCCGGCCGCGCCGGCCGCAATGCATTGCGGGGCCGCTCGCATCACACGAACGTGATGCGAGCGGCCAAAATAGTTCTGGGCTCGCCGAGCGATCGAACGCCCGGTGCTCGATGCGAACGTGGGTTCGCATCGAGCACCGGGCCCATCCCTAGCGGGGACATCTCACTTGACCACAAGTTACTAAATAATCAACAAAATGGCCGCGCCCGCGATAGTCGTGAAAATGGCCGCCAATGCAAATTTATATACAAACTACAGGAAAATGGCCGCCAATTAGCTACATGCCTAGAGACTATTTAAACAACAGCAGAATGCCCCCCTAGTAGCCCCTGATGAAGTCACATGACGCCACGTGTAGGGACATGAGAGGCATTCAATACAAACAAGGAAGCAGAGGGAACGAGCTTGGCGCTCGTCTAAGATAAGAGAAAATATTTATTGTTATTCTGTGAGTTCTATTGTGAGTACTAGGTACTATATTAAACTGTTTTTATTGAGCGAATACATTTTAAACATACTACACTATACGGCCCCCCCCTCATCTTTTACCTATCACTCCGGCATCTGCCGTGAGCTACAAAGGCTAGATATACCTGGAACCAGGGAAAAGGAATACGCACCTACCCAGGCAGACCACCGTGAGGGAAGGAGAAGAAAGCAGACCCTTTACATCATTTGTATGCGGTTAACCCTTTGCCGCAAGGTAAGGGTCCATTGCTCACTTTAGTGTACCCCACACGAAGAGGAGTGACCCCCACTGCTTAAAACACGCCACTGCACGGTTATCACCTTTGACCCAAGGATCACATCACTACCCTCACCTTCTTACCACAAGAAATGATTATATACTTATAAACTATTGAGGATTGACTTATTTATCACGGACTTATATGCATGCAACATAGTTGCAGATGACTATTTTATACGCATCCTGCACTATGCGATTTTAGTCGCATATGACTATGCGATTTTAGTCGCATATGACTATTTTTTACGCATCCTGCATTATGCGATTTTACCTATAGGATATCTGTGTGTGCACTTTGTGTCTGCACCTAGCATTTTGTTATATTTTATATTTCAAACTTTATTCTACTGCACTTTGTTTACTGGTAGCTTTATATTTTGCCAGGGATTTTTTCATCTATAGTCACGCTGACTAGTTTCATCCAGCTTATACATTATTTTGTATGCTCGCATACTTTGCACTTTATATTTATTGTTCTACTGTTCACTCCAGTGCAACTTTTCTGCACATACCTCTACTCATCACATCTCCAATGCGATTATATTTATCGTTTTATCCGTCACTCAATCACTCAGTTGCATTTTTAGCCTGTGCACACTTGCACTAGCACTTTAAGGATTTTATATTTTGTTCACCATCTACTATGCACTTTGGAATTTGTTTATCTATAGATGCATTTTTACCATATGTTCACTTATATGATTTTATATGTATATCTGATTTTTTTATTACCTGCTTATGGTGTTTTATTAGTAGTTTTATTTAGGAGCTATTAGTTCAATTTACACTCCCGCACCTTAGTACTATTTACAATTCTATTATTATATATATTTTTACCTGGGTTCACCAATAGCAATTTTTCTCCAGTCATCTTCCAGGACGGCACACCTGAGAGGATGACTGGTCTCACCTGGCAGGAAACACAATTAACAAAGTTTAAAAAGCCCCACCCCTCCCTCTGACCCTCAGTTATTGATTGTGTTTCCCACACGCTGATGCCTGCGAAACCGTTTGTTATTTTTATCAGAGACCTCAGGTCTGGGACCATGGTCGCCCCATTAATGAACAAAAACCCAGAGCAGTCAGTGGTGCCTGTGGGGTGTTTTGTTTCAAGCATTTAATTGCTTCATATTAAGGGGTTTCCCTCTTGCTCTCCTTTAAAGCATTCCTGAATGTGTAGAGGCTGGGGCACTAGGACAGGTGAGTTGTCCATAACCCCAGGGGCCACTTAACCTTCCCTCTTTTCCTTTTCCCCCATACCTGACAGTGGTGGATGGTCAGGGGGGGCCGCTGATACACCCCACGTCGGCCGGAAGCTGGGTTCCAATGGCCGAACGTTTTTTTCTCCTTAGGGAGCCGTGCATCCTTAGGGATAGACCGCTGTGCAGAGCGGAGTGTGTAAACCGCTAGTGCGCATGTCCGGAAGCCGCCAGGCGCCGGTGTGACGTCATATCCGGCGCGCTGGGGCTTCAACAAAATGGCGGCGAGCGCGGCGGTCAGTAGCACGAGGCGGCTGTTTGGAGAGAGGGGGCCCGAGGTCCACAGTCTTCACAGAGATCCATCTACCGGTGCAGAGGCAGAGGATGGAAGGCGGACCAGAGCTCACAGCATCAGAGGTCGCCACAGGGGGGTGAGTGACTCGGCTGGAGCGAGGGGGGGCAGACATTTGGGGTGGCCCTATTGTCCCTGTCCCCCACACTGTTTGTGTATTGTGATGTTGGCTAATGGGGTGTCCCTTTCTTACAGAGACCAAATGCCCTGCTCAGGAGAGAGCCAGTAGGTCTGGGAAAGCCACATCTAAAACTAAACGCTGTGGGTCTTGTAGTACTAAACTTCCACAGGACCACAGCAAGCCTTTTTGTTATAAATGTATTTACAAATTGTCAGGCAAAGAGACAGCACAGGTTGCGAAGGAATGCAGGGCACTACAAGTTGAGATGCTAGCTACCCTTCAGTCTTTTAAAGCCACACTTGATCAGCGTCAGGGGGATGCCAGATCAGTAAGGGAAAGCTCTCCCTCACAGGAAGATAGATCTACCTTTACAGGAGGGTCTCAGGAACCTGCCCCATATTATTCAGAGGAGGAGGTTTGTAGCTCTGACCTGAGTTCCCAGGAGGGGGAGGACTCAGATCAGGATAGCCATGTGGAGACCAGACCTGGGGGACACCTCTTTTCAGCAGAGGATATGGAGGGTCTCCTCAGGGCAGTGTATGCGTCGGAGGACATTCAGTTACCTTCCGCCCAAGTGTCAGCTCAGAATAAGGTCTATAGAGGTTAGTGTAAGCCACAGGCCATATCCTTCCCAGTTCACCAGTCCCTAAAAGACATTATCTTAAGGGAGTGGAAGGAACCTGAGCTTAAGCTTCTCAGACTTAAAACTTGGAAACGGAGATGTCCTTTTAATTTTTTTAAAGTCCCACGCCTAGATGCGTCCTTGGCGCAGGTTTCTAAAAGGTCGGACTTATCTTTTGAGGACGCAGGTAACATCCAGGATCAGATGGATAAAAAATCTGAGATCCTGTTGCGTAGAGCTTGGGAAGCTAATGCATCGGCCATGAGCCCTGCATTGGCTTCAGCTTGTGTAGCCAGGAACGCAGATGCATGGCTCAACAACCTGATGGACCATCTCAAACGTAAGAAGGAGTCCAGGGAGGTAGTAGAATCCCTGGAAGTGGTGGGGAGAGCTATCGCCTTTTTGGCAGATGCGGCAGTAGAGACAGTAAGGACGACTGCTAAGTTCAGCGGCATTACTGAACTCAGCCAGGAGGGCCCTTTGGGTTAAGTCTTGGGACTGAGACTTCACTTCTAAGTCCCGACTCTGTGGTATTCCCTTTGAGGGCTCCCTACTCTTTGGTTCGGGTCTGGAACAGGTCCTTTCCCGATCCACAGAAAAAGGTAAGAAATTTCCCACCAAACCCAAGAAGGAAAAGGGGAGGAAATTTTTTCTTGGCCCCCCTGCAAAAGGTCAGTTCAAGGGCAAGGGGGGACAAAGGAAGAAGTGGGGGATTGGAAAGGGCAAGGAAAAGGGTGGAATCCTTTTTTTCGGGTCCGGACCGTCCAGCAAAGAAACTAAATGACCCCAGCATAAAAGTGGGCGCAAGGCTCTCATGGTTCCTTCCCCAGTGGGAGAGGATCTCAGAGAGCCCTTATATTTTAGACCTGATAAAACTAGGTTACAAGCTGGAATTCCGGTCACTCCCACCTCATAATTTTTTGGTTACTTACCCTCCCAAAGATTCTCTAAAAGCAAAGGGCTTGCTAGACAGTGTTCGCATGCTCGCAGAACAGGAAGTAATTATCCAGGTCCCAGTGACTCAGAGGGCTTTCGGTTTTTATTCCCACATTTTTGTGGTCCCGAAGCCATCGGGCAAGTTTCGGTTGATTATCAATCTACGGAAACTGAACCACTACCTGTTGTACAAGAGATTCAGAATGGAGAGCATCTACACGGTCAGAAAACACCTCCAGAAGGGAGTTTTCATGATCACGTTAGATCTCAAAGATGCTTACCTGCGCGTACCTATTGCCCCGGATCATCAGAAGTACTTGCGTTTCGCAGTACGGACAGAACAGGGGGAGCAGCATTGGCAGTTCAGAGCACTCCCCTTCGGCCTTGCGGCCAGTCCAAGGATCTTTACCATGGTCCTGGCAGAGGTGGTATCTTTCCTACACCTGCAGGGTGTAGCCCTGATACCATACCTCGACGATCTGTTGATCTACAGTCCATCCAGAGACCAACTCCTGAGGGATCGAGAGCTGGTCTTGACGACCCTGGATTCTCTAGGTTGGATGGTGAGTCAAGAGAAATCCTCCCTGGATCCCTCACAGTCAAAGGTGTACTTGGGGTACCAGTTAGACTCAGTGGCCCAGAAAGTTTTTCTTCCTCCCGAAAAGGTCGGAAAAATTCGGGGCGCAGTGACAGTGTGTCTCGAAGCCCCAGAGGTATCTTTGAGAAACATCATGAGGGTGCTGGGCCTGATGGCCTCTTGCATCCCGGCGGTTCCCTGGGCTCAGCTCCACTCCCGCGTCCTCCAGGGCTTCCTTCTCTCCTCTTGGGACGGGAGAAGAGAAACCCTGGAGGAGAAAGTTCCTCTGGTAGAGGAGGTAACAAGCTCCCTAGATTGGTGGCTCGATCCCGTCAACCTATCTGGAGGTCGGACGTGGACACAGCTAGACCCAATAGGCATTAAAACAGACGCAAGTGCCTGGGGTTGGGGGGCTCATTTAGGAGACCACTACGCCCAGGGTCCCTGGGATCAGAGTCAGAGCAGAACTTCCTCAAATTTCAGGGAGCTTCTGGCAGTCGGGAAGGCATTATGTGTCTTCTGGGGCTTGATCCAAGGAAGGGAAGTCCAAATTTTCTCGGACAACCGGGTGGCGGTATCCTATTTGAACTGTCAAGGGGGAACAAGGTCAGTCAGTTTAAGGGCACTGACCCAAGATTTCCTGGGAGAGGCAGAGAAGAACATTCTCTCAATCTCTGCAGTCCACATAAAAGGATCTCTCAATATACAAGCAGACTTCCTAAGCAGACAGCCCATTCGTCAGGGAGAATGGGAGCTGAACAAAGATTTTTTCGCTCTGGTAAGTCGTCATTTCGGAATACCAGAGATAGATTTATTTGCTTGTCAGAAAAACGCAAAAGTGCGGAGATTCTTCTCTCTCACGAGAGAGCAGGGATCCTCGGGGGTAGACGCCCTCGCTCAGAACTGGGACTTCAGTCTGGCATATGCCTTTCCTCCCCTGGTACTCATCCCACGAGTGCTTCAAAAGCTGTCACAGTCGGATGGAGACCTTATCCTGATTGCACCCTGGTGGCCGAAGCGGGTCTGGTTCCCCACCATGTGGAGGTGGTCGATTGTGCCTCCGCTGCATCTCCCGATCAGGCGGGATCTTCTCTGCCAGGGCCCAGTGCTTCATCCCAACCCGGGGTTTCTGTACTTGATGGCCTGGCTCTTGAAAGGGAGATCCTCAGGAACAGGGGATGCTCGGAGAAGGTAATTGACACTCTTCTCCTTAGTAGGAAGAAGGTTACCAGACAAATTTATGCAAAGGTCTGGAAAGTCTTCTCCAGATGGGCACAGGCAAAACAGAGGACTATCCAAACGATTCCAACCATTTTGGATTTTCTCCAGGAAGGGGTAGACCAGGGGTTAGCGGTCAGTACCCTTAGGGTCCAGGTAGCAGCCCTGTCAGTGTTCTTTGACACAAGGTTAGCTCAAGACCCTCTTAAGAGATTTTTGCTAGCCAGGGAAAGGTTAACCCCGGTAAGGACAGTTAGGTTCCCTGCGTGGGATTTGTCCCTGGTTCTGGACGCCATTTGAGATGGCCTTTCTTCTAGCCATTACCACAGCTAGAAGAGTAGGTGACCTACAGGCCCTGACAATAAAAGAGCCTTTTTTGTTGATCCTAGAGGACAGGGTAATCCTTAGACAGGATCCGCTTTATTTACCAAAAGTGACCTCTGGGTTCCACAGGTCACAAGAGATTATTCTTCCATCATTCTGCCAGAATCCTAAGAATGATAAGGAAGAAAGATTGCACCTTTTTAGATGTTAGACGTTGTCTTTTAGTCTATCTAGAAAGGGCAAGAGAGTTTAGGAGATCAAATCATCTTCTAGTTACTTTTGGTGGCCAAAGAAAGGGTCTTCAGGCCTCAAAACCTACGATAGCCAGGTGGATTAAGCAGGCAATAGCATTAGCCTATAAACACTCGGATAAACCGGTTCCATCCCACCTTAAGGCTCATTCAACCAGATCTCTGGCGACCTCCATAGATCAAATCTGCAAGGCAGCAACATGGACGAGCCATAATACCTTCCTGAGGCATTACAGAGTGGAGCTGTTGTCCCCTCAGGACTTGGCTTTTGGCAGGAAGGTCCTACAGGCGGTGGTCCCACCCTAAGGTAGGCCTTAACTTCTTGCTCATCGTCTCAGGTGTGCCGTCCTGGAAGATGACTGGAGAAAAATACCAGTTACACTTACCAGTAACGGATTTTCTAGGAAATCTTCCAGGACAGCAGGCCTACTTCCCTACCCTTAACTGTTTGTAATGTTTTATTCTTCACAGAATGTACCCTCTGACACTGGTGTGGGTGTTTACTTTGTCATAACTGAGGGTCAGAGGGAGGCATGGGGCTTTTTAAACTTTGTTAATTGTGTTTCCTGCCAGGTGAGACCAGTCATCCTCTCAGGTGTGCCGTCCTGGAAGATTTCCTAGAAAATCCGTTACCGGTAAGTGTAACTGGTATTTTTATTAACCTGTTTTGGTCACACCATACCCCGTATCTTGTATAGTAAGGGAATTATCTATCTCAACTCGCATTACTTCGACTTAATAGTCGCATCTTGATGATGGAAGCTAATCTAGTGGCAACAATTTTCGAGAGAATCTTAACATCAAGGTTTAAAAGTGAGATGGGTCTATAGGATCCTGGTTCTTGGGGGTCCTTTTCCTTTTTTGATAGTAGTTTGATGATGGCTTGGTTACCCGTAGGTAGATAAGGGCTACCAGACCATATATGTTGATAAACCTTATGGAGGGTTGGTTTCTAAGAGCGATTTTAGGGATTTGTAGAATTCCCCTGTATAGCCATCAGGGCCAGGGGCTTTAGAAGGGGCTAGGTTCTAGATGGCTGTTGATATCTCAGGGATGGAGATGGGCATGTTTAGGCTTTCTAGTTGTGAGGGGGTGACTTTGGTAAGGGGGTAAGGGGTATTTTATCGAGGAAGGAAAGTGCCTTTGGGTCATCTATGGGGTCAGCCGCGTACAAGGAGGAGTAGTAGTGGAGCATGGTCGCGTTGACGTTGTGCTGTGAGGTTTTAATTTTGCCCGAGGTGTCTCGGAGGGAAGAGATATAGGTCGGCGTTGGGGGCCCTTACAAAGTCTGGATAGCAATTTCCCAGCCTTGTTTGTTGATTCAAGGGTGTCAGCCCAAGATTCGAAGGTTCGCTTAGCTACTTGCCAGGCCTTCCTATTTTCAGGGGAGTCGACTGTGTATAGGGAGCGTTGAGCTTGGTGTAGATGGGAGCTAGCCAATTTGTACTGTGATAGTGCCTTCCTTTTGAAAGAGGCCGCATAGGATATGATCCGACCTCTGAGGGAAGCCTTTCCGGCTTCCCAAAATAGGTTAGGGTTATTAACGAGATTTGAAGCGTTAGCCGAAGAGTATTCAGACGATGCTTTTTCCATGTACTGTATGAAATCAGAGTTGTTATGTAGGTAAGAGGTAGGGATGGGCCCGGTGTTCGATTCGAACCCATGTTCGAATCGAACATCGGGCGTTCGACCTCTCGTCGAGCCCAGAACTATTTGGGCCGTTCGCATTAAAAATTAAAAATTAATTTTGACTTTTGATTTTGAACGTTCGCGTCCATTGTAATTAATAGGGTTCTAATGTTCGCACAAACTTTAGGTCCGTTCGCAGGTTCTGGTGCGAACCGAACCCGGGGGTGTTCGGCTCATCCCTAGTAAGAGGGGAATCACCATAGTTTGGGGTTTGAGTGTAGATCAGGGATATCGAGCGTCGCTGAGACAGGAACTGTCATGAATGTCAGCGTCTGAGATCATTGGGACAACGTCGTCCGAGCAAAACAGGTAATCAATTCTGGTAAAGATGTTGTGGGGGTTAGAGTAGAAGGTGAACTCCCTGGCTGGGTGGCCGAGACACCAAACGTCATGGAGGTGTAGGGAGTCTATTTTGGATGCCAGAAGGGTCGGATCTCTAGGGTCAGGTAGAGATCGGGGGCGTCTGGTAGAGGACCTGTCATCTATAGGGTGGAGGGTCATATTAAAGTCTTTGCCGATAATATGTGGGAGGTGTGGGTCCCGGAGGAGCCAGGTGGATAAATCACTAAAGAATTGCTTAGGGGGGTTATTAGGGGCGTAGACGTTGGAGATGATTAGATCTTTAGTCCCTAATTGGATACACGTTTATAGGAGTCATCCTTGGGAGTCAGAGTGGGTGGAAACGACTGTGCAGGGAAGATTTTTATGTATGAGTAGCAGGACCCCTGCTTTGTGTCCATCGGATTCAGAACCAAGGACTGTGCCCACCCATAGCTTTTTCATACGTGGGAAATCAGATGCAGAGAGGTGGGTTTCCTGTAACAGGGCAATGTCGGTTTTAAGCCTTTTGAGGTGTCTGAGAATTTTCATTCTCTTGTTAGGGGAACGGAGCCCTTTGACATTCCAGGATACTATTCTCATATTGGGGGGGCCATCGAGAAGAACTGGGCCGGTATTGTATGGTTAGTTCGGGGTGTGTTAGGAAGGTGAATTGTAGGCGCGGAAAGGTATGGAGAGTTGTCAACGCTATATGAAGGTGGTGCTATAGTGTCTGGCACTGTAAGTGCATTTTGGTGTGGAAGAAAGATGAGAGAGGAGGGGTATTGATGGATGGGGGGAGTAGGTAAAATCGAAATAACTGTGCGCATAAACTTCGCTTTTTTCCACATGGAGTCACTGAGTAGTCCAGCTCCCATTACAAGACCCGAATGTTGCAGCATTGAAAGACAACCCACGTGTCAAGAGGTGGTTGATACTGTCAACTCGGTTCGTGTGTGGAGAGAAAAGTCGGAACTACGCAGGGAGGTCAGAGGAGGCATATTAGTGCTAACAGCTAGAAAAGGAATAACACAACAGTTGTTAACATATGAAAACATAGGGAACCAGAGAGGGTTGGCCTACCATAAAATATAGACCTGATTGTCTAAAGTGAAGAAGAGAACCGGTGGTATATCCCACAGCCGGGATAGATTTGTAAGGCTGGTCTCAGTGTGGTTTTAGCCGCGGCAATGGTCACAGTCTAGGATCCAGTTCAGCTGGTCGTGGAGCGGCGTTGGTCTGGGCCTGGTGGCCTGAATCTTTTCGGAGAGTCTTTTCGTGGGCTCCTTTGTTCGGGACCTGAGAAAAAAGTTTGGGCAGATGGTGATAGGATATGGATGGTCTATCGCATCCCTATTGAATGAACACAAGAAAACAATATAGGCCTAGTGTGCATATACACAGCCAATACCCCTAGGGGATGCTTGAATAGATAGACACAGGAAAGTGTATGCAATTCAAAAATGGGGTGGGTTTTATTTGTTGAGGCAAAAAAACACCTAAAATGCAAAGATATGACATACAGGTATTTTGTCAAAAGGAACATACATACAGCCTATACAATTTGACCATATCAAGGCATAAACATATAATGATTTTACAAGATAACTTGCAATACATGTGTGGTCTAGGAAAACGCTGACATGTTTCGGACTTTGGTCCTTTTTTAAAGGCAGTTTAATATCCTGTTGATTCACATCTATAATGTGTGAATAAGTAAATATTAGTACAAAAGTTATGAACAGGTAAACATATTTTGTTGCCAAAAATCGACATATTGGTGTACTTTTGTGGGTATGGTACTCACATGCAATGAAGGTCTCCCCCAGGAATAGTAGGTTAAGAAGCCAGATATTGGATTCATATGATGAATGTATGCACTGGTGTAATGCCTGTGCTGTTAAAAGCAAGAAATGTTGCCGTGTGGCTAGGCGATAGGCTGCAAAGGACCCAAGTAGCTGCAAGGTCTCCGACAGGAGACAGACTAACAGCCTGTGACCTGTGGGCATATAGCCAATAGATGCAGGAGGCTGAAATAGATTGGAAATTGGAGGGTATAAGTACCAAATAAATCATGTCAAAGAGACCAAGCAAAAGTAGTAGACTAATGCATGAGGTATGAAGATATATTACCTGACTGGAAAGTAGTCTGGGGTGTGTTGTCGTTGCCAAACGCCAGCAAGGAAACGGCATGTCTATGGCCGCCATGGCTGACTATTTGTAGTGAATGTGGGGATTACTCACAGCTGTGTGTTGGCGCGACAAAATTACGTGCCAATATCGCTGGGTAATGGTTGGCTAAAGGGGCAGGGGAGACAGCCAATCCGGCTGTGTGTATGTCCCCTATGAGACCTCAGACGGGACGCCGCTGGGCCGTGTCCAGCGTCGTGACGTCACCGACGCGGGCGGAAGTTCCCTCCCCGCTCGCGCTCCAGATGGAACGCAAACAGGAAGGCGCCCAAGGATCAGGCGCCCATAGAGAACATGACATGCGCACACGTCAGAGTGAATCGGGCGCATGCGCGCTGTCTTACCCGCGCCGGGCAGCAAAGTTGAGTGAGCGCAGTCTATGCCTGTGTGTGCAGAGAAGGAAAAGTGTGTATAAAATGCAATGTTACCAAAAAGGACTATTTTGCATAAAAAAGCAATAATTGGGGTTAGATGATCATGCATGTGAGTCCAGGTCCACAGTGTTGTTGCCACCATCTGTAGAAACAATACAGAAAAAGGGATGCAACATGGTTATACTTGGGCACATACAAAGTTGGGAACAGTTGGGAACAATAGTGCATGACGTACCACAATATACATTGAGTTATACAATCATAGAATAAAGTACATATTGATACATATGCTGGTCGTTCCATTGGCATAGTTTATTTACTTGAATGCGGATGTTTTTATGTAGGAAAGACCAAATGACCCTTTTGGAAACGCATATATCGCCACATTCTCAGTATAAACCAAAAAGACACTGATCTCCCCTTAGGGCGACACTGTGAGCTTTTGCATCAGGACTCCACCCCTAAAATTCTGTTTAAGGCCCTTGATCATATCCCACTGCCTAATCGTGGTGGTGATTATAATAAAGCTCTATTACAGAGCGAATTGAGATGGATTTTCCATCTCAATGCCACGTCACCCCCTGGCCTCAACGAGGCCTTTAATTTTAAACCATACCTTGAAGGATTTCAATCCGGGGTCTGCGAACTGGATTTATAATTTCCTACATACAAATAACCAGCATATGTATCAATATGTACTTTATTCTATGATTGTATAACTCAATGTATATTGTGGTACGTCATGCACTATTGTTCCCAACTCTGCCCTTTGTATGTGCCCAAGTATAACCATGTTGCATCCCTTTTTCTGTATTGTTTCTACAGATGGTGGCAACAACACTGTGGACCTGGACTCACATGCATGATCATCTAACCCCAATTATTGCTTTTTTATGCAAAATAGTCCTTTTTGGTAACATTGCATTTTATACACACTTTCCTTCTCTGCACACACAGGCATAGACTGCGCTCGCTCAACTTTGCTGCCCGGCGCGGGTAAGACAGCGCGCATGCGCCCGATTCACTCTGACGTGTGCGCATGTCATGTTCTCTATGGGCGCCTGATCCTTGGGCGCCTTCCTGTTTGCGTTCCATCTGGAGCGCGAGCGGGGAGGGAACTTCCGCCCGTGCCGGTGACGTCACGACGCTGGACACGGCCCCGCCCAACGGACGGGAATGCGCCCAGCGCCGTCCCGTCTGCGGTCTCATAGGGGACATACACACAGCCGGATTGGCTGTCTCCCCTGCCCCTTTAGCCAACCATTACTCAGCGATATCGGCGCGTCATTTTGTCGCGCCAACACACAGCTGTGAGTAATCCCCACATTCACTACAAATAGTCAGCCATGGCGGCCATAGACATGCCGTTTCTTTGCTGGTGTTTGGCAACGACAACACACCCCAGACTACTTTTCAGTCAGGTAATATATCTTCATACCTCATTCTGTCCCAGCCATCCTAAATGCTAGCTTGGCCAAATTTCTAGCACTAAAACTGCTGCCTTTTCAGTTGGTAGACTCTGCCCCCTTTCGTGAAATTGTGGAATGTGCTGTACCACAGTGGCAGGTTCCAAAAAGACATTTCTTTTCATGTAAGCCATTCCATCTCTCTACCGTCATGTGCAAGGCAATGTTTTGGCCTCGTTGGACAGGGCGGTCAGCAACAAGGTTCATATTGCATGGTCCAGCAGGCATGGTCAGGGACGTTACCTTTCCTTCACGGCACACTGGGTAACTCTGCTGGCAGCTGGGAAGGATGCAGGACAGAGTTCAGTGTTTGGAGCTAGTTCCACCACCATGCCTCCAAAAATCTGGTGGTGATTCTACCACATCTGCCTGCTCCACCCCCTCCTCTTCTTCCTCTGTGGCCTCGCACCCAACAAGAGTAACTGTAAGAGGTTACAATGATCTGGCACCACCAACACCCAAGGCCCAATTTTTCTCCACCTGTTTGACTGGGGCATGTAATTAACATTTTTGAAATATTATTTAACAGTAGGGCCCGTTCCTGCGCCCAACGAGAGTAACCGTGAGGTCTTACAGTGTTCTGGCACCACCAACACCTAGGGCCCAATTTTTCTGTAGAGTATATAGTGCAGTCAGTGTAGTATGTATAATACAGTGCAGGGTATATAGTGCAGTGCAGAGTATATAATATAGTGTATTGAAGTGGTTAAGGGGAACCCTATGACAGAATTAAGAAAAAAAAAAAAAACAGGGACAGGGGGGATGAGCGAGCGCCCTCCCTCCTGAACCATACCAGGCTACATGCCCTCAACATGAGTAGAGTGCCCCCCAAAGCACCTTGTCCCCACAACCCTAGTCCGGTGGTTGTGGGGGTCTGCGGGTGGGGGGGCTTTTTCGGAATCTGGAAGCCCCCTTTAACAAGGAGACCCCCAGATCCTGGCCCCCCTATGTGAATGGGTATGGGGTACATTGTACCTCAATCCATTCACCCAAAAAAACAAAACACAAATGACAGTTTTTGACAATTCCTTTATTAAAAAGATGTCCCTCCATCTTCAATCACGCCGCCTGATGGACCAGAAAAATAAAAAAATAAAAATAAAACCCCTTGATGGGGGACGTCCCGCCGACTGCTGTCACTTGGCTGTGACAGCTGTTATATAGGCAAGGGCGGGGCCACCCGGTGACGTAACCAAGTGGGGGGACCCAAAAGCACCCTCCCCATTTTGAGGGCATATGGCCTGCCATGGTTCAGGGGGTTCAGAGCGGCTCCTCCGGTGGTAGCAGCAGCACCATCTCTCTCTGGAACACTGGTTGTAGTAGTAGCAGTCAGTCTACAAGATGCAGGCCTCGCCACAGGAGCATATGCAGCAGACGCCTTGGTGGCGATGCCCGTGGCCCAGTCCATTCGGTATGCACGAGGTGGCACGGTGGGATGTAAATAACTATTCTCCACATTGCAGGCATAAGACAAACGGCCAGAGACTTGCGACCAGTCCCTCGCACTTGTTGCAGAGCATTTCTAGGGCCTCGACATCTCCTGTCGTGTACAGTACAAAACGCCCCTGTGGTCTCAGGTGAATTCCTGTATCCGTAAGCAGAGTCCCAGGGAGTTTCACACTTGTAGCGTTTGCCACTGGGAACATCCTAGGTCCCATCATGGACGGTGTTCCTGGCATCCGGAACATTTTTCTTTAGCAAAGAAAAGAAACAGACTCTTCCTTCTTTCCCCTTCGACACACTCACGCGGTGCCTCATGCAGGAAAAGAACAGGCAAGGCTCCTCCCACTGGTTCCTCTGGTCACGCAACTCGCAGGCTTTTCTCAACTGCGCCACAGTCTACGCTCCAGGCAGTGGCCCGCAATTAACCCCTTGTAAAAATGGCGCAGTCCAAAAAACCCTCTACCGTGTAGATTCCATACAAACAGTTCTCTTTAGTTGCGAGAGGTAACGGCAAATCCCGGACGAGCCCCCACATGTAGCACTGACCCCCGAAGGAGCTGCTGGTTTTATTTGGACTTACCGTTACCTCACTTGCTTGCTTCTCCATCTTGGGGATCCCGTGGAAAGTTGCACAAAGAATGTTGAAACTGACACTGAATCCTCTTTTGGATTATTTATTTAAAAAAAAGACAAAGTCTCTCAATAAAGGGTAGAGGGTTAGGGGTGAGTTCAGGCACTTAAATTGCAGGGTGAAGGTATTAGAAGAATCCAGAGAATAAAGCTGTTCCAAAAACTGGATTCAACAACCCCCGGATAGACCTATCTCACTAGGCCTAGCAGCCGGTGGGATGCTTGATAAAGTCTCTGCCACAGACTTGTAAGTTACACTTGAGCGTTACTGAGGGATTTGGATGAATTTAAAGAACTGACATACGGTACCAGTTTCTCTCAGCCGATCCGGCGATACCTTATGAATGTTGATCCAGGTTGCGTCCTTAAACGAAGTCTCCAGGCTCCTTCAGAGAAACCAGCTTTGCACACGGTCTTCTCCTGAAGGAGTCCTCCCCTGGGGTTCTTCAGTTGCTGGGCCTCTCCCTTCAGATGAGACGGCACCGGACCATCCTTGGATCAGTAGGCTCTGAAAGTTACTCGGGCCTATCCCTTCAGTTGCGTTGTCTCGGGCCAGCCAGCCCCGAGACACAAGATGCATAGTTCCGCACCCCAGGCCAGGAGGGCCATGGGGCTGGGTCAGGAGGACCACCAGAACCAAACAGACCACAAATAATCCCCCCCTGCCAACATGGCATCGGTACCTTAAATACCACCCCCCAGATGCACAGCAGAAAAACACACCCACTGGGCTGGTTCTGAGAGATAAGTGGCATTCAATGCATCCAGCTAGACTGAGTTTCTACTCTTGCCGGCGGTGACAGCGACACCTACGGTCAAGGAGAACCCAGTGCAACCCAGCTGGACTGGTTTTGAAACCTGAAATCTAGAGAAATTATCCGGAAGCCCAACCGGGGCTTCAGGCAACTTAATTTTTGAAAAACAATAGCGCCTGCTCGTCAGGAGCCAGCGCTACACATTATATATATATATATATATATATATATATATATATATATATATATATATATATATATATAGTGGTGTTAAAAAGTGTTTGCCCCCTTCCTCATTTCCTGTTCCTTTGCATGTTTGTCACACTTAAGTGTTTCGGAACATCAAACCAATTTAAACAATAGTCAAGGACAACACAAGTAAACACAAAATGCAATTTGTAAATGAAGGTGTTTATTATTAAAGATGAAAAAAAATCCAAACCATCATGGCCCTGTGTGAAAAAGTGATTGCCCCCTAAACCTAATAACTGGTTGGGCCACCCTTAGCAGCAACAACTGCAACCAAGCGTTTGCGATAACGTGCAATGAGGCTTTTACAGCGTCCTGGAGGAATTTTAGCCCACTCATCTTTGCAGAATTGTCCTAATTCAGTTACATTAGAGGGTTTTCGAGCATGAACAGCCTTTTTAAGGTCATACCACAACATCTCAATAGGATTCATGTCAGGACTTTGGCTAGGCCACTCCAAAGTCTTCATTTTGTTTTTCTTCAGCCATTTGGTGGTGGACTTGCTGGTATGTTTAGGATCATTGTCCTGCTGCAGAACCCAAGTTCGTTTCAGCTTGAGTACACGAACAGATGGTCGGACATTCTCCTTCAGGATCTCTTGGTAGACAGCAGAATTCATAGTTCCTTTTATCACGGCAAGTCTTCCAGGTCCTGAAGCAGCAAAACAGCCCCAGACCATCACACTACCACCACCATATTTTACTGTTGGTATAATGTTCTTTTTCTGAAATGCAGTGTTCCTTCTACGCCAGATATACTTGGACACACACCTTCCAAAGAGTTCCACTTTTGTCTCATCGGTCCACAGAATGTTGTCCCAAAAGTCTTGGGGATCATCAAGATGTGTTGTGGAGAAATTGAGACGAGCTTTGATGTTCTTTTTGCTCAGCAGTGGTTTTCTCCTTGGAATTCTGCCATGCAGGCCATTTTTGCCCAGTCTTTTCCTGATGGTGGAGGCATGAACGCTGACCTTAACTGAGGCAAGTGAGGCCTGCAGTTCCTTGGACGTTGTTGTGGGGTCTTTTGTGACCTCTTGGATGAGTCGTTGCTGCGCTCTTGGGGTAATTTTGGGCGGCCGGCCACTCCTGGGAAGGTTCACCACTGTTCCATGTCTTCGCCATTTGTGGATAATGGCTCTCACTGTGGTTCGCTGGATTCCCAAAGCTTTGGAAATGGCTTTATAACCCTTTCCAGACTGATAGATCTCAATTACTTTCTTTCTCAATTGTTCCTGAATTTCTTTGGGTCTCGGCATGATGTGTAGCTTTTAAGGATCTTCTGGTGGACCTTACTGTGTCAAGCAGCTCCTATTTAAGTGATGCCTTGATTGTGAACAGGTGTGGCAATAATCAGGCCTGGGTGTGGCTAGAGAAATTGAACTCAGGTGTGGACAACCACAGTTATAGTATGTTTTAACAAGGGGGGCAATCACTTTTTCACACAGGGCCATGATGGTTTGGATTTTTTTTCACCTTTAATAATAAACACCTTCATTTACAAATTGCATTTTGTGTTTACTTGTGTTGTCCTTGACTATTGTTTAAATTGGTTTGATGTTCCGAAACACTTAAGTGTGACAAACATGCAAAGGAACAGGAAATGAGGAAGGGGGCAAACACTTTTTCACACCACTGTGTATATATATATATATATATATATATATATTGTGACAGTACAGTTCCCTGTCCTAGTAAATGTCGCCCAGGGTTCTCAAATATGCAGGTTGAGGGGCTCCAGGGGTATTTAATGTGGAGGAATCTGTTTTATCAGTTTCCTCCAAAGTTCTGGTCTGATGGTACTCTATAAATTCTCGCGCTACAAAATCGTACCCTCACTGCGCCAATCTTACCAACAATGAATTGAGCAAATGTGCTTGTGAACATAAAATATATAATATATATATATACAAAAAATCAGTGAACCTAAGCAGCTACTTTCAATATATAAACTGTCTTGTGTTTAGATTAAATACAAACGTGTAATGTAATAAAGTGTTTGATAATAATCAATTAGCGCTATAAACTATATGTGAAATAAAATATATGAAAAAACACCACGTGAAGTAATGTTAAATAAATTAAACAACAGCGTATGACAACATATAACACCACGTGAAATACTGTTGAATAAACGCAAAAATCTGCTTGATGACTGTAGTGAAAAATATATAACAAGAAGTGTCCAATATAGGTCAGTCTTCAAAATATTCTTTTATGAACTTCCACCACACCGACGTGTTTAGTGATCCCTCTCCCAATAAGACCGCACTCACCAGATAATGTTGCCTCCCACTTTCGTGGTTGGCAAAGGAAGCTGTTTAACCACACCTGGGTTAGATAAACGGTCAATCCAAAAGCTATGCCTCCATATGTGAAAATAAAACATAAAAAGTGCTCCACATAGCGTGATTCTGTTTGCGCAAAAATGTATTCAAACAAATCAACAACACACCCTTCAATGATTACACTCACATGGTTGAAGTAAAAAAAACAGCAAAACACAGCAAAATGTTCCACAGCACACTGCAACAGAGGATAACTTGGCGGTACGCACAATGGTCACATGGGATACCATATAATGTTTCTTCAGGTCTCACCCACTCCTCTAGACGCTGCCCAAGGTGCACTCAAAGATGCAGTGACTCTGGATGGCGAAAAAGTATAGCGGTGGAGGGAGCGGATCTCTAAGCATGCCAATCTGTCAAAAAGATTTTCAAAGTCCGTGTGGCCACGCCCCTGACATGTTTCGTCATGTGATTTCTTCTAAGGGATTGGCCACACGGACTTCCAATAGCTGTTATATAGTCCACAGCAGGACTGGCTTAATTGGGCCCCCCTGTGTGCGGTTGCGCACACACCATCAGCTGAGTCTCCTCACCTGTGCAGCTCCTCCCCTCGCATACAGCGCGGTCGGATAGCATACAAACCGCATCATTGGAGGCCCGCGCATGCGCAGAGACATGTATATCGCGCGCATATATTGCGTGCGCATATCGATCCCGCGCATGCGCATTCTATCGTGGCGGCGCGCGCACAACCTGCGCGCGCATCCTCATGCTGATGATAGCCCGCTACCGCAGGCAAATACAGATGAGTGAATCTATTCATTACTCATAGGTAAGCGGCGCCTGCGCACATGTGGTATCCCACATGACTACAGCGTATCAACACAATGCATAATATGCTAGTTACACCATATGAACGGATACATGGAGGAAAATAAATAATTCGTCTATCTGTGTTCCTAATAATCTGTTCCCATTGGCTCTTAATCAAGAAATGGGGTGATTTGGCACAAACATCGGAATTAATAGTTTAAAAATTAGAGTTTATAAAATATGACCATAAATTTAAAGTTTATAAAATATGACCATACACATTATGAAAACATATATATCTAAAATATCCAAAAAATCTAAATAAATATAAAAATAAAATAAAAATAAAAATGAAAATAAAAACAAAACAAAACAAAACAAAAATAAATATAAAAATAAAAATAAAAAAAAAAATAATGATAATAAAAAAAAAAAATAAAAAAAAAAAAAAAATAAATCACCTAAAATTAAAATTAAAATTTGGACCCAAATCCAATCTGTTTTTATACAGAGTCCTAATGGATTCTCATACAGGGAGGCCAGCGCGCAAAGTCACCGCAACATCAAGCCTGGATCCACAGGCCTGTTAGGTGCATTGATTCTGCTGGCCACCGAGTAGGGGCTGGGGGTCCGATATTTCCCCTAACAATTATAATAGTCAAAACAGATGGTGGAAAATAAAATTTGCTTTATGTTTGCATGGTTAACAAACCAAGGCAAAATTAATCAAAGTGACCATGGTGGAGTCAATGGTACACCCTGATGGTAGATCAATCTCAGACATTTCTTCTTGGAAAAGGTTCAACACTTAATTATGAGTTATTAATTAAAAGTTATTAATGAAGCAATTGAGTTTCTCGTTGGGATAGATCCTTAACCCTGTTAGAACCCCTCCATGATGGTTGTACGGTGTCTATCCCGCAAAATTGTATCAATGAGGGATCCCTGTTGTGTTTCTCCCTAAAATGAAGTGACACACTATGATGGCGGAATCCACGTCGAATATTAGCCAGATGTTCAGCTATTCGTACTCTGAGCAGTCTCTTCGTTCTCCCTACATAAAAGAGACCACATGGACACCACATGAGATAGACCACATGAGAGGAGTTACATGTGATGAACTCCTTTATATCAAAGGATTCTCCATCCCTATTTGAGAAATTAAGTCTGCCCCGGTTACTAATGTTGACGGTCCTGCAACATATGCACTTTCTGCACGAAAAGAAACCTTTAAGGTCAATTTTCAGGCCCTGTTGGTTAGGGGGGTCTAGAATCTTTTTCACTATTTGATCCCCTATGCTGGGGGCTCGCCTATAAATAAACCTAGGGTGTTCTTGTAATACTCCCCCCAAATGCCTATCACGGCATAAAATGTGCCAGTGCTTTCTAAAGATGCTTTCTATTTCTTTGTATTGACAGTGAAAGCTAGATAGAAAACTAATTTGATGTTGATTGGTTACGTCAACATTAGAAACAATTGAAGGGGGTTTTTTTCTTCTTGAAACATTGCTCTCTCGGAATTTTTGCGACTTCTTGTATAGTCAAATCGAGAGATTCCTCTCCATAACCCCTCTGTACAAATTTATTTTTTAATAATTCGGCCTGCTGGAAGTAATCAGTAATTTGAGAGCAATTACGCCTGACACGTAGCATTTGATCTTTCGGTATGTTTTAATCCAGGATGGGTGATGACCGCTCCTTATAGACAGGTAGCTATTCCGGTCAGTAGGTTTGAAATAGACCTTAGTTTTTAATTTATTATTTTATTTTTCTTTGGAAATCACCACATCCAGGAAATTGATGCTAGTGTCGCTAATCTGAAAATCTAATTTAATATTATTTGTGTTTAAATTCAAGGTTTCCACAAATCCCACTGCCGATTCATATGATCCCTCCCAGATCATGATCAAATCGTCTGTAGAATTTTATTTGTGGAAGATCTTGATTGAAAACATGCCTGTCCTCCCACTCCGCCATGAACAGGTTGGCTAGGCTGGGAGCAAATTTTGCTCCCATTGCCACGCCAACCTGTTGTGAGTAGAACTGCCCATTCCACCAAAAGTAGTTGTGGGTCATGCAATAATCAAGTGCATGACCCAAAAACCTCTTCTGTGCATGTGGAATGTCATCCCTCTTACTGAGGGCCCAGTTGAGAGCCAAGGCTGCATCCTCATGTTGGATGATGGTGTACAGTGAGCACACATCAGCTGTCACCAAATATGTGCTCACTGCTGGATTCAATTGGATGTCAGCCAAAGATGTCAGTAGGTCCGTAGTGTCCTTCAAGTATGCACGAGTTCTTGCCACACTAGGTTGAAGGTATTTATCAAGATACTCGCCAATAGGGATGGGCCCGGTGCTCGATGCGAACCCACGTTCGCATCGAGCCCCGGGCGTTCGCTCGCTCGGCGAGCCCAGAACTATTTGGGCCGTTCGCATCACATTCGTGTGATGCGAGCGGCCCCGCAATGCATTGCGGCCGGCTCGGCTGGCGCAGTGCATTGCTGGCTGATGATTGGCCAAGCATGCACTGTGACCCCGCATGCTTGGCCAATCACAGCGCCGGAAACTCGGAGAGCAATAATTGGCTACAGGCAGGACGCCTGTAGCCAATTAAAGCTCAGGGGCTTTAGTACACGCCCCACCATTTAAAAGGCCGCCACGCCGTCGGCTCCGGTCACATGAGTTCCGGCTTTAGGAGAGATCAGTCTGCTGATTCTGTGTCTTAGCTTGATTCATTGCTACAGAAAGATTTTCTCTTCTTTGCTAAACCATTGCTACCTAAGTCATTGATCGTTCATTGCTGCTGATTGCACAGTTAGTGTGTTATTAGCTGCTGCTGGGGATTAGTCTGGTGCGTGTTTTACTGTTAGTACAGTATTTCAGTAGTACCAACCGCAGTGCTGTTAGCACAGCATTGCACCCCAACAGCACCCATAGGACTTCTAGTGTGTTAGTGGCAGCAAACAGAGCTCCTATATTTTCTTCCCAGAAGCACCCATAGGACTTCTAGTGTGTTAGTGGCAGCAAACAGAGCTCCTATATTTTCTTCCTAGAAGCACCCATAGGACTTCTAGTGTGTTAGTGGCAGCAAACAGAGCTCCTATATTTTCTTCCCAGAAGCACCCATAGGACTTCTAGTGTGTTAGTGGCAGCAAACAGAGCTCCTATATTTTCTTCCCAGAAGCACCCATAGGACTTCTAGTGTGTTAGTGGCAGCAAACAGAGCTCCTATATTTTCTTCCCAGAAGCACCCATAGGACTTCTAGTGTGTTAGTGGCAGCAAACAGAGCTCCTATATTTTCTTCCCAGAAGCACCCATAGGACTTTTAGTGTGTTAGTGGCAGCAAACGGAGCTCCTATATTTTCTTCCCAGAAGCACCCATAGGACTTCTAGTGTGTTAGTGGCAGCAAACAGAGCTCCTATATTTTCTTCCCAGAAGCACCCATAGGACTTCTAGTGTGTTAGTGGCATCACACAGAGCTCCTATATTTTCTTCTCAGCAGCAGCCACAGGACTTCTAGTGTGTTAGTGGCATCACACAGAGCTCCTATATTTTCTTCCCAGAAGCACCCATAGGACTTCTAGTGTGTTAGTGGCATCACACAGAGCTCCTATATTTTCTTCTCAGCAGCACCCACAGGACTTCTAGTGTGTTAGTGGCATCACACAGAGCTCCTATATTTTCTTCCCAGAAGCACCCATAGGACTTCTAGTGTGTTAGTGGCATCACACAGAGCTCCTATATTTTCTTCCCAGAAGCACCCATAGGACTTCTAGTGTGTTAGTGGCATCACACAGAGCTCCTATATTTTCTTCTCAGCAGCACCCACAGGACTTCTAGTGTGTTAGTGGCATCACACAGAGCTCCTATATTTTCTTCCCAGAAGCACTCATAGGACTTCTAGTGTGTTAGTGGCATCACACAGAGCTCCTATATTTTCTTCCCAGAAGCACCCATAGGACTTCTAGTGTGTTAGTGGCATCACACAGAGCTCCTATATTTTCTTCTCAGCAGCACCCACAGGACTTCTAGTGTGTTAGTGGCATCACACAGAGCTCCTATATTTTCTTCCCAGAAGCACCCATAGGACTTCTAGTGTGTTAGTGGCATCACACAGAGCTCCTATATTTTCTTCCCAGAAGCACCCATAGGACTTCTAGTGTGTTAGTGGCATCACACAGAGCTCCTATATTTTCTTCTCAGCAGCACCCACAGGACTTCTAGTGTGTTAGTGGCATCACACAGAGCTCCTATATTTTCTTCTCAGCAGCACCCACAGGACTTCTAGTGTGTTAGTGGCATCACACAGAGCTCCTATATTTTCTTCCCAGAAGCACCCATAGGACTTCTAGTGTGTTAGTGGCATCACACAGAGCTCCTATATTTTCTTCCCAGAAGCACCCATAGGACTTCTAGTGTGTTAGTGGCATCACACAGAGCTCCTATATTTTCTTCTCAGCAGCACCCATTTTTTATACTATATACACTACCGACTACAATGGCTGGAAGACCGCCAAGGAGAGGCAGAGCGTGCCGAGGCAAGAACACAGGGCAGGCAGGCTCTGTTTCTAGAGACAACAGTGCTGGCCGTGGACGTGGTCATGCATCGTCATCAGCACGTGGCCATGGGACACGCTTGTCTTTGTTTTCGGCAGCTGGACATGTGGAGCCGCATCATGCTGAAGGCTTGGTAGAATGGATGACCAAGCCCTCCTCATCCTCCTCATCCTCTCTCACCCAGGCTCAGGGTACTGGCAGAGCACCTGCCAACGCGTACTCAATGGCATCATCAGCCACCCCTTCCCTAGACCCACCATGTCCTCCTGAGGAGTCCCCCGAACTCTTTGAGCACAGTGTTGGGTACATGCTCCAGGAGGATGCCCAACGATTCGAAGGCTCGGATGATGATACCCAGCTTGAGGAAGTCAGTAGTGTGCGCGCAGAGAGAGGGGATGCTGAAGGACAGCAATCTGGCAGTACTGTTCCACCAGCTACAGCTTACTGCCAGGTTTGCTCTATTGGTGAAGAGGGAGGGGATGATGAGGTCACTGACTCCACGTGGGTGCCTGAAGGGAGAGAGGAGGAGGAGGAGGACGAGGAGGAGGAGGATGCGGCGTCACATGTCCAAAGAGTCAGGATGCCCCCTGGAGGCCAGCTAGAGGCCAGCACAGCAACTGTACCACACCGCAGAGCTCCGCCTGTGCAGGGCGCTGCCTCTGCACGTTATCAGAAAAGTTCTTTGGTGTGGTCCTTTTTTGAGACGAGTGCATCAGATCGCACCACTGCTATTTGCAATATTTGTCTCAAGCGTATCTCGCCTGGCCAAAACATCAGCCGCTTGGGCACCACAAGCATGAGCAGACATATGTCGACCTGCCATGCAGCTCGTTGGCAAGCACACATAAAAGACCCACACCAAAGAACAAAGCGGACCTCTCCTTGCTCCTCATCAGCTGGGATCTCCATCCCCACTATATCTTCAGTCCTCTCTGAAAGCTGCTCTGAGAGGACTGAAGGTGTAGAATTAGGTGTGTCACAACCAAGTACTTGCAGTACACCGACGTCCGATTGTAGCAGGCAAATTTCCCTGCCCCAGCTGTTGGACCGTCGAAAGAAGTATACTCCCAGCCATCCACATGCCCAGCGGTTGAATGCTAGCTTGGCTAAATTGCTAGCACTTCAACTGCTGCCTTTTCAGTTGGTAGACTCGGCCCCCTTCCGTGAGTTTGTTCAATGTGCGGTTCCTCATTGGCAGGTTCCCAAACGCCACTTTTTCTCACGGAAGGCGATTCCGTCTCTCTACCGGCATGTGGAAGGCAATGTCCATGCCTCGCTGGACAGGGCGGTCAGCGGTAAGGTGCATATTACCGCTGACTCATGGTCCAGCAGGCATGGACAGGGACGTTATCTTTCTTTCGCGGCCCATTGGGTCACTCTATTGGCAGCTGGGAGGGATGCAGGACAAGGTGCAGTAGTGTTGGAGGTTGTTCTGCCACCACGCCTCCAAAATGCTACTACTGGTTGTGACACACCTCTCTCCTCCACCCCCTCCTCTTCTTCTTCCTCCAGTGCTCTGTCCTCGGAACCAGCGGTGCTCCGTAGGCGTACAAGGGGCTATGCAAGTACGCAGGCAAAAAGATGCCATGCCGTGCTTGCGCTGGTGTGTTTGGGGGACAGGAGCCACACTGGGCCAGAGGTTCTGGCAGCTCTGCAGGGGCAGGCCGAGAGGTGGTTGACGCCATGCCAGCTTAAGCCAGGAATGGTCGTTTCTGACAATGGCACCAACCTCCTCTCCGCCCTGCGACAGGGGCAGCTCACCCATGTGCCCTGTATGGCTCACGTCCTCAACCTGGTGGTGCAGCGGTTCTTGGGCAGGTTCCCAGGCTTACAGGATGTCCTGAGACAGGCCAGGAAAGTCTGTGTGCATTTCCGCCGATCTTATAATGCCAGTGCTCGGCTGACTGAGCTGCAAAAGGAGCTGAACCTGCCCAAGAACCGCCTAATATGTGACATGCCCACCAGGTGGAACACAACGTTGGCCATGCTGCAGCGACTGCACACGCAGCAGAGGGCCATCAATGAGTACCTTTGCGACTACGGCACCAGGACAGGGTCAGGGGAGCTTGGCTTTTTTTCCCCACGCCAGTGGAGCATGATCAGGGATGCATGCACTGTCCTCTCACCATTTGAGGAGGCCATGAGGATGGTGAGCAGTGACAGTGCATGCATCAGTGACACTGTACCTCTTGTCCACCTGTTGGAGCATACGCTGCGTGGGATAATGGACAGGGCACTTGAGGCAGAACAGAGGCAGGAAGAGGAGGACTTCCTTGCCTCTCAAGGCCCCCTTTATCCAGACAGTGTTCCTTCTGTCCCACCCATCACACAGGAAGAGGATGAGGAGGAGGATTGTGTGAGCATGGAGGTGGAGCCTGGCACTCAGCATCAGCAGCAGCAGTCTTTTAGGGATGATGTACAGTCCCAACAAACCAGTGGACTTGTACGTGGCTGGGAGGAGGTGGCTGGCGATCATGTCATCCTCAGTGACCCAGAAGACTCCGGACCGAATGCCTCAGCTAACCTACGCTGCATGGCCTCCCTGATCCTGCAAAGCCTGCGGAAGGAGCCTCGTGTTCTTCGGATCAAGGAGAGGGACCATTACTGGCTGGCCACTCTCCTTGATCCACGGTACAAGGGTAAGGTTGCGGACCTTATCTTGCCGTCGCAGAGGGAGCAGAGGATGAGACATCTCAGGGAGGCCTTGCAGAAAGGTCTGTGCAACGCGTTCCCAGAAACTGGGAGGTTACAAACTCCTGGTCCTGGACGACGAGTTGCTGAGGCTTCGGTCAGTAGCAGAAGGAGCGGTGGGGAAGGTGGTAGTCTGACCGATGCGTTCAGACAATTTTTTAGTCCGCAGCCCCAAGGTATGATCGGTTCCAGCAACCATCGCCAGCGTCTGATATACATGGTGCAGGAATACCTAGGGGCAAGGTCAGACTTGGACACCTTTCCCACCGAAAATCCTCTGGCTTACTGGGTCCTGAGGATGGATCACTGGCCAGAGCTTGCACAGTATGCAATTGAGCTACTGGCCTGTCCTGCATCCAGCGTTCTTTCGGAACGCACATTCAGTGCTGCTGGAGGCTTTGTCACCGATCACAGGGTGCGCCTGTCCACCGACTCGGTTGATCGACTGACCTTCATAAAAATGAATCAGTCTTGGATCACCACCAGCTACCAGGCACCTGAAGCGGATATAACGGAATAATTTATAATGACACATCCCTTCAAGACTGCCTATGCTGATGCTGAGTGACTGTCCTGTTATGTTCACTGACTATCCTCTTCCTCCTCCTCAATGATCCATGCCACCACACCAGTGCCTAAGGCACAATTTTTCAGCCCCTGTATAACAGGGGCGTGTACTTACAATTTTTTTTAAAAATGCTTCGCAACAGGTGTGACTGCTGTGATCCAAGTACAGTATCTGTGAGGGGTTGAGGCACCAGCACCAGTGCCTAAGGCACAATTTTTCAGTGTTGTGGCACCAGCACCAGTGCCTAAGGCACAATTTTTCAGCCCCTGTATAACAGGGGCGTGTAATTACAATTTTTTTAAAAGATGCTTAAAAAGATGCTTCGCAAAATTACTCAACAGGTGTGACTGCTGTGCTCCAAGTACAGTATCTGTGAGGGGTTGCAGTGTTGTGACACCAGCACCAGTGCCTAAGGCACAATTTTTCAGCCCCTGTATAACAGGGGCGTGTAATTACAATTTTTAGGCAATGCTTTGCAACAGGTCTCATTGCTGTGCTAAGAGTACAGTATCTGTGAGGGGTTGCAGTGTTGTGGCACCAGCACCAATGCCTAAGGCTCAATTTTTCAGCCCCTGTTTAACAGGGGCGTGTAATTACAAATCTTGATCTAATAGTTCACAGCAGGGCCCATTCCTGCGCCCACCAAGAGTAACTATGAGGGCCTACAGTCTTGTGGCAACACCGTCCACCGCCAAAGGCCCAATTTTTCTGCCCTGTTCAACAGGTGCATGCAATTACAAATCTTGATCTAATAACTCACAGCAGGGCCCATTCCTGCACCCACCAAGAGTAACTGTGAGGGCTTACAGTCTTGTGGCAACACCGTCCACCACCACCACCACCAAAGGCCCAATTTTTCTGCCCTGTTCAACAGGTGCATGCAATTACAAATCTTGATCTAATAACTCACAGCAGGGCCCATTCCTGCGCCCACCAAGAGTAACTGTGAGGGCTTACAGTCTTGTGGCAACACCGTCCACCACCACCACCACCACCACCAAAGGCCCAATATTTCTGCCCGGTTCAACAGGTGCATGCAAGTACAAATCTTGATCTATTAACTCACAGCAGGGCCCATTCCTGTGCCCACCAGTCTTGTGGCTACACCAACATCTAATAGGGCAAATTTCTGCAGAGTATATACGGCAGGCCCCTACTTTCAAACATCCAACTTACAAACGACTTGCAAACGGAAAGAGAAACAGGAAGTGAGAGGAAATCTACCCCTAGGAAGGGAAATTCTATCATGTTAGATTTAATTTGGGAAAAAGGTATCTCCTCTCTACTGATGCTTTATCACCAATCCTTGTTTCAATTAAAACCCCACATTTCCAAAAACATTTGTCATTGGGACGGAAAGTGAGGTGACATGTTCTGAACAGATGTGCAAAGACAGCAAATGTTACAGGGGTGATAACCCCTCCCTATGTTCTCCAAAAAGCTTAAAAATTGTTTTTTTTGGGATGGAGCTACACTTCATAATGTACCTGTTCAGATTCTACTTAAGAACAAACCTACAGTCCCTCTCTTGTTTGCACCGCCTATATACTGCTGTTCAGAGTATATAGGGTTGTAGGTATAGGGTTTTTTTTTTGGCGCGGGGTCCCCCTTAATATCCATACAAGACCCAAAGGGGCTGGGGTGGGGGGGGGGGTGATGGGGTAGCCATGCCATTTTTCTCAAGGATTTTCAGCCATATGGCGGCCAGGACAAGACATGACATTAAAGCCGCAAGTGGTTTTAAATGGCTTCTTTTTTTCCTTTACAAATGTCATTTTGTGCAAGGACAGTTCTAAACACGGGAAACACATGCCACTTCACAGGCATACTTTAGACACCCCCCAGGTACCATATTTAAAGGAAAATTTCACTTTTTTTTTTTCACTTGCATCATTAAAATGACTGCTCCCGAAAAAACGTTAGTTTTTAAAAGTTCTTTTTGCATTGATATATGTCCACTGGGGCAGGACCCGGGTCCCCAAACCTGTTTTATGACATTAACATGAATATTGGCCATTGTAATTAGCAATTTTGATTTCGAACGTTCGTGTCTATTATAACGAATAGGGTTCGAAAATTCGCGCGAACTTTCGGTCCGTTCGAAGGTTCTGGTGCGAACCGAACCCGGGGGTGTTCGGCTCATCCCTACTCGCCAAGTCGAGCTGTAACTGAGCCAATCCCATTAACTATGGGTCGAGCTGGCGGCATAAGACTGTTCTTATGTATCTTAGGCAAAGTGTAAATGATGGGCACTCTCGATGTGCTAGGGACCAGATATCTTCTTTCCTTGGGGTTTAACGCAATATATTGAAAAGCCCCATTCCACTAATAAATCTAACTGGGATCTGAAGGCTTCCGTGGGGTCAGAGTTCAATAATTTGTATGTAACTGTATCTCCCAGTAAGGAGTTGAGTTGTTCTGTATAAAAGGTTCTATCCAACAAAACAACACCTCCCCCTTTATCCGCTGGCCTGATGATAATATCTTTTTTCTTTTCCAAGGATTTAATCCCATCCTTAATGTATTCAGGGTTGATTCTTTTCTTTGGTTTAATTGCCTCAATATCCTGTAACACCAAGCTTTTGAAGACCTCAATGAAGTGGTTACTAGGGTTCTGGGGATTAAAAATGGATTTGTTTTTTAGGCCGCTATCAATCATTTCTGATCGATAACTGACCGTTGGCCGGTTGACACCCGGTTGACTCAAGAAATATTTTTTCATATTCAGGGTCCTCACAAACTTGTGCGTATCAATGTATACATCAAATTTGTTTAAGGCCTTCTTAGGGGCACATTTAAGTCCTAGGTTAAGTATGTTCACCTCATTTTGATCAAGTTCTATATGACTGAGGTTGTATATACCTTGGTCTAGTTGTCCCTTGCCCGTTTTCTTGAGTTGCTGCCGTCGGCCTGCCCTACAGCCCCTTCGCCTCTTTGGGGTTGAGAACTCCCGTGTTGTATGGGTACATACTTCTCTCCTCCCTTCTGCTTCTGTATTTGAGGATTCTTTCTCGGAGTACTGCCCCTCCCCCCCTCCCCCTCTGTCCTAAAAAAGGTGGTGGCTGTGGGGGGTAACTATTCCATTGATTGCCATAACCCTGGCCATTGCCCATAGAATTTTCATTTCTAGGATCTGGGAAATGATCAGAGGGATATGGATGTTGCCAATGAGGTTGATTATATCCTGGATATTGGATATTTCGCTGTGGCGTATTATCTCTATTCCATCCAGGGAAATGTTGATAGTGGGTTGAACTATTCCTGAAAGCTTGTGGGGATGAATATTGCCAATGGGGATAATTCCCTCTATCTAGCAAGGGAGGCCGATTAGAAGTTTGGTAATGATCCGAATAAGTGTTTCTACTGTCATGACCTTGATCATTTTGAAATGGTCTGGGGGGTTATGATTTCCCATTCCGTGCATTAGCTGCACTTTTCTGGTCACTCACTTTGCTCCCATCCCTCGCCATACCCTTTACAAGTTTACTGTTGACAGGATAATTTCTTTGATGTGTATTTTGTCCGACCATACTTAGCTCCTCTTTAGGCCTCTCATCACCTCCCTCCGGTTGTCCTTGCCACATATATATTTTATTTGATTGGAAATCATTCAAATCCCTAATATATTTCTTGACTTTCTTTTTCTGAGTTTCTCGATCTACCTTATCCAACTTCCTCTTCATGTTGACATTAAATTCTTTAATTTGATTATTGACTCATTTACGGGTTCTAGAATTAATTGGAGCGCATTAATTTTTTGATTAATGATATCTAACTTAATGCGTTTCCTTTTCAGGACCAAAGACTGCAGCTCTCTCCCAGCCCTATTGAAGAACTCCAGCCATTCGTCCATATACTTTTTATCTAAAAGACCATCCTGGGGGGAAACTTCCCATCTCAGGCTTCTAAAAATTAAGTTTTCCTTTTCATAATGTTCAAACGTAAAAATATCCCACCATGTTTTCAATTGCTTTTCTAGAAGATGTTCTAGGCTTTTTAAAGACCCCGAAACATCCTCTTCACAGTCAATCATGACTTGGTTGGTAGAAAATATGCTTTCTGGGTTAATTTGCCTATTAGACAAATAATTGATGGCCTCCATGGCTGCACGTGATTAGAAAAATGACAGTGATGCTGGTCTGATGGTACTCTATAAATTCTCGCGCTACAAAATCGTACCCTCACTGCGCCAATCTTACCAACAATGAATTGAGCAAATGTGCTTGTGAACATAAAATATAATATATATATATATATATATATACAAAAAATCAGTGAACCTAAGCAGCTACTTTCAATATATAAACTGTCTTGTGTTTAGATTAAATACAAACGTGTAGTGTAATAAAGTGTTTGATAATAACCAAGTAGCGCTATAAACTATATGTGAAATAAAATATATGAAAAAACACCACGTGAAGTAATGTTAAATAAATTAAACAACAGCGTATGACAACATATAACACCACGTGAAATACTGTTGAATAAACGCAAAAATCTGCTTGATGACTGTAGTGAAAAATATATAACAAGAAGTGTCCAATATAGGTCAGTCTTCAAAATATTATTTTATGAACTTCCACCACACCGACGTGTTTAGTGATCCCTCTCCCAATAAGACCGCACTCACCAGATAATATTGCCTCCCACTTTCGTGGTTGGCAAAGGAAGCTGTTTAACCACACCTGGGTTAGATAAACGGTCAATCCAAAAGCTATGCCTCCATATGTGAAAATAAAACATAAAAAGTGCTCCACATAGCGTGATTCTGTTTGCGCAAAAATGTATTCAAACAAATCAACAACACACCCTTCCATGATTACACTCACATGGTTGAAGTAAAAAAAACAGCAAAACACAGCAAAATGTTCCACAGCACACTGCAACAGAGGATAACTTGGCGGTACGCACAATGGTCACATGGGATACCATATAATGTTACTTCATGTCTCACCCACTCCTCTAGACGCTGCCCAAGGTGCACTCAAAGATGCAGTGACTCTGGATGGCGAATAAGTATATCGGTGGAGGGAGCGGATCTCTAAGCATGCCAATCTGTCAAAAAGATTTTCAAAGTCCGTGTGGCCACGCCCCTGACATGTTTTGTCATGTGACTTCTTCTAAGGGATTGGCCACATGGACTTCCAATAGCTGTTATATAGCCCACAGCAGGACTGGCTTAATTGGGCCCCCCTGTGTGCGGTTGTGCACACACCATCTGCTGAGTCTCCTCACCTGTGCAGCTCCTCCCCTCGCATACAGCGCGGTCGGATAGCGTACAAACCGCATCATTGGAGGCCCGCGCATGCGCAGAGACATGTATATCGCGCGCATATATTGCGTGCGCATATCGATCCCGCGCATGCGCATTCTATCGTGGCGGTGCGCGCACAACCTGCGCGCGCATCCTCATGCTGATGATAGCCCGCTACCGCAGGCAAATACAGATGAGTGAATCTATTCATTACCCATAGGTAAGCGGCGCCTGCGCACATGTGGTATCCCACATGACTATAGCGTATCAACACAATGCATAATATGCTAGTTACACCATATGAACGGATACATGGAGGAAAATAAATAATTCGTCTATCTGTGTTCCTAATAATCTGTTCCCATTGATTTGGCACAAACATCGGAATTAATAGTTTAAAAATTAGAGTTTATAAAATATGACCATAAATTTAAAGTTTATAAAATATGACCATACACATTATGAAAACATATATATCTAAAAAATCTAAAAAATATCCAAAAAATAAAAATAAATATAAAAATAAAAATAAAAATAAAAATAAAATGAAAATGAAAATAAAAACAAAATAAAAATAAAAATAAAAATAATGATAATAAAAATAAAAAATAAATAATAAAAATAAAAATAAAAATAAATCACCTAAAATTAAAATTAAAATTTGGACCCAAATCCAATCTGTTTTTTCCTCCAAAGTTCGTAAAATCCAGTTGGGGACCTGGAGCCCGGAGATTCCATAGCGTTATGGGTGGGACGGAATCTCCAATCCTGGGACCGGGTTTTGGGAACAGCCAGGAGTCTGGCTGGTTGATTGAACAGGTGGATCCTGGGCTTATAGCAGAGTCAGGATTAGTGTTCTGGGCTCCACCCAGAGTGCAGGTGTGCACTAATGAAAGCCAAAGACCCAAGACCGAGGATCAGAGCAGTGAGGGGCTGCTTTCCAGATAGACGCTGTGTGCGTTGAAGCTGTGCATCTAAGGAGACAGATTAGAGCCTGAAGTGGAAGGCCTGAGCAGCAAGGAAGCTGAAAAGAGGTACAGTGGTTGTACAGTTATATGGCCAAGAGGGCTGAAGTGTAAAAGCCTAGGTGGCAATACTTCTGAAGAGAGCCAGGTGGCTTGGCATTTTCCATGTGTTGTTGTTTTTGGGAGAAGAACCCCTGTGTGGGCATCCAAGTGCATGAACTTTCCTTTTGTTTTGTTCCTTTTTAATAAAAGTGGGCTGTCATGCCCTTAAACTAAAGTTCCTGTTCGCTGTGAAGTTACTGAAAAGGCATCTACCACTGAGCTAGACATCCCCCAATGTCACAAGTGGTTGTTGGATGCGGGCACAAGACGGTGGAATCCGGGTCCTTGCTCCACAGTGAGTTCAAGTCAGGAACTATTGGCTGTGTGTCAAAGTGCAGCCAGGCAAAAGGCATTGCGTGTTGCAGGTGGTGTACCTGTGAATGAAAAGTCAAACTTTTTTTTTTTCTGCTATGAACTGTTTGTGTGCATGAGACAGCACAATCTGTGTGTGCACTGTGCAGGTGAGGAAAGCTTGCATGAAGTGAAAAGCAACTTGCCTTAAAGTGACAGTGCTTCATTTTTTGCTGGAGGGCACAAAAGTGCAGTGGAGTGACTGCGGATATGGAGAGTCCACCAGTGTTTGAATCTGCAGTGGATCGGTGCAAGCGGCACCTAGCAGCACTGAACCCAGATAAAGAGGAAAACAAGCCAACCCTCAGTGCAAGGAGAGAGTGGGGGCATGTTGTCTCCAAGTGCCCTTTGTCTCAGTCTCCAATACAAGGTGACAAGGCCAGACAAAGGTCTGCAACAATGTTTAGGAAGCCTGATTTGAGTCCTAGGAGTGTCCAAAAGGCTGATCAAAGGCTGAGGCCGAGAGTGGTTGCCCATAGCAACGCAGAGGAAGCCAGTCAGGCTGTCTCTGTACCATGGGCTATGTCTAATAAGGATCGTGGCTTAAGGAGGAGCCGATACATCATGTTGGAGAGAGCCAGCAAAGTTCTGCTGGGAGAGTGCGGTCTCCCATGACGTCAGGAGTGAAAGTTGTGCCTGAAAGGAGGAGCTGCAGTGGAGATTTGGCTCAGCGTCCCCACAGAGAGGCCTATGCATTCCAGACAGCTGGGAATCGCCAGGAGAGAATCGCTTTGGAAAAAAATCGTCCAGTACCATGCCTGGAATGTGGCCAGCTGGGGCATGGCGTGTTTTCTTGCCCTAGGTTATGGAATACAGCTGGAGATAATGTTGCTGAGAAAAAAGTTTTGTCTGCAGGCCCAGATTCCTGTGAAAATATGTTCACCCCTAGCAACAAGGAGTTTCCTGTTGTGCCTGCAGGGGGTGCTAAACAGTGGAAGATGCCTGCTGTAGTTTCCTCCCATGGCCACCAGGGAAAGTTGGCCAGTAAATGTGCAGCAGAGGACTGGTTCATAAGACAACGTACTCAAATGAAGATGGTGACCCCCAACTACTGCGGTGGGTAAGACTGTCTTTAATGAAATGATGGCTGGAACTGCTGATTTCATGTATAAAAGGACTGGTTACGAGACTGTCCATGATGATGTGAGAGTGACCCCAGTTAGTGGGGCCACTGAATGTGCGCTTGAGAATGACTTTTCCCTATACAGTGGGACTGCAGGGGTTAAAGTCCAAACAGAACCTTTTGTTGATGACTAAAAGTGTTGTGTCTAATGTCTGTCAGTCTCAAGTTGGCAGTGGGCTAGGACAGCCTGCAAAAGCTAAAAATGCTATAAGTGTTACTATTAATGAAAAGTTTACTGCTGTTGGGAAAACCCCAGGTTCTTTCAGAGCAAAAGTTATTACAAATGGGCTGTTGACTGTAGCAACTGGTGGTAAGACAGCACAGTTGTCCTCAGAAATCTCCAGGGCACTTCATGTATTGGAGTCGGAGGTTGCCCTGGACAACTGCGATGTCACTCTGGTGGGACAGAGTGGAACTGTACCGTGTAATGGTAATGTGTTAGTGCAAGCTGTTAGTACTAAAAATGTGCAGGTAAATGGTGGGTTAACACAACCTGTGAAAAATGCAAAGGTGTGTGAGGTTTATGAAGCACCAGTCGAGCGAGGTGGTGAATATGGTGTATTGCAATCTGCTGTGTTAAATCCTGTGTTACCACAGTCTGACATGATTTACAATGACTGGTGTAATGAGTCTGCAGCTAAGCCAGTCTGTTCTTATGTGTCTCCTTGGGCAGATGGATCAGTGCTGAGTACCGCTGAAGGGAGCACACAAACAATAGATTGGGATAGTTGGGGTAAAAATCTTGTCTCCCTGATAGATAAGGCTTTTATGCACAAAAATAAGGTGGACACGGTTTCTGCTGTGCCAGCAGGAGGGACTGCAGAACAGCTTGTACCTGAGGGCGCGATGGATGCTGCAGGGGTTAACCATCGTGAGCAGGATGAACCAAATAAGGTCGAGCGCACAGCAGAGACATTGTCCGTGACCCACAAAACTGAGGTTGACATGGAGTGTCAAAGTGACGTCACTGGTAATGTTCTGGAGCAGTTCACTGATGCTGAGCCTGAGAAGTTGGGTATGAGTCTAACACCTGGCAGCGCTCTGGTGGAGCACCAGGCTGTGTTTACCTCCAGCTGGGAGAAGGTTCCGTTAACCGTTGCAACTTTTCAACTCTCAGCAAGTGAGTCTCTCTGCGTCCCCAGTGTCATGAAAGTCCCCAGGAAGGACTTGGGTCCGGAATCAAGGGCCTGGTTTATAACCAAAGCATTAAAAGAGATGCTTGATCTTTGTGTTGTACAGCCAATCTATACTAGTGTGTCTCCTCCACAGTTTGACGGTCTGGTACTGCGGAGTACCACTAGGTGGAGCACTGAATGGCAGGCTGTACAGAACAAAGAACAGGACAGGAATGGTTTATTCCTGAATTTGTTACTTTTGTTAAAAGTTGCCACTGCGTATTCTGCTGGATTACGTCCAGAAGAAATGTTATTTGAAAGAGACTTTGGAGAAATGGAAAATAAGCCTAAAATGTCTGTGGTTTCACCTCCTAACAGCCAGATGGGAAGCATTTCTGTTGCTTTGGTCCAAGGTGCTGGTCAGTTGTCGGTAAAGGGCGCGTATACTGCACCAGTGGAAAAACCACATGAGAAGGAAGGGCCAAGTGTGGACCCGAAAGCAGCAGAGATCTTGACCAGGGCTAAAACGAAGGTAGTTAAAGAGACTGGGGTCCCCAGTCCAATGTTTGGTTTAGGTGACAAACCTAATGAGGTCCCCGAGACAGGGGAATGGATAAGGAGTGTGGTAAAAATTGTATGTGGATCAGATGAGAGCTTGTCTGTTCAGGTGGATAAAAATACAGATGGCATCAGAACAGGTCAAGTGGTAGGACAGCTGCCTGCAGAGTGGGCGAACCCAGGGGAGGTGACGTCCTGTGAGGTTCCCGTGGGCGATGGCGGCCCTCCAGTATGGGTGCCCTCTGCAGACTCTGCCCTAGCAAATGCTGGAGAAAAAGGCATTGACATGTTCAACATTGAGAGGTCTAATGTTGGGTTGAATATGTCTGTCAATGATGAACCAAGTAATGTGTTAATGGTACATAATGTGGTGTCCACAGGTACAGATAAACCTGGTAAACAATTAGGAAATGCTAAGTCCGGTACCAGAAATAAGAGGGGTCCCGTTATAAACACCATAGAAATAGGCCCCCTACAGTCTCAGAACAGTAATGCTGAGAGATGTTTTGGGAAACCAGGAAACTTGAAGTGTGGAGTCAGAAGGGTTGGTAGAAAGACCAGGGGTACCCTGTTAAAATTTCAGGAGAGGAAGTCCTTATGGAAATGCACCCGGAAGAAGAGTCAGGAAGGTCTCAAAACCCATAGCAGAGTGACAGGGGGGCAAAGAGAGAGACACCAATGGAAGTGGTGGGTTCAGTTACCCTTTAGAAGTGAGGTTGGACAGGGTTTGACTTCCGTAAGCTGTTGTTGGCACATAGGTGCCAAAAGGAAACTATGTGTTTCGCCATCTGGTTCGAAACAAGGGGGAGGGATATGTGACAGTACAGTTCCCTGTCCTAGTAAATGTCGCCCAGGGTTCTCAAATATGCAGGTTGAGGGGCTCCAGGGGTATTTAATGTGGAGGAATCTGTTTTATCAGTTTCCTCCAAAGTTCGTAAAATCCAGTTGGGGACCTGGAGCCCAGAGAGACCATAGCGTTATGGGTGGGACGGAATCTCCAATCCTGGGACCGGGTTTTGGGAACAGCCAGGAGTCTGGCTGGTTGATTGAACAGGTGGATCCTGGGCTTATAGCAGAGTCAGGATTAGTGTTCTGGGCTCCACCCAGAGTGCAGGTGTGCACTAGTGAAAGCCAAAGACCCAAGACCGAGGATCAGAGCAGTGAGGGGCTGCTTTCCAGATAGACGCTGTGTGCGTTGAAGCTGTGCATCTAAGGAGACAGATGAGAGCCTGAAGTGGAAGGCCTGAGCAGCAAGGAAGCTGAAAAGAGGTACAGTGGTTGTACAGTTATACAAGAGGGCTGAAGTGTAAAAGCCTAGGTGGCAATACTTCTGAAGAGAGCCAGGTGGCTTGGCATTTTCCATGTGTTGTTGTTTTTGGGAGAAGAACCCCTGTGTGGGCATCCAAGTGCATGAACTTTCCTTTTGTTTTGTTCCTTTTTAATAAAAGTGGGCTGCCATGCCCTTAAACTAAAGTTCCTGTTCGCTGTGAAGTTACTGAAAAGGCATCTACCACTGAGCTAGACATCCCCCAATGTCACTATGTATGTATGTATGTGTATACACACACACACACACACACACACACACACACACACACACACACACACACACACACACACACACACACACACACACACACACACACACACACACACACACACACACACACACACACATATATTGTAACATTGGGGGTTGATTAGCTCAAGTGTAGCGTTTACCAATGATCGGAGTCCACGCCAGTTGTGCCATTTAAGGGCTTGTTGGCCCACGTTTATTAAAGGAAAAAGAAAACAAGTCCAATAGCAGAAGCGTTGCCCACACAGGGGTTTCAGCTTTCCACAGCAACAATGTAAGTTAAACAGAAAATACCAAGCCGCCTGGCTCTCTTTAGCAGCACTGCTGCTCAGGCTTATGCTTCAGCCCTCTTGGCTCTATAACGGAGTTCCTGTACCTCAGCTCTCTTTTCCAGCTTCCTTGCTGTTCCAGCCCACAAGCTTGGACCCTCTGTCTGCTCTGACAGATGGAACTGTGCAGACATGCACACTTCTCCCTTGCTTGCCTGGACACCTCGGGAGAGTGGAGCCCAGAACCATGGTCAGGTGTCTACAAATAGCCCAGCACACACCTGACCAGTCAGTATGCTGGTGGATCACAAAACCAGCCGTAGTAACCATAGAGCCAAAAGTTTCCTCAGGTGGACAAGCCAAATTAAGCCTGTAATGCCTAATAAAAGGTGTTGGGCGCGCTCCAGCTTGCTGCTCTGCAAACTACCTCAGGGGCGACCTTTACATATGCTGCCCAGGATGCTGCCATACCCCTCATTGAATGTGCTTTGACCTCTGAAGGAGGAGGAAGGCCCAGCGTTTTGTATGCAATATGTATGGTCTTTGACAAATCAGGAAGACACAACTCTGGATGTTGTCTGCATACCCTTTTAGGCCCCATTGGGAAAAACTACAGCTGATCTGCTTTTAGTCCATTCCAGGTAGGTTGAAACCGCAGAGGCCAGGTCTAACCTACTCCACTCATCAGCTGTATCCGCCGGAAAGGCTGGGAGAATGACCTCCCAGTTCCTACGAAATTATATGGCAACCTTAGGTAGTAAGCTTGGTATCGGCCTAAGGACTATCTTGCCTGGGAGCACCAAACAATATGGTTCTTTAGATGAGAAGGCGCACAACTCGGTGACTCTTCTGGCCGAGGCAACGGCTATTGAAAAACAAAAAACTGTTAAAAGAAATAATGAACAAGAGAAAGCTTGATCAAACGGAGGAACCAGCGATGTTCCCAAGACTAGTGTTAAGTCCTTTTTTTGGAAAAAACGATTTCAATGGACGTCTAATTTCTATGGCTGCCTCTAAAAATTGGATCACCAACGGATGTAGAGAATATCTTGTACATGACATAGCCGACAAAGCGGGGATTTGACCCTTCAGGGAATTATAAGCTAACCCTTAGAGACCACTCTGCAGAAACTCCAAAATGTTAGATACTGAAGGAGATACAAGGTCCCAAACCCTTTCTGTAGTATTCCAGAAATGGTAATGGGTTACGTTTGTGGACCTCCTTACGAGCCTGTAATAATGTCTCCACTACACTGCCCGAGAGACCCAAGCCAGTTAAAGCCCCCCTCTCACTTTCAAGTTATTAACTTCATCCACCTGCGGTTCGGGTGTCAGGCCCCACTCCGCAAAAGGAGATTTTGACAAGGAGGCAGTGGGATTGGTGAGCCCAACTTTATCCTCCAATCCAGAGGGAACCACGGCTCCCTGAGCCTGTAAGGTTGTTAAGTACCTGGTCGTAGAGCCTGACTTGTAGGAGAAGACCTCTCATACAACGCTGGTTCACGGGCCACTGGAGTGGGGACAGTGGTCACGTGAGCACAGTGGGGTAGGAGTGCCTGGATTGTTTGTAGAGGAAGGCGTTGGGATCAACAAGGAGGTCCTCCAGAGGTATCCGTATACAGGTGGCAGAGTGTGAGACTGCAGCTGTGGATGATGAAGCTGGACACAACAGAACCAGGCAACAGGTAGATCAGGCAGACGGCAATAGGCAAGGCAAGGTCAAACAGTCCGGGTTGGCAACGGCAGATCAAACAGATGAGGGTAGCGGGCACTGGCAGAGTCGGTAGGCAGGCAGGAATCGGCAATGAAAAGCAGATGCAGGCCGGGTCGGATAGGAGAAGGCAGAGTAGTCAAACGGAGCCGGGTCGGTAACAGGTGATCGTGGTTCAGAGCAGGCAGGTTTCAGGTACTGGCAACAGATAGCTGAGACAACACAGCACTGGCTGAGTGTCACTGCTGTGTTTTTAAAGGCCGTTTTTGCACCCTCGCGCCGCCGTGCGCGCGCCCACGCACCCGCCGTGCACCTGCGCGCGCACCGAAAGCCCGGAAACGTGTGTGAGTGGACAAACACTGCTGCGCAGGCTGAGAAGACACCTGCGTGCGCATGTGCGCACGCGCATCACTCTGATCGGGATTGGTATGTCCCTGACAAAGGTAAGACTACTATTGCTGTGATCCTTTCTCGCTGAATCTTCAGCATGATTTTGAGAGCCAATGGAAGCGGCAGTAACACATACACCAAGGGGAAATTCCAAGACCTGGACAGAGCCCCCCGACCCAACGCCGGTGGATGCCAGGTCCGGGAGGAGAAGCAAGGCAGTTGACAATTCTCCTCCAATGCCATAAGATCTATCGATTGAGGCCCCATTCGTTGTGATCCTCAAAGCCTCGACTCAAGTGATCTGCTAAAACATTTCCAGGCCCAGGGAGATAAGATGAAGTAAGAGAGCCGAGATTCTGCTCTGTGCATAGGAAGATTGACATGCCACCTGAAGGAGAGGGCGACTTCTTGTGCCCCCTTGATGAGACACATAAGCCACCATAGTTGTTCAAAGACTCTTGACAGCTCGACCTTCCAACATAGGTTGGAACGCGTCTGACAGCATCCAATCCCAGGAAATTTGAACTCTTCACCCCACAAAATTTCCATTAGCCTTGAACCTGCTGTCCAAGGCAGTGTGCCCTGCAGCCTGCCAGACTGGCATTGGTCGTCACCACTATTGGTTCTGAGGCCTTCAATGGAACGGGAAAGATTGCGAGCTACTGACCACCAAACCAGGGACCAGATTATCGGAATTGGCAGATTTTCTGGAACAAGGAGTGACGATCCCACTGAAGAAGAAAGTTGCATTAAAACCTCCTTCTGTGCCACCTGACCCACGGGACTACTGGAACTGTGGCTGATAGAACCCCCAGATACTGCATGCATTCCTTCACCATCATAAAAGGCCTGGCTATGACTGCTTTTGTTTAAGACTGAATCTCTTGGACCTTCCTCTGCGGAAGAGGAACTGTGTGGAATTGTACTCCAACATTTGGTTCGGATGCATCTGGCTCTTCCGAGAGTTGAACAACCAACGGAAACAAGCTAGTGTTTTACAGGTGAAATTCACATGAAGTAGGAGTTTATTTGACGGACCCAGAAGTAGCAGGTCGTCTAGATAATGGAATATTTGCACTCCCTTGACTCAGAGTCGCGATGACAGTAGCTTTGAGAACATTCTCAGAGTCGTGCAGAGACCGAATGGGAGACATTAAAATTGAAAATTGGAGCATCCCGCGGAAAACCTGAGAAAGCGATGGTGAGACGCGTCTATGGAAACAAGATACGCACCCGCTAGATCGATGGAAACCATCCAGTCTCCTGAGTCCAATGACTCCATTTTGAATAGGGCTACCTTCATGTAAGAATCCTGAAACCCCCTGAAGCCTCTGGGACCAAAAACAGAGGGGAACATACTCTTTGCCCCAATTTGTGCCTTGGAACCGGAAGGATGGCCCTTGCTGCCAACAGCTCCCCTATACAGCCTCACAAACATTAGACATGTGCGATTCGTTTCGTACGAATTCGTACAAATTTTTCCAGGCCACATGCCCTCAACATTGGGAGGGTGCTTTGGGGTCCCCCCCAAAGCACCTTGTCCCCATGTTGATGAGGACAAGGGCCTCATCCCCACAACCCTGGCCGGTGGTTGTGGGGGTCTGCGGGTGGGGGGCTTATCGGAATCTGGAAGCCCCCTTTAACAAGGGGACCCCCAGATCCCGCCCCCCCCCTGTGTGAAATGGTAAGGGGGTACAAAAGTACCCCTACCATTTCACCAAAAAAGTGGAAAAAATTGTAAAAATGACAGGAGACGGTCTTTGACAATTCCTTTATTAAAATCTTCTTTCTTCTTTCTTCATCCTTCGGTTTCTTCATCTTCTCCTTCCATCTTCTTCGTCCTTCGATTCGCTTCTTCTTGCTCCGGTCTTCTCGTCCGGCATTGGCGTCTGTTCTCGCAGGCCGCTCCTCGCAATGGGAGGAAAAAAATTACGATTCGTCCGAATTTCGTATTTCGTACGAATTCAAACGGAATTTCGTACACAAATTACGAATTACGAATTTTTTTTATATACGAAACTGGACGAAACGAAACAAATTTTTGGACAGTTCCCATGTCTAACAAACATCTGTAGGAAGCCCAGTTTCTACAAACAAGGTCTGAGGAGGCCTTGTTTTGAACTTGAGACGATAACATGATCAAATGATGGCTACAATCCAGGCATCCTGTAATTTGTCCGCCCAAACCCCCCCGAATTGGGCTAGTCTTGCTCCTACTCGAGAGGGTTAAGTGGAGACACCTTCAGAAGGACTTATTTGAAGCCTTAGGAGCTTTGTTGGCCCTGGGCTTGGAAGGTTTCTGGAAGGTTGAACCAGCTCCCTTCCACTGTCTGAAAAACTGTCTGTAAGCACTGGCCTCTGCATCCTTCTTTGGATCTCTTGTTAAACTGAAAGGGCTGCTGTTGTCTTTTTCTCTTCTGCAGGATTAGGCTAGATCTGCCACTGGAAACCTGCTGAATTGCTGATTCTAAGTCTTCCGGAATAGTAGCTTCCCGTCGAATGGAACTTAACATGACTGTGCTTAGAAGCCTTATAAGCCGACCAATGCTTCAACCATAAGGCTCTGTGGGCTGTGACGGAATGGGCCAATATCTTTGCTGTCATTTTTGAACCAGCTCCTTGACCTGGTCAACAACCACTTCAGCCACAAACTCTAAAGCAGTCTTGAAAACTGCAAAAGAGAAGAACTGCCACTACCCAGACTTTCATCTGAACATCCATCCACCAGCTCCGCTACCCCCAGTCTAAGGCTGGATTCACACCCATGCATCCCTGTATTCTGCAGACCCGCACCACAGAACACATCCCATAGGAGACCACGGTAAATAAATCGTAGCACAAAACTGCAAAAAGCACCTAAATAAAAACGCACAGGTGCGAATCCACCCCAAGTGCTGCTGCCACAGAAGTGAGCACTACCGCCGGCCTGCAGGCTGCTCCGGCCAAACTATAAAACTTCTTTTTTTTTTTTTTTAGGTCTGCATGAATCCGAATACTCCAGCAGAATGTGGCAGGCGAATCTACGTAATGAAGCATCCACCTTAGGCGTAGTGTCCCAAGGGTTACAGCCTCGATACTCTATTATGCACATTGAGCCCCTTCTCAGGCCCCGCCCACTCATCATCAAATACTTCTTTAATTTCAGAAATGACTGGGAAGGAACGTAACGATTTCATTAAATATGGGTAGTATCTCTGCTGTCTCTTTGGAGGTGACCATTCTTCCTGCCACTTCATCGCATCCTTAACAGCCTCCACCATGGGGGAAACAGTGTAAAAATCAAACGTATGCGATTCCGAGACCATCACAGCATCAGATGGATCCGAATCGCTATCGACTTCAGAGTTAAAACGCACTGAAAACACATGATCTGAATCTGCAGATGCTAAAGATACAGCAAGATGAGCAGGATTCCTTGAGAGGCTGTTTAACCCTTCCTTGACTGTGTCCTTAATGTAGGATTTAACCTGGCGTGCATTCGCAGCATTGTCCGCCTCCTTGAAAGCAAGATGCACATACCCACTTTCGTCTGATGACCTCAGCTGAGCAGGCCCAACATGATCCTTCTTCTGCCTGGGCTGGTGATGAAGACCTATCCAAAGAAGAGGATCTTCTTCTCTGTCTGCGCCCGGATATGCTCTTTCTAGAGGCTTTCTGATGTCTTGACCTCTCTTGGCTCTAGTCCGAGCGACTAAAGTGAGGTAAGGGTGAGGGAGATCTGGAATACAGTGACAACAGGCGTCTATCCAGCTGCATGCGACTCTGCGATTTGTCATGTCTCCTTTTTACTCCTTTGAGGTTGGAGTGCTGATTATGAACCTCTTTGCGGGCGTTTAGCTCACATTGGGCCCTTCTCTCTGTAACAGAGGATGTGCTCTCTTTTTTTTAAAAATAAATAAATAACTAACTAACAAAATAAATAAAATAAACTTCTCCATCCGAATCTTCAGTGCTAAGGCAGCTAGGCAGGCAGGCAAAACTCCCCAGATCTATAAAGGCACAGGATAATAAAAACACTCCAGACAAGTAACACGGCAGTAAGTAATGAAAGTCCTGGAAGTCAGGCTTACCAGAGCAGAGTAGCAGATTGATCAGCTGGAGGCTGAGATTAGCCTAGAGGACAGAGCCTGCTGTAAATCAGTAGTGAGCATTCTGGTGTTTGCTAGGTAACCCAAAAAGGAAGCTACCTCTGACCTCACCTGCTCAACTCTGAGCTTCCTGAAAGGAAAACATGTGGAGGTGGTGAACTACAAGTCCCAGCGATCCAAACCACTGCATGAACACACAAAAACATGGAAGGAGAGAGTGTCAGCACCTGCCTAACGAAGGTGTATACAGTCATTTATACTGCTAGTGACCTTTGCCAGTAATACACAGTCATTTATACTGTACCATACAATCCCAGCACCACGGGAACCCACACTCCTCGAGATTTACAGCCCATCTGGGGGGGGTCTTCTGATCCGGGAGAGGCTTAACCCGGACAGGATGGATGGTGGATGGAGAAAAAAATAAATACATAAGTAAAATAAATATAAATAAATAACTAAAAATAAACCTTTAAAAGACGTCCGGAGCGAGGACGAAAAAAGAACACTGGTATGGGCAGACAGCCACCCTTTATGGGCTAGATAAAAAGGTGGTCCTGGAGGGGTCAGAGGGGGCGGAGCTGACCCATAGTAGGCTGACATGGGGAGGTCCAGGAAAATTTTTTTAAATCACAATGGCAACAGAAACTACCCAAATTACCCTGATCATAAGTTTACATACCCTGGTGATTTTGGCCTGATAACATGCACACAAGTTGACACAAAGGGGTTTGAATGGCTATTAAAGGTAACCATCTTCAACTGTGAGCTGTTTGCTTGTAATCAGTGTGTGTATAAAAGGTCAGTACATTTCTGGACTCCTGGACTCCTGACAGACCCTTGCATCTTTCATCCAGTGCTGCACTGATGTTTCTGGATTCTGAGTCATGGGGAAAGCAAAAGAATTATCAAAGGATTTGCGGGAAAAGGTAATTGAATGGTATAAAACAGGTAAGGGATATAAAAAGATATCCAAGGAATTGAGAATGACATTCAGCAGTGTTCAAACTCTAATCAAGAAGTGGAAGATGAGGGGTTCTGTTGAAACCAAACCACGGTCAGGAAGACCAACTAAGTATTCAGCCACAACTGCCAGGAAAATTTGTTTGGGATGCAAAGAAAAACCCACAAATAACTTTAGGTGAAATACGGGACTCTCTGAAAACATGTGGTGTGGCTGTTTCAAGATGCACAATAAGGAGGCACTTGAAGAAAGATGGGCTGCATGGTCAATTTGCCAGAAGAAAGCCATTACTACGCAAATGCCACAAAGTATCCCACTTACAATAAGCCAAACAGCACAGGGACAAGCCTCAAACCTTCTGGCACAAAGTCATTTGGAGTGATGAGACAAAAATTTCGCTTTTTGGCCACAACTATAAACGCTACATTTGGAGAATAGTCAACAAGGCCTATGATAAAGGTACAGAGGTGGATCGATAATAAAAAAGGTAATCCTGCGCCAACACAAGGAGGGTTAACTAATATACTGCAGCACACACTGAGGGAAATATCTGAACCCAAAAGGAATAAGTAAAAGGGGATAGTGGTGCATGGTAAAAGATTAAAACTAAACTAAAATAAATAGCCAGGGGCAATAGCGAGATGCTAATGGACCATTCAATATCAACAGGTCAAGTTACTGAAATAGTAAAAGCATATAGTTCCTGGGTAAAAGAATGAATCAGAATAAAGTGCATCAAAACGCAGAGTATTAACAGGTCATAGTACTATAAATAGTAAAAGCATATTAATCCTAGGTAAAAGAATGAATCAGAATACAGTGCAAAGTAATAAATGTGGCTGTGAAAAGGTGGTGGTAGTGTAGCCACGTGGTAGATAAATATGGGTGTTGTTGGTTATTCCACGTGCTTAAAACAATAACAGATGAAATCAGGAGCATAAAATAAAATATAAAATTTAATATTCAAACAATATATTAATAAAGAACAGTCCGTAAATATTCATAAGGTGCAATAGTGTCTTCAGATCCAAAATATTGAAGGTGCAGGTGCTGGAAAACGAGGTTTGTGGGGTTTGATGTAAAGTGCTATAAGTGGGTATCCTGTGCGCTCCTTGTGTCCTGTGCAATCCTAGTGGGGATAATGTGGGTGGCCCCTTACCTTACAGCTGTAAGGTTACAGCGTGAATTTAAAAGCCTTTGTGGTCCTTGGTGACCGTCCCTTCTGTGGATCCCAGATAAAGTGGCCCAGGTCTTGTTTGGCGTTTCCTATCCTGCCTTTCAATGTCCCCTTTAAATGTAGGTGATGGGGTATCCGGGGTGGGAGGTCTCACCAGTAGTATGTCAGAAAAAGGAAGAAGTATGCCTCATAGTGTAGTATATTCTTAAAATTTTATTAAACACTTTATAGCATAAAAACAGGTACATAAATAAATGGCATACAGATCGGTGTATAAACGAGCGGCGAGCTCGATAAGCCTCACTTCTGGTAGCACAGAGCGCTCCCGATGCATGTTTGTCGAGAATCGCGTGACTTCATCAGGGGATACCTAGTGCCCATGGAAGTGTCTATATATAGGCCCAGTAATTGCACATTGCGGCGGCCATTTTCCTGGAGTCCCGATCACTGGAAATGGAAGAGATGGTCGCCGGATATGAGAC